>JARWIR010000004.1:37386911-38586911 GCA_029959085.1 Nemophila menziesii | reverse complement strand
GATTTTCTCATGATTTAGTACACTTTCCTATTTCGTGTCTTGATTTAATTATTTATTATTTTTAGAGCATATTGAGTTTAATTGTGAAACTTTAAAGATATATGGTAATTAATTAGATGCCAAGTTAATTCTAAGAGATAAGGGAAAGAGGATAAACATGGAAATTGGAGATAAAGGAAAGAAATATGAAAAAGGAAAAGATAAAGTTGTCAAATAAATCTGAATTCCAATAGCTACGAACATAAAAGTGGTCATAACTCAAGATTGGCTAGGAATTTGGAAGAATGGTCTGAATCAAAGTTACTGAAGTTTCCGAGACGATCAGTTTCGACTATTGGAACGCGTCAAACAAATAAGTGTTGAAGGAGTTACGGCCAAAACAAAACAACATCAGAATCTTACCTTTTCTATATTTTAGGGTTACGAATTTGAGTTGGGCTAGAAGTCCAATACCTATCTTCTACTCCAAGAAACGTTTTAGGGTTTCCTATACGCTATAAATACAACCTCTTATCAGAAGAAAAACATCCTTGGTAAACCTTAAGCCAAGATGAAGCTTACAACACAAGAAGAGAAGTCTGAAAGGAGTTGAACACCATATCATGTCTTCTTCAACCTTTAAATTTGTAATTTCTTTCTTTTCTTTCATTAGTATGAACTAAATAATTTTAGCTTGATATTTAGCATATATGTATGAACCCTAGTTCTTTCTATCTGATTTGGGATACTTCGTATTTAATTTGAATTCATGTTTTATTCTTTGTTTATGTGTTTTGATTTAATGACTGTTTTCCTTGCTAATGCACGAGTATAGGATTACCTTAATAGTAGTTAGATGGTCGCCCGGAAGGGGTGTTTAACTATTGAAACACCACATAACGTCTAGTGTCAGGTATTGGTCCTGACAACACCGATCCCAACTAGATAATCATTAGGGTATGAGTTAATCACCATATCACCAATTGAAGGAATTGTCGGCTTAGGGCCTTGGTGGCACTTGATAACCTTATTTTAGACTGCCTCGTGGTTGTGTCGTATCCCCCTTAGTCGCTCTCAAGGTCTAAGGAATAGGAATTTAGAATCCTGATTATTGCATACTACATGATTCACCTTACATGTTAGAATAAACAAGACTAGTGGGGATTACTTGCTAATATCTTGAGCTATTCTCATACTAATTGTTGTTTGCTTATTTAATTTTCTGTCTTTTAAATTATTAGTCTAATTTTCTATTTCTTAAAATCAAACAAAAATCTCTTTTCTTTTATTTTCCTGCGTATTAATCTGATCTAGCTTTCATATCTGCACTTGATAATTTGCATAAGTTCTTCCGAACTTTAGTAGTCTCTGAGGAACGAATTCTATTTATCATAAAAACTTGCATACGTCTTGTATACTTGCAGAACCGTGCTAGCCTAGAGTGTCTATTTTTGCACTTATTTATATCATATTTTTATCACGCCCTAGTCGACACCACTAAGGAGGTCTTTACTTAACCTCATGGCCATATTAAGGCCCAAACTTCACCTTCGATAACTTTATTGATTTTACATCGAATATTAACCATTCTAGAGATTGTTCCTTCTTTGTCAACACCAATGGCAGCAATAGTAGCAGGTTCTTTATTCGTAATAAAAGAGGCATCACACATCCAAACTATATCAGCATCATCATCAAGTATTAGATTGTTGACTTGACTATTACCATTATGATTACTTCTCTTGTGTTTAGTTTTCTTCCAATCATTACAAGGACCAAATAATCTAGTGATTAACTCTTTGGATTTATTCAAAATATTACCAACACACCAATTCGTACTTTCATGAAAGCATTTCATTATTTCCTTCCACAAGTTCCACATAATAATCATGATATATGTCGTGGCCTGTTTAATCTCTCACCCATTCTCAGAATAATCCTTGATAACCTTCCAAAACCAACCCGAAAAATTACCATTAAATCCCTATCAATCTTAATCTGGAGTGGAGATAAAGCCCAAACTTTCATACTAAATGGATATTTAATAATTAATTACAAGATTGGTATATGATGGATGACAGTGGTGGTGGTGGTGGTTGTGCTGGTGTGGATGGGTGATTGTTTGGTGGTTTTGATATATGTGTATATATATATATAATATAAACTTTAGGGTAAAAACTAATAAAATATAAAAAAAATATTATGTTGACTTTGACTAGAAAAATGGGGCAAGAGTGCATAGTTAACAAAACGACGCTGGTGTAGCATGAGAATTCAAAAAGACAGGGGTAGAATGTTTTTATTTGTCAGGGAATGCTTTTAAAATTCAATCAATAAGGTAAAAAGCAAAAATCCCTAATTCTAATGTACCATGATTCAAGAAATTTGTGTATATATATATATATATATTTAAATATAAGGTTAAATTTAATAATTTTACATTAGTTTAATGTAAATTTATAGTAAATTGTGAGTTTGTAACAAATTACATCTTAAAATAAGAATAAAATGTCATGCTAAGAAGTTGTTTAAGAATATTTCAAAGATCATATAAGTCAAAAACATCTAAAGATATTAATGTCATGATTTTCAAATTTTTATAAATATCAAACTCTTTTAGTTTAAATTTTCAAAGTTTTACCAAAAATTTTATTTCTTAAAATATAATATCATATATCAGCAAAAGAACAGTTCATTGACAATATTTGTGATGTTTTGTGATTTTTAATAGAAATTATTCTATTAATATAGGGGTTCCAATTTAAAGTTTTACCCAAAATCTTTAAATTTATAAATTAACTATAAGGACCGTATAATTCAATGCTTTTATTGAATGTAGATTTTTTTTAATAACAAACGTAACCTATATAAATTGAGGATCCGTCTTAAGTTGTACAGAAAAAAGAATCAAGAACCTTTCTAAGGTTTCTACCTCTCTTTTCTTTTCTTATAAATACCTTTTAATTTTTTTTCCATTTTATTGTAAAGAATACAAAAATATAAAAAAGCTCTGCTCTGCAAAGACATAACCGAGGAGAACACTTATATGGTTGCAATTTTAATTTTGGATCATTTAATTTGAGATATATACAATTCAAAACCTTTTGGTCACTACATGATTACTTTAATCAGTAAAACGTCTTCCAATCTTATGTTCTTCTCAATTCACTTTCATCGGGTGTTTTGTAATTTTAAATTTTTGTTTCTTAATGATGTTTTATGGTGTTTGCAGTTTTGATAATTTGATCCATGTCTATCCGTTAATTATTATTTCGTTTTTTTTCACTATTGTTTAATTAAATTTACAAGAAGGGTGAGCTAATTTCTTTGCATAATTATTGACTTTTTATTTTTGTTTTCTATGATTTGAAATCCTTTCAATACAATATAATTATTATTTCATTATAGATTATAATGAGGTTATGTGTATGATTATTCACAACTAAAGATAGAGTCTAATGATTTTGTATTAAGTAATTATAGACTCTATTTTTTTATGTCACTTTCTTATCGCCAATAAGTGGTAATCACATGGTCTAATGAAATGAAGATGAAAAATTGTTAATTAGGCGAGAGAAAATAATTCATTGAACAATATAAGTAGGGATGGAAACAGATCGAATATCCTCAGAAGTTAGCGAAACTACATCCATATCCATTAAGAAAAACTATAACCAAATCCGTATCCATTAACCATCGGTTTTTAGAATTTTTTACCAAATCCGCATCCGTATTTGTTCAGTAGGCTTTAAATAAAAAAATCTTATAAAATATTTTTAAAACTATAAAATTAGCTACTTAATTATTGGGTGACTATAAGTAGGTAATAGGCAATATGGTAATAAACAAGATAAATCAATTAGGTGCTTTATATTATGGAATAATTTTATTTGGTCGATATTATGTTTGATATTGGTATATATAGAATTTTTTTTTTACTTTTTACGTCTCATACTTTATTCGGATTTTGGATTATCCATCGGATTATTGTAAAAAACCAAATCCTAACGGATTATCCACCAATTACCTTTTTTGAGAACCAAACCCTCATGGATGCACCATCGGTTCCACTAATGGGTTTTTTATCGGATCGGATACCCATCAGTTACGGTTAATATTCTAACCATTGTCATCCCTAAATATAAGTATCACATAAGAGATAATAAAACAGTGACATGAAAAAAATAGATTATTAGAGATTATGGTAGAGCTACTTGTATTAAAGATATAATATAATTGTTTTGTATTCTATTTTACATCTGTTTTACTTTATGTGTTTGGATATTATTTTTTCATTGTCGTTCGATGTATACTCAGTTTTAGTGACTTATGACGATTAATACATATTTAGGTCTGACAAAAAAAGTACAAGAAGGTTTACCCCTTTTTTTGTCATACCCATCCACAATGCTTTGAGCCACCAACACATTATTAGTTAGTTTGATAGTGAAATAGTGTATTTTTCTTAATCCAAAATTTTCTATCTCTTGGGTTTAGGAGGCTATCTTGAATTTTGTTTTGGACCCCAAATATATCAAGACTCTATTAATCATAACTATTTATTTTATTAAAAAATATAACCTAACAATTTTAATTATCAGTTCAACTTTTCAAAACTTTAACCAAACTATTAGGTTTTCTTTTTTATATTGTTTTGCAATTTTTTTAACCATATAGGAATTACGATTCTATACACATATTAAGAATTATAAAACAAGATCATTGGTCTCGCCTAACGTGTGATAAAATAATGATATAAATAAGTACAAATAAACACACTAGGCTTAGCACGGTTCTGCAAGTATTACAAGACGTATGCAAGTTTTAATGATAAATAGATTTCGTTCCTCAGAGACTACGAAAGTTAGAGAGAACTTATGCAATTTATCTAGTGCAGATATGAGAGCTAGAACAGATAATACGCAAGAGTAAAGAAAAGAAAGATAGATTTTTATTTAGTTTTTAATAAAGGAAAATTAGACTACTAAACTAAAGACAGAAATTAAATAAGCAAATAATAGATAGTATGATAGTTTAGCCTGAGTAATTAGCAAGTAATCCCCACTAGTTTTGCCGTTCTAAACATGTAAGGGTGAATCATGTAGTATTTCAATGTTCGGTTTCAATTGCGCTAGGTAGATAATTTAGGGTTTACCTGTGTCAATAAGAACCTAAGTATTCTTTTCCTGCAATTGATTAAATGGCAATATACCAAACCATAGTGACAATCTAGTTAGGTTGATTTGTCAGGTCTAAACTTTGTTCTAGACACTATGTGTTGTTCCTAATAATTAAATATGTCTTAGCTATTGACTACCTAACTATTATTAAAGTAAAGTAATCATATCCGTTGTACATCGCAAAGAAAACAGATTTTAAATCAAACACATAGACAGAGAAATAAAACATAAATTCAATTTAAAATAAATATTTCCCAAATTAGATAGATGACAACCAAAACTAGGGTTCATACATATATGCTAAAACTCAAGCTAAATTTATTTAATTCATACTAAGAAAAGAAAAGAAAAAAATTACAGATTTGAAGGTTTAAGAAGACATGATTGATGCACAACTCCTTCCAGACTTCTCTTCTTGTGTTGTAGCTTCTTCCTGGCCTAAGGTTTAGCCAAGGATGATTTTCTAATGATAAGAGGTTGTATTTATAGGGTATAGGAAGACCTAATTCGTTTTCTTGAAGGAGAAGGTAAGTAGTGGACTCTTAGCCCAACTCAAATTTGTAACCCTAAAATATGGAATCAGCCCCGTTTTTGTTTTGATCCTAACAGCTTTAATACTTATCCGTTTGACGCGTATGAGTAGTCGAAATTCATCTTCTCGGAAATATATTTAACTTTGCCCTAGACCATTCTTCCAAATTCCTCACCGATTTTGAGATATAAGCTGATTTGTGGTCGTGGGTGCTGGAATTCAGATTTACTTGGTAACTTTATCTTTCCATATTTTAGCTTTTGTTTTCTTATCTCCAATTTCCATGTTTATCATCTTTCCTTTAGCTCTTAGAATTAACTTGGACTCTAATTAATTACCATATATCTTAAAAGCTTCACACTAAATAATAATTAAACCCAATATGCTCTAAAAATAATAAATAATTAATTCAAGACACAAAATAGGAAAGTGTATAAAATCATGAGAAAATCGACCTATACTCTAATAAATACACCTAAAATGATGTCTCCATCTAGGATTAATTCATGACAAATAGGGAGACATCAATCATGCATAGAAGAAAATTTCCGAAATATATACAAAATTGTGTTGGTTATTAGAGTAGGTATTTATTACTTACTTTGTTATATCTAGTATATGTTTTTGGTTTTGTAATTTGATTATAATTTATTATCTAGAATATTATAAAATATAAAGTTATATAGGATAATAAAGGAGTTCCAGTTATACGATTTTATATTTATCTAAAATCATAACCCATCGGTTTTAACCATCAATTACACTTTGCAAAACCATAACCTAATTTTGACCATGGTTATATATTTTATTTCTATTCGGTTTCGTACACATTGAGTTTTGTTTTTAACCATAACCATTTCCATCCATACTATTGATACTTACCTCCGTTGTAAATTTCAGATTTTTGTCACTCGGCTCTCCCTTACATATTCTTTAACTCGCGACTACTAACTTGAGTACTCGGAAAGTGACATCATGGGCACAACCCTCCTTGGATCTAATCGACTGTATGTACATGAGACAAGGTCGGATAGAAAATCCGCTCAGGGTCGCCTAGATCTTAAAGCCAACAAACAAAACTTGTTGGCTACTCATTTTTTGTCACGACTCCCAAAGCTCAGTAAGCGCGATCTAGAAGATATTCAACACACTTTAAACATCGATCAGGTAGATCAAGGATTCAAAACCATATTTTGACTCATTTAGTTGTAATAATAAATATGGTAGATTTGTAATCTATCTTTTTGTTTTGTCATTGATAGGTAATGAAAGTCCTAGAGGGGGTGAATAGGATTACTAATAAGATTAATGCCCAATTAAAATATTTTTGGACATTTATAAGTTTAAAGAAAAACTTCTAAGTCAATATATATCAAACTTTAAGGGATCATGCAAAGGTTTAACTAGGTTTGATTTAAAAGAAAAGACGAGCAATCAATATACGATAAGTAAAGAGATAAGGGATAAAAAGTACACAACGATGTATAGTGGTTTGGTTATCCCTACTCCACTACCTAAGGATGCCACTATAGGATTTAAAAGCTTCTTAACTAAGTTTCTGTATCTCTCTTAACCTGGGTGAGACACAATAACCTTACAACCACTTCGATACCACGAAGTAAACTCTTGTGCTATCGCAACACAAGGAAACCGAGCATAATCCCTATACTCTCAAACTCTCTCTTAATCTACCTATTACAAAGATTAGATCTAAGAGGATAAAAACAAGTGTTTGATTGGTTGTATGATTTTGCTAAACAAACTCCTAAAGAGTGGATATGACTTTAAGCTTCAGACTCCTTCTTGAGTGGATTGACTTGAATGCTTCTTTGAATTAAACTCCTTAATTGAGTATATTAGACAAGTTGAATGATCAAGCTTATATGGATAAAAATTGATAGCTTGAGACCTCTTTGATTGGTGTATAAACTTGTGATAATTGTATTGGAAAAAAGATGGTGAATTACACAACATAAAGCTCCCTTTTATAGGCATTATTTCTGACCCGGGCCGGTATATGCCGGTCCGGTTTGTCTATTAGTTCAACGGTTGAATCCAACGTGGTATGTGACCATTGGGCAACAACTCTCTTCACCGGTATGCCGGTCCTAGCTCCGGTATGCCGGTCCGGCTACTTAATATACCTTGAAAAATAATATTTAAATCATGGAGAAATGGTATTTGGATAGGACAAGTGTAATGCACTATTTCGGGTATGTTTAAAACACAATTTGGAAAGTATTAAAACAAGATTAAAAGGACATTAAGACAGCATATAATATAACATAAATCAAACAAACTGGTACAACGTCATCCCATCACCAACCTGATTATCCATAGATCCCTCTTGAGGATACTGAGGTAGAGCTTTCTGATCTAACGCATCGGTATAGGCATCTTGAACAGGTTGTTGAGGGGGATCAGGTCTATTTTGATATTGATTTTGATACTGACATCTAGGTTGGAAAGAGTTGTTCTGGGGGCGCGGTTGATAATGACCAGGATTAGCGGCCCCCTGTGGATTTGAATACTGCATACCCGGATGATTTCGGTTACCCCGTTGATAGCCTCCTCGGTTGGATATGAAGTAAACAGATTGTGGATTTGTTTCGAACTCTTCCCATGTATGATTATTTACCCCACATTGTTGACAACCTTGTGCTTCTTGTACTATGTTTGCTGCGGCTAAATTCTTTTGCATCTCTAACTTCAACTCTTTGATTTGATTCTCTAATGCTGATATTTGAGCTGAGTTCGCAGTTTCTGCATCTAAACGAAGCGTTCCTCGGGTCTTTGCTACAGGAGCTCGCGTTGAAGGCCAACTCCTTTCTTGTTCAATAATATTTTCCAAGACCTCTGATGCTTCATTATGATTCATGGACACAAAATTACCCTTTCCAATGTTATCCACCTTTTCTCTACCTTTATTATTAAGACCTTCATAGAATATAGCAAGTTGTAGAGTAGGGGTATAACCATGGAGCGGACATCTAGCTAATTTATGTTGAAATCTTGTCCATGATTCTCCTACTGTTTCTCCATCTTCTTGACAAAACCTTGCAAGCTCGTTTTGATCTTTAAGTCTCATGCTCTTCGGATAAAAACGGTTAAAGAATGTGGCTTGAAGTTCTGTCCATGTATTAATTGTTCCAAGTGGTTGTCTATCTAGCCATTCGCTAGCTCTACCGGTTAAGAAGAACGAAAACATATGACAATACAGTTGCTCGCGTGTAATGCCTGGAGTAACGTAAGCATCACAAATCTGCATGAACTTCTATATCGATCTTGCCGGATCTTGAATTGTTGTACCACCATAGAGTCCATGACTTTGAAATTGACTAAGCATACCCCGATCGGGTCGAAATTTAATATTCTAGATCTCTGGAGGACGGTAACCTATTGGTTGAACATGGAACGGCACATGAAGACCATGGAGGTCTTGCTCTACTCGATTTTGATTATCCTGCCCATTACCTCGTCCTAGTGGTTGTTGTACATCTTGTTGTTGTCCACCATGTGGTGGTGGTCCTCTTGGTAATCCTCCAGGTGGGACTCCAAGTGGTGGATCTAACTGATCTTGTACGCCTGCCATAGCTCTTCTTAAGGATCTTTCCTCACGAACACGTTTGTTATAAGATCTGAAGCTCCTCTCAGGCTCCGGTAACGGAGGCCAAGAATTAAACACTGTGAAACCTGAAAAAGAGTAAAGCAAACCACAAGCGTAAATCCGGAAAAATAAAAACTAAAAACTGAAAATAACGATTAATTAAAAACTACTACTCGAAATAGATAACCCACACGCTAACGAGACACAAGTCCCCGGCAGCGGCGCCAAAAACTTGGTGTCGCCTAGGGTGTGATAAAAATATGATAAAATAAAGTCTAGAAAACTACGTACTCTCACCCTAGACAGGCACAGTACTGCAAGTATTACATGACGTATGCAAGTTTTAGTTGATAAGTTAAGTTCGTTCTTAGGGACTTAAGTGTGTTATACGAACGGGTAACAATAACGAGTAAGCAATAATTAATTAAAAGACAGAAAATAAAAGATATTGAATTTCGAAATTACTAATTAGAACTAAGAAAATAAAGACAATGAAATAAAATACGAAGAATCTGATATGAGAGATATAACTTAGGTTTTGCTAGTATTTACTAATCCTTCTAATTCTTTCTATTGGATCTAGTTAATAAAGGAGAATATTAGCTCTTGTATACTTAGTTAGGATTCTAACTTCCCATTCCCTAGACCTTGAGAGCGACTAAGGGGGCTACGGCACAACCACGGGGCTGTTTCAAATAGGGTTATCAAGCGCTACCAAGGCCCTAAGCAAACAATTCCTTCAATTGGTGATATGGTGATTAAATTATACCCTAATGACTATCTAGTTAGAATCAGTTTTGTCAGGACTAATATCGACACTAGACGTTATGTGGTGTTTCAATAATTAGACACCCAGCCAAGGCGATCATCTAACTACTATTAAGGTAATCCTAAACGTTGCGCACCGCAAGGAAAACAGTCATTAAATCAAAACACATAAACAAATATAAGAGTAAGCAGCTAATATCAATTTAAAACATGAAATTCCCAAAGAAACTTAGATAGAAGAATTAGAATTCATAGATTATACATGATGCAAAACCCAAGCTATGGGGAGTTTAGTTCACACCTGATGGAAACAAACTAAAAGAAATTACAAAAGACATCATCTTGCTCTCTACAATAAACTGGAAGAATAAAACCTTAAGAACTAATTACTATGAGGCAAGGATGATTTACAAGTGATATAAGGGTGTATTTATAGGTGTTTAGAAGACCTAATTCGTTTTCTTGAAGGAGAGGTTAAGTAATGGACTCCAAGCTCAACTCAAATTCGTATGGAAATAAAGATAATTACTGCTGAACTGTTTTGATCATATCTTCTTCGTTATTGGTCGGTTTTTGCTCCATAAGATACCAAAAGAATCCTCATAGAATTATCTACGTTCTATCAAAGGAATCTTCCAAAATCGGCTTGGTTTTGGAGTTATCACCACTTCTTTAGGCGTAGCTGCAGAAATTCAGATTAAGGCAGTTTTTCCTTTTCCATGATTTTAGCTTTTCTTTCCTTTATCTCCAATTACCATGCTTATCTCTTTCCACATCTTGTAGTCTTTGACTTGGACTCTAATTAACCTCCATAATTATCTTTAAAGCTTCACACTAAATAAATAATTAAACCCAATATGCTCTAAAAATATTATTTTACTAAATCAAGACTCAAAATAGGAAAGTGCACTATTTTTCAGGAAAATCGACTATTATGACTTCTAAATCACTAAAAATGATGTCTCATCCTAATATAAATATATCACAAATGAGGAGACATCAGTATCCTTCTGCATATCTTCTTCATTTCCTATGTTTTCTTTAAACAGTTCCTTAAAATAATCCCGAAAGCAACTTTTAATGTTTTCTGAATCGTCAGTCCAATTTCAATCAGTGTTTTTTATTCTAGTTATTTGATTTTGTTTCCTACGTTTTATCGTAGCTAAATGAAAAAAATTCGTATTTTTATCCCCATATATGAGCCAATTCTGTCTAGCTCTATCGTTCCAATATTTTTCTTCTTTATCATATTCTATTTTTATACAATCTTTAATTTCATTCTCTTCTTTAGAAGTATCTCTACTATCTTTCATAGTATTAATCTTAATGAGTCTATCTTGAAGAGTTTTAATAGTCTTTTCATGATTTTTAAAGTTTTTTAGCTCCATTTAGTTAGTTCTTTTTTCGTGAATTCTCTTTCTTTTTATAAAGTTCGTATAGGGATCATATCATAAGGTATTCTCCAACTATTGTCTATAACTTCCTTACAACTATTGTTTTCTAACCATCTAGTTTCAAACTTAAAATGTTTTTTTCCAATTTTCATATTCATATCAAAATGGAGGAGTAAGGGGGAGTGATCCGACCCTATTGCAGGAGGTATATGAATTTGTGATCTCGGGCATTTCTCCATCCATTCATACGTCGCCATACCACGATCTATTCTTGTTTTGACATTCTTTTCACCTTCCATCCTGTTAGACCACGTGAAAAAACAACTGTTAGAGTTAATTTCAGCTAAAGAATTATTATGAGTAAAGTCAAGGAGAGCATTAATATAATCTATATTAGCTTGATTCTTGCTCTGTTTTTCCGTGATATTGAGTATCTCATTGAAATCCCCTAAAATTATCCAAGGTTCTTCAATTCCTTCTCTCCACTTTGTTATATCATTCCATATTTCTACTCTTTGTTTAAAATCATTAGAGGGGCATGTATATAAACTATATAGTACGCAAAAGATAATTCATTAACTAAAGCGATAACATAGGAATTACAACTAAACAAAACACTAAGCTGCACATTAGAGTGCCACAAAACCAAGAACCCCCCAGAATGGAAAGCATCTCTAGAGGATTCGACAAAAAAGGAGTTACTGAAACCAAACCGCGCCACCACTTCCTGAGAGTCCACTTCTCTCAGCATTGTTTCACAAAAACCCACCACACTTGGACGAAACCGAGCTATCATCGAGCTGATTCTTGATAATGTTAAGGGCGCTCGTATTCCTTGAACATTCCAAAACAAGGCTGTCATTTGAACTTCACGGCTTTTTTGGAGTTGCCGCCTCCATTCCCCTTCTCAAACTCTTCCTCCTCGTCACCTTCTGCATCAGCGTATTGGAAATTCATATCGTGATCATCACCACCACCTTCATAGTCCTTCTCAAAATAGTTCTCCCTATTTTCAAAATTACCTTAATCTTCTTCTTCTGGTTCATATTGTGAATCGTAGTCATCAATCATTTTTGACACATTATCTAAATCCGTACCCTCCCCTTTAGTGTATCTAGCACTATCTTCACCCTCCTTCTCATTTTCTAACAAACTAAATTGATTTTTGTTTACAAAATTTTCAATTGGGTCAACTACTCTAAGTTTTTTTAAATTTCCAGAGATTTTTGAATTGACCACAGAGTTGCCTGGCTCCACTTGATTCACCCTTCCTTCCCTTCTCCTCTTTATGGCTTGTTGTATGTTTGATGAGGTCTCTGTGTTATGGTCAGTTGTGTCACTCTTGTTTGCCACTTGCTTTCCCTTTATCTTTCTCATTTCTTCTTCGAAAGCCATTAGCGCTGCTCGTATGTCTCCTTCATTGTTGTTTTCACCATCATCAGAGATTCCATGAGTTTTTTTGAAAGATTCTATTTTTAGAGTGGATTCGTGCAATTCGTTGCGAAGGTCATGCATCTGCTTATTCCAAGAATCCCATTCTTGGTCTTCTTTTTCTTTGTCCTCGCCATCTTGGACCTGATTGATAACCTTGCTTGTGCTACCTCTCTTTGTATAATTAAACCTGCTCAGAACGTCACCTCCTTCTTCATTTATTTGGATTCCTCGAATGGGATTGTTACTCCTGTAGCTTGGACCTGCATTCTTAACAGTTTTATCGCTGTACTGAAAATTAATAAACTCACCATTCACTTTTAAATGTAATCCATAAATGAGATTGAAAGGAGGGAATTTTGCCACATTGTCTATGCTCAAAGACACCTTCCTGCGTTCATCGATATCTTCCACTTGCTTGATATTCTTAATAGGACATTCACCGTACTGATGTCCAATTTTACCACATCTAAAGCAAAGAGACCCCGTGTTCTCATACTGAAATACCACCCATGCAGCCCCTTCCTCTTGGTAGAGATAAGTTCCAAGAGGGAGGGGAAATTTTGTATTAATCTTAGCGCGAAACCTTAGTATCTTGATATCACAGTTCTGGTTTGTAGGGAAATCTACCGCCTCTATTTTGATGAAGCATTCTTCTAGAGCTCGTACTGTGTTGATGTTATTTTGTTTGAACGCGAGCCCCCTTATCTGTACCCAGATTGATGAATAGTCTGTAACGAGGTCCTTGAAGTTAACCACTTGAGGCCAGATAGTCATGCTGAGGTGCAATTTTTGATAAATACCCGGCCTCATCTCCCATACTCGTTTGAATTCCCTTTCATCAAACACTTCGATCTTAAACATATTATTCTTCAATTCTGAAAGTCTGTAATGTCCTTGTATAACCCATCTTTCCTCGATGAATTTTCTGAATTGAACCGCATATATTGTGGAGTCACCAACAACCTTTAGTAGTATGACTTTCTCCTCCTTCATACTTTCATCCAACCTAGCTTTCAGACCATTATTAATAACCCCCAACTTCCTAGATTTGTGATCAATTAATGGGACTATAGGCAGGGCGTGAAACTCTCTTGTGGCCATTATATAATCTGCACACACGAGAAACAAAACCACATGACTAGACAGGAAAATGAAAGTGAGTAAGTAGTAACTGACAAGCGAGCAAAGAGATATGATTAATGTGTTATAGCAGGGAGAGAAAGAGAGAAAGGAGATGTAGCGAGAGGTGAAAGCGTTTGAAGGTACCTCTTTACCATTTCTGCATATAAATAGGTAGCTTACTTTGGCATTGTTATTGTTCTTCTTGAGTACGATAACCTTTGGTAGATGGGACCTTCGAGCGTCTTTGGTACTGTAAGAGTCTGCTGCGCAGCTATTCTCCCCAATACCTCTCTCCTCGTTATTACCTAATGTCATAATTAGTTTTGGTAACCCCGATTTGCAGTAGCTCTTCTTGATTAACCTCCCACAGCGTGCCTTAGACCCACACTTCTGTCCAACCCTTCGACTCCCCGATGTTGCGTCTCTAATTGTCCAACCTATCTTCTGCGCGAAAAGAAAACCAAAAGAATAAAATCCATTTGTCGTTATTTTCCTTACCTCGAAACTCAATGAATTTAGGTCTGCGAAGAGGTGAGTTTTGGGGGGATCAAAGTAAAGCTTCAAATCTATAAGAGATCTCCCATCATTAGCTTTGATTTCTACAATAACCCCTCCGATTAATCCTTGCCCTATAATCAACTCTTGCTTCCGATTAATTTCTCTTTTCCCCAAATTATATTTTGAAAATCCTATAGGTTGCCCTATTTCTCCATCAGTATAGGCCCCTATTCCAAGAAAGAAAGAAGGTGATGCGTGTGTAGGTCACACACGCGTGAGAAGCTCACCACAAATGTGATGAGGAAGATGAAGAGACCGAAACAGTACGAGAAAAATCGTGACCAAGAAGAGAGAGGCAAGAGAGGCGTGATTTATAGAGAGAGAATGTTCCCGTCTAGTTTGTTTTGTTAATTTAATTAATCATAGGTTTTTCTTATTTAGTTGAAAATAGGATTATTTATATTTTTCCTTAATTAATTGTTAATTTCTAATATATTTATATATTTATTTTGTGCAGGTATGGAATATGAAGGGCGGAACAGTCAACAACAAGAAACTTTCAATAATATAACAAATGAAAGCATGCTGATACCGGAAAGTGCTATTCAGGTACCGGAAATTCCTATTCCTTCACCCAGGCAACCAAGAAAAAACAAGTCTCAACGTAAATCTAACTATTCAGAGGCCGAAGACAATCTATTATGCAAAGCGTGGATCAAACACTCTAATGATCCAATCAATGGAACTGATCAAACAGGGCAACAATATTGGTCACGAGTCGAGGAGGAGTTTAAGCTAAATCTAGTTTCAGATAAGGTGAGATCGGTTAAGTCGCTTACTACACGAATGGGAGTGATAAAGAAGACGTTGTCAAAATGGAACGAGAGTTATATGAGCGTTGTAAGATTAAATAAGAGTGAGAAAACAGAATATAATCGGGTAACTTATCTCTTGATTAACAAAATTATAATTATGTATATTTTACTTTGACTATTATTTGTCCACTTTTTTATGTGAATTGAGGACGCCCAAAAAATATTAAGAACCCTAAACAGAGTTGACTTTAAGTGGTTTCATTGTTGGGAAATCTTGAGAGACGAGCCAAAATTTTCGAGTTATGCTGCTACACAACAACACAAGACGAATCAAGCAAAAGCCCGCAAAACACCGGAACCATGTATAGATTTAGGAGAAGATAGAGATGATGATGATGATGATGATGATATCGAAACGGTACCCATCCCTGTTAGACCACGTGGTAGAAAAGCAGAAAAACTTTTATGTGGTAAGGGAAAAACAGTTGACGTTGAAGACGAGGGTTAGAAACAACAATTTATTGATCTCAAGAATATGCACCATCAGGAGAGGTTAGCCAAGCAAAATCGAGATCGAGAGGACAGAGAAAGGTACCGACAAGAGGATCTTATACGAGCAAATATGGTACACGAGGAAGCGATACGAGATCGAGAGGACCGTGAAAGACATCGACAAGAGGATCACCATCGAGTAGAAATTTCACAAGAAGAGGTGATAATGAGTAAGGATTTATCAGGGATGACGCCGACAGTAGCACATTTCTGGATGATTAAACAGGAAAACATTTTAGTTAAATATAACATTAAAATGTAATTTAGATTTAAATTAATGTAATTTTCATGCTATTTTAATTGAACGTAGTCTAATTTCAATTTTATTTTTATCCTTCTTTCATTTTTTAAAATCTTAAGTAAAAATATATCAAATTTAAAATAAAACACTTGCATAAAAAGAAAATGGGTTAACCAACACCCTTAAGGATACAAATCACATAACATGTATTACACCAATTACAACTGCAAGTTACATCAACATTAAACATTTCCGTGTAAACTCCAGATTTGTGCAACAAGATCTTTTTGTAGATCGCGGTGGGCACTCTTATTGCGCATATTAAGTGTCCTATCGATGAACGTTGTAAGTAACTCCGTGTCACTCCTTTCAACGGTCACAGGTGTACTCCCTTCAAGATGCTTGTAGTAATAATCTATGTCGTGTTTATCTCGCTCATCTTCAATGATCATATTATGCATTATAGTGCATGTTTTCATGATCAAACGCAACGTTTCAACGTCCACATACGTGCTGGTCCACTCACTATCGCAAAACGAGCTTGTAATACACCAATGCACGCTCGATATCTTTTCGAACAACCTCTTGTTGTGTGGCAAAGAGTTTGTTAGCACGACCAAGACAATTTCTTGCCGGTATAGTTTTGACAAACAGTGGCCAATTGGGGTATATTCCATCTGCTAGGTAATAGCCCATAGTATAGTTATGTCCATTTATGGTAAAACTCAACGGAGGAGCCCGATCATTGGAAATTGGTTGGAATATATCTGATAACTGCAAAACATTTAGATCATTATGTGAACCAGGCATTCCAAAAAACGCATGCCATATCCAAAGGTCTTGTGAAGCCACTGCTTCTTAAATAATAGATGGATCTGGGTGATGACCGGTATATGCTCCATGCCATGTAGTTGGACAATTTTTCCATTTCCAGTGCATACAATCTATACTTCCCAACATGCCAGGGAAGCCTCTTTGTTCATTAATCTCTAAGAGACACGCAGTATCCTCCTCGTTTGGAGATCTCAAATATTTTTCAGAGAATATATCATCCATTGCCTTAACAAACCTTCTCAAACACAATATGGTAGTGGATTCTCCAATACGTACATACTCGTCCACCGCATCAGCAGCAACTCCATAGCACAACATTTTGAAAACAGCAGTCACCTTTTGTAACGTAGTTAAACCCCAAACTCCAGCAGCATCTTGAGTGTGAACAAAGTATTCATCATATGATGAGACGACATTCATAATATAGGTGAATAACTTGGTGCTCATGCGAAACCTCCTTCGGAAAATGTGCTCTGGATACACGGGAGGTTTCGCAAAGTAATCACGGTAAATTCTTAGATGACCTTCTGATCTATCACGGTGAATAGTAATACGCCCCGGGATAGATCCTCGACGTGCCTTTTGTTGTTGCTTCTTGCGACGTTCCTCTTCCACAAGACATACAATCGTCATCATCTTCACTTGAATCATTATAAACAGAACTAAATGGTGGATAATGACTCATAGTTAAACAAAATTTTGTGTGAAGTGGAATGTATTGAAAGTGTGAAGGTTTCGGTGGATATGAAGGAATAAATGTCTTCATTTATAGATTAGAGATAATGATCGGACGTCAAAGATCAAAGATAAAAGATCTCATCCAACGGTTGATGTTAAGATAAAAGATTTTTGATATAGATAAAAATCGAATGGATGTTATTGAAGGTAAGATCTTGTATCCAACGGTTGATACACGATAAAAAGATATTGTATAAAGAAAATAATTAAATGAGATTTTACGAATCTATCTTAATCGAATAAATTTCATTTTAGTATTAAAAAAATTATGTATACATAAAATAATTGAACGAAATTAAATTAATTTGTTATAAAATTCTTTTATTTCAAATCTACAATAACGGAATAATATTAACTTAATTTATTGTTAAATAATATATAATTTTTTTTATACTAATTACGAAAAAGTTAACCCTAATTAATTTTTATTGGAAAAATTTAATCAAGATAATTTCATAATTAAATGATTTTATAATATAAAATATATACAAAAAATTAAAAATTAAAAATAAATCATAAAACTTTTCTCTATTTTGCAAAACACCACTAAAGTTACTATCTCCAAAAGGTATAATACTTTTGCAAATTTGTTTGTTGAATCTCCATTTTGACAAAATGCTATCTCTATTTTGCCAAACCATGCTCTAAACTTATCCAAACAATTTACCTTGAAATATTATCTTCTTAATTAAATTCTCCAACAATAATATATTAGATTATAAAAATATTTAATTCGTACGACTTTTTTATATATAGAAGATATAAACCCACGGGTCCCCAATAATACGGCACCGTTTCACTTGTCAAAAGCTTAATCAAATCCAAAAACAAGTCCGCGAATCCATTTCCTATTTCTATTCAATCACAAATCCTTTGAATATTCATATTTCCCTTCTCTTTCTTATAAATATCTCCTTGATTTTTCCTCTTTAATTGAAGAAAAAAAAAGATGTTAGAGAAGTTTGGATTACCTGCAAAACCTTCACTGAAGGGTAATACTTGGGTTGTTGATGCCTCACATTGCCAAGGATGTTCTTCTCAGTTCACTTTCATTAATCGCAAGGTTTTTTTTCCCTAAATTTTCCAATGATCTATTAGTTTAGTAGTAATGTTTACAATTCTGATGATTCGATCCATGTATATTTGTTTATTTTTGTTTTTCTTTTTACATTCTTCTTAAATTATAATTACTAAAAACTTCAGCTAATTTGTTTATAATTATTGAATTTTAATTTTTGTTTTGTGTATTTCAAAATCAGTTCAATACGAGTTCATTGATTTGTTTAATCTGTCTCAGGGTTAGGGGTTTATATTAGGGTTTTTAATTGAATTTTTTGATTTTATAATAATTTATGAACTTTTTGGGGGTTTTTCAGCACCATTGTAGAAGATGTGGGGGTTTATTTTGCAATAGTTGTACAAATCAAAGAAGGATCTTACGTGGACAAGGTGATTCACCTGTGCGTATTTGTGAACCTTGCAAAAAATTAGAAGAAGCAGCTCGATTAGAATTGAGAAGTGGAAATAAAAGCAGAGCAGTAAGAGGTAATTTTATTAATTGCAATTATAGCCCTGTACTATTAAATATATACTCAACTAACTGAAATAACAATTAAAGTAAAAAACACAGAAAATTATCTCAGAAAGTCTCAATTTCCACGCTTAATTTATGCAAATATTATTGTGTTCTTCGTTTCCTTGTTAAAATTTATTTTTATAATTTAGATTAAGGGTGAAGATATTACTAATTGCTTGATCTATGAACTTTTTTCTTATTAATACTAGTTTTTTTTTTTTTTAATTTAGAAATATTATCTATGTTTTGCCAATTTTTCCTCTCACATGAGCAGAGTAAATTGCATTATAGGTCCTTTATGCAAAAAATGCACTATAGATCCTTATAATATGCAAAAATTGCACTGTATGATCCTATTTAGTATATTCATTGGTTTTGAGTTGATTGCGCAATAGGTCCCTATATTAATCTTTTGAGTTAATTGCATTATTTGTCCTTATATTATGCATAAACTGCACTATATGTCCCTATATAGTATATTCATAGGTTTTGAGTTAATTTCACTATCAGTCCCTGTATATTAATTTTTTGAGTTATTTGCACTGTCTTTATATAATGCAAAAATTGCATTATAGGACCTTATAATATGCAAAAATTGCACTATATGTCCCTATATAGTATATTCTTTGTTTTTGAGTTAATTGAACTATTGGTCCCTATATAATAATTTTTTGAGTTATTTGCACTGTCTTTATATTATGCAAAAATTGCATCACATGACCTTATATTATGCAAAAATTGCACTATAGATCCTTATAATATGAAAAAATTGCACTATATGCCACTATATTAATTTGTTTTAAGTTAGTTGCACTATAGCTCCGTATATTAACCAAAAATTGCACTATATGACCTTATATTATTCAAAAATTGCACTATAGGACGTTATATTATGCAAAAATTGCACTATACATCCCTATAATAATAATAATTTATTAAAAGTTAATTGCACTGTATGACCTTATATTATTCCAAAATTGCACTATACGACCTTATATCATGCAAAAATCACACTATAGATCCTTATAATATACAAAAATTGCACTATACATCCCTATAATAATTTCCTTCGAGTTAATTGCACTATAAGTCCTTACACTATCATCTTTTTTCTCACAGGAGCCACAAAACTTCCATCAAATCCAGAAGAAGATCTCTTAAACCAGATTCTAAATAACGAAACAAACGATTCAACAAGTGATGCCACCTCATCATCATCCTCTTACAACATAGTGGGTCCCACACAAAATACCACTACTACTCCAGAACAATTACGTGAACAAGCTATCGAAGAAAAAAATAAATATAAAATCCTAAAATCTCAAGGAAAATCAGTCGAAGCTATGAAAGCTTTTAAAAAAAGTAAAGAATTTGAAAGAGAAGCTTCTGCTTTAGAACTTAATTTACGAAAAAACCGTATCAAAGCTTTAAAAGAAGATTCCGGAACTTCTTTACGAAAAAATAATGTTTTAATTGGAGAAAAAGATGAGCTGGCGAATGAACTTAAAGAACTTGGATGGTCAGATATTGAAGTTAAAGATGGGGTTAAAAAAGTGGGTCCCGTTAGTATCGAAAGTGAGCTTTTCTCATTACTTGGTGAAAATGTAAAAAAGAAAACGGGTCAAAATAATAATAACCCGGATAAAAAACGGGTTATTGCTCATAAAAAGAAAGCTCTTGAATTAAAACGTGAAGGGAATTTAATTGAAGCTAAAGAAGAATTAAAAAAAGCGAAAATACTTGAAAAAAAAATTGAAGAATTAGAGTTATTAGGTGAAGATGATGAGGAAAGTGATGATGAGTTGGCAGATTTAATCCGGAGCGTTGAAAATGAGAAGAAAGATGAGTTTTCGATTAATCGAGAAATTGATTTTAATTTTGATTTTAATTTTAATGAAATTAATGAGGAGAATGATGTGGAAATTGATGATATGGATGAGGATGATCCGGAAATAGTTGCGGCTTTATCTTCGTTTGGTTGGGTTGAAGAAAGTCAAAGTGAAAAAGAAAGTCAAAGTTTGAGTAAAAAAGTGGGTCCCACGAAAAGTAGAGTTGAGATACAAAGGGAGTTACTTGCGTTGAAAAAGAAAGCTCGTGTTTTGAGAAGTGAAGGGAAAGTTGATGAAGCTGATGCTGAGCTGGCGAAATGTAAAGTACTTGAAAATATGCTTGAGGAAATTAATGATGTTTCGAAAATAAAACAACCTAGTATTGAAAATGAAGATGTGACAGATCAGGATATGAATGATCCGAGTTATGAATTGATGTTGAATAGTTTGGGGTGGAAAGATGATAATGAAAAGACGAAGGACTTAACTGCAAAAAGTAGTAAAAGAAGTAGGGTTGTGGTACAAAGGGAGCTTCTTGGGATAAAAAAGAAAGCTCTTGGGTTAAAAAGAGAAGGTAAAGTAAATGAAGCAGAAGCTGAGCTGGCGAAAGGTAAAATACTTGAAAAAGAGCTTGAAGAAATTGATAATAATAATAAAGGTGACGTGTCATTACAACCTAGTATTAGTAATAAACAACCTAGTATTGTTGTTAATAATGAGGAAGAAGATGTGATAGTGACTGATCAGGAAATGAACGATCCGGATTATCTTGCGGTTTTGAATGGTTTTGGATGGAAAGATGATAATGAAAAGGTGAAGGACCAATCTGCAAAGAAAAGTAAAAGTGAAATACAAAGGGAACTTTTGGGTTTAAAAAGAAAATCATTTAGTTTGAGAAAAGAAGGTAAGTTTGATGAAGCTGAAGAAGTTTTGAAAAAGGCTAAAGTGTTAGAGATTCAATTAGAAGAATTTGATACCGAAAAAAAAGTTTTAATCGAACCGGAATTATCTGAGATTGTTAAAGAAGTAAATTTACCTTTTTACCCTTCTGAATTGAAATCGGATATTTTAGCACGTAAAAGAAAGGCTGTAATGTTGAAAAAAGAAGGTAAATTAGCTGAAGCTAAAGAAGAGCTTATACAAGCTAAGCTTTTAGAAAAACAACTCGAAACTACTACTAATTCTAGTGGGTCCCACATCTCTTCTGTTGTAGAAACCTCGATTTCTGCTAAAAACCCTAATTCTAGTGGGTCCCACATCTCATCTGTTGTCGAAAAGAAAGAAGAAACCTTGGTTTCTGCTAAGAAACCATTGAACGATGAGTCAAGTGGGTCCCACATCATCACATCTGCTAAAAAACCTTTGAGTAGTAGAGAAAGGTTTAAAATGCAGCAACAGTCACTAAATCATAAAAGAACGTCACTAAAGTTAAGAAAAGAAGGAAGAATAGAAGAAGCAGAAGCTGAAACTTTATTAGCTAAAGCTATTGAAGCTCAGTTAGAAGAGTCAAATGATAATAATACTAGGTTGTCTGAAAATAATGATGTGTCAGTTGATGATTTTCTTGATCCTCAACTTATGTCTGCTTTAAAAGGATTAGGTATACCAGATATTGGATTATCATCACAAGTTATTTCACATGTTCCTGAGGGTAAAAAGTCTGTGGAGAAAATTGATGAGAGAAAACAGTTAGAAGAAGAGATTAGGGCTGAGAAGGTTAAAGCGGTAAATTTGAAGAAAAGTGGAAAAACAAAAGAGGCTTTGGATGCTTTAAGGAGAGCTAAATTGATTGAGAAGAAGTTGAATTTATTATTGTCTGAGTGATGAATTGAATGTTGTTTTATACGATGGGATTAATTTTTTTTACGTAACATATTATTGAATTACTTTGAGATGTATGTAATTGAAATGTGAGTTTGCTTAAGGTGTGGTTGAGTGTGTTTGATATGCATTTGTTTGTTTTTGAATGTGTTTTTTGTACTTTTTCTCCATAATATATATGCGTATTGCTCTAATATACTATAAAATCTATTATGCACATTATTACATTCTTCTGAAGTGATTATCTTGAGCTTTAAGTCATTGTTAATTCCCCTTGTATACGCATTCAATCTGTTCAATTTAGGAGGCACTTTTAATGAAAGAAATTAGTTAAAATAGGAACTTGAACGAGTTCTTCACATCAAGGTCTCACTTGGTAATGTGGAGTGAAAATAACTTATGAAGTTGCCAAATCTGTGAATAGTTCCAAAACGAGTAAAAATGATAAAATGGAGGTGTGAGGTCATGTTTATCAATAAGTGACGTTAACTTTATAGCACATGGGATGACATCAGCAGAAGGGACTAATGGATTAGCGTGTGGGGAACACATGGCCATTAAAAGGATGGGTGCTAGCTAAGCGCGTCGGAGGCGTGCTAGAGATGTGGTGTAGGCATAAAGTAGGGTGGCTCTAAGGGACGTGCTGCTATGTTAGCGTGTGAGGGTTCGTGGGGTGATATTAGGGGTCGGATGAGTATTGACTATGAGGGATGTTGACCGTAGTCAACAAGACACCATGTAGCCGTCATGGTAGGGAGTATTTTGTACTCCGTGTGATGTTTTTCTTAGGTGATCTTCTTCTAAACTACGATAGATATTATTTGAGATTCATGCATTACTTTAAAATATACATAATTGTTTGGATGAATCTCTTTGGTAGACTTCGAACAAAGGACCGTGTAGTGTTTATGAAATAGAACCGATTTGTGGTATTTGTGAGGGAGATTTTGATTCGACTAATCACCTTTCCCAATGTAAATGTCGAGGGATGTGAGACGATAGTTGGGCATTTCGAGAGACATGAACACTATCTCGAGTTTTCTCAAAAATGGCTTAAGAAGATGAAGGTAGGAGTTGAATGGAAGAGGAAGACGAGGCGTATTGTGTTTCCGGCTACACTTTATTCCATATGGCTGGTGCAGAACATGCTTATTTTCTAGCGATTAGTCATATCTCATGGAACCATTTTCAAGGAGGTTATGCTTTGTACTTTCCGCTTGATTTATGCATTGCACCCCATCTCTTATTTTCGGGAATGTACTTGTAGAATCTAGGATGATTGTGGACTACACTTACTTTTCTGTTAGGGTAGCATTTTTGTTTAGGGCTTACCTGGTGTCGAAAGGAAAAAAGAAAACTCGATTTTCAACCCATAAACCTTTGAAGATTGTAATGGGTCTCATGTCACCTATGCTGAAACCTTGATTTTGGCTAGTAAACCTTTGACCGATACTAGTGGGTCCCACATCTCCTTTGTTGAAACTTTGATTTGGCTAAAAAACCTTTGACCGATTTTGGTTGGTCTCACATCTCTTCTTAAAACCCGCTGACGGGTAGAGAAAGGATTAAAATGCAACATCAATCTCTTAATCATAAAAGTTCTTCACTTAAGATGCAAAAAGAGGGAAGATTCGAAGAAGCGGAAGCTGAATTTGAATTAGGAAAGCTCTCGAAGCCCAGATCGAGGAATCATTACTACATGATAATAGTAAGTAATCTGAAAATAAAGATGTTAGAGTTGAGGATTTTCTCGATCCTCAACTTATGTTCGCTTTAAAAGGTTTGTGTATACCCGATATTGGATTATCGCAAGTTCTCGAGCCTAAAATTCATGGATCGACTGAAGAGAGAACAACGTTAGAGGAACAAATTAAGGTTGAAAAGACTAAGACGTTAAATTTGAGAACAACATAAACGAAATCTGAAAAATTATTTGGCATTTTAATGTTCCATCAAAAGTTAAGATTTTTGGTTCGAAGATCTGTAATGATGCTTACCTACAAAAAGTAACATCCACCAGAGAAAATGCGTCCAGGATGCAAATTGTGAAGGGTGTAAAATTGACAACAAAAACATTACACACTTTTTTTAAATGCCCTTTTAGCATCACTGCTTGGGCGGACTACTCTACGCAATTCAAGATTGATCGTGATTCCAGTGTTTCATTCACGGAGTGGATTTTGCAAACAATCAACATTTATACGGATAAGGTTGGGATAGAATGGTTGTTACTACTTATATTTTGTGCACAACATGGAATATTTGAAAGGCTCAAATGAAATGATTTTTCAAAAACAAGAAATGGTCCATACATGACACCACTAGCAAAACTAACTCCATTATTAATGAGTTGTTTGGACACTCAACCCTTAACTATGCAAGCAACCGAGCTAATGACAATAAGGTTAACAGTGAGGGGTTCGGGATAATCCCATTTTGATGAAGACTCAAATTGGCTCACCGACACCTCGTTTTTTAAAGAATGAGAACTTTCACGGTCGCGTCTATTGCAGTTGATCTCAATGGGGAGATTACGCATAGTGTCACGAGAAGATGTTTTACGGAAAGCGAAATTGATTGAGAAAGATGGATGTACTTTTGGCCATGAGACCAGTTGTTCTCAACCTTTAGAGTTATTCTTTCTACTCTTACAATCTTGAACTTATTCAAGATATTCATAAAACGACAGGTCCTCACTGGAATTATTTAACCGATGCTTGTCGAAATAGAGAAATGGTTAAGTAGATTCTTTTAACTGGAAAGTCTCCCACAACCGCAGTAAATGACGTAACATAAATATCACTAAACGACACGATCACTCTCTTTTGGGTGCTTTTAGTTTTTTTTCTAATGCGTGTAATATTAACGGTATCGGTTCATTGTTTCTTTTGGTAAAAAGAAATGGAGTCATAAAAAGTTAATTGGAAAAGAAAAATATTCTAATTTTTAAAACATTCATATAAAAAAGTGATAAAAATATAAATTAACAAAGAAAAGGTATGATATATATCTACTCTAAAAATAAATATTTGCCAGGTCATGAGGTAGATATAAACCCAGGTTTTCTAATAGAGTAAAATAAAAAAAAGTACCACGTGTCCTACACAAGACGGTTCCATTAAACTTCCCTCCCAAAAAGAACTTGATCAAATCAAAATAGAAGTCAGACATTCATAATTTATTTCAATCAAAAATCCTTCTGAATAATCATATTTCCTTTTTCTTTGCTTATATATACTACATATATCTTCTATTTCTTCCCTTTTATTGGAGAAGAAATATGTTAAAGAAGATAATATTACCTGCAAAGCCATCGAGGGGTTATACTTGGGTGGTTGATGCCTCACATTGCCAAGGGTGTTCATCTCGGTTCACTTCCATCAAACGCAAGGTATTTTTTATTTATTTTTATTGATGATTATTGCGTTTGAAGTTTTGATAATTTGATCCATGTATATTCGTTACTTTTCCCCCTTTTTGCATGTGACCGAGTCTAAATTCACCATTGTGTAAACTAAATTCTTTATTCGGCTTCTTCATTGATGTGAGATGTTTTTGCTTGATTGTATCCTTCTGTGTTCTGAATCTGATTCACTGATTGTGTAGATTTTTGTAATATATTGTACTCTTTGTTTAATCGAGAAGGGATAATTCATTGTCTAAATGCAACTTTTTTTGTGAAATGGAAATCCTTGGAAAATGAATTCAAGATGTAGAAGTAAATTTCAATCATAAAAGTTTTAGGATCTTCTGATCGAGCTGAGGAGATATAGTTTCCAGCCAAAGCTTCTTTTCTTGATATGTTGAACAATTCTATCTAAAGTTCAACCCTCAACTCTTGAGGTAATGGAGGCGGTTATTGAACCTCCCCAAGAACAAGAACATTAACAAAATCAAGAGAAAAGAGAAGTTATTGTACAAAAGACACTTAAAAGGTTGTGTAATTATCATCATACACCAATATTAACCGTAACAATAATGAAAATTTGGTGAGGGGAAACCATATAGAAATGATAATAATTCCTATAGGCTACACTAGATAGTCACAAGTGGTTTAGAAATATAGAATCCGAACATATATCTATGTGAATAAATAAACTATGGATTTTGGTTGAACTCTTTACTAAATATACGACCTATTAACGGTTAAGGGTTCTTTCAAAATGATTGGAGTAGTCAGTAAGGTATCTCACTACAAGAAACGTTATTTTTAGCGGCAAAACAATTTACTACTTAAAGTCTCGATTTTGCCGCTAATGTCTCTATTTATTCGCCGCAATAAGTTCGTCTCTAAAGACACCTTTTATAGCAAATTATTTATTTTTGCCTCTATTGACTTTATCTTTAGCGGCAAATATTGCCGCTAAAAATATAATTAGAGGTCATTTTGGGGTTGCCGCAATAGATATTGCCGTTAAAAATATCATTAGAGGTCATTTTAAGTGTTGCTGCAATATATATCGTCTCTAATGTACCTATTTGTTGTAGTGTATACCTATAAAGTCGTCTACTTTCTAGAGGTTAATCGAAAGGAAGACATCAATTATGATGCACTGGTTCTCTCATAGCGGTGCTCAGCAAAATTCTATTATCGATTACTAAACTACGATTACGAGAGTATCAAATGGGAGCTCAAGGACGATGTCTTTAAGACTCATCATAAAGGTCTCGAATCACTATCTACTTATAATAAAATATGTAAGTTTCAGATATCTATTTATAAGTTTCAAGAAATGTTACAAATGTGGATTATTGCTTTTATACAAGAAGCAAAAAGTTTGATTTATATTTTTGAATATAGCAATGAGAGTACAAAAGTATTTGTGAAAGCACAATTATCTTCCTAAGTATTATATATAGATTAAATATTATAAAAAAAGGATATGGTATAATGATCAAGCGAACAGACCAATATTTAGTTATCTAATAACTTTACATAAATGATTTAGGAAAAGTAAATTATATTATTTAAGATCTCTAGAGAAATAGATTGAAGAAACTACATGACGTATGTCAATCTTTGTACATTAATATATGATTTTAAAAGTATCACATAAATTTTTTAAGAGTATCTATTTAATAATATGCTATAGACTCACTCTTGGGGGGGAGGGTTATCCTAGGATTCTTGAAGAAAGACAACACACGTGTAGATTTTTATTTGCTAGCACAATAAGGATCTATCAAGCATATCATGAAATGTACAAGTCTTGAAGTGTTCTAGGCAAAAGGATTATTGGTAGGTATTTGGGTAATCTTGGTAAGAACTATTGGAAAGTAGTAAAACATATCCTTAAATACTTAAAGAAATATTAAGGGCCAGTTCACCATCTATGGAAAATATGAGTATGTTTGTTTTTATTTAGACATGAATGATAGAAAATCAACATTTGGTGGTGTTCTTATATTGATTGAATAAGAAGTGAGATGAAATAGTTCTAACAAGCTACTATAGCAGATTCAGTTATAGCAATAGAATACATAACAACAAAATATGCAACTATACAAATGGTTTGGTTAAAAAGGGTTCTTTTTTTAGTTCATACTATAAATAAAGATATTTATTTATACGATGATACTTTATTCGTTCCACATAAATTGTCCACAAACTAAAAATAATGTTCCAAATGTATTGTCCACTTAGGAGTTCAAGACACTTTTTTCTTATTTCTTCCACTATTACCCTTATTAAAATATTAAAATTTATATTTCCGATACAC
This sequence comes from Nemophila menziesii, assembly GCA_029959085.1. Taxonomy (NCBI): domain Eukaryota; kingdom Viridiplantae; phylum Streptophyta; class Magnoliopsida; order Boraginales; family Hydrophyllaceae; genus Nemophila; species Nemophila menziesii. The sequence continues at coordinate 38,558,271 of JARWIR010000004.1, read as the reverse complement.
ATTTAAAATATCAAAATATTTTAATAGGGGTATTTTTGTAATGGTGAATGCATTTATTATATTTCTTAATATATGTGAAAAGTTATGTGGACAAATTTTGTGGAACGGAGAGAGTACTATTTAAGATGTGTGATTCAAGTAATATATATATCACATGATAGATCCAAGCATATTCTGTAATAGCACCAATTTAATTTGAGAAATATTGAACACTAGAATATTAATATTCAGTTGGTAGAAGTAAGGAAGAATATTGTAGGGATTCTATCAAAAGAGTTTGATGATCAGAAACGGGTAAGACTACATTATTTGAATGATCGGGTCTAGGCGAAATCAGAGATTGTTAGACTTTTCCCTCTGATCACATTGTAAAATAATAAACACAAGTGTTTACGGTACATGATAATAGTCATCCATATAATACTTATTAAAAGAATGGTTTCTTTGAATTTATTACATACATGTATGATTATGGTGGATCATTGATTAAATTATAAATTAAAAATCAAATAGGATTTAATGAATTTATTCCTAATTACATGATCATTTAATTAGGATCTCAATGATTCAGATAGTTTAATATGTACGCTAACAAGTAACTATTGGATAAATATTGGTAGTTCAATTTTATCGAGTTATTTACATAGCTAATGCATATAGAGACGTAATAATTGAACTGACCGAACTAGAAATTTCTAAGGGTTGATTCTCATACATTTTCAAAAAGGTTAATCTTTATAAGGATGTTTAGTAATAATTTGACATGAGATCATCATTAGGGACGGATTCAGGGGTAGGTTGGGATGGGCTGCAGCTCACCTCAACCTAGAGATATCAGTACAATTTAGCTCGATTTTTTTTTTAAAATAGATAAAAACATAAAAAAAATTACGGACCCCTTAAACTGGAAAATTAGCCTTCCCCAACTCAAAATTTATAGATTAATTTTACTAAATACTAAATATAGCCCTCTCCGGTTTGAAATTCTAGATCCAACCTTGATCATCATTATAGTTGTGTAATATACTTATTTTATTAGATATTGGACTACTAGCGTGAAAAATTCATAACAAAGATATAAAAATTCAAATCCACCATGAGAAAAAAATTGTTAGTAAATTTGGTCATAATATCGAAAATAATTCTTTAAGAACCGTCTTTATTTGAATGATTGACATATAGGGTCTTGTAGACTACTTTTGTAGATTAAAGGAATTTTGACTCTACACTTTTCTATTAAGAGGCCATTAAAATTTTATAAGTCAAAAGTACCCCTAGACTATATACAGGGGAATAACCCTCCATCTCAATTCATTTTATTTCCTATTTCCAGATTTCTCTTACTTAATTTCAAGTAATTTTCTCAAATATCTATCTCTCTCTTGTCAAGTTACTTTATAAACTTTGAGCTTCTTTTTCGTTTAGCACCTTCAAACTCTATTTTCGAAGCATTTGGAGGTCCTTTTTTGCATCACTAGGTGTTTTTCAAAATAATCAGGGATTTTGTGTTAATACGTAGTGATTTTATGTTAAACATAGTTCTTTTTCGCAATACTCGGTGATTTTGTGTTATAATTAATGATAATCAACAATTTTATATTAATACTACCGTGATACCTAGCGATACTGCATTAGTACTCAGTGTTATACAGTGATACCTAGCAATAATGTATTAGTACTTAGTGATTTTGTGTTATAATCAACGATATTCAGTAATTTTGCATTAATACTTAGTGATTTTGTGTTATAATAAGTGGTACTCAGCGATTTTACATTAATACTCAGTGATTTTTTGTTATAACGAGTAATATTCAGTGATCATGCATTACTATTCAGTGATTTGTTGTTATACTTAGTGATTTCAAAAAGTACTCTGAGAATTTTCTGAGTATTTATGAAAAACAGTGATTTGTTGTTATACTTAGTGATTTCAAAAAGTACTCTGAGAATTTTCTGAGTATTTATAAAAATAACTCACAACTTCGTTGAGTGTTCAGAGAATTCACTGAGTACTCAGAAATTTTTTGTGATAGTATACTCGACAAATTTTTTTAATACTCAAAGGATTTCGTTTGTCTTCCCTGGATGCTGAAAAATGGCCACAGATTTAGGAAGCTTCTCTGCTGTTCCATTGCTTGTTGCATCAAAGCTTGCTGGAAAATGGTCGTGGATGTGCTCTTATTCATCTTCGAGCAGCTTCTTAGAGAAAGCTGAAACTTGAAAATGGAGAAGAAAAGAAATGTAGATTTAGAATGAGATGAAGCTGTAGAATGAAAAAAAAAAAGATAGAAAAAGTATTATATGTGTGAGTGAGAGAAAAGATGAGAGAGAAGTAATTTTGAATAATTTGATATATATAATAAAAAAAGTATATATATATATATATATATATATATATATATATATATATAATAGGGTCAATGACCCAAAAAATCAAAATAATATTATACTTGCCCCAAAGAATCATCCATTAACTTACTATTATAAGATTACATGTTTACCCGTCAAGGACGATTCCCGTCAAGGACGATTCCCATCAAGGACGATGGACGATTCCCATCAAGGACGATTCCCGTCAAGGACGATTCCCGTCAAGGACGATTCCCATCAAGGACAAAATTTAGTTAATGATGTTAGTGGGAAGAAATTTTGTCATTGATGTTATTGGGCTGAAAATAATATTATTTTGATTTTTTGGGTCATTTTCCCTATATAATATGTAAAGGAATTATAGTATTAAATTTTGTTTATAATCTTACAAATTGTCAAAAACGTGTAAAAATTGTCACACAAAAGTATTAAGTCCGGTATAAACTAAAACTTTTTCTTTCGAAAACAAGATAAAAACTCGATATACAAGGCTAGAGGATTCAATATATTGAAACTTGTTTACATAGTGATTCTCACATATATTACATTAAATATACAAAATCAAATTCTATTATTTTACCTTTATTGTGATTTATTGAATTGTAATTATTTATTTTTTCTACATATGTTAGATATAGAAGTGATTACATAAGTGGTTACATATTTCTTAGTGTGAAGTTTCAACTCACCTTCTATTATAAGATATGATGTTGGTAGATATTAATGTTGTCTTTGTGAATATTTAGCATCATTGTCGCAGATGTGGAGGTTTGTTCTGCCGCAGATGTAGACAACGAAGAAGGTTTTTATGTGGACAAGGTGATTCCACTATGCGTATTTGTGAACCTTGCAAAAACTTAGAAGTGGAAGCGCGATTTGAATTGCGAAGAGAGAACAATAATAAAGCAGGAAGAGGTAATTTTCTGAAATTTGAGCTCATAAAATCTTATTGGTGTAGTGCAAAAATGGCCTAGGTGAAAATAAGATAAAATATGACCTAAAAAATATTCATTTCAAACAAAATAAAACATGGCCTAAAAATAAAAACATTCATTTCAAACATAAATCTATCAATTTCGTAATAGTATTTTAATTTGGGGGAGAATAAAGTTAAAATGATATGGAGCAAAAATACACCTTTGAAAAATCTGGCCAAAATTAATTAAATTTGTATTAGATAAGGTACTTGAGTGGTACTTTACTCTCGTAGAAATGCCGGACGACCAGAAGCTTTGTTTTGGAATAACCTGCCCTATTTTGTGAAACTAAACTTAACAGCTAAACATGTTAGTTAATGTAAAATAAATAATTTTGTTGGACATTTTGGTCCCTTGTTAGTTGAGAATTGCATGATCTTTACTACAAGTTCAAGTTTAGCCCTGCTTTTATTTGGTTATATTATCGTGACACAAGCTTAACCATTTGCACTAGCCTCTCGTTACTTTATTCTTAGTCATTGGCACATCTGCTTGGTGATCAAAGGTTCATCAATCTACTCCTTCATGTGTTGTTTCTTTGAAGTGTACATCAAGTCTTTTGTATACATCAGTGCAAATATGCTATTAATGTGTCTCCTTTCATGATCTACTTGATTATTAGATTGTCACATTTATACATATACTAAATTTCTCGTAACTTCCCACAGGAGGCTCAAAACTTTCGTCAAATCAAGAAAATTTTCTTGTAAACCAGATTCTTAGTTATGAAGGGAAGGATTCAATTTTATCAGCGCAAGTATCAACCATGCCTTTGAGTTCGCTTTGTTTAACAAGTGAAACTGGAGTAGGTCCCACTTTTGATGAAGAACCTTTTAAAAGTCTATCACTTGATCATCATAATCTGCCTGATACTACTCCAGAACAATTACTTCAACAAGCTAGCGAGGAAAAGAATAAACATAAAGCTTTAAAAGCAGAAAGAAAAATGGTAGAAGAATATAAAGCTTTTAAGAAATGTAAGAGAGAAGCTGCAGCTTTAGAGATACATTTGAGAAAAAATAGTCAAAAAGTGGCTAATTTAAGTAGGGATGTGATCCAAAGGGAGCTTCTTAGTTTAAAAAAGAGGGCTATTGCATTAAGTATTGAAGGTAAAATAGATGAAGCCGTAGCTGAATTGGAAAAAGGGAGAGTTCTCGAGAAAGTGCTTGAAGAGATGATTAAAGCTACTAAGGAAATCCAACCTAGTATAATCACAGCCAAAAATTTAGCTAATTATTTCTCACTTCTAGAAAGTTTGGGTGGGAAAAATGATAATGATGAAATTCTTTCCTTGATATCTTATATGGAAAAGGACACTTGTGCGAAACCAGTAACGGATAATATCTCAATAGGAGTATCGAGAAAAAATTTAGGTGAAATGCAAAGGGAATTCTTTAATTTGGAAAAAATATACCTTGGTTTGAGATGGTTAGGAGCTTTGGATGAGGCAGAGAAAGTGTTGAAAATGGCAAAAGTTTTAGAGGCACAAATAGAGGAATTCAAAATTCCCGATTCTTCGATGAAAGAAGCAAATTTACCTTTTCCTTATGATTCAAAGAAAAATGTGGCGTCAAACTCTACTCATATTACTAATGCTCGAAATGATCAAAGTATTATGGAAGCGGATATGTTAGCATATAAGAGGAAGGTTCTTATGTTGAAGAAGGAACGAAATTTGGCAGAAGCCAAGGAGAAGAAGCTTGAGGAGAAAGCTCAAGCTACCAATTCACCTGAAAAGTTTGATATTATTTCTTCTTTGAACGAAGCAAAATTACCTTCTTACCCTTCTGAGTCGAAGAATGATCAAAGTATTTTGAAATCGGATATTTTAGCGCGTAAAAGAAAGGCTTTAATGCTGAAAAGAGAAGGAAAAATAGGTGAAGCTAAAGAAGAGCTTAAACAAGCTAGGCTTTTGGAAAAGCAACTTGAAGAAGTTCCCTATTCTAGTGGGTCCCACATCAAGAAAAAAGAAACCTTGATTTCCGCTAAAAAACCTTCGAGGTTGACTGATTCTAGTGGGTCCCACATCACCTCTATTGTAGAAACCTCGATTTCTGCTAACAAAAAACCTTTGATCGAATCAAGTGGGTCCCACCTCACCTTCGTTGAAACCTCGATTTCTGCTAAAGAACCTTTGACTAGTAGCAAAAGGTTTGAAATGCAGCAACAAGCACTTAATCATAAACGAACCTCACTTAAGCTAAGAAAAGAAGGAAGAATCGAAGAAGCAGAAGCTGAAACTGCATTAGCGAAAGCTCTTGAAACACAGCTTGAGTATCCATCGTTAACACATGATACTAATACTAGGTTGACTGAAAATTTCTATGTTTCTTCTATTGAGGATTTTCTTGGTCCTCAACTTATGTCCACTTTAAAAGGATTAGGAATACTAGATATTGGAATTTTTTAATCACAATTCCCGTGGCCAAAAAATCTGTTGAGAACATTGATGAGAGAAAACAGTTAGAAGAACAGATTAAAGGTGAGAAGTTTAAAACGGTAAATTTGAAGAAAGGTGGAAAGAGAAAAAAGGCTTTGGATGCTTTAAGGAGAGCAAAACAGTGTGAGAAGAAGTTGAATTTATTGTCTGATCAGTAATGAATTGAATGTTATTACATACGATGAGTTAATTTCTTTTGGGAAGGGGTTAGAATATGTTATATATTGAATGTATGATTTAATTGTTTTGATGGTTTGAGACGTGTTTGTGAAATGTGAGTTGGAATGGATTATTTATGGGTGTATGGTTGAGTTTGATCTATATGCATTTCTTCTTTCCTGCACAACAGGAAATCAAGCTTTTGACGACTTCGTTTTGGCCTTTAGACGACCCTTTTAAAGTGTTGTCTTATCTTTGCCTGCACTTTATACCAAAGTGGCCTATACTCGTGTTGCCAATGTTATGACTACACTTTGATAGGATAGTCGGCTATTGAGACCCCCTTTCGCGGCTCCTTTCCAAAACAGTCGGCTATTGGGACCCCTTTCCCGGCTTCCTTCCCAAACAGTAGGCAATTGAGACCCCTTTTCCCGGCTCCTTCCAAACTAGAGTAGGCAATTGAGACCCCCTTTTCCGGCTCCTTCCAAACTAGAGTAGTCAATTGAGACCCCCTTTCTCGGCTCCTTCCAAACTAGAGTAGGCAATTGAGACCCTTTTCCCCGGCTCCTTCCAAACTAGAGTAGGCAATTGAGACCCCCTTTCCCGGCTCATTTCTAAAATAGAGTCGTCTATAACGCTCCTATTTCCCTGCCACTTCTAAAAGGAGTCGCCTGTTGATACTTACACTAGGAAGCATCAAAGCACGCCTACAAAAGAATCAGATAAAAAAACGTAAATATCCAAATAATTGCACTATAGGTCCCTGTGGGGTGCATAATGCAACTATCAAAGAGTAGATTAATGAACCATCCCTGTTAAAAATTGAAAATTAATTCTAGTATAGGTCCCTGTATTTTGCAATAAATACACGGTATGATTCTATATTATGCAAAACAAGATATTAATTGCACTGTAGGTCCCTATAAAAGGCAAAATAAGATGCTATTTTGAATAAATTGAATTATAGGTCTTGATATCTACCGAAAACGCACTGGCTAACCCTATATTATGCAAAACAAGACAGTAATTGCAATGTAGGTCCCTATATTTTGCAAAAAATGCACTTTATGTCCCTATAATATGCAAAATAAGATCCTCTTTTAAATTAATTGCACTATAGGTCCCTATATTATGAGAAAACTGCACTAATATATTATGCAAAAATTGCACTGTAGGTCTCTATGTTATGCAAAAAAAGCACTATATATCCCTGTATTTATGCAAATAATGCACTAAGGTCACAACATTATGCAAAAAATGGACTATTGGTCCCAATATTATGCGAAAAACGCACTGTAGGTCCCTAGATTATGCAAAAAACTGCACTACATGTACGCAATTCATTTATTTTTATTTATTTTTAGAAGTAATTACACCATACCTCACTTTCGCCAGGAAATAAGCTTCTAACATCATGTATTTCAAATCGAGAAGCTATTAATTGTGGAGACATTATACCCTACAAACATGCCCACATTAACATAGTATTATTAGAAAAATACATAAAAATATTCAACCAACAAAATAAAAAGGAATTTTTTTCTCAAAATTGGTCCCTGAACTATAGGCTAATTATACGAATGGTCCTCAAACTTCTAAAGTTGCCCAAGCAATCCTCAAACTTTTTTTTATCCAAATTGGTCTACGAAGCTGCAAATCCAAAAAATTAAAGGGAGTGAATAATTCAATTATAAGCAATATAAGAGACTTATAATGCAATTAACTTAAACTCTTTAACTTACCAATCTTCCAACAGCTATAATAGCAGTAATTGCAACAACAGCATTCACAGCTGCTAAACCAAGTGCTTCAGCTATTCCTTGAAAACCAACCTAAAATTTTTAATTAAATATTACTAAAAAAAGCACTAATAATTTAGTTGATTAATGAAATAACATATTTACCCCTCCTTTAGAAGAAGTTGGTGAAAGAAGAGGTATAAGTATGAACAAAACCACCACTGGTAAATCCTGAAAACCCAAACACAATGTAAAAAAAAGTAAGGACTTATAAAAAATAATAATTGCACTATAGGTCCCCATATTAAGAAAAGTAAGGACCAATTTTTTAAAACTAACAGTGGGACCTGAAGTGCATTTTTTTGCAAAATATAAGGACCTATATTGCAATTAATTAAGAATATAGGGCAACATATACTTATTTTCAAACCATAAGGGGTAGGGTACCATTTTACCAAACCATAGGGACTTAAATTGCAAAAAAACAAAAAAGAAATATGCCAACCTTACCAATCTCAGAAAAATCAGGGACTTAAACACGCAATTTACACGCTTCAACAGGGAACTCTTTTAACTGTAATAATAAATAAGATTAAAGGGTAGAAAGGAAAAAAAGGTAAAAAAGTAAATTTTGTCTGATTAGTGAGATAAAAAAAGTTACCTGATTAGAGTGAAGATCAAATGTCCCTAATTTAGTAAGTTCTTCGTTAGGTAATGAAGTAAGTGTATTGTTCCTGAAAATAAAATAAATAAGACTAAAGGGTAAAAAGGTAAAAAAAAGAAAAGGTAAAAAGGTAGATTTGTAGCTGGTAAAAACTGAATCATCTTCTTAAGCTCTTGTAAAATCTGCAGATTTAATGGCTTCCTTGAAGCTTACGCGCTCAACTCCTATAGCGCGTGCACGATCTGCAGGTGCATAGGGATCATATGAAATATCTGCACACATAAACTCTTACAAAGTAATTTACTGAACAAAAGAGTAACCTTTTGTATTGGTGACATGATCCACAAAACGGCCAGAGGTTGCCACCTGTAACAAAGAATTATTAGTATTTTTAATATTATCCTTTATTTCTCTTAGGAAAGTGTTTAAATTATAATAAACTATGAAAGTGAAAACTAGAAACAATGGAATTGCTTTGCTGCATAAGGTCAACCCCTCGAACTCGAGCCATAAGGAAATTGCAGATTAACTAGACATGAACATATTGAGTAACCGAGATAAGAGAATATTGAAGAGAAATTTATAATAACATATCTGACCCAGAATATTGAAGAGAAATTTACAACATACCATCATACAAAGCTGAGTCCTTGTAATGATTTCACTATGGTAAGTTTGAAGGCACTTGATGAATTTCATAAAATCAGAATTTTGTGAAATATCCTTCCCCTTTAGGAATAAATCAGAGTCTTGGTCATGCATACCTGCCCAAACATATCAATGATGAAACTAATGAACTGTAAATATTATTTACCTCACCAAAAAGATATTTACCTTGAGCAATTTGACGGTGAATATCTTCGATTTGAGCAGATTTACGCTTATGTGTAAGAATATACACATGATCAAATTATCGTTCTCTTTTATCTCTTTCACGTCTTTTTTCCATTTCAGAATCCACAAGCATGTGCTGCTCATTCTTTCGATTCTAATTACACCAATATTTAAATAACGTTAAAATAAAATGTATATTAGTCCCTATGGTCTCCAAAATTCCAGTCCTCTAGTCATTGTGTTCTATAAATGCCACAAAAGGTACATTTTGTAGAGAAAAAGGACTATAGGACTCCTATTTTAAAAACCACAGGGACCAAAGGTGCAAATTAACACATATTTCATCCAGTTGACCACAGACATACCTCGTTATCAGTGCCATGACCTAGTTGATCATACTGAGGAAGGTCGGCTGTCCTGAAGGCATTAAAAGATTCAAATCAGAGAAAGTCATATACCCTAGAATACATGAAGTAAGCAAATTAAAACAGAGACTAAACTTTAAAGTTTAAACTCTAAACTTCTCATTCATATCAAATTTAATCAAATTCCAACACAACTTTACCCGGAATTTCTCGTTTATCCTTAGCTCTATGAGCCTCTCTCACTTCCGTAATAGGATAAGTTTTCTCAACCGGTATTTTTAACTTCCCATTCTCTAATAGCCTTCGAATCTCATCTAACCCTTCAAAATCAGCCCTCATAAATGTCCACGAATATTCTGCACAATTATCATATTAATTATATAATCCGTTTTTTAATATATATATATAATCAACATACCTATTCCATGTGAATATCTATATTGCATTTGCTTTTTCAATAACGTAGCTGATGCCATAGGTAGTCCAATAGCTATTCCGTATCTATCAGCTAACGATGCAACTTCACCCTAAACCCAAGGGTAAAAAAGTCATTTTACTTCATCTATGTATGAAACAAAACTCTTTGTTAAACTATTTTACCTGTAAAGTCATGTAATGTCAACCACTTTTCAAAAGGTTAATACCGACTCTCTCAGTTTCAGGCACACCTATAGTATCCAAAACAACATCAAAATGTCCTTTTATTGCCTTCTCAACATCCTTCAAAAAAAAATTATAAATTCATGTAAAAAAAAACTATTAAATATGTGATTTATTACCTCGGTAGTGTAATCAACAGCTTGTTCAGCACCAGCAGATAAAACGCGATTTACACTTTCGCCCCCGCAAGTTGTTGTGACGTGGGACCTACTAGCTACTGATAATTGAATTGCGGAGAATCCAACAGCTCCACCTCCACCAATTATTAATACTCTTTGACTGAGAGGTTAAATCAATAGTTATACAGTGGTAAAAAAAGTAAATATTCTCGTTTATAGATGAATAATTTACCCTTCTGTTATTCTTGCAGTACCCTTTAATGCTCTCCAAGCAGTTAAAGAAGCAAAAGGAATTGCACTTGCTTCCTAAAACATTATAGATTTAATTATTATTGATAAAAGAGTATTATAGGAGGAGAAATTAGACTCTATGACTTACAGTAAATGAAAGATTTGATGGTTTAAGGGGAATTTCGTCATGTGGAAGAATAGCATAATCAGTGTAAGTACCCCTAGGAGTTGTTGGATGAAGTGCACCGAATACTTCTTGACCAATACTAAAGGATTTGACTGAACTTCCAATAGCTGAAACTTCTCCACTTATATCACGCCCTAAGATTAATGGAAGATGTGCTTCGAATACTGAACGTCCATAGCCTGATCTCATCTGGATATACATCTGTTAGGTGTATATTTCAGAGACAGGGTTTATTTCACTATTCCGCATAACACATTGTTGGAATGTAAATTCTCATATATATAATGCCCTTCTCCTAACGGTTCGAACTGTTGGTTGAGTTGGCAATTTAACCTGGTATCAGAGCTCCACGGACCTTGAGATCCTGGGTTCGAGTCTCTCGACCGCCACCCACTTTATTCTGCACGTGCAAGCTTAGCTCTTCTCCTAAAGCCTTAGCTTGCACGTGAGGGGGCGTGTTGAGATATAAAATCTCATTAATAGAATGCCTCCTCCTAACGGTTCGGACTTTTAGTTGAGTTGGCAATTTAACATGGTATCAGAGCTTAAGGTTTTAAATCCTTATTCTTAATTTTTTTTTTTCGCGGCCTTAATTGCCGTTATACACCTTTTTGGTGTTTCTTTTAAAAATTTTACGCCGATCTTCATTGTCAGATATTTTTTTATTATGTCTATACATGAGAATTTTGAATCATATACTTCTTTCGATGAATATGGAACAAGTATGCAAGTAACTACTCAGAATCGATCTAATATCTCCAAAACATCTCCATTCAGCAAGGAACAATTAGAGTATCTGAACCAGTTATTAAATTTATCTGAATTTATTCCTAACACATCTTTGGCTAATTCGCTTGTTCAAAAAGGTGATTTTTCTTCTTCTTTACATACTTCTTCAAATAACGAATTATGGATAATTGATTCAGGCGCTAGTGATCACATGACGAGTCTTTCTCATTTATTCTCATCTTACACACCTTGTCCTGGTAATCTTAGAGTTCGTATCGCAGATGGGTCGTTCTCTCCAGTCGCTGGTAAAGGTTCTATTGTTCTTTCTACGAATCTAACTCTACAATTTATTCTTCATGTTCCAAATTTATCATGTAACCTCTTGTCCATTAGTAAACTCACTCAAGACTCAAATTGTGTAGCTAAATTTACTCAATCTCGATGTGAGTTTCAAGATATTAGTTCGGGAAAGATAATTGGCAGTGCTAGAGAGGTTGATCAACTCTACTACTTTGAAGGAAATGTTTCCTTGACCAGACAAACACAAATTTCAACGGGTCTATTTTCCCTCTTTACTAAAGATGAAATAATGTTATGGCACTATTGACTGGGACATCCTAATTTCGTATATTTGAGTAAGTTATATCCATCGGTTTTTAAAAATAAAAACCCTTCTCTTTTCCAATGTGAAATTTGTCAACTTGCTAAACATCACCGTTCCTCTTTTCCTTCAAAACCACATAAACAATCTAAACCATTTTCTCTCATACATAGTGACATTTGGGGGCCATCAAGAGTAGTAAATAATATAACGGGTAGTCGATGGTTTATCACATTTATTGATGATCATACTCGTGTTTGTTGGGTATATCTTTTAAAGGAGAAATCGGAAGCTGCTGTGATGTTTCAGAGATTTTATGCGATGATAGAGACTCAATTTAATGCTAAAATTCAGGTCTTAAGAACTGATAATGGCAAAGAGTACTTTAATTCCATACTCGGGAAGTTTATTATGGAAAAGGGTATTATACATCAATCAACATGTGTTGACACACCCCAACAAAACGGTGTTGCTGAACGAAAGAATAGACATCTCTTAGACGTAGCTCGGGCAATTATGTTTACTACAGGAGTTCCTAAAAGATTTTGGGGAGACGCTATTCTCACTGCAACCTATCTCATCAATCGTATGCCATCTCGGGTATGTCAGTTTAAAAAGCCTCTTAATATTCTCTTAGATTTCTATCCTCATGTTCAGTTTTACAATACTCTCGAACCTAAAGTGTTTGGTTGTGTAGTATTTGTTCATATTCATAGTCATAATCGTAGCAAACTAGATCCTCGAGCCCGTAAATGTGTATTTCTTGGATATTCGTCTACTAAAAAAGGGTACAAGTGTTTTGACCCTACAACCAACCGCTTTTATGTGAGTATGGATGTTACTTTTTTTGAAGATCAGTCATTTTTTCCCCAAACTTCTCTTCAGGGGGAGAATCAAAACCAAGTGGATGAAGAAAGTTTTTTGGAAAAAATTAATGTGCTACCTATGTCTTCTGTTTCTTATCCAGAAATAATCACTCCATCCCAAGATAATATTCCTGATGAAGAATTTTATCCTCAAAATGAAGTTATCGGGCCTGGTGATGAAAAATCCAATGACAAACAAAATATAGATTTACCATTGGAGAAAAACAAAGAGTTACTTGTCTATACAAGGAGACATAAACGACAAGATGTGGAGCAACAACCACGACTAGACAGTCAAGATTCGACCCCGACTATATCAAGTAATTCAGAGTCTTCTCTATCTCCAGAGTCTATTGATTTTCAAGACCTTGATATTCCTATAGCTCATAGAAAAGGCACTAGATCATGCACCAATCATCCTATATCTCAGTATGTCTCCTATCATAGATTATCCTCAAATCTTCAAGCCTTTGTTTCTAACTTATCAAAAATAGAAATTCCCAATTCTATACAAGAAGCTCTTGTTGTTCCTGAATGGAAAAAGGCTGTTTTTGAAGAAATGAAAGCTTTGGAGAAAAACCAGACTTGGGAACTTGTGTTCCTTCCTAAAGGAAAAATTCCAGTTGGTTGTAAATGGGTGTTTACAGTAAAATATAATAGTGATGGATCAATAGAGAGGTATAAAGCAAGATTAGTGGCAAAAGGATATACTCAAACATATGGAATAGATTATCAGGAGACGTTTGCTCCGGTTGCAAAAATGAATAGTGTCAGAATTTTATTATCTCTCGCAGCTGCTAAGGATTGGCCATTACAACAATTAGATGTCAAGAATGCTTTCCTTAACGGTGAATTGGAAGAGGAAGTGTATATGCACCCACCTCCTGGATTTGGAGTTTTATTTGGTACAAACAAAGTTTGTAAACTCAAAAGATCACTTTATGGTCTTAAACAATCTCCTAGAGCATGGTTTGGACGTTTTACGAAAGCTATAAAAAGTTTCGGATACATTCAAAGCGAAGCAGATCACACTATGTTCTTTAAACACTCTAAGGATAGAAAACTCTCTATACTTATTGTGTATGTAGATGATATTATCTTAACAGGTGATGATCGTGTGGAACAAGAAAATCTAAAGGTTTTTCTGGCTAAAGAATTTGAAATCAAAGACCTTGGGTCTTTGAGATATTTTTTAGGTATGGAGGTTGCTAGAACTAAAGAAGGAATATTGGTGACACAAAGAAAGTATATTCTAGATCTTCTTAGTGAAACAGGTATGTTGGGGTGCAAGCCAGCTGAAACACCCATAGATGCTAGTAACAAGTTAAGGTCAAATGTTGGTGTAGAGGTTGATAAAGGACAATATCAACGATTAGTTGGAAGATTGATTTATTTATCACATACTCGGCCAGATATTTCTTTTGCAGTAAGTGTTGTGAGTCGATTTATGCACTCACCTCGTGAAGAGCACTTGAATGCAGCTTATAGAGTTCTTAGATATCTTAAAAGGACTCCAGGAAAGGGATTATTGTTCAAGAAATGTGATAATTTGTGGGTCGAAGCATTTATTGACGCTGACTGGGCTGGAAATATAGATGACAGAAGATCTACGTCGGGATATTGCACCTTTGTAGGAGGAAATTTAGTGACTTGGAGAAGCAAAAAACAAAATGTCGTGGCTAGAAGCAGTGCTGAAGCTGAGTTTCGAGCTATTGCACAAGGAATATGTGAGCTTTTATGGATAACACGTCTACTAGGTGAATTGAAAATTATTTGCAACCAACCTATGAAGTTATACTCAGATAATAAGGCAGCTATTAACATCTCTCACAATCCAGTACAACATGACAGAATGAAACATGTTGAGGTGGATAGACTTTTTATTAAAGAAAAGATAGATGAAGGAGTCTTATGTATTCCATATATTCCTACGAAACAACAGGTAGCAGATATCTTTACAAAAGGTCTTCAAAGTCAACAGTTCAATTGCTTGATTGGCAAGTTGGGAATGCTCAATATATACGATCCAGCTTGAGGGGGAGTGTTGAAATATACCTTAATTATTAATTTCCTTAAATATTATTTTCTATATTATAGATTAGAATATATTAGTCTCCAAGTTATTTCCTTTTCTATGAAACTTGTTCCCTAATTATTTCCTTACACATGGAAACTTATTTTCCAAGTTAGTCATGTGTATCCTATATATATAGGATCTTTATGTAAGAAATAATTATCATTGAATAAAGTTATTTTAATTTCTTCAATCATTGAATAAAGTTATTTTAATTTCTTCATGGTATCAGAGCTCTATGGTCCTTGAGGTCCTGGGTTCGAGTCTTTCCACCGCAACCCACTTTAAATTTGCACGTGCAAAGCTTGACTCTAATAAGCTTCTAAGGCTTCTACTAAGCTTGCACGTGAGGGGGCGTGTTGGAATGTAAATTCTCATATATATAATGCCCTTCTCCTAACGGTTCGAACTGTTGGTTGAGTTGGCAATTTAACCCACATGGAGCAATAATGCAATTTTCCATAACATTAATCAGAAGAAGAATTTATAACAGATTACAATCGAACACATTGTACCGATGATACAGTGAATTGAATGGAATTCGACTTTAGCTAACAAAATTGATCAAATTCACTTAACCTTTGAGTACATTGATGATATTACAACTCTAATAAGCTATTCATCGAACATTTGGATGACACAACTTTAGCTAACGACATTTATCAAAATAATAGGTTTTAAGTTTCTAAATTGAGTCACACATATAATTATAATGCAAATTATTAAGCAGGTTTAGGTTTATCAGTTCAACATAACAACAAACACTGTCCAATTCAACCTAATTACCAAATTACACAGACTTTAATCCAATTATACGTACAAATAAGTTCAGATACTTACAGATGTTGAAATCTTTTCACTGATAACTGAAAGTTGCAGGTTTGGAAGAGAAAATTTAAAGCATACCGACCGATTCTCAGGGAAATTGTAGCCGAGAAATGTAGCCGCCATTTTTGGGGAGACTTATTGAGAAATGTAGCCGCCATTTTTTGGGAGACTTATTGTCTCCGATGACGTCAATGACCGGAGTTGTACTAGACTAGCCTCGCTGGCACCATGGATCCTCTCATCTCATGTCTATTAAGCGAAGAAAAAAATTTAAGGCACTGATGTATATTGTATCGGTCAATCGAGAGAGAAAAGAAGTGAGAGGTTTAATAGAATAGAAAGAGATAGTTAAGAGGATATGATATTTATTGAGATAGTAATAGCCGACTCAGGTAGGAAGAAGTGGGTAAAGATAAAATTAAGATTTTTTTAATAACTTGTTGTTTGGGTGTAGGGAAAGAAAGGTGGCTAAATGACACATTTCTTGTTGTGCTGGATGTGTTTTTCGTATGATTGTTTTATGTTGTTACATTGTATCATAGAGTGATCTGTTTCTCAATAATATATATGCTATATTACTTTGGCTGCATAATGTTTATTTTCCTTGTATAAGCATGCAATCTATTCAACTTAGGAGCCATTTTTAATGAAAGAAATTTTGAACTTGAAGGAGTTCTTCATATTAAGGTCTCGTTTGGTAATGTAAAGACACCATGCAGCAGTCACTAGCAAGGAGTATTTTGTGCAATTTTGCATTCCGTGATGTTTTTCGAAGATGATCTTTGCCTAAACCATGGGAGTATATTATTTGGGATTCATGCATTACTTTAAATTATACGTTATTGTCTGGAAGAAACTCCTAGGTAGACGTCGAACAAAGGATCATGTGGTGTTTATGGAATTAAATTTTGATTTGTGCTATTTGCGAGAGCAATTTTGAGTCGAGTAAGAACCTATTTTCGAAGGTAATTGTCGAGGGATGTGAGGCAATAGTTGGGCATTTCGAGGGACATGAAGACTATCTCGAGTTTTCTTAAATGGCTTAAGAAGATGAAGATTGGAATTAAATGGATGTAACAACATCAAACTTCGAAGATTGTTAACAAAAGTGTTATTGGGAGACAACCCATGTTTTAATTGCTTTATTAGTTAATTTTCATGTTTGTAATATATATTAGTAAGTTATTTATGTGTTTTAGTGTATATTGAAATAACGAGAAAGGTAGAAAAGGTTTTTTGATGTGTAGGTTAAGGTAGAAGAATGAGTTTGGGTTTGAAGAGCTTGAAATTCGTGCTCACACCAGGTGGAGTGGTATACCGCACCCCACCTAATCGTTCAGACCACAACTTCACGGTCCAGGCTTTCGCCCATTGTCCAAGATTCCCCACTGCTGCCCCCCGTGGGAGTCCGGGCCCTGCCAGCATAAGCCCGATAGTTTGTCCCTCTACCCTCGGCTTTGTCATCTCCCTTCGGACGTACCCTAGGACAGGGAAAGACCCGGCCGACCGGCCCAGGGCTCGAGGGCAATCAGCAACTTGAAACCTCGTGTGGTATACCATGCCCTTTGGACGATATACCGCCGCGCAAAATGGACTATGGTGACGAGTGTGACAAGGTGTAAATGGGTAGAATCAATCATACAAGGCGCACGGTATATTTTTCCTACGGGTGGTATTATCGTTGTGCAGCACACAGTCACGAAGAGCGGGCCACTGAGCAAAAAGTCAGAATGCATATTTGGGAGTGCTACACGACCCTTTGGGAGGTATACTGTGTCGTGACGTGAGCGACTAGGAGAACGAGTTTGAGTTCATCATTAAAGCTTAAACCCTAGCATCCTTCTTCCCCAAGCACCTAAACTTCATCAAAGCTTCAACTAATCGTTCATCTAATATCAAAACAACACCAACTCATCAAATCTCATATCAAAAGTCATCCCTACAATCTTCCAAACAACATTTACCTACCCAAATTATTCCAAAACTCCTAGAAATCAAGATTTAATTCCAAAATTTTCCAAAACCTTTTCCCAAAATTTCTTAAAACTTTCTCATCCAAGCAATATTACATTACACCCATATAGAAAAACATCATCCTCACACCTTTCCCGATACAAATGACACCGTTTCCACCCAAAGAAAGAGGTATTTCCAAGAGTGGTGTAATTTTGAGTTGGAGGTCAAGGGAGATGACGAGAAGAACATAGATACTTGCTAATGTGACGGAGATGAAGAAGAGTCAAGGGAGATGACTAAGGAGGTCTTTACTTAACCTCATGGCCATAATTAAGGCCCAAGTTTCACCTTCGATAACTTTATTGATTTTACATCGAATATTAATTGATCCTTCTTTGTCGACACCAATGGCAGCAGGTTCTATATTCGTAATAAAAGAGGCATCACACATCCAAACTATATTAGCATCATCATCAAATATCAGATTGTTGACTTGACTATTATCATTATAATTACTTCTCTTTTGTTCAGTTTTCTTCCAATCATTACATGGACCAAATAATCTAGTGATTAACTCTTTGGATTTATTCAAAATATTATCAACACACCAATTCGCACCTTCATGAAAGCATTTCATTCTTTCCTTCCACAAGTTCCACATAATAATCATGATATACGCCGTGACATGTTTAATCTCCAACCCATTCTCAGAATAATCCTTGATAACCTTCCGAAACCAAACCGAAAAATTACCATTAAAATCTCTATCAATCTTAATCTGAAGTGGAGATAAAGCCCAAACTTTCATACTAAATGGACATCTAGAAATTAAATACAAGATTGGTACATGATTGATGACATTGGTGGTGATTGTTGTGCTGGTGTGGATGGGTGATTGTTTGGTGGTTTTGGTATATGTGTATATATAATATAAACTTTAGGGTAAAAAACTAACAAAAAATAAATAAAACAAAAAATAATAATTTTATGTTGACTTTGACTAGAAAAATGGAGCAAGTGTGCATAATTAACAGAATGACGCGGGTGTAGCATGAGAATTCAAAAAGTCAGGGGTAGAATGTTTTTTTTTTGTCAGGGAATGCTTTTAAAATTCAATCAATGAGTTAAAAATAAAAAATATTCTAATTTTAATGTACCATAATTCAAGAAATTTATATATATATATATATATATAAACTCACAATTTACCATACATTTACATTAAACTAATGTAAGATTATTAGATTTTAAACTTATATATATAAGTTTAAATTGAATAATCTTACATTAGTTTAATGTAAATGTATAGTATATTGTGAGTTTGTAACAAATCAATATTTTATTTTAAAAATAAGAATAAAATGTCATGCTAAGGAGTTGCTTAAGAATATTTCAAAGATCATATAAGTCAAAAAAATTTAAAGATATTAATGTCATGATTTTCAAATTTCTATAAATATCAAACTCTTTTAGTTTTGAATTTCAAAGTTCTACCAAAAAAATTATTTCTTAAATATAATATCATATATCAGCAAAACAACATTTCATTCACAATATTTGTGATGTTTTGTGATTTTTACTAGAAACTATTCTATTAATATAGGGGTTCCAATTTAAAGTTTTACCCAAAATCTTTAAATCTATAAATTAACTATAAGTACAATAAATCAGTGGAATCATGTTATGGAAGGGAAAGCTGGAGATTACCACCGTGTGTTGGAAAAATTCTTCCCAAGCTAAGTAATTATAAACTGAAAACAGGTGATGGTATTATAAAGTGGAGTGAAAGTGATCAAAAAGGTTTTTCTTTCAAAAAAACCTTAATTCATATCACTGATGGTTCAAAGGAATTAAGATGGAGCGAATGGGCTAAATCCAATATTCCAAGGTGTTCCTTTATTTCATGGCTTGCTATTCAAGATAGGCTTAGTACTAAAAGCAGAATGATAGAATGGGGATGCCAAATAAATCCACTATGTCATTTCTGTAAAGATGTGATAGAAGATTGCAATCATATTTTCTTTAAATGTTCTTTTTCGAAAAGAGTTTTATGCAAAGTTTTGAGTAAATGTGATATTACAAATAAGCCAGGTGATTTTGTGAGTTTGACAATACTATTATGAGCCTGTCTTGTGGAGAAAAGAGATTGGTTTAAGTGCGATGATTACCTCATATATTTATGTGATATGGTGGAAAAGAAATAAAAGAGAGCATGGTGGTGTAAGTTTAAATGAAGATAGGGTATTCGTTAAAATTTGCAGCATGATGAGTATGAAGTTGAAAGAAAGAAAAATTAAAAATAATGGCATTAAGGAGTTAGTGAAGTGTGCGATATTAAGTAGGAAGTGTGATGTGGATGAAAAAAAAGAATCCTAAAGTATATTTAAATTTCAATAAAGAATATTTATTAGACAAACAATTATAATTTACAATTGACAAACGTAAACGAGTAGTCCAAAAACGAATTTTAACAAGCTAGGTTAGTTAAAAATGATATTTCTAGAGAGACCGAAGGCTCACATACCACCTACATAGCGTACTACGCATCCCTCTAGGAAGACTAAGAATGAATAAAACTCGAACTAGAGTTTCTTCAGATACCGCCTCAGGCACAAGTCCTCCCATAAGAAGAAGTCTAGAAGAGCTACTCGATAAAAAGACGAGGAGGGTCAAGTATGACACATCCGCAAACCTCTTGCCAATTACGTCACATCACATATACATACATGACCCTATCAATAAACCTATATGAATACTCACACATTTGTGGAGTAGGTGCACAATCATTTGTCACTCGATTCTCCCCTACATATTCTTTAACTCGCGACTACTAACTTGAGTACTCGGAAAGTGACATCAGGGGCACAACCCTCCTTGGATCTAATCAACTGTATGTACATCAGACAAGGTTGGATAGAAAATCCGCTCAGGGCCGCCTAGATCTCAAAGCCAACAAACAAAACTTGTAGGCTACTCATTTTTTTGTCACGACTCCCAAAGCTCACTAAGTGCGATCCAAAAGATATTCAACACACTTTAAACATCGATCAAGTGGATCAAGGATTCAAAACCATATTTTAACTCATCTATTTTTAATAATAAATATGGTAGATTTGTAATCTATCTTTCTGTTTTGTCACTAATAGATGATGAAAGTCCTAGAGGGGGGTGAATAGGATTACTAATAAGATTAATGCCTAATTAAAAATATTTTAAACAATTATAAGTTTAAAGAAATTTTTCTAAGTCAATATATATCAAACTTTAAGGGATCATGCAATGGTTTAACTAGGTTTGATATAAAAGAAAAGACGAGCAATCAATATACGATAAGTAAAGAGATAAGGGATAGAAAGTACACAACGATGTATAGTGGTTCAGTTGTCCCTACTCCACTATCTAAGGATGCCACCTTAGGATTTCAAAAGGCTTCTTAACTAAACTTCCGTGTCTCTCTTAACCTGGGTGAGACACAATAACCATACAACCACTTCGATACCACGAAGTAAACTCTTGTGCTATCGCAACACAAGGAAACCGAGCATACTCCCTATACTATCAAACTCTATCTTAATCTATCTATTACAAAGAATACATCTAAGAGGATAAAAACAAGTGTTTAATTGGTTGTATAATTTTGCTAAACAAAATCCTACAGAGTGGATATGACTTTAAGCTCCAAACCCCTTCTTGAGTGGATTTGACTTGAATGCTTCTTTGAATTTAACTCCTTAATTGAGTAGATTAGACAAATTGAATGGTCAAGCTTATACGGATAAACTTTGATAGCTTGAGACCTCTTTCATTGGTGTATAAACTTGTGATAATTGTATTAGAAAGAGGTAAAGAATTGCACAACATAAAGCTCCCTTTTATAAGAATTATTTCTGATTCGGGCCGGTATACCGGTCCTATGGCGGTATGCCGGTCCCGTTTGTATTCTAGTCCAACGGTTGAATTCAACGTGGCATGTGACCATTGGGCAACATCTCTCTTCACCGGTATGCCGGTCCGTCTACTTAATATGCCTTGAAATATAATGTTTAAATCATGAAGAAAAGGTATTTAGATAGGACAAGTGTAATGCACTATTTCGGGGATGTTTGAAACACGATTTGGAACATATTACAACAAGATTAAAAGGACGTTACAAATCGAAATACACAAGTTTTCCGGAAAAGAGTTTTTAACAATTTTTTCTTTTTAAAAATAATTTTAGACAATTTAACCGAGTAAATGAGCGATAAATGGAGAACTCCCCCTTTCTCTATGCATAAAATAATTTATGAAATAACAAGGGTTTTGAACTATTTGCGTAAAAACGTATTTAAATTCTTTAAAAACCCCCCCTTACTCAAGGCATAAGACAGTTGCAAATTTGTGTTATATGCTTTTAATATCGAACATGAAAACACACATTAATCGTAAAAAAAAGATTAGTAAGCAATGCAGTAGAAGTATGTTTGATCTTCAAATGCATTGAGTTGTGTATAGAACATGAGATCCGAGCTAGTTGAAAAACCCATTTAAAGAACGTGCTAGAGGTGAAAATGTAACAAAATTACATAGCTAGGAAAGTGATTAAGGCAGTTCTTTGATAAGCCTTTATTTACTTTTAGGTTGATGTCCAATTATTATTAATATATTATCCGTCTCAACCCCTTCTAACCTTTCTAAACTTTTTTATTAGCCATGTTACAAGCCATACCCCTTATATTTTAGGACCTTTTCTATATAACCCATACTCGAATCGCGATGCTAAGACACTCGTCTTTAGATCTTGAGTTTGGGGTGGTAGGAATGATTATGGATTACACTTGAGTAGGTTTTTGAGCTATGTATTTGTGCTATGTGATGATTCACTTGTTTTATATTGTAACTATTTGAAGGGGTAAAAGAAAAAGCACTAAAAATAAAAGAAGAATGAAATTTAAGTAGCATGACATCTCACATCAAAAAAAGAGTCATAGCTAACTTGCAAAATAAAATGATATGAAAAGATTGAAAAAAAAGGAAAGTGAATTAATTCTTTTGTAATCATCTTGGTTTGTGTATTGGTTATTGGGGATGTGAATTAAGTGCATCAATGTTCGGTTGAATGAGAACATATTTGAGAGTAAATCAAGCTTTAAGGCGACTCTTTGATGGCTAGTAAGCTCATTCTACATTAACCAAATATACAATCATATCATCCATAAGCCCACATTACAACCTTCAAGACCTTATTATTCTTAACTAAAATCTAGGAGCGCTTTAATCAATAGAGATTAGTTAGATGGACCACTAGAGACTATGTTAGGATCGATGAACACTGTATAGCCTCCATATCGAACTAAGAAGAAAACCTCTCCTTCGTGCATTGCAAAGTTAATCTAATCTTGAACTTAAACCGTGTTGATTGTTTGTATGATAAGTGTATATATATTAATTAGTTTGTAAATATTCATGAAACTTGTTATGTAGTTTCTTTAAGACTATTCTTTACATTCTTCTTATCATATGCTTATGTGACTCAGTTGATATTTTAGAGACTTTCCTATTGTTCTTATTTTATATTTATTTGTACGACAAAGTTTTGAGTTGGGGATCTTGATGTCTCCTTTTTTATGATGAATTAATCCCATCAGGAGACATATTTGTAGGTTCATTTTGTGCTCAGTTGAGGGATTTCCCATGCAATATTTGGTATATTCTCATTCTTGACTTGTGAAAGTCCTAGAGGGGGGTGAATAGAATTACTAATAAGATTAATGCCTAATTAAAAATATTTCAGACAATTATATGTTTAAGAGAGAAACTACTAAGTCAACTAAATATATCAAACTCTTACGGGATCATGAAATGGATAAGCTAGAAGTTAGATATATAAGTGATACAAGAGACTTATAAGTCAACTAATATATCAAACTCTTACGGGATCATGCAATGGATAAGCTAGAGGTTCGATATATAAGTGATACAAGTAAATCGACTTTCTTATCTCTTACTACTCTAGATGACAATAGGTTTGATTAACTAGATAATGATTACTACAATATTTATACTAGCATATAATCAAACATATAAAGTGCGGAAAGTAAATAGAGTAGGGATAGAAAGTACACAACGATGTATAGTGGTTCGGTTATCCCTACATCCACTACCTAAGGAAGCCTCCTTAGGATTTCAAACTTTTCACTAAGCTCCCGTGTCTCTCTTAACTGGGTCGAGAACACAATAACCCTTACAACCTCTTCGATACCACGAAGGACAAACTCTTGTGCTATCGCAACACAAGGACACCAAGTATAATCCCTATACTCACACAATCTCTTAATCTATCTATTACAAAGACTAGACTAAGAGGAAGAAACAAGCATTTGAAAGGTTTAATAATAGTGATGAACTCCTAAAGTGAGGATATAACTCTAAGCTTAAAAGTTCTCTTGAGTTGATTGGAACTTTGAAACTTCTTTGATTTTCTCCTTAATTGAGTAGATATTACAAGTTGATTGATCAAGCTTGGATTTGATAACTTTGATTAGCTTGAGACCTCTAATGAATGTATAAGATTGTATAAAAAGTGTTGGTAAGAGGTGGTTTGTTGCATAGCTCAAAATCCCTTTTTATAAGCAAATATTCTGACCCTGGGCGGTATGCCGGTCATCTGGGCGGTATACCGGCCCGGCTTGTCTTCTAGTCAACGGGAAGATCCAACGTGGCTTGTGACCGTTGGGCAACAGCTCCTTACGCCGGTATGCCGGACCGACTACTAAATAACCTTTGAAAAATAATGTTAAGAGCATGGAGAAACGTTATTTAGTTAGGACAAGTATAAAGCACTATTTGGGGGTATTTAAAACACGATTTGTCAAATATTAAAACAAGTTAAAAGGACGTTAGACCAACAACTTGTTTTGGAGATTTGCTACTTTTAGAGCATTTTAGATGTAGTTTGTGTGTTAAATGTGAAGCTCTGGTACAAGGATGACATTAGATTCCAAACTACGGATAAGAAGTCGAGGAAATGAGATCAAAGTGGAAACCCAGAGTAAGGGACAAAGAAGTTGTTTTAGAAAGTGCAAGAGTTGTAGGCCAGAATTAGAAAGCGAATTGTTTGTGATTCCACATGAGATTGGAAGGAATTTGAAGGAGCCATTTTATATCCAGTTAAGGCTCTGACTTAGGAACGTGTGGCCGCTAACGGTTTGTCAGTTAGAGTTGTAACGAGGAAGACATTAATTTTGCAACTGGCGTGCTTCGAACCAATCCCCTCTTGGAGAAAAATGTTTTTTGGATGGACTAGGTCATTTAAATGAAGCCCATGGCTCATAAAACATTTATTTAACCTATAAGTATCAACTATTAACATTGGAAACATGTGTTTTTCCTTCTTTTGAAACATGTGCTTAGTTTTATTCAGAATTTTCCACCAGAGAGGGAGTAAATCGACCTAGAGAAGGAACAACAAGAGTTGGAGCATCACAACACCAATTCTACATTATCCTATATCAATTATTAGGGTAATTATTTGTTCTTAGTTTAATTATGCACTAGTTCTCTTTTGCTTAGTATTGTTTATGTATGAACCTTGTTTTAGTTATCTAATGTGTTCTTGAATTTTAATTGAAGTGTGTATGTATTTCTATTGGGTATATGTTTGTGGCTATTCCTATTCATATTCTGGTCAAATAGTGGGTAATATTAGTAATTAAGCTATCGTGGGGGGGGGGGGGGGGGGTTAATTATATAACTAGCATATAAATGCTTAGTGTGCATTAGTAAGCCGAACTTGACTAACCAAGTACTCGTTACGGTTTAAACCAATTACGTCCAAAGTATAGTACGATAGCTTCTTATTTATCTAGGAGGAATTGGGAATAGATTAGAATCACGACTAATACAAAATCATGACTTCCCCCTTATGAACCATTAAGTTAAAAGGATATGTGTGTAATTGCAGCCTTAAGTAATTATCTTATTTGCATTTTTATTTAATTATTAGAAAATACAAATATTCATTATCTTTCTTATCTTTTAATTAAGATATTTAAAACCATTTATACTAGTATTGAACATGAGTTTGAACTAATAACCTAAATCCCTGAGGAACAGACTTTATTTTTTTACTTATTACTTGTAACGATTCGTACACTTGTGGAGAGATAATTGTGGTTCCCGAGGTGTGTGTACTTTTTATATCGATTATTTTATCAAACCCACGGGGCCCACTACTGGTATAACACAGACAAACGAACAGATTAGAGGAGGTCTAAACATGGAGTAACCATGATGAATGAAACTTATTTATGGTGGAGTGGATAGCCTTATATATGCCACCCAAGCAAAAAAATGTCATCTATATCAAAGAAATAAATACAAAGAAATCCCAAAATGGGTGTAAAGTTGTATGGGAGGTGAATGACTGGCACTGATGGAGACCCGATTTGTGGAGTGCAAAATCAATATCATCTATCACCATTCCTTTATTTAATGACATAGATGGGTCGCAATTACGTTTGAGTCCTAGAGAAGGCAGAGAGATCGATCTAAGTGTGTTGGGTACGATCCATTGATCGAAGATGAAGATGACAAAATTTCTGACGACACATTAGATGAGTACGGAGAGGACCTATCGGAGGTACCCTATATACATTGATTTTGACGATGAATTCGTAAACCCATATGGTTAAAAGACATACTAGTAAGTTTTATTCACTTATATATGGATACTTTAATAGTTAACTTTACTAGTTCATTTTTTAATAACATGTCCTTAATTAATACAGGTTTGTACAGGTAACGAGGAGTATTTTGGTATATGATGTGTTATTTTGTATCTCGGTGGAATAAGTATCAATTTTTTTAAATTTGTAATAATTGATTTTGTTATTTACTTTTGGATTTTGTTATTCACTTTTGGGTTGTGTTATGAAATTTGGGATTGTATTTGTATGGTGTTTATCAAATAGGTTAAAAAATTGGGTTATTTTAGTAGAACCGGGTACAACTCTGTCTCAGTTTCCTCGAATAACGCGTCGAAACACCCACGACTATCATCATCCATATCGGTATCACCTGAGTGACCCACAACTTTCATCGAACACATTTAACATTTTATCGTTTACGATTGGGTTATTTACGGGAATTTCTTCTTTTTCACTGTGTTTCGTCCAAACCTCATACGTTGACAAAAATCTATTTCTAAAAATATCCGCTTTAATATCATTAATATGAAATTTTCAATTATTAAAACGACGATTACACAGAAAAAAATGAAATCGGTACTATCCATGTGTTTTTTTTTTGCAAAATTAATAAAATACCTTACACTCGGCATATATTCACTTGTAACGAAATTATTAGATTTAATCAAACTCTTGTCAATAACCGGATTCATCATCTAAATTGAGATAAACATTTAATTATTACCAAAAAAATTACTAAACAATAAAAACAATTATATCTAAAGTATACATTATAACACCTAAGATAAAGCATAATAAAATAATTACTTAATTTAAACAAATTAGGAAAAAATTGATTTTTTGAAATTACATAATATGGAGAATTTAATGGATTTTATGAAGTAGAAGTGGGACCCACACATGTATGATGTAGTTGGAAAGTTTCGCTAATAATGCGACGGGGCACGGGTTGCGGATTGGAAAAACTATTAGAGCATTTAATGGGGTAGGGTTTTTAATTTTTGGGTAGTAAATCACCATAAATGGTGTTCTATCATTTGGAAGCTATATACTATTGGCGAGGACTTTTGTCCTCGCCAATGACCAAATAAACGTTGCGAGTAATGATTAACCGCGAGGATAGAAAAATCGTCGCGAGAAAATATATCAACCGTGAGAACGTATTTATATTTTGATTTTTTTTTTCAATAACAAAATTATCCTCAGAAATGACATTCAATAGCGATGAAACTTGTTCTCGCCAATAAGTGCCACAACTACGCGACGACAATTATCATCGCCGATACGATCTCCTCGCCAATGACATGGTCGTGAAAGACCATGCTTGTAGTAGTGCTTTAATACAACACATTTAGAAATTGATTAAAAGGTGGGAATTTTTTTTAAATAACAACACGATAATTGACATTTTGATGTTCCATCGAGTCCAAAATTATATCTGAAAATCAAGGACGGATAAAAAACTAGAATAACAAGCGGGATTCCAGAATACAACTCCAAAATAATTTATTGGGATAATTTGTAATTCGTGAAGCATTTGGGTCGAATATATAGGCTAGGGGAGACAATGTATTTTTTGCAAGGTTTTTTTGCTTAAAAAATCGTTCAGTTTTTCACTTGTGACCCGAAGTTGAAGTGAGTGGAGCCACCTACCCCTTAGATCCGCCCGGGTTAAAAATGGTCAAGTCTAAAACGATAAGAGTATATTGATGTAGAGAAATACCTAATAAAAAACGTCTCAGGATTCAAAAACTTTAGAATTTTTAATTTAGGATATGTTTGGATTAAAGAGGGATATATAGTAAAGAATAGGAAAGAGAAGTTTAGTAAGGTTGGAAAAAAATGTATTAAATCTTTTTTTGATTAGATACAAATAGAGGAAAGAATCTTATTAAAGGATTACATATATTTGGTGTTTAGATTAGAAGAATAATGAAAGAAAGGGATTCATTTTTTTTATAGTTAAATGACTTTTATACCTTTACTAATATATTTTATATATAAAAAATATAGATAATTTAGACATTATGACATAATAAAAGAATTTATCTTTTCTGGTAACATCAAATTAAAAGAATTGAATATATAATATAGTGGAAGATCATAATAATCATTTAATAAACTTTTTTTTCTAATTATTTTTAATCTAAACAAAAAAAAATTATTATTATTCTATTTTTTAATATAATCACATTCCTTTCAATCTCCCAATCAAAACAAACCCTTAAAGTTTCTATAGAATTTCTCAGCAAAACTATTCTTATCCTCCCAACACCTTCGCAAAAGACAGGGTAGGCGGCTGCGCGTGTGTACAGTTTCCTTTATGTGAGTCACATTTTTCAGTATTAAATTGAAGAAGAAAGTTAGTTAAAGAAGATCTGATGATCGATATATTGGAAGCTTGTAAAACATTTTGCAGGACAACTAATTTGATCAATTGATCAAATTTGTAAAAGGAAGGGATATTAAAAAAATTAAAAAATGCAAAAGAAACATTAGGCTTAATTTTAATCATCACTAATATTTAACATTATTGATCAGATATCTAATTTAATCATCACTAAAAACTGAATTAACATATGCCTCAAGGAGCGGGAGACATTGATTATCATCATAATTGTACATCAAAGGGACCATTCTTGCCAAATTTAGTGAAGCCTTTATAAAGGATGATGGTGCATATTTTCTTAGGCAATGAGTCTCCTTGTTTAGTTGTACCCATTCATTTGAAATCATATTAAATACATGTTGTCTAGCAAATTCAACTGTAACACCATGTTCTTGAACGTAGTAATCTATATATGATCCGTCATTACCATATTGGTTCTCATCCTATAAGTAGATTCAAAATTATAATTAGATGGAAATGTATTTTAACATCATGATTTCAGTATTCAAATCTTATTACCTTTGCACTTCCCAAATCATCATAAAGACGAAGAATCGTTGCAATTGAAGAAGTCAATATTGATATATCGTTTAAGCATAACCCACACTCCTTTGTAGCACCAAGTCCAAAAAGAAAGAACAAATGTGTAGTCACAACATGTATTCCTGAACTTTTTCTTGCTACTTTTAGATACTCGTCAGGTTTAAGGGGTTCCTTTGAAGCAAACCATTTTGCTTCTACTAAAAATGCATCGCATAAACTTTCCCACTGCGAAATGGCAAATTAGTTACATCAAATCTCATTTTTATCTATTTGTAGGAAAATAATCTTAAAGCGAAGAATATAGTACCGTTTTTCTTAGAAAATATACAGGGTTATGACCATATTTTGTAAAAATCTTATAGCCTATATCATTAGTAAGCTGACGAAGAGCCTTAAAACACTTTTTCATGTAATCAGGGAGCTCCTCAATTTCAGCAGATTCCCATCTGCATTCACACACAAATATCATGTTGTCTATGAATATGCATTACTTGCATTTAAACACCTATAATATGAATCTCTAATGTATATATGTACCTTTTGATAGCTTCGGTAAATAGTGTTAGTTGATCGAGTGTCCCATAAATATCATAGATATCATCTATTATGTAAATGAAAGAGATGGCCTTTGTTAGCTCAATTCTCTGCTCCGACAATCCAATATCAGTAAGGGAGGCCATGGTCACTGTGTACCATTTTAGTGGTTGGTCCCTTGCAAGCTTCAGATTTAAAGACAATTTAAGATCTTTCCACCATCTAAAAAAACACAAAATTTTAATTAGAGTAATATATGATATCTTTAACCGGTTGGGTTAGCTAAACTGGCAGTTGCTTGCTATTTCTTTATCAATTAAAATGTGTAGAGATATAAATATTGAACTCCTCCCTGAACATGGGTATAACCTAGTTCTGATTTACCTGAAATATACATAAATAGTCTTACATATTTCCGTGAAATTAGTCATGATATGCGCAAACTTACCTAGACCACCCACGTACCAAAAAATATATGATGTGTTTTGCAGGGTTTGGATATAGAAATTCTTTTATCAAAGTTTAAATTAAGACATCGTCTTTCATAAAAT
This sequence comes from Nemophila menziesii, assembly GCA_029959085.1. NCBI lineage: Eukaryota > Viridiplantae > Streptophyta > Magnoliopsida > Boraginales > Hydrophyllaceae > Nemophila > Nemophila menziesii. The sequence continues at coordinate 38,527,768 of JARWIR010000004.1, read as the reverse complement.
AAATTAACGTGCTACGACTACAAAAGAGTGACAGAAATATTTCTCTTAATTAACTTACTCTGAGATTTGTGATAATTCCTTGCAATGTATGCGTTGAGTCATAGTAATTTCCATCCTTGTTAGCACTTGCAAGGGTTTTATCCATTCATATATGCCTTCAAAATCTTTTAAATAGCCTTTTGCCATAAATTTAGACAAGCTCTTATGGTACGGATGCTTCAAAGAATTTTGAACTTTTCTAGCCTGATTTAAATCAAGATATTCTAGCGATTCGTTAAGATGTTTTCTGCTGAAATTTGCAGCTTCATGCAATATATCCTTGTCTTCTAATAAATTTAGTTGTGTGGCTTCATACAACTCCATCAATCCTTTAATGTCTTGTCTTAATATTTTGTTAAATCTACCATCTTTGTCCTTGAAGTCGTTAAATATTTCTGCAAGATTTTATGTTCTATTAATTATTATCAAGAAAATATACATACACAACTTTTCCTCATAATCTCATAAGTATTAAACACAATATAAAATCAGAACCTGTTGAAACATAGTGACCTGCTTGTCTTAATAGCCTGAAACAAAGTGAAACCTCGTATAAAGATTTGTATGCATGTTTTTTTAGCATAATTTCCTTAAATTGTCCTTCTAGAAATGATTCAATCTCCATTTGGAAATGGTAATCAATTCCTAGCCGTTGAATTGCATCAACTAACATCATTTTTTGTAATGGATCTTCTACTGGACAAATTACTCGCCTAGTTTCAGTGATTTGTTTTTCATATGCAACTGAAAGATCAACCTACAAGTCGTGACAAGTTAAAATGAAAATCAATAGAGATCATGATTTAAATATTATAATGGTTAGTTAAGTTACCAACTAATCTAATACTTGCATGTAAAAAATAAAATAAAATTGTGTAGTGGCTCTCACGTTTTAGTAGATACATGTCTTCTACAATTATATATAATTAAATACCAACTTATTGAAAAGCTTATATTGCTAAATGAATCTTTATAGTCTAATTAAATATGAATATTTAACATGTTACTGACATTGAAATTACTGTGAGCAGACTCTACTGAAGTGAGATCTTTGGTGATACTCCACTTAGCAGCTTTCTCAGTTCCTCCACATGCAGGACTAAGAAGTGTAGTTTGTAGTACTACAATGTTGTTGGAATATTTCAAAGGTGTAGATGGTGTTAGTTGGCAAAAAGTGGATGACATTGTGTCAAATTGTTTTGATGAGTGAAATTGTGTGGTGATGAAGAATACTTCTTCTATCTGTATATATAATGTGTAATATGTTTAGCTGTATTTCAAGCACCACGTTTTCAACATTTTTGTGTACCTAAAAGTTTTTAAACAAGAAAAAAATGTGTACCTAACAGTCTATTTATTTGAAGAAATAATAATTGTATGATAGACCTATTTAGAAAAATAATTGCGGAACTAACGTATAGGCGCTCCTCTGAAAAGCGTCTCCATCTTAATTATGTAAATACCGAATTAGCGAGGCTCTCTTTCAAGGAGTGCCTTCCTTAATTATTTTTTACAGGTTATGAGGCGCTCCCCGGAAGAGTGCCTCTATGTAAACATAAATACCCTACACCGTAAATAAAACCCTATTTCATCTCTTTCACCATTTTATTTCCTTCTTTTTCTTCAAAAATCCCAAAAATTTCAAAAATCAAACCAAATAATCAACCAACTCACTACATTCACCATAAGTGGTAATAATTGTATCTATTACAACTACTATTTATTTCAATTCTAATATACATTTATAATTTTTATTTGTTTTATTATTTATATAAATGTGATATAATTAGTAGCTTTTTCATCAATTGTTGTATATCTAATGCATGTTGGTATAACTAATAAATGTTAGCATTTTGTTATTGAAGCTTAAATTGTTTGGAATAATAAAAAAAATTGAAAATTATGGTTAATTATTGAATTTAATTTTTATTTTAGGTTTAATAATATGGAATTTAATTGGTTATATCATTATGGTGGAAGAATTTCGAATGGTAGTAATGGTCCGGTAGATTATATCGGTGGAGAAAGTGGTATGTTCACGACGAAGGAAAATACAACTCTTCGGGAACTTAAACATAAGATATGCGCAAATTGTAATTGGATCGAAAGAGAGTTTAGTTTTGATATACTTTGGCGTTGTCTCATTTCCTCGAATCCTCCACGTTATCATGTTTTAGTTATAAAATATGAGATGCTTAATTCCATGATTGATGGTGTAAAGAACGGGCACTAATATTGTGTTGGGGTTTATGTCGATGGTAAAGAATAAAAAAAATCGGTTGATTATCGACGCGAAAAGGGTAAACAACGTGCGAATTAACTAGGGTTCAACCCTTTATTGCGATTCTCAAGCACTAAGGAAATTAGTTCATAATCAAACTAGAAATTACCGAAATAAAATAAAGAGTATTCATATTCAATTACAAAAATAAAATAGAGAACCTAATTGAAGAGGAGGAATGGGCTGTTGATGAAAGAAATGAATTTCTCTATCTCTAACTTTCTTCTCTCCTTCCTGCTCTTCTTGACTTTCTCTTGTAAAAATATGAAGTGTATAATGAAGTGTGTAAAAATATGAAGTCTAAGGCCTATTTATATTGTAGAATTTGGGCTTGGGCTTTTTACTTGAAGAAATAGATTAAATGAATAAAAGCCAACTCCTAATTAGAAATCTCGTAACTGATGTACAACTGTTAGTAAAACGAACGTAACTTTTGCGTCTCACCTCCAAATCACCTGATTCAAGTCCCAAAATCTTCCTAACTCAAAAACGCAACTTCCTTATTTCAGGGCTCCAAGGCTGAATCAGTGGCTAAGTGGCTCAAAAACATCAATTTGTAACAACTTTCCAGATTTCCCTCTCCTTTCGTCAATTCTTCGAATTATCTTTTCTTGCCTTTGACTTCTACGCTCGATCTAAGACTTTAATTACCACTTCTACTCCTTGTCTTGGTGCTCCATAGCATCCATGTACCTAATAATTTTACACTAAAAGCAAACAATTTAACGCACAAAAGCTCTAAAATGCAATTAATACAATTCTAAAGGGAAGAAAACGCAGTATAACTAAATATGCATAAAAGTCTATCAAATAAGTCTATTAATCACCAAAAATGATGTCTCCTAAAGTCTAATATTTAGAACAAAACGGGAGACATCAAGAATGTATCAAAGAAGTGATAACTGGCTTACTTTATGGACTCACCACAACATTTTTAAAGGTGTATGTATTTGGGGAATAAAAATTAAGTAGGAGTTCACTTGGACATGGAAGAAGATATTAAAACTGAGAAGTAGTGCTTACCAATTTATACAGGAACATTCTTTTTGGATGAACAACACAGTTTCTAAGTGTTTTACTAGATGAAGATGACATATACCTCCTAACTAAGTGGTATTACTGATGTCTTACCTTAGTTTTCTAGTGGTAATGAGAAGATGATATGGAGTGATAGTGTCAAGAATACATTTTCTTTCAAAAAATCAATGCATGAATTTTTGGTATAAAATTAACGTACCAAAATTCTCATTTTGTTCTTGGATGGCCCACTTGAATAAACTACCTACTAAGAGCCACATGATGGAGTGGGGTTTACAATAAAATAGTTTGTGTGAGACTTTTCGTTGTGCTACAGAAGATTGTGGTCATGTGTTCCTCAACTACTCTTTCTTGAGGAGGATTCTATGTAAATTTTTCAACTTTGTGGTACTTACTTACTGAACTGTCAATCTTGGGATGAACTTATGAACATCATTTTAAATAAGGCTCTGGACAACTTCATGTAGATGATTTATACAGGGTGGTTCAAAGATTATATTTATATCATGTGGAACAATAGAAATGCTCATATACACAAAGAATAGATAAGCACTGAAGAGGATATTTAATGAAATTCAGTGTTTTCTTCATGTTAAAACTGCAAGCAAGAAAAAGTATAAACTAAAAGGTGATAGGTTGTGCATTGACAGAATTGGAAGGTTTGTGATATCTTTAAAGACTGAGCTAATGATTGTAACAATTTAGTTGAATAGATTAGTTAGAGTAGTTATGTTTTGTAATTGCTTTATTATCTATTCAAAGAGCTTCCTTGTTGAGACTCTTAAAGTTGAAAAAGAATTGGAGTCAAACTAATAAAATGGTTACTTGTTGATAAAAAAAGATAGTTAAGGATCCCATGTTAGAGTTTCTTTGTGTTAAGAGAACTGCTAATCTTTTTTTTTGTTCCATCTATTACAAATTCAGCCAATTCCCGTAGGAATGATCCGTCCTTAATAATTAGAGATAATCTAGGTGGAATATCACAAAGACGATGACCAAGTATGTTGCCATGAATATTATACTTGGCTAATCCATTTGCTAGTAAATTCCTATCTCTACTAATCTAAGTAAAAACAGGGTTACAAGTTTTGACTAATAGATATATACTATTAATAGTGTTACAAATAGAGGGAAGAGAAATAGGCAGGTTCCTCTCTAATGATTGCATCGCTTATAGGCCGTCACTCTCTATAATAGTCTTTCCATAAGGGTACTTCTTGGCTAATAGTCAGGCTTTAAGATTGCCTAGAGCTTCAACTTCCATAGAAGATTCAGCTAGCACTTCCACGTGTTGTAATCAAACACTTACCCAAGATAGTCCCTGGAAACACAAGAAATAACAGTTTTATCATTATTCATAGCCGCATCACAGTTGATCTTAACCATTTCTAGAGGTGGTGGTTTCCATTTCTTCTTTTTAGATATAGGGTCACCACTTTCACCAGTTATAGTAGAAACTATATTAGTATTGGTGATGTTATTATCATTTTTATCCCTCAGTTTATTACTCATATCATGAGGATAATTCGCATTTTCATATTCTTTTCCATGCCTTAAGCAGAGTATAGTCAAGCTTCAATTTCTTAAATTTGTTATTGTTTCTAACTTTCCATATGTTTCACATAATCATACATATCTGATCCATCACAAGTTCCTTCTTTTACCATATCTTTTGCTTTTTTCTAGTATAACTGCCATCCAAGAGGTATACTGATCGCAAGTATATATACAAAATTGGGAAACAAACTATATAGATTCGGCCCAACTACATTTAAGGAGCAAATGCTCTACACTTTCCATTCCCAAGTTGCAGATTCCACAAGTAGGAGACTTATTTAGCTTTCTTATATAAAAGTTCTCATTTGTTGGGAATAGGGTTTTAACCACTCTCCATATGAAGTTCTTTATTTTAGGGGTCACTTTAAGATTCTAAATCATCTTCCACACTTTATTATCAACAGTCAACACTGTAGGAGGATCTAGCCTTGTTATTACTCTTCTCACTTTCTCTTTTATCACTCAGTTTTTTTTGTATTTGATAGGATTTCTTAACAGAATAAATACCATCTTCCCTACACTTCCAAACTACTTTATCCTTACCCCAGACATGTAAAACAAAGTAGTGAAAATAGTATTAGCAATATTATTAGTAAATTGACCAAATTTATATTCCACCTTCTTTCATTACAGATCATTAAGTCATAAGCTTTAATAAGTTCTTTACTTTTAGGTGTAATAACTTTATTATTGTTTCCAAATATAAGAGTGCAAATTAATAGTATAGCCATTACTTATTCTCCAAATCAAATTTTTTATAAGTATATCCCTTCCAGTTAGGATGCTTTTCCATCCCTAAAAGAATGAGTTACCAACACGTGCATCAAGGAAAGAACAAATGGTAAAGTTTACCTTTAAAGAGTTTATATAGGAAGGACTTAGTTTTATTAAGAACATTCCAGTCTTGTTTACCTAGAGAATTGCTAATCATATTGTCAATTGAATGGTTAAAAATTTATCACTGATCCCTACGAGTAATCAAACATTGGTTATGCCAACCTTACCCTTACGGTTTGACGAAAAAATTGATCAACAAAATGAACATCTCATTTTTTCCGTGAAGCTCAATAGCCAAAGATTTGGAATTGCGAAAAAGAATTCCAAGAATTATGACGTGTCAATATACATCCTAGACCAAAACAACCTTATTAAATCCTGTTCAAATGTTCAATTACCCTTTCCACCCTTTCCATAGTGGAGCCCTTTTTGGGGACCAAAAACATTGATAGTTGACAATACAATGAGTGAAAATGTGGATTTTACTTCAATGCAATAAACGGCGGTAATCAATGAAGAGAGAGAAAGAGGAGGGAAGTGATGGTGACAGCCAAACGAATGAGAGCTTGCCAAATGGCGTATAAAAAATACAAAAACCAATCAGAAATAAACACTTGGCGTATTCTTGTATTTGCACTTTAGTCCTTTTACCAATTTTACTTTAATACCCTTAATACCATGTTTTCATAAAGTAACTTTTAGCAAATAGTAATATGACAAGTGGCTATCGTGTATTGGTCCAGATTTAATTACTTTTATTAGTATTTATATAGTTTGTATTTAATTTCTTCCTTATATATTTTATCTATTTAATTTATATATTAATTATTAATTTAAATTCCGATTTTAATTAATAAAGTCAAATTTTTTTATTTATAAATTTACATAAGTATTATATTAAAACATTTAAATAGAAAATAATTTTATTTTGGTCAATATAAACTAAATATGCACTTTAATTATAAGTTAATCATATTTGGAAAATAATTAAAAATGGTAATTAATATTTACCTACCAAAAATTAGTTTCAATCTATAAATAAACCTAACTATTTTGCAAGAAACCACATAAAATTTGTTTCTTGCTTATCTAGCCGAATCCATCCTTTTCTAAGGAGAGGTTAGTGTAATTTTTTTTTTTTTTTTTACATTATTTAGAAAGAAATGTGTTATATATATGGTGTTAAAAATTAATTTCGGCATTATATAGGTTATTATTTTAGTTTTGCTTGTTAGATAATTTTATTATAGGCAACAAATGTTAGACAAGTTATAGATATATTGGGAAATTAAGATATATATAAATTATTCTTAGATTAGATTTATTTTGAATTTAAATTGATATATGTAGATATTGGCGAATATATTAGGGAAATATTCATATTAGATATTTTTGATATATTATATTAGAGAAAAAAAAATCGTATATTAGAAAAAAGAATCGTATGTTAAATTTACTATATTTGAGAAAAAAATCGTATATTAGATAAATATTCATATTAGATATTTTAGATATTATAAATATACTAAAGATAATTATATGTATTAATTGAAAATATATAAATTCGTTCTTGATTAAAAAAAATTACATGAAAAGTAGGGTGGTTATAAGTTGTTAAAAAAATTTAGCTAAAAAAATAAAAAAAATCATTTTTTTTGGATTTTAGAGAAATATATAAAAAATCCTTGGTATAAAGTAGTGTTTTATGGTAAAAAATAAATTAGATATTATATATTATATATTAGAAAGGAAAAAAGTTATATTCGGTATTTAAAAGAGTAATGATATATGTCACCCCTTTTCATGTCACCCTTTTATCACCCTTCTATATATATGTTCTGATTTCCTTGAATAGAAGATTGAGAAAAACTAAATAGGATAGAGAAATCAATTCATTGGTACATGTAGGCATACACGTAGGAGGTGATAAAAGAGTGATACAAAAAGGGTGACAAATATCTTACTCATTTTAAAAACAAAAGATATTAAAAATTCTTTTTTTATTGGATTTTAGAGAAATGTATAAAAATTCCTTGGTATAAAATATTTTTTTATTGTAACAAAATAAATTAGATACTATATAAAGATACCGAAAACAAAAATATTAAGAAAATATTTTAGATCCGTTTGTTTAGAAATTTTTCCTAAATATATTATATATAGATGTCAAAAATAAAATAAAAAAACACATTAAACATTAAACATGAGTTTAATAACCTTATATAGCATATTTACCAACCAAACATGAGTTTAGTAACCTTATATAGCACATTAAACATCTAGATCTGTAAAAAAACACTAGAGTTGACTTTACACACAAAACCACTAGAGTTCACCATTTAGCAACCAAACATGAGTTTAGTAACCTTATATAGCACATTAAACATCTAGATCTGTAAAAAACCACTAGGGTTGACCAAATGGGACTAGAGTTGACTTTACACACAAAACCACTAGATTTCACCAGTTACTAACCAAACATGAGTTTAGTAACCTTATATAGCACATTAAACATCTAGATCTGTAAAAAACCACTAGATTTGACCAGAGTGGACTAGAGTTGACTTTACACATAAAACCACTAGATTTCACCATTTACCAACCAAACATGAGTTTAGTAACCTTATATAGCACATTAAACATCTAGATCTGTAAAAAACACTAGAGTTGACCAAAGTGGACTAGAGTTGACTTTACACACAAGACCACTAGAGTTCACCATTTAGCAACCAAACATGAGTTTAGTAACCTTATATAGCACATTAAACATCTAGATCTGTAAAAAACCACTAGAGTTGACCAAATGGGACTAAAGTTGACTTTACACACAAAACCAATAGATTTCACCAGTTACTAACCAAACATGAGTTTAGTAACCTTATATAACACATTAAACATCTAGATCTGTAAAAAAACCACTAGATTTGACCAAAGTGGACTAGAGTTGACTTTACACATAAAACCACTAGATTTCACCATTTACCAACCAAACATGAGTTTAGTAGCCTTATATAGCACATTAAACATCTAGAACTGTAAAAAACCCACTAGATTTGACCAAAGTGGACTAGAGATGACTTTACACATAAAATCACTAGAGTTCACCATTTACCAACCAAACATGAGTTTAGTAACCTTATATAGCACATTAAACATCTAGATCTGTAAAAAACCACTAGATTTATCCAAAGTGGACAAGAGTTGACTTTACACACAAAACCACTAGAGTTCACCATTTACCAACCAAACATGAGTTTAGTAACCTTATATAGCACATTAAACATCTAGATCTGTAAAAAAACCACTAGATTTGACCAAAGTGGACAAGAGTTGACTTTACACACAAAACCACTAGATTTCACTAACCAAACATGAGTTTAGTAACCTTATATATCACATTAAACATCTAGATTTGTAAAAAACCTCTAGAGTTGACCAAATGGGACTAGAGTTGACTTTACACACAAAACCATTAGAGTTCACCATTTACCAACCAAACATGAGTTTAGTAACCTTATATAGCACATTAAACATCTTGATCTGTTAAAAAACCACTAGATTTCACCAATTACCAACCAAACATGAGTTAACTAAACAACCAGAGTTCACCAAACAACCAGATCTGACTAAACAACTAGAGTTGACCGTAAAACTGGAGTTGACTTTATACAATAAACCACTAGAGTTCACATTTTCATAACCAAACTAGAGTTAACTAAACAACTAGAGGTCACTAAACAACCAGATCTAACTAAACAACTAGAGTTGACTTTATACACTAAACCACTAAAGTTTACCATTTACTAACCAAACTAGAGTTAACTAAACAACTAGAGTTCACCAAACAACCAGATCTAACTAAACTGCTAGAGTTGACCGTATAACTGGAGTTGACTTTATACACTAAACCACTAGAGTTCACCATTTACTAACCAAAATAGAGTTAACTAAACAACTAGAGTTCACTAAACAACCAGATCTAACTAAACAACTAGAGTTGACCATAAAATTGGAGTTGACTATATAACTAGAATTAGTTGACTATATACACTAATCTACCAGAGTTGACTATATACACTAACCCACCTAGAGTTGAAAATATACACTAATCAATAGAGTTTTTTTAAATACATGAGAGAGCCACTTTGGACTCGGAGTCATTTTAACTCCAATGAGATTCGATCCCAGGACCTTTTGGTCTCTGCGGAATAACCTAACTACTAGGCCAACTATCGATATCTAATCAATAGAGTTTACTATATACGCTAAACCAACTAGAGTTTACCATATAACTAGAGTTGACTATATACTCTAAACCATAAGTTATGAAATCAATAAATTATTTAAATTAGGACATCAATAAATTATTTTATCATTAAATCATTAATTTTTATTAAAATTTATATTAATTTAAATAATAATTTTGTAACCCATATTCTGTCCAACAAAAAATAAACATTAGCCCAAGTAATAAGCCCAATGCTAGAGCCCATCCCCACAAACCCAAAAAAGTCTGTAGTAACCTAAATCCTAAATCCATTCTACCTAATCCATTCTACCCCGTCGAACCCCGCCCCCCTCGCTGCCTGAGCACTCGTCTTCGACAAAATCCAACACCGTCTCCTTTTTCCGCTCTCCTACGGTCTTTTTCTCCGATTAATCAACTCTGCGCCTAGTAGTAGTTATCAATACACAGTCATTTTGTCTTAGCATCAACAAAAATGGGTGGCGATTGTGAATGTTGTTCAAATAGTAGTAAGTGGTTGTCTCAAAATCCAAGCAAAAGATGGGGTGAATTATTCTTCCTCATCTACACACCCTTTTGGCTCACTCTTTGCCTCGGTGTTATCGTTCCTACGAGGTTTCTTTCTCCATCTCTCTCAGATTTTCATCTATCTTCTTCTATTGATTTAAATCTCTTGGGGTTACTTGCGTCTATTGTTTTATGGATAGTACTAATCCTCATTCGGGTTATTGAAGAGAATTGACCACAAGTTGCTTTTTAATTTTCAGTATTAGATATAGTATAACATTGGTTTGTGAAGACAATGCGATCTCTTTATAATAATTTGATTATATCACATTTTGTTTTTGGTAGAGTTTTACGGAATTGGAGTACTTGATTGTGGGGCTTGTTTCTGCTGATACTAATGTTATTTGTCGGAAAGGTATAATTTTGCTCTTTTAAGTTGGGTTTAGTAAGTTTTTTTTTCGATCAACCAACAATTTTATTACTTTCAAACATTGTAATTACATTCCAGAGCACTCACAAAGAGCCTCATTTCAGCTATATAGCAAGCAAACAAAAAACAACCACTTAGCATTCACCAAGACCCGGTTTAGTAAGTTATTCTTGGTTAACTAACACAAATGGTGTAATATAGTTAATTCGATTCAGATTTCTGGTTCCATAGAATTCAAATTTGATCAATGTTTGTGCAGGCTGATAGTGCCATTGCTTTGAAGGACCTGTATTGGGTAAAGGTACGTGTTTTTGGAGATAAAAAGCTTGTTCTGAATAAAGTGCTGATTTGTTCATCTCTGATGTTTTATTTTGTGGCAGGCTAATCTATGGATAATTTTGTTTTCTAGCACATGTATGCTTCTTGTTTTATCATGTTGCATCAAATATGACACTTTGTAGACTACGATACTCTATTGCTGATTTGCCTGTACAAACTCAATGAGCTTTTGAAGCTGCTTGGATTCTTCTTCTTATTAAGGTAACAAGATTTGTTAGTGGTTTATGAGAAATAACCTTCCGTGTGTGTTGTCTAATTAGAGTTTATTCTTTATCATGTGTAGGGTTGACGAAAAATCTAGTGATCTATGGGACTTACCTAGAGTGGCGATTGATGCTTTAGGAGCAGCAATGCTTGATTTATGGCGCCTTTTCTTAGGTCCAATTGTCCCTATCCCAGATTCTAAGCAATGTCATGAACCAGGATTGCCATGGTTTGCATAAAATGCAGCATAACTAGTTCAGTCATCTCTTGTATTGTTTCATCTTTGTTGTATGAGTTAGGAATGTTTTATCGGGAACAAAGTATTTAACAACTGTGTAATGTTGTATTTTCTAAACAAGTTTCATTAAAAAAGTATTTTGATGTTTTACGTGTATTTAGACTTAAAGGATAATCAGTCATCCCAGATTCTAATTTTTTTAAAATTAATTTATCTTCAAGAGTTTTCAGAATAACTGAAATAATTCTGAACAAACCTGCAAAGGAGTCCAAGCTTTACCAAAATCAATGATGCTATTATTTCCAAGTATCACCTGATGCGAATTTCAGGACAAAATATATTTGACATATACATGAGTACCAAGGCTTTGGTCTAGCTCAAGGCAAGAAAGAAATACACCAATCATAAAAAATACATCTATTGCAGTCATTGATCAATGTCACGGTTTGAACAAAAATAATAATAATACAGCCATTGACCAACACATCTGCTGCTACTCCTCCTAAGTGAAAAGTTATTGGAAGAGATGCAAATACACCATCCAACATATATAGAATAGCAAAATTTAGGTAGCCAAAGTGTCTATTCTTGTGATCCTCTTCTTTAAACGTACTATCAGCTGGAAAAGTGAGATAAATCTGTCGAGAAGTTGAATTTGCGGGCCCATCTAAACCCATACCCAAAAAATTCATCCTATCGGGTCGAAAACGATTAAATTTCTGAAATTCTTCGCTCATCATCAGCGCAGCTGCAGCAGATCTACAATCAACGGTCAAGATTAAAACCATAATTAAGTAAAATCTTTACAAGGTTTACAAAAAGCAAGAAGATAATTACAAACAAAATAAGTAAGAAAAAAATGCCTGCAAATTTGTTTGATGTATAATTAATTAATAAAGTGTATACAGATTGTCAAGTTTTGTTCTTTTTTATACTAAATTGATAATAGGCATATATACCACCATGCAAGAACTTACAACTGCTTCCATTTTTACAAAACCCTCTAGCGTAATACATGCACGGTCTCCAAGCAAAGCCGTTTCCACCACCACCACCACCACCGTCTTCAACCCCATTTCCACCACCGAGAAAAACATCGTTTACTGAGAAACTCCTTTTATGGTGAAGTTGTGCCCGTAAGGGAAAATCATTGAATCGCTTCTACCACTCGGACTCATTATTGGGTGATTATTAAGAGGGTGATGATGATGTTGATGTTGGTTTTCCAACGAATCGTCAAGAACATTCGCGGTCCTATAACAAACAAACATCAGATTATTATTTTTATTTTAACAAAAACAAACATCATGTTTACTTACCAAAAGGAAGATCATACGATTCTTGAGAATCAAAAGCTGTTGGACTTAAACACCCTGGAAATTCTACTTGATCAACTAGTTGTTGTGGAAATTCTACTTGATCAACTAGTTGTTGCTTAGCACTCCAGCAACAGATAAATATAGTGTTCCAGAGCTTGACAAAAACAAACTTGTTGCAAGTACTTCAAGAGCCATTGATATCGCCTGGAAAAAAACCAAATAACATAAAAATCAAATGACGCATATATAGTAAGGTTTAATATAAAGTCTAAATAAAGTCGAAGAAAAATAAAAGAAGACGTTTATTCCAGATAGCTGCTGTAGAGCAAATAATATCGATCCAATAAAAACAACTGCAAACATACAAAATTTTGAGTAAAAGGGAAAAGATAGGATAAATGTTTCGAGTGTCACTAAACTATCGTAATAGTCTTGTTTGAACCACGCAAATAATAAAGGTTCCAAATAAACCAGTAGCCTATTAAAGTGGTTCGAAATCGACCATTAGTTTATCCAAAGGGTTCCAAATCAACCATTAAATTAATCAAAAACTACACAATTGGTACTAATATTCTGATAAAATGCACTATAGGGCCCTGTAATATGAAAAAGTTGCGCCCCTGGTCCCTACATTTTGAACAATTGCACCTTAAATGCACTACATGACCTAAATTATGATTAAATTATACTTTACTTTCTATATTATGCAATAATTTACACCTGGATATTAAAGTATAACAAAATTGCACTTTGTTTCCATATATTATAACAATTTCCACACAATATACTAATATTATGATAAATTGTACTACAGGGCCACTGTAATATACTAAAATTGCACTATGCGTCCCTAGTTATGCATAACTTGCTATGTAGGCCCCTGATTATGCTAGACATGCAATACAATAACTAAATTATGCAAAACATGTACTATAGTTCCTATATTATGCACAAAATGTACAGGTGGGTGTACTATTATACAATTTTTTTACTTTATGTCCATAAATATGCACGAAATGCACTACAACTTCCTTGAAAATCATAGCTAATTGCACTACACAATTTTTTACTTATTATGCTCAATTTATAATCACATTTTTCAACTATTGGTCTCTAATAACTTCATTGGCTCATTTATACAAACATCTTATGCACAACTTCTTTATCATAGTGGTCCCTAATAGCTAAACTATAAAAACAACACAATCGGTCCCTACAAATTAGACCCCACGAATTAAATCAATACACCCACAAACCCTAACCTAAATTTCATCACATATTTACTATATATAACGATATAAGCAATACCCTTTTACCACAAAAATTGGAAAAGATAGTTACCTCTTGCATTTTCCTTGTTGACCCATTATAAACGAGAGTTGGTTTTCTTCTTCAGCTTCTTCACTAATGACTTCTTTAATTGTCTTCTTCACTATCGCTAATGGAATGGCCTTCGTGAACGAGTCTTTGAAGATATTGATATGAGGTTGTTTCGGTTTTTTAATTAGGTTAGAGATAGAGTTGATATAAGAGATGTGCTTGAATTGGATTGTGATTGTAAATAGCAAGTTATAAAGCAATGGAATTACTATGCTTAGTTCTTGAAAAAGAAATAGAAAAAAGAAAAATGAAGCTATACCGTATATATACAAATGTAATACAGTAAAAAAAAATTAAAAAAAAAAGAAAGTAAGAAGTATCAATTATAAAAATACCGGGGTCAAATTGCAATATACAAAAATACAGTATGTAGAATAAAAAATACAATTATATTAAAACATAGTATTAAGAAAAGGACAGGTTACTGTTTACTTTATCAAAAGATAGTACCAACTTTCTGCTGTCATAGTATTTTTTCGAAAACAATGTATCAACTTTATCATTTTATGGGTTAATAATTACACTTTAGTCCCTCACAAGGTTAGTTCGGTAATTTAATAAAGGATTAAAAAAAAAGATTATTGCATGGAAGCATCTCCCTGAAAATGTTACTATTCTAAATGTAATGATAGTTACATAATAAGAAGAAAGTGTACTATTATAAAAACATTACACACCCACAAATGGTTAGAACTAATAATATGCTGTTAGTCCGAACAAATGTATATCATATCTATAACAATAGCATAGTTACCAGTGAACAACATTTTACTGGACATGTAACAGAATTTCGATATAGATCTTTTGCCAACTTAATTGGAAAAAAAAAAAAAAAAAAAAAAAAATCCTTTTACCAATGAATTATTCATTTATTCATGATGTCAATACTGATGCAGCAATTCTATTCAATGATTCACATGCTTTAGTAAGATCAGATTCTGTATGAGCAGCCGATACAAACAATCTGATTCCCACTGGTAATTTGCATTTATCAAGAGTTGATCTTTTTGAAGTCACTAAAAACACCGAATCTTCCTTCAACGCCTATATATATATTTAAACCATATCACAAAGCTCACGAAACTAAGCAAAAAAAAAAAAAAAAAAAAAAAACTTACTTTATCCGTAATCTCTTCAAGAATTCGTATATCACTATTCACAGTCCCAGTAGATTTGCTTAGTTTAAGGAATACAATAGGAGATTGTGGATCACTTACTATCTCAAGTCCTTTTACATTTGCTAAACCTGAACAAATATTATATATTTAAAAATAAATAAAGAAACAACTGTAAATAAATAAATAGAACCCACCTTTCCATAAAATAGCAACATTTGTCTTAAGTTTAGTAATTAGTTGAGGATTTTCTTCAAGAATATCAAAAGCAGTTATAGCAGCACTTGCTAAATAAGGAGGCAACGAAGCAGAAAAAACATAACCAGAACTACTAAGCCGCTGAAACAAAGTAAAACATATTCTAAGGACTAAAACCGCAATTATTACATTACATAAAATAAACAAACAAATTACTTGATGTTCAATAACTCGATTACTTCCTGTACAAAATCCTCCTTCAGTAGCTAAAGCATGTCCCATAGCAGCAGTAATAATATCAATTTTCTCAACAGGAACGTTCTTATGTTCAGTTAAACCTCTACCTATATAAAATGGTAGGTTTGATAAAAAAAAAAAAAAAAAAAAAAAAAAAAAAAAAAAAAAATCTACCTGATCGTCCAAGTACACCTAAAGAATTACTCTCATCTAATAAAACACGGAATCGATATTTTTCCTTGATTTTGATTATTTCATCTAACGGAGCTATTTGTCCTGAGTTTTGATATACACCTTCTACTACTATATAACGCCGTAATTTCTTAGCTTGTTTATTTTCTTTACTCACTTTTTCTAATGTATTCCTTAACGATTCCATATCATTGTGTTTGAAATATATTATTGTACTTCTTGAAAGTTGTAGTCCGTTTTGTATACCCCAATGTACACCTTCATCACTAGTTTAATAAATAAAATTATTATATATACACCCTTAACAATTTAAAATTATTAATATACTTACACAACAATTACATCTCCTTTTTTAGCGAAAGCTGGGATAGCACTAAACATGGTGGAAAGTCCATATGAATAAAGTATAGAATCAGGTGTACCAAGAAACTTTGCAATTCTTGCCTCACAATCAAGATGGACATCTAATATTAAAACAAACAAAAAGAAATTTAAATTTGGCATTTTTTGGTAAATAAAAAAAATTAATTAATTATACCAATAGTTCCGTAGAATCCACGAGGACCACAAGAACCAACACCGTATTTCTCTAATGCTTTCGTACAAGAATCCTGTATAGATATGGAAAACATTTTACTTTTTCATTAAAAGAAAAGTAAAATGTTTTGTTTTCTTACAAGTAAACTTTCATGTCCTAATAATCCGAGGTAATTAGCTGATGTAAAGTTAACCACGTCTTTTCCTTGGACTATTGTATGTGGCCCTGCAGCACTGTACAAAAACCAATAAACTTATTTAACTCGAGATTTTACTTTAAATTATATTTTATTACCTTTCTAATACTGGAGGTTCATATTTCACATCATCTGGAATACTAGGAATTAGGGTTTCTGGGACCCATTCATCACATAATTCATCTATTTCCTAAATATACACAAAAAAAATCAATAGCTAAGAATTAGAATAACACTATATTTATTTGACTAACCTTTTTGGTTAATGGCTTTTTTGGTGGTTTGTAACTTTTTTGAGTAAGTAGGAAAAGTATCACTACAAAGAGAAGACCTTCTACAAATAAATGCCCTGTAATTAAAAAAAAGTAAATTATTATCATTATTTAAAGAGTAAAGTTTACGAAAATTAAATAATATACCTCCAATTGGTACTCCAAAGAGAACAGCTCTAGATGATGGAGCTTCAAACACAGATGTTAACCAATCTGATGTAGCTTTAATTATTGATTCAGACATATTTTAATTACTAGCCTCTGCAAATATTACAATCTTCTTGAATTATATCTTGAAAGATTTGAAACTGAAACATCATTCATGATTTAATAACCTACTTTTTATCATGCATTGGTGAACAAACGAAATCGAGAAATTACTTAATCGGATCTGTAAATGTCTTTCACAAATCTCAATCTCTTATCTACACGCTATAGGCGCTATGATTTTTAACTTATTATATGAATAATTCTAAGAAATTACTTTTGCAATTTAGAAATTTTGGGGAAAAAGATAAAATTACATGCCCATATATGCATATACAGACCAATTAAGACCAATGACAATGAGATTCGATTAAGCTCGAATATAAATATAACTGAAAATTAATAGATAAATAAATTATATGCATAGGTGTAGATCGCAATCAAGAAATTTCGGGGTAAAAACTTAGGAATTAAGATTTGCAGATACAGAGAGGATATGTTTGTATAGATATTCAAACCTGGGAAAGGAAAGGAAAAATTATTACCAAGGTTGAAGAAGAAGGAGGAGCAGCTCACATCCGAGGTATCGGATTGCAGACAAGAAGAACAAGATGAGGGAAACAGGATTTGGTTCGGCGAGGAAGGGAAAGGAAGTGCAAGAGCGGGCCTGGGCTGGAAAGGTTTTTTCTTTTCCATATTTGGGAATTTTTTGCAATTGGATTTGGGCCAACAGGTTTAGTTTTGTTAGGGCCAAAGGTGTAAGGGGAGGGGATATTATCTTTTATTGGATTAATATTAAGAAAAGAGATATAATATGGATTTTATTTACTAAAAATAGAATACAATGGGTGGTGAAAAGATGGAGGATTAAGAAGTGTGATGAAAGAAAAATTAATTTCCGAAGACGTTCAATGAGTACGTTAGTTTGGAACTGTCAAGGAATACGGGCGCCCTTGACAATGTCTAGCATGAAGTCCGTTATAAATAGGTTTAAACCGGGAATTGCGTGTTTTTTTGAAACTATGTTACGAGCGGTAGATGCTCCCGATGTACTACGTAATTTTAATTATGCAAATCACTTTGTTAGGGATCCCGTTGGCACTGCTTATCATTCGGGGGGGATTTTGGTTCTCTGGCACGCGAATGTTAAGCTCGATATTGTTATGTCTAGTCAGTATTATGTAATTTTATATATTAATGAACCGTATTTTCCCTACTATATTGTATGTGTACATGCTCCGAATAAACTAGAACATAGGTTAAAACTTTGGGACGAAATTACGATATGGAATGATAACAATAGTAAACCATGGGTAATGATAGGGGATTTTAATGATATTTTAAAAAGCTGTGAAAAAATGAGTAACACTCCTCCGGACAATAGACGTATTCAGGAATTTAATTCATTTATATCTGCTAATAATTTAGGTGAAATAAAATCTTATGGATGTTATTATACTTGGTCTAACCGTCAACTTGATAAGCCAGTCAAGGTCAAACTTGATCGGGCATTTGCGTCTTGTGATTGGTTGCACAGGTTTGTTAATGCACAGGTGTATATACCACCAGCAATTGGATCAGACCATTGCCCACTGATTTTACAACAAGATAGGACACAAAGGACAGGTTTGAGATGGTTCAAATTTGAAACTTTATGGGTTGACCATCCAGAGTGTGAACAGGTGATTAACACGGCTTGGGGTGAGGCTGGGACAGAGGAGTCTCTTCCAAAGTTTATCGGGAAAAGGGACAATACTATCAATGCATTTCATGGATGGAGCGAAAAGACATTCAGGAACAATGCGAACAAAATAAAAGAATTAACGAAGAGACTACAGGGTTTAGAACAACAAGATCACATGAGAGATACCACTGGGGAGCAAGCCCGACTTAAGGAAGAGTTAAAACAAACATATATAGCTGAAGAGAAATATTGGTATGATCGAGCCAGACAGAATTGGATTAAGTATGGAGATAAGAATACGAAATTCTTTTATTTGGCAACGATTAAAAGACGACATATAAATAGAATACAACGTATAAAGAATCATGATGGAGTATGGCAAGAGGAGGTATCGGAAGTGAGAAATAGCTTTCAAACCTATTACGAGGATTTGTTCACGGAAAGAAATACAGAGGAAATGGAAGAGGCCACAAGTGCTATTCAAAGGAAGGTAACGGAAGAAATGAATGAAAAACTGACCCAGCTTCCAACATTAGATGAGGTAAAAAAAAGCAGTCTTTGACATGTCACCATCTAAAGCTCCTGGTCCAGATGGACTAAACGGTAAGTTCTATCAGGAATATTGGCATATAATACAATATGACGTTTTTTTAATGGTACAAGATTTTTTTCATGAATAATATCTCTCTCGATAAGTTAAATGAAACATTGGTTACTCTCATACCAAAAGGAGAGACACCAGAAAACATTGGGGATTTTCGGCCAATATCATGTGTTAACTTTGGATACAAAATAATAGCAAAAATAATGGCAAATAGACTACAAGATCTTATGAATACCATAGTATCTCCGACACAGACAGCTTTTATTAAGAATAGAGCGATACAGGATAATATTCTTATAGCGCAGGAGATCTCCTTTTATATGAAGCGAAAAAGGAAGAATCCAAAGCCTATGGCGGCAGTTAAACTAGACATGGCAAAAGCATATGACCAGGTACGTTGGGATTTTCTTTTTTTGGTACTAAAAAAGTTGGGATTTTGTCAGAAATGGATATCTTGGATCGCAAATTGCGTGTCCTCTGTCACGTTTCAACTGAACTTTAATGGTGAACGGCTTCGAAAATTTAAATCGGGCAGAGGACTCCGACAAGGGGACCCACTATCCCCTTTTCTTTTTTCTCTGATGACAGAATCTTTAATTAGTCTAATTGACCAGAAAGTGGAACAAGGAACAATGAAAGGTATTCAAATAACTAGAAACTGTCCGAGTATAACACATCTATTATTTGCAGATGATTCGCTTTTCTTTCTAACAATAGACGACCTCGAGATTGAACAATTTCGAGAGTGTATATCTACATATTGTGCAGGATCAGGGCAACAAATTAATTTCACAAAGTCATCGATCTGCTTCAGTAAGGACACACCAGAAAATATCAGACAACAAGTAGTCAGGACGATGGGAATTCAAGAGAAAGATGATCTGGGCAAATACTTGGGAATATCGCTATGCCATAAAAGATCAAAAGTACAGTCACTACAGTGGATAGCGGAGAAATTGTTCAAACACACGGAGGGATGGAAGGCGCAACTGTTATCAGAAGGAGGGAAAGAAGTGCTCATCAAAGCTATACTACAGGCTATACCGATATACGCAATGTCAATTTTCTCGTTTCCGATTAATTTTTGCAATAAGCTAATATCTGCGATCTCGAACTTTTGGTGGAATTCTGGAGAAAAATCTCGAATACACTGGTTGGCATGGGAGAAATTGGCGGTGAGTAAATTGATAGGAGGCATGGGATTCAGGGACTCCAAGAGGATGAATACAGCACTGCTAGCAGCTCAGGCATGGCGAATTCTAAATAACCCGGACACGTTAGCAGCTAGACTACTAAAAGGTATCTACTATCCTAAGAGCAATTTTCTCGATATTAAATTAAGACAATATCGAACATGGTCATGGGCAAGTTTGATAGAAGGAAGGGACATGTTAAAACGATACGGTAAATATCAAATAGGAAATGGTGAAACTATTAACATATGGACTGATAAATGGCTGGATACGAATTGGACTCTAGAAAAACCGACACAATGTGAAATCTTGAAAGTCAAGGATCTATGGAAGGAAGGGACCTCGGAATGGGATACTGAAATACTAGACAATCTATTTCCGACCCCAATTATACCGGTTATTCTACGGGAAAAGGTATTTGCAAGAGACACATCAGATAGGTTTATATGGCCATATACGACCAATGGAGAATATACAACGAAAATAGGTTACAAAATCATTACAGAAGCAGAAAGGGGTGGAGCCCTGGGACAATCTAGTACTACACCACGAGACGGTAAGCTATGGAGAACTATATGGCATTCAAATTTACCTACGAAAGTCAGAATTTTCAATTGGAAAGCATGTAATAATGCTATACCAACCGGAAAAACTTTGGTAAAGAGGCACTGCGATGTGGAAATAGAGTGTCAATGGTGTAAGTTTGGACAGGAAACAGTGGAGCACTTATTACTAACCTGTGGTGTAGCAAAGATGGTTTGGGCGGGGTTGGCACTGCAGATTAACATTGGACAGGAGGTCGAGGACTTGGGAGAGTGGGTGTTGGCAATAATAGAGACATTTGTACAAGGAGGGTGGCAGAAGGAGGTTGTCATATCATATGTGCTACTTACCACTTGGAATATTTGGAAGTCGAAAATGAAGAGCAGACATGGTAATCATGAAGTAAATACGGATGACATCATCAGATCTACGAATAAAGGTATGGGGGAAAGATTCGGCAGGGACTGGGCGAAGAGTCATCCATTACCATATTCTACCAGGGAGGCTGATATTCCGACACCAGTTGACCTTACATTCCAGACAAAGATAGCGTATGCTTGCGATACATCGTTTGAGCATCCACACACACCTACTGGGCTTGGAGTTGTGCAGATTGTTAAAGATACCGGTCAAAGGATGGAACACTCGGCTGTTACCATGTGTAACTCAAGCACGGAAGGGGAGGCACAGGCGATAGTACTGGCGTTACAACAAGCAAAACAAGTTAACAGTGAGGGGGTTACTATCTTCTTAGACAACCTTGAATTAGTTCAAGGTATTCAGCAAGTGTCGGCTGCAGGCTGGAGGCTACGACCATGGGTGAGGCATATTAACAGGCTGGCCACAGAAGTTAGTTCAGTGGTTTTTAAGCACATCCCGAGACATCTCAATGGTCGAGCTGACGCCCTAGCGAAAAAAGCAAGGCACAGGGCAAGGAAGGACGCCATGACATCGGAATCTTTAACGATGCAATTCTCTCGATTAGGAATCGGTTAATTGTACAGTAGGGTAGAGTTTTCTTCGTCGTCCAAAAAAAAAAAAAAAAAAATTTGTAGGGGCAATTCGTAAGTAAAGCCCCACAACTTAGCAAGTTATATAGTAAAGCCTCTCATGTAGAAAGACCAAATACCCCCATATCCCCTTTGTTATTACAGTGAAAATAAAAAAACCCAAAACAAAATACTAATAGGGTTACGGGAAACCCAAAATCATTACACCCCTCTCTCTATACACTCTCTGTACATCTCTCCTCTCACCCTCTCTCTCTATATCACTGCAATGAAGCACCACCGTCGATGCCCTCTTTCCACCACCGTCGATGCCCCTCCTTCCACCACCACAAACACAGCAGATCTAAAACCACTCCGCTGTGAAGACCAAGCTCGTGAAATAACTGACGAAGCAGACCACTGCCATCATAAAGCCACCACCGCAACCATAAGAAGAAGAAGAAGAAGCACCGAGATCCACCACTGCTGTTCTTATTCGTCCAGGCCCTCTGCGCTCGGATCCACCGCCGGAGTCCACCATCGACGGAGTTCATCGTCCTTCATAAAAATATGTCACATAGCATGACATATTTAGAAAGGAAGAAATAACTTTGTCTACAATAATAAAAATATGAACCAATAAATATTAGTATACAAGCTACGGAATCTTGGAAATAATACTTTAAAATATCTAACCCCGATTATACAAATTCATGGATAAAAAAGAACAAATAAATATTAATAATAATATTGTTACTACTAGAAATAAGGATAATAAAGGAAATAATATTAAAAATTTAAAGAAAAATGGAAAAAACCACTCTCTAACTTTCATAAAATAATTGACAAAAAAAAGACTTCTATAAAATAACCTGTGATGCTGCATTTTCGGATGAAGGAGCAGCAGTACCTTGTCATGTAAGAAATTCTAATTACAATTATAGAATAAAAAAAGTTAAAAAATCGGTGTAGATTCGGATCTTGAGGCAAAATGTATTGGGATTATGAAAACTACAAATGTGTCTAAAGACTACCTATCGGGAAGAGTTATTATTGAAAATGGTGTACGGATGGTTATACACCCGCTCTCTAACAACCAACTCATTAATTGTCATTAAATTAACAATATTATTTGTAATATTTATGGTTTAACGGAACAATCAAACCCTAATTTTGTTTCTAATTCTAGGAGTATCAACAAATCAACTAACTGGGTTGGCAAACAGGAGTTTCTTAGCCTCCTGTTAACGGAAACGTACATTTTCTAACCCAAATAGCTAACATCTTCCTTTTCAATAACGAACCTCAAAGGATTGATTAGTTTGTAATATTTTGAACTATCTTATTTAATATCATATATTATGTAATATCATATATTATATGCTTTCAAAAAAAAGACACGTCACAGTGTCACATCATCAATAATCAGTCGATCAGCCAAATAAACTCACCACCATCTCATTCTTGTCAAAAAAGCTATTAAGTCGGCCACAAAATTATACTCCCTCCGTCCCAAAAATAATGTCCACATTACTAAATATGGTGTCCCAAAAATAATGTCCACTTACCATTTCAAGACAACTTTTTCTACTTTTTTCCCTTATTACCCCTACTTTTCTTTTAATTTATAATTATTTGAATTATTATTTTATACTTGATTGCATTTTCCTATGCATAGGAATAGGTGTGCATTATGACATTAATTAGGGGTATTTTTGTACATGTGGGGTTCAATAATGACATTTCTTAATCTGTGCGAAAATGTTAAGTGGACATTATTTTTGGGACGGAGGGAGTACAATAATATACAAAACATAGGACCCTAGCCAAGAGCAAAAGCCAACCAACACAGCATTTGAGACCTATTACAGTAAATAAAATCACCAAAGCAAATGAGAGTTAAGGACTCAGGAGAATTTCAAGTGAAGAGAGCCTTGAAGCAACAACCACCACCAAAACTTTCCGCCAATAAACACGAACTAACAACCTTAACCATGGAACCAAAGAAGAATTCAACTTCAACACAAACGCGCCAATGGCTAGAAATATTGCTACATCTTTCTTACAGGGAATTCAAGATAGTCTTGTTCAAAATCCATAGAGTAAGAGTCAATTGTATAGCAAAAATCGTATGAAGCAATCTCCTATCAAGCATAAAACCATACACTGTTATTCCAGCTTTATTGTGTATAAAGTATGTCACTGCAACATATTTAAATCAAAGATGCATTAGTATCATCACACCCTATCGCTTCATCAATAGCTTAATAATTTTATTACCTAATGCTTGTCTCTTTTGATAAGATAATGTACTAGCAATAGGTCCCATTTTCATACTACCTAGTTCATCATCATCTCCATCTTCCTCATCTTCATCTTCTTCACTATCCGAATGCCATGTGGCATTAACCGGAAGTAAAGGTTCAAGTGAAGAAATCTCGCCTTCTATGTCATCAGAATTAGTCATCGCGGCACAAACGTGCCATTTGGCTGCTAAAGATGTCACAGATTGCGCTTTATGTGTGATCTTTGCCGCGCTGCCCAAACAGATCCAAAGTCCTGTTACAAGAGTAATCGAGCATAACTGCACAAGAACAAAACAAAATCAAACTAAAATCACTACAAGAAATGGTATCATTAGGGACGAGGTTGCTGCGTCAACACTAAAATGGCCTCTAATTATATTTTTAGCGGCAAATATTGCCGCTAAAGATAAAGTCAATAGAAGCAAAAACAAATTATTTGCTACCGAAGGTATCTTTAGAGACGAACTTATAAGGACGAACAAATAGCGGCTATTAGCGGCAAATTAAGATTTTTAGTGTTAAAATTTTTGCCGCTAAAGATACCTTTTCTTGTAGTGAATATGAAATCAAAATTAACTATAAATTAAATTAAATTCTATATATAATATATTTATGCAAAATTACCGCGACTTCTCCAGCAGTGGATAAGTTAATAGTGGAGCTAGGCTTGGTAATAACAAGTAATGAAACCAATTGAGTAACGGTGACAAGAACTAAAATAGATAAGACAAATTTTCTAAATCGATGGCTTATGATTCTAAGATGCCTCCTAATCCTGAGATGTACAATCAAGATTGAAGCAACATCAGATTCCCTTTCGAAAATTTTCGCAAAATCCTCCATCCTGAGTACTTGTAGATTACAAATTAAGCGAAAGAGTATGCAAACGAAAAAGAAAACTGAAGTTCGATAAAGCCACGAGCACATGAAAAAAATGCATACGATGCCATTGCTTAAGTAGATATTAAAGAAGTAGGGCATTTGGTGTCCACTTGATGAGAACCACCATATTTTGTAGAAAGAATCCATAATGAAAGAGGGAAGAACAAAACTTGACAAAAGCTTCATTGATCTCTGTAATAAGCGTGGATTAGGTTAAATATCTAAACATCATTAATGCACTAATGCAGGAAATTTCGTAAAACTTACTTGAATCTGTTGAGTATACCCATCTTGAACCATCTCAGTCTCAACACATAATTTATCAAGAAAAAGAAACCTTCTAATACCATATTTACTCGAAAACATTGAGAGGCTGATAAATGATAAGGTTGCGAAAACAGAGAAAGATAATTGTACAATAGCATCATAAGGTCTTTGATGTAAAACATCACATTTGGAACAAGAGAAAACAAAGTGTGATAAAA
Source organism: Nemophila menziesii (assembly GCA_029959085.1). Lineage (NCBI taxonomy): Eukaryota > Viridiplantae > Streptophyta > Magnoliopsida > Boraginales > Hydrophyllaceae > Nemophila > Nemophila menziesii. The sequence goes on along the minus strand of JARWIR010000004.1, from coordinate 38,501,772 downwards.
GTGGAACAAATATTGTTAGTAGAAAGAAAACTGAGCATGATCGAATAGTTGTCCATAGATTTGACTGATCAAGAAATAACCATGTTGGTAATCCTGATTTGAAGCTTCTTAATTCAATGGTTTGTTCATATACTGAATAACGTGACAGAAATGCTTCATTTTGTGATGTGCCTGTGAGATTAATCTTTGTTTCGACTTCTTTCATTGGTGTTTTAGAACAGCTAATGGAAAAAATATCGACTGAGTAATGGTTAAATGTATATTGATAGGAACAAATGAAATGGTCCCTCCAATATAGTTAAGGCTTCTCATCGATTGGTTTAGAATAAAAATGGATTATTTTATTTTTTCAAGCTCAATAAATCCATTACATATTCATTTGCAAAATGTCTTCATCTGATGTTGACTAATATAATATAAAAATCTTAAATGTCGGGCAAACGGATCATATGACGGATTTTTGTATGGTGCTGTAGAGGGTAAATCTTCATAAACTTGATTTGATCAGCTGACCAATCAGGTTGTGACACATGGTGAAAATTGACCAGCTAACCAACATAGTAATGATACGTGGTGAGAACTCATATATTGCAATTTATCCTATTTTTATGTATTTACTCAATACCCTGTAAGGTATGTTTTTATAAATGTTGGGATATGACTTGTATCCAATCAATGGATGACACGTTATTTATGTGGATGATTAAGAATGTGACACGGGTCGACAGAGTATTAATTGCATTTTAAGTTTAGATGGGTATATTTTCATACAGTATTATTTAAAAGGTCAATATCCAATAAATCTTGCATTAGCCGATAAAAGATATTGATGTCCAATCAACAGTCATACTTTTATAACTAACATGGGAGGCGTATATATCTCTGTGGGATTAGTCATTGTACGCGCAAGCTGGCCGGAATCACCCACGTACCCAAAAAAAACATAAAAGCGAGAAACGACGTTAGTGCATGAATTAGTTACCATCAATACACGATATATACAAAACACACCATATCAAACCCACACATAACTGCAAAATCAGAAGAAAAACAAATCCAAAAAATTTGCTAAAATAGAAAAGAAATCTTCCGAATATCTCTACCAAAGTTAACGAGAAAAAAAAACAAAAGTATTATCGTGATCTCTAACAAATTCAATCAACAAAATAGGTAAAAACTAAAACATTTACTATGATTTCTGTTTTTAAATTCTTTCATTTAATTGAAAACATAAGTTTTTATAATAATGTGTGTGTATATATATGTACTACAATGACTATCTTATGCATTCATGTTAAACAAATGATATGATTTTATTGCTTTTGTTTACTGAAAAATGTTATAATTAGAGTGAAAAAATAAGTAGTGATTTAGTAAAAATACAAGAATAATTAGATTTATAATAGAAATGCGAATCATAATTTACATATAGGTGAAATAAATTATGATTTAAAGATTTTTAACATGAATAAATGACCTATGCGAAAATTTTCTTGAATGATATATATATATATATATATATATATATATATATATATATATATATATATATATATATATATATATGGAGACTTATTAAGTAGGGAATAAGTGACTTTGTCTAATAAAAAACTTTGTACCCTATGTTTAGTTGTATCCATGCTCCACGTTTTCTTTATATGTGTGTAAGAACATGTGTGATAACCTATAAAGAAATGTGCCAGTTGTAGTAAAAAAGAACCTTGTATGATATACTTATGAGTAAAAGATATTAAGATCGATAGTGTATAACATAGAAGAGAATTGTTTTACTTGTTCAATATTTTAAATCGAATATTGAAACGATGTGAATTTCAATAGACATGGACCATTTATTAAAGAGTAATGATGGATATTACCTCAAATTACATCACCCTTCTATCGTCTCTTACGTCAATTTCTAATTTCTCTTTCCTGATTTATCATTTTCTCTATGATTAGTCCACATAAGAGGTGATAAAAAAGTAATGTAATTTGAGATGGATATGGATTTATAATTTGTCTTTCCTGATTTATCATTTTCTCTCTTTTTATGATTAGTCCACATAAAAGCTGATAAAAAGATAATGTAATTTGAGGTGATATCCACCATTACTCTTTATTAAACCATATAATATACCATTGCCTTTATTTTCTTTCATATTTTGTGTTTCAAACTGTCTAAGCGTTTTCCTCCCTAAGAACTTGTATGAGAGTAAAGTTTCGAGTAAGAACATTGACAAAAGAATAAAAGGTTGAAATCAATGGTAAAAATTTTAGTTCCTCACAGATGTAAAGGGAATCCTAATTGTATCAAAATGATTTTTTCCTACCTCGTGGCAAAGATAAGAAAAACCTTCAATAATGAGCGACTCAACATGTGAGGTAATACCATTAGTTGCATTTAACATAAAAAAATAGAAAGACAACATAAAATGTCAACACAACTTTAAATATGAGACATCCAATAAAATCCATTTGATGTAATGCTTCTTCAACAAGATCATACTACTCACTCACTAATAATTTCATTTTATCATAAAAAGTACGTGATTTAAACAACTCAACTACTTCCTTAGCTTGTTCCATCCTCGACTTTTTAACCAACTCTTCAACTAACTTAACTACCATCGATTTATAAATATGTTGTTTCAATTCAATACCCTTTTTACACAACTCAATAGCATAATCAAAATCACCTTTATCACAAGCAATCTCAATAATCATCCCAAAAATTACTTTATCCGGAACATAACCATTTTTCACCATTTTCTCATACAACTTTTTCACCTCTTCTAAATTCTCATCCTCAACAAATCCTTTTATTACAGCTCTGTAACTAAACTCATCAGGCTTCATTTCATTTTCCTCCATTTTCTTTAACAACTCTAGCGCGTCAAATACTCGGTTATTTAAAACTAAACCTCGTAATTTTACATTATAAGTCCTTATATTAGCTAAATCATTATTTTCTACCATTACTACCCATAACTTTTCCGCTTCGTTAAATCTTTTACTCTTGTAATACGCGTCTAAAATCGTGTTATACGATACTATATTTGGTTCGAAACCATTTTTCTTCATTTCATCTAATATATTACATGCTTCATCAATATTACCCATTTCGCAAAATGCTTTGATTACTGTATTATACGAGATTGCATCGGGTTTAATCGATAAATTCTCGGGAATTTCTTTGAATATCTCGGGGATTTTAGTGTATTGTTCTGAGCTAACATAAGCGTGTAGAAGTGCATTGAATGACATTACTGTACGGTTACAAGCTAAGCTAGGCAATTCATCGAACAGTTTACGAGCGTGATCTAACATTTTAGCTTTACCGTATAAAGAAATGAGACGTACAGCGAAGCCCTCCTCCTTGATGTTATCGTACTTCTTTTGGTGTTCGAGGATGTTTTCAATGGCGGTGAATTGTTTTTCACGGACTAGGCGGTGAACAGTGGTTTCATAGGCTTTTAAGTTGCGTCGAAACCTTGGAAGCGTGGAGTGTCTCTTGAAATCTCTTATTATAGAGTAAACTGTAGCGGAATATTCGGGTTTTTTGTTAGGTGTTGTGGTGATAGACGATGGAGGAGTTTTGGGTATTGTGACGGTGGTGGAAGTGGTGGTGGAGGTGAGTTTTGGGGTTGCCGTGAAAATGTCGTTGAGGCGACTGTAAACGGAATTAGTGGTGGGTTTGAGCTGAGGGGTCTTGGTGAAAATGCCGTAGAGGCGATTGTAGACGGAAGAAGACATGCTTGTTGACGGTAGTGGTGGTATGTGGAAAGTGTTTCTTTTTTCCTACTATTTGGTGTCAATAGAGGGATATACTTTTTTTTTATTACATTTGAGGTCTAAAAAGACAGGTAAGAACTTGCGAAACTCGCGAAGGAACACTCTGTACGTAAACGTGGCCCACCATTTCTATACGGTAACAAGAATTTCCACAAATCGTCTGGCGGATCTCTATGCGGCCTCGGATCCTCCCTTAAGGATGCTTTCATCTTAGCCGACCAATCTGCACTTGAATTCGTCACTCGATAGACATGAATGAGCTTGGACTTGGCTTTCTTCGTTAATATATTCCTACACTCTACATTAATTCATTCGACCAATCTCCTTGTTTCCACTGCCCTTCACTAACACGTGTAACTCAAGTGAATTTGTTTCAATGAACAATGTATCGGAGTTTCTATTGAGCATTATACATAGCCCGAAATGTAATGCGAAAAACTCGGCCTGGAACGCCGACTTTACCTTATACTCCCCTGCGAAACCCCTTTTTTACTCGCCGTTGCTAGTGCGGAAAAAACCTCCTACTCCCGCATTACTTAACCGATGAGTGAAGAAACCATCCACATTTAGTTTAATTAATTTTTCCAAGAGGGATACGCTTTTAGAGACCTAATAGCTTAGAATAATATTAAAAAGGTTTAACTAAAATTTTATTCTTTTTAAGGTCTAATTATCTGGTTTGGATTGAGTATGATTATATTTTAGTACTCCTTTCTCCACTTTGGTGGATATAAGCCCATATTAGTAGTGGTATAATTCAGTGATGGTTATCTAATTCTTAGAATGGCTATAATTTTTTTAATAATCCATGTAAGTATTTAGGTATATACCCTTTATCCAATAATATTTTGTTCAATTACATTTTCTTTTGTCAAGCCATGATAGATATTTGAGAAACTAAGCCTATAGTGTCCATATACTCATTGTTCAAGGTCATTTTTCCTTGTTAAGTTCATGTTAAGGTCTATGTCATGTCTTTTCAGTGATGGGTACCGTATATACCCAATTGGTTTAATTTCTTTCATGAGAGTAGGCAACTAGAACCAAGATAATATAATGGGTGCATACCACAAATTCATACTCATAACGTGTTGCTGAAAAACCCGATCTAAATTTGTAATTCTGTTCTTATAATGCATCTGAACCAAGATAATATAATAGGTGCATACCACAAATTAAGATCTGAATCGAAAATCTTAGCTACTATTGAGAAACCTACTCAATATGCAAAAGCCAAATGCTTACAATCTACACTCTAGTCTCAATTCTTAATTACATATAACGATCACAATCACAATTAACACTAAGAGAATTCAGAAGAAAAGTCAAAGACAGAAAAATAGAAGTCTAACCAAGTTGTAAAATATATATATATAAAAAAAAACATGCAAGCAAGCCACATAAACAATATACATATTTATATCTTAACACAGATAATTTTTTTTGGTCGAAATAAATACTAATCTTTTTGTCCAATTGAATTACATACTAATTCATAAAGATAATATACATGAATGATTATAATCTAAACCTCAAATATACTAAAATTAAACCAATCACATCCACACAACTCAATATCTTTCAATAGAATAAACAAGCTCAAGCTCGAGTTACAAAAATTTCATACCAGATTTTCATGACAATCAATACTTCCCCAAAAGGTTATCCTAAGATTCATTCATCTAATAATAGCTCAAATTCAAAGTTAAACCTAACGAATATACCCTATCACTACTCAATGATCTTCATTTTCAACTTATTACGATAAATATTACTCGTATTAGCTAACTCAAACAACTCCTTAGCCTCTTCAACTCTCGAATTCTCAATCAACCCATCAACAACTTTTTGAATCTCTGCACAAAAAATATGCATCTTCAACTCAATAATTCTTTTACACAACCCAAAAACATAACTAAAATCACCCTTTTTCCTAACAAAAGGAATAAGCATCCCAAAAGTTACATAATCTGGAACTAAACCATTCTCTTCGATCTTCTCATACCACTTTTTCACCTCTTCTAAATTTCCTTCATCTACAAATCCTTTAATTACTGCATTATAACCAAACACATCCACTTTCACTTCATTTTCTTCCATCTCCTTTATCAACTCTACCGCCTCTAAAACCCTACCATTTTGAACTAAACCTCGTAATTTTGGGTTATAAGTCCTCGAAGTAGGGACTACATTCTTATCTTTCATTACACCCCACAATTTTTCCGCTTCTGAGAATTTATTACTCTTGTAATACTTATCTAAAATCGTGTTATAGCTTATTAAGTCAGGATTAAATCCATTCTTCTCCATCTCATCCATTATTGTAACTGCGGAATCTAAAGCACCCATTTCGCAAAAAGCTTTGATCATGGTGTTATATGATACAATATCGGGTTCAATTGATAAAACTGCGGGCATTTCTTTGAATATTTCGGCTATTTCATCGTATTTCTTTGAGTTAACATAAGCATATAGAAGGGCATTGAATGAAATGACGGTTCGATTAACGCCTAAGCTAGGCATATCATCAAACAGTTTACGAGCATTTTTGAACATTTTAGCTTTACCGTAAAGAGAAATGAGGCGAACAGCAAAAGTTTCTTCGCTCATACTTTCTTTATACTTCCTTTGGTGTTCGAGGATGGTTTCAATAGCGGAGAAGTGTTTTCCGGCGATGAGGCGGCGGACAGTAGCTTCATAATTGTTTGAGTTGCGGCGGAAACTATCTGACCTCGAGTTTCTTTTGAATTGCTTGACAATATTGGTAACCTTATCGGTTGTTTTGGAATTTGGTGTGGTGGTGGTGGTGGTGGCGGTGGATGTAGGTGGTAAGATTTTGGGTATAGTGGAGGTGGTGGTGGCAATGGTGGTGGGTTTAGGGGTCTTAACGAAAATGCCACGGAGGCGGCCGAGGGATGTAGGTGGTAAGATTTCGGGTATAGTGGAGGTGGTGGTGGCGGCGGATGTAGGTGGTAAGATTTCGGGTATAGTGGAGGTAGTGGTGGTGGTGGCGGTGGATGTAGGTGGTAAGATTTCGGGTATAGTGGAGGTAGTGGTGGTGGTGGTGGTGGCGGTGGATGTAGGTGATAAGATTTCGGGTACAGTGGAGGTAGTGGTGGTGGTGGCGGTGGAGGTAGGTTGTAAGATTTTGGGTATAGTGGAGGTAGTGGTGGTGGTGGCGGTGGATGTAGGTGGTAAGATTTCGGGTATAGTGGAGGTAGTGGTGGCGGTGGCGGTGGCGGTGGATGTAGGTGGTAAGATTTCGGGTATAGTGGAGGAGGAGGTGGTGGGTTTAAGGGTCTTAAAGAAAACTCCACGGAGGCGGACTAGGTAAGAAGACATGCTGTAGTGGTAGTGGTATGAAGGAAGGGTTTTGTGTTCTTTGGAGTGAACTTCGTCTTTTTATATAACATTTTTTTGAAAGAATTTTCCATTAATAAAGAAAAAACAAGTAACTATAGTACCTATAAATATCAAAAGGGGGCGGAGCCACGATTTTTGTGCGAAGGGGGCCAAGGGGGTTCGGGGGCAACGGCGTCGAAATCTTTTTTTTTGGTTAGTTACACTATATATCCCTATATTTTGCAAAAAGTACGTAAAGGTCCCTATATTTTAAAAAAATACTCTAAAAGTCTCTATATTTTGCAAAACACTATATTATTAATTTAGTGTACTTAAATATGCGAGTCAGTGGTGGATAAATGATTGGCTTTATAGGCTTATTAGACGATGGTTAACCAAATGTAGTACTTAGCAGATGTTTTATAGAAGAAATTTAGGAAGGTGGGACATTTTATGAGGAGGTTACGATATTTCGTAAAGAGTAATGATATATGTCACCCTTTTTCATGTCACCCTTTTATCACCCTTCTATATACTATATGTTTTGATTTCCTTGAATTGAAGATAGAGAAAAATTAAATAGGATAGAGAAATCAATTCATTGGTACATGTAGGCATACACGTAGGAGGTGATAAAAGGGTGATACAAAAAGGGTGACAAATATCATTACTCTTTCGTAAAAATTAGGGGAGCCAAGCAAAAATCTAGAAGCCAATTATGTTATATATTTTCTTTTTTTAATTTTTTAAAGGTTATAAAAAAAATTAAAAAAAAAGTCAGGGGGGTCCATGCCCCCCCCCCCCCTACCTTGGCTGTGGCTCCGCCACTGTAAACATCCCAAAATTTCCCAAATTCCTCAATAGGATTCCGAAAAATCCTGTTGAATCCCTCAAGCAACTGTAGTTTTCCTTTAATCAGTCCTTACAAGCTTGCATCCTTCTCTACATCTCCTTTCCTTCATCCTCTCTCTCTCTCTCTCTCTCGTCTTCTCTTTTCCTTGTATACGAAATGGATTTCTACTCATCATGACATCCCCTAGCAAAAAACAAAGAACTGGTTATAACACCTGATACAAAATTTGTATACAAAACTTTAGAGGAACATAAACTCATGGCCAGACTCATTGTACAAGAAAAATTCAATTTCATCTTTATTAAGGATCACATTAACAAATACTGGGCTCTGAAGAAACAAGTTGAGGTTGAGAAGATCAACACGAACACTGTGATACTAAAATTTGGCTGTGAAGAAAATAAGAACAAGGTTTGGTCTTAGAGACCTTGGACCATCCAAGGGAAACATTTCGCTATAAACCAACATAACAACAACAGTGGAAATGAGGTTATGCATACAACACTTTGGGTACAGCTCATTGGAGTACCTACTACTCTCTTAAATACTAAATGTATTGAAAAATTGTTAGGCTATTTTGGTAAAGTGTATGAAGTAACATTACTTGGTCCAGTTGAGATTGATGACCAATCGGTTACAAGATCCAGAATAGACTGGAAGCTAACAAACACACTAATCTGAGGAATCAACTATTAGGGTAGAGAAGCATAAAGCAATTTGGATTAATTTCATATAAAAAAAATATATGGCAGGTGTCTATGGCTACGAAATCTTTGGTCACGAGGAGACCAAATGCAAAAACCCTAAAGTTACGCCTTAATCGGGTGGATGGATCAAAGTCTCGACAAGAGGCCCCTCTCAATCTACAATTGTGCTCCGAGCAATCGATGGGAAAAGGAAAATCTCTGGAGGATTCGGAGATCAACAAAAATTAACAACAACTAGAAGAGAGATTCGGTGAATTCTGAGTCTTCGAAACTGGGTGAACTCGGTAGGGAGGGTAGCAGAAAAGAAGATGGATCTAACAGCGTAACTAACGGCATTAACAGTACAAAAATGGTATTTGAATTCAATAGTAGTACTAGTAGTGGTATAGGAAAAGGACAAGAGTTAGCTGTAAAAATGAAGAAGGACGGCACTGGTAGTGGTAACAAAGATAATGGATTAGAGAAGAGAGAGAAAAATACTAAAAGACAAAAGCTACTCGGATGGAGAAGCTAAACTTGCCAAGCTGGCAAAGGTATTGGTAAGAAAACTTGAAACCCCACCAAGTGTTGGCTAACAAGTAAAATTCGGCAGTTTTATTAGTAGCCCAAACGTTACCATCATCCCAACTTTATCAAGTGAAAGCCCAAATAAAATATCACCTAACCCATTAACACTCCAAACCCCCAACCCAAATACTAAATCTGTTCTTCCAATTTTCCCGTCCCCAAAAACCCCCAATCTTCCTTACCCTAATCAACTATCAGATAATAAAATCACTAATGGAAATACTAAATCCGAGTTATTTACAACTCCAATCAACAACCCTAACACCGAAAATCTATCCACACCATCAAAACCACTCAATAACAAGTTCAATCCGCAAACAAAGTTAAAGCTAGCTTGAATCCAAAGAAAAAACTAGACAGTCAGTTAAGAAAGCTAGTAGGAAAGCAAACGATAAAGTAATCACGCAAGTCAACACCAAAAGGCTGAAAACTTTGTGGGCATTTAGAAGCAATAATGAAGAAATAAATGAGGAAATTCAAGCTCGAAATGAGGTGAACAACGAGGGAGAAAAAGAAATGGCTCAACAGGTTTGCGGGATTGTCCTTGAACAACCCAAGAGGATCAATGATACAAGCTGTCTGGAACTGTCAAGGTATTGGCACAACCTTGACAATCCAGACCCTAACCGGTATGATTCCAAAATACTAGATGAAGCTACTATTTCTTTCGGAATATAAACATCGTTTTCCTACAGTTTAAAAACTAGAAAATATCATTAAAATGAAGCTTATAGAGACGGTAGAACCCCGAGGGATTAGTGGGGGTCTTGCTCTATATATTAAATATGATGTTGATAAACAGTAATTAGTAAATCATAAAATCACATACACTGCATGATAAAAGAGGATAATATATCTTTCTTTACCACTTTTGTCTATAGTTCTACCCATGAAAAAATGAAAGAAAATTGTTTTGAGACATTAACTAAATGTTTCCCTTAAAATAAAGAACCTTGGAACCTTATAGGTGATTTTAATAGTATAAGGAGCATTGATGATAAGAAAGGGGGAATCAATCCTTTACTAAAGTTATGAAACAATTCAATGGCTTTATTAAGCATAATAAATTGGAGGAAAGAATTTCTAAAGGTTGTAAATATTCCTGGTCTAATAAAATAACAAATGAGGAAATGATCAAATCATTGATTGATAGGGGATTTTGTAATGGATAATGGAGTGAGATCTTCCCTAATGCTTGGATTGCTTTGCTTCCAGTACTAGGGTCAGATCACTCTCCATAAATCCTTCATTTAAAAGAAAATAGAAAGATTAAAAAAAAGGAGATTTTATTTTGAGAATATTTGGACTGAATAAACTGAATGTTATGAAATCATTGATAAAGTTTGGAAACAAAAAGTTACCTTAGATGGTAGGAGAAATTGCTTAACTAAGAAACTTTATAAGTGTAGTAAATTATTATCTAAATGGAGTAAAACTAAATATAATAACACAAGAAAGAAAATTGATGCTTATGTTAATAAAGTAGAAGTTATTTATAATGATAGTAATACATAGGACTGGACTGAATACAATGAATTGGTAATAAAAATTTAACAATTATGGAAAATTGAAAAAGATTACTGGGCCTCTAGGTCAAGAGTGAATTGGTTAAATATGGGTGATAAAAATACCTCCTTTTTTCATGCTAGCACTAAGGAAAGAAGAAAATATAATAAAATTGTTAGATAAAAGATGATAATAACAATTGGTTGGAAAATGAGACTAATATCTCACAAGAAATTGAAAATTACTTTAACAACATTTTTAAAAATATAGGAACAGGGATCTTGATAGAAGTTCTACGTTTATCACTGAATCGTTACTAAAATGATGAATGATAGTATGATGAAACACCTTAATATAGAGGAAATTGTAAATGCCATCAATGAATTGGGGCTTCAAAAGGCACCATGTCCTAATGGATACCCAAGTTTCTTTTTTTAAATATATTGGAATATTATTAAATTGGATGTTATTCGGCTTATTAATTATTTATGGTATAATAATGGTACTTTGGAAGAAATTAACCACACCTATATATCACTTATTCCCAAAATTGAGAAGCCTACTGATATTAAGGACTTTAGACCGTTTAGCTGCTCTAACTTTCTCTATAAAATAATTGTATAAATTATTGTCAATAGAATGCAACCAGTTATGATGGATTTGATTGATGAAAATCAACCAGCCTTCATACTAGAAAGGCAGATTCAAGATAATACAATGATAGCGCATGAAGTTATTAGCTATATAAAGGGTCAAAGATATACTAAAACCCATTATATGGCCATTAAAATTGATATTCAAAAAGAATACAAAAACGTGGAATGGATTTTCTTGAAATAATGTTATTAAAAATGGGTTTTTATGTAGATTGGGTCAGCAAGATCTAAGATGTGTTAACTCAGTGTCTTATTCAGTACTTATAAAGGGAACTCCCCATAAATTTGATAAACCTAGGAGAGGCTTGCGACAGGGAGACCCCCTTTCACCCCTCCGATATTATATTATCGCTCAAATGCTCACTATTTTAATTAATAAATAAACAATATAAAGGCGTAATGGAAGGGATAAAAATTTCTAAATTGGCCCCTACCATTACCCACTTCTTTTTTGCGGATGATAGTATCTTTTTTATGAAGGTGAATAACTTTGAAATTAACAGCTTTAGAGATGTTATTAATAAATATGGTTATGCAACAGGAATGAAGCTTAACCTTAATAAATGTGGGATTAAATTTACACCTAATACCCCTCTTTATATACAAGGAATTACTGCTTCTAGACTTCAAATGAAGATTATTAATAATTTAGGTTCCTATCTTGGACTTCCCACTGAGTGGGGCAGATCTAAAGTTAGAGACCTAAACTTACTAGTTGAAAAGACTATTAAAAGAATGGAAAATTGGAAAAATCATTTGTCTCTCTGAGGCAGGTAAAGAAATACTAGTTAAAGCAGTGTTACAAACCCTCCCCAACTACTACATGACATCTTTCTTACTGCCTAGAAAAATTTGTGATTTAATTTCCTCCCAGATTGCTTCCTTCTGGTGGGGAAGTAAAGGTAATAAAAATATCCACTAGGGTAGCTAGAATACACTTACAAAATGTAAATTTCTGGGAGGTCTAGGCTTTGGGGACTTCCACCTTATGAACCTTGCTCTTTTGGGAAAACAAGTCTAGAATGTAATTAATAAACCTACTTCACTCTTATTTAAACTGCTTAAGGGTAAATACTTTCATTTTTACTCATTCATGGAAGCTAAAAATGGTAACTCATCCTCGTGGGGATGGAAATGCCTAATTACAGGGAGAGATGTTCTTATTAATAAAATATCTTGGAGAATTGGTAATGGCTACATGATGTCTCCCTTTTTGGTCTAAATATAAGCCCTTAGGAGACATCATTTTGGGTTGAAAATGGTCTTTTCATATAGACCTTAGTGCTTAAATTGCAATATTACACTTTCTCCCCTTGGAATTAGACTATTTGCATTTATAGAGCTTTTGTGCGTTAATTTACTTATTTTTAATGCAAAGTTAGTAGGTTTATGAATTTCATGAGAAACCAATCCAAGGAGGAGAAGTGAGAATTAAAGTCTTAGAATATTTCTAGTGTGTTTAGTCGAGTTTCCTGAATTTAAATTGCACTTTCTTATTTCTAGTCTTGATTTAATGATTTATTATTTATAAAGCATATGCGGTTTAATTATTTATTTAATGTGAAACTTTAGAGATAATATGGAAATAAATTAGATGCTAAATCAATGCTAAGGAGATAAGGAAAGAAGATCTTGAAGAAATCTGGAGATAGAAGGAAGTAGAGTTCAATTAGGAAAAGATAAAGCTGCCTTGTGAATCTGAAATTCCAGCCACGTTTTAAAGATAATTCCATAACTAAAGATTGGCATGGATTCTGGACGAATGGTCTGCACCAATGGACTCTTTCCGAGACAAGCAGTTTCATATATTGGAACTCCTCAAACGGATAAGTATTAAAAAAGATATGACCAAATCAAATTAGCTTACCTTTCCTAGATTTTAGGGTTACGAATTAAAGAGTCCTTGACTTGTCTCCCACTCCAAGTAATTTGACCTAGCACCTATAAATACCAGCTCTAAACCTTAGAAAATCATCCCTTGGCTGCATAAGCTTAATATACACATATAATTCATCATAGAAGCAATCAAGAGGATCTAGAGGAGGAAGAAGCAAGAGCTAGAGCTTAATTACATCAATTCAACACTTCTCCATCTCTATTCTTTGGGTAATTTAGTATTAGATCTATTTTGTCTATGAGGTATTTCTAAGCTATTTATTCAAGAAGTTTTATTATGCATAATTTCTCTTTAGGATTGTAATTGTATGAACCATTGATTATTGTTTTTCTGTTTTAATTTGAATCTGGGATTTTAGTATTTAATTGAATTGGTTCTTAATTTCCATTGAATATATTCTTTTGCTTGTTTACTATCATTGAAGTCATGAATCAAGGGTAGGTTTTAGTAATTAGGCTATTCACTTAGTGGCGAGTGATCATCCGACAGGGGGGTTTAATTACAGACATAGAATATAGACGCGTGGTGTCCGTTATTTGACCGACAGGCTTGACTAACCACGTAGCCAAAGAGGTAAAAGAGTATTCATCTGAAGAGGCATATTCGCCCATATAGGGGTTTATAGTACTTTAGGATAGCTCCTAGGTCCACCCGACATGGGGCTAGGAGATATTTGATTCCCGACTATTGTGAGATTTCCCATTCACCCTTATTCTTAGGAATCACAGATTCAATAGGATAGATTCATTCTTGCATATCCTTATCTTTCTTGCATAATTATTAATTGTTTATTTTACTGTCTATTTTATTATTTAGTTAATTAGAAAACAAACACCTTTATTATTTATCTTTTTAAAGCAATCAAAACTATCTATTCTAATATTGAACACGAAGTTAGAATAACTTCTTAAATCCCTGTGGAGACGATAATCCCGATTTTACTTATCTATTACTTGGTACGACCCGTACACTTGCGGTCTGTGGATCCTTTATTCCTTTGCTTTTATTTCATTATTTTATAACACACAAGGACCTACCACTATACTATCAATCTTCATACAGACAAATGGATAATAAACAAAAATAAGGTAATAGCTCCTATTAGTAAAGAGATAATTAAGGTGTATGACCTTATGATACCTAATGAAAGGAAATGGAATGTAGAGCTAGTGAGAAATAACTATACTTATGAAATTGCCAATACTATTCTTAATACTTTTATTCCTTTTTATGGGGGTAAAGATAGAGAGGTTTGGCAAGGTAGCAAGGAGGGCATATACTCGGTTAAAAAAACTTATCAATTACTAAAGGAAGATAGAGATAAAAAAGAAAGTGCAAAGAGTAATAATATAGAGGAAACCTCCCATATCATTGATCCAAATGTATGGAAACTAATATGGACCTTTAAGGTACCACCAAAAGTTAAGAACTTTATATGGAGAATGGTCAAAAACCTCCTCCCCACAAATGAAAATTTGTATAAAAAAAGCTTATTAAATCCCATATATGTGATATTTGTAATTTGGAGGAGGAAGGGGTTGAACACTTTCTCCTTAATTGTAACTGGGCAAGAACTACATGGTTTACATCATCTCTCAGTGTATACACTTGCAACCAGTACACCACTAAAGTGGCTACTTGGATGGCAAGTATACTTGAGATAAGTAAAAAGATGGAAATAAACATTTACAGGTGATGGATCAAATTGGAATGCTCCTAAGGAATATATGGAAAGCCAGAAACAATAATAAGTTTAAGAATATGAAGCTTGATCCATTTGACACTACACTTAAGGCTGCCAAAAACTGGAAAGAGTATGAAAATTTGAATTATCCTAATGATGTAATAAATAAACTGAAGGATAACAACATCAATAACAACAATGAATTGATAATAAATGTATGAAGAAAGGTAATTCAAACTCCATCTTGAGAGATGATAAGCAGGAAACAGTTAATAGCAGTAAAAGCAAAATTAAAAAAAAAGTGGAAACCCCCACCTGTAGATATGTTTAAAATCAATTGTGATGCAGCTACTAAATATAATAAATCTATTATTTCTTGTGTTTCCAAGTATTTTCGTGGAAATGTGCTCGATTACAATGCGTGGGAAGTGGCAGCGATTCTTCAATGGAGGCAGAAGCTCTAGGTATTCTTAAAGCCTGTCTATTATCCAAGACATACCCTTTTGGAAAGGCTATCATAGAGAGTGATTGTCACCAAGTTATGTATCCATTAGAGAAGAAACTTTCTATTTCCCTTCCTGCAATTCGTAATACGATTTCTAGTATTTATTTCTTAGCTGAAGTTTGTAATCCCTCTATTACTTGGATTAGTAGAGATAGGAACTCTTTAGCAGATGGTTTAGCTAAGTTTAAGCTTCATAGCAATACTCTTAGCAATAGTAAGTTTGATTTACCTTCGAGTTTATTAAACATTATCAAGAATGAAACCACTCCTACGAGAGTTGGCTTTTTAAGAGGTTTTAAAAAAGGGGAATTAACTTTCTAAGGCTACATGGCTACCCCTCTTTATAATATAAGACTCAACCCCCAACTACTAGTTGCAGTCCAACTAAATAGGGTAAAAAATCCACAAACCCCTCCTCTTCCCTATTAACTACAGAGAAATACCCCCAACCCAAAACACCAAACCCATAATAGCTTTGTATCACTCACTCCACGCTCTCCTCTCTCTCTCTATTCTTTGATACACACCGACCCCTCCCCTCACTCTCTCTTCTATCACTAACCCATCAAACCACCCCACCACCAACAACCCTACCTTGCACAAGAACGACCACCATCTTCATCACCATCTACATCTTCATCCTCATCAACACCATCTCCATCACTATCTGCATCATCATCTCTACCAACATCTTCAATACCACCACCATCATCTCCACCAAAAACATATCCACCACCATAAACTGAAACCGCCATCTCCAGCACCAATGAAGAACTCAGATCTCACCTTCCCGTCGAAGCTCTCCTGGAGAAGAAGACCACCGGACCTGAACACGAAAACCGTCTCCGATGCGTGACCCATTCTCTCGCCGCTTTCCTAAAAATGAAGACCCCAGATCTGGAACCCAACCATCACCATCGCAACCCTCGGGCCATAGGTACAGCGCGTCGAGGGCATTTTGAATCATGGGTGCATCCCCATCGTGGTCCAGACAAAGCAATAAGTGGCCATGGGTACAGCCTCTTTCTGATAAAGCTTAGGCCCAAACGAATAACCCACTGCCATGGGTACAACCCCGCCTTTAAAGGTCATCCACTCCCCCACCATGGATCCAACCCCACAGTTATTGAAGCCTACCTAATATAATTCATCTGCAAATTATTTTTTTGTAAAATCTGTTTTGTGTTATGCTCCAATTCGGAATAATTATTTTGTAAAGATTTTGTTGTTTTTTTATCCTATATTGCGAGTGTGAAGAGATTTTCATTTGTTTTTGTTCTAATTTCAAGTAATTTGTTTTTTATTCTGTTTTGATGTTTATTGTTCCAGTGAATAGATTTGTTTTTGTTGGTTTTCTTTTGGGTTGTGAAAATATTTCTTTTTGGTTTTTGTTCATGTTCTTATTTAATATTTGATACATTTCTTAGTTTTTGTTGTTGTTCTTTGTTCCAATAATGCAGTGTGAAGAGATTATGTTTTGTTTATGAAATGGGTTGTGAAGATATTCCTTTTTTGTTTATGAAGTGGATTGTGGATAGTTTTTTTTTAATTTTGTTCATGGTGGGTACATCCCAATCACAATAGAATTGTGACCATTTTCTTGGTCTGGGTCATGGGTATAGACCATAGTTGTGATTTAGAAGAGATTTCAGATTTCTATTGGGCTAATGGACGATATGGGTCCGCGTTCATCATAGTGTTATTTATTAACATGGTTATATGGTTCTTCGTGGGGCTGTACCTATCGAAAAAATAAAATGATATATATTTCAGAACAACAAAAAGGTAAAAAAGTCAAAAACAAAACCAGGAAATTAGCATTAGGCCATATAAAGTAGGTTTTTTTAATTAAGACTTATATTATAAAGTTGGTATGTGTTTGGCCTCAAAATGTATTTCCCTCCTTTAAAAAGTATCGATTCAAACTGAGTCAACTGTTTTGAGTTTATATTGACTTTGGTCAGAAACACCTCTTTTAATCTGTCTTTTAACTCGACGTCATCTATATCAACTTGGACGAGTCTCACGATCTGCGGAGTTAAGTGATGGGAACCATCTAATCTAGCATTCCAGAGCTCCACCACCTTTTCAAGAGCTTCAATCCACTGCACATAAAACAAGCGTTCCACCTGAGATTGTGAGGTAGCAAATGATTCTCTTTGAGGCTTATACGTTAATGTCTCCAGCATTTTCACAACTTCGCGCCGTTTAGGCGGAGTGATTTTGGAGCTGTAGGATGAAGTTGGGCTCTGAAGATAGACAAACACGGGGGTTGTTTGGGAAAAATTGCTACTCAGTGCGTTAGTAAGGTTGTGGCTGACGCCGCTCTGAATTGTTGCACGATGAGAGTGGTGGTGCGCATACGGCGGCAAGAAACGACGGCCGACGGAGGACGTCTGCTGATGCATGATTGTATGCATGATTGCACAGTTAGAGCTTTTGCTAAAATTTAGAAATTTTAGTGTGTGATTTTTTGGTGTAAAGGAGAGCGAAGGCGATAATGTATTATAACGAGTGTTAGAAACTATATTTATATACACATTTCTATACATATATATATATACATATGCGTAAAAATTTTGGGGCCCGATCAGTTCGGGCCTTGGGCGGTCGCTTGGATCGTCAATGTCCGAGGTAGGCCTTGCATAGAAGATAGGTGATTGGATTGTTGAGTGAATAGAGTATATAGGTGGTTCATGTTATATGTACATAATATTATTTTGGTTTGAATAATATGTAATAATATGTTACGTAAGACATTATGGACTAAATATATCAAACTGAAAAAAAAGGCAAAGTATATTGTCTCAAAACTTCAAAACTTATCTTACTTAATGAAATAGTTTTGCATACTAAAAAAAGACAGCATAAGCCAAATTACACATTGGGGTTATGTGTGTTTCAAATTTTAGTTTATTTTGATCCCTAATATAGAATTAATTATTTTAAATAGGAATCCCTAAAATTACAACAATATGCTATGTAAAGAATAAACAAACCCTAAGATTTCAATCGGAAATCTTAGCCACTATTAAAAATCTACTGAATATGCAAGAGAGCTACTTAGAATCTACACTCAATAAACCTTAAGTTTCTTATGCTGAGAGAATTCAAAAGAGAGCAATAAAAGTCAAAACCAAATAAAAAGTCTGAGCAAGTTGTAAAAAAAAAGAGTAATCGTCAAGGATTTTAATCCCTTAATGTTTAAGGTAGATAAGAAGCTAATATACCACCACTACTCAATGATGGACATTTTTAACTTATTACGATAAATATTACTCAAATTAGCTGACTCAACTAACTCCTTAGCCTCATCTACACTCGATTTCTCGATCAACCCATCAACAACCTTCTGAATCTCCATATAAAAAATATGCATCTTCAAGTCAATAATTCTTTTGCACAACCCAAAAACATAACTAAAATCACCCTTTTCCCTAACAAAAGGAATAAGCATCCCAAAAGTTACATAATCTGGAATTAAACCATTCTCTTCAATCTTCTCATACCACTTTTTCACCTCTTCTAAATTTCCTTCATCTACATATCCTTTAATTACTGCATTATAACTAAACACATCCACTTTCACTTCATTTTCTTCCATCTCCTTTATCAACTCTACCGCCTCTAAAACCCTACCGTATTGAACCAAACCTTGTAATTTTGAGTTATAAGTCCTCGAAGTAGGGACTACATTCTTATCTTTCATTACACCCCACAATTTTTCCGCTTCTGAGAATTTATTACTCTTGTAATACTTATCTAAAATCGTGTTATAGCTTATTAAATCAGGAGTGATTCCATTTTTCTCCATTTTATCCATTACTGTAATGGCGGAATCTAAAGCACCCATTTCGCAAAAAGCTTTGATAATGGTGTTATACGATATAATATCGGGTTCAATTGATAAAATTGCTGGCATTTCTTTGAATATTTCGGCTATTTCATCGTATTTCTTTGAGTTAACGTAAGCATATAGAAGGGCGTTGAATGAAACGACGGTTCGATTAACGCCAAAAGTAGGCATATCATCAAACAGTTTACGAGCATTTTTGAACATTTTAGCTTTACCGTAAAGAGAAATGAGGCGAACAGCAAAAGTTTCTTCGCTCATACTTTCTTTATACTTCCTTTGGTGTTCGAGGATGGTTTCGATAGCGGAGAAGTGTTTTCCGGCGATGAGGCGGCGGACAGTAGCTTCATATTTGTATGAGTTGCGGCGGAAACTATCTGACCTCGAGTTTTTCTTGAACTGCTTGACAATATTGGTAACCATAACGGATGTTTTGGAATTTGGTGTGGTGGTAGTGGTGGTAGTGGTGGTAGTGGTGGCGGTGGATGTAGGTGGTAAGATTTTGGGTATAGTGGAGGTGGTGGTGGCAATGGTGGTGGGTTTAGGGGTCGTGACGAAAATGCCACGGAGGCGGCCGAGGGAAGAAGACATACGTTAACGGTGGTAGCGTTATGAAGGAAGGGTTTTGTGTTTTCGTAGTGAACTTTGTCTTTTTAATCAAACAAACACAAATATGCCAAAGATATTATGGGATGGGTTTGTGCGCTCTAAAAAGATAGAAAGAAAAAGAGAATATGAGGTTTTATATTGAAAATGAAGGATTATTTTATTTTATTTTTCTCTAGTTACTTTTTAAATGCCTAGTTATTAATGGACCTTCACTACTTTCTAATAGTAAGGGTAAGTCTAAATCTGACAAAGGATGTTTGGACCCTAATACTAATTTGATTAATACTAAGTCTAATAAGTATAGTGCGAAAAAGAATAAGTATAAATGGAAACCTCCTTCTAAAGATTGTTTTAAAATTAATACTGACGCTTCTTATACTGCTTCTGGTTGTGCTATTGGTTTTGTTGTTAGGGATCATTTTGGAAACCTTATAGCTGGGGAGTCTAAGAAGATTGAGGCTTCTAATGCTGCTGAAGCTGAAGCACAGGGTGTTCTTTGGGGTTGCAAAATTGCTACAAGCTACCCCAATAATTCAACTACTATTGAGAATGATAATGCAAGCATCATAGATCCTCTTATCTCTAGAACTCCTTTTACTAATTTTGGTTGTTGTAATATTTATAAATCTTTGTATTCTTGCGCGGAAACTTGTAATCCCTCTTTTTCCCTTATCCCTCGAGAGGGGAATTTAGTGGCTGACTGGGTTGCTAAACAAACCTTGTGTGGGTCTTTGTTTGGTGACTGGGGTTTGCACCCCCCCTCCCCAGTTAGTGCGTCTTTTTTGCTGTGATTTGCCTTCTAGTGGCATTGGATGATTGTTGGCTGTAATACTCTTTATTATCTATCTATTTATAAACTTTCGACAAAAAAAAAAAATGGACCTTCACTAGAAAAGTAAGGAGGTATCCTAGTGTCAAATCTCACTATGTTTAATTTGTCATTAGTTAAAAAGATTAATAACCTAATCAATTGTTGTATTGGTTTTTTTTGTTCATATACTTAAAAATTATATTATAACTCACTTTAATTATATATATCATGAATGATCTATTAATTACATCAAGTTCTTTAGAGGATGGTATATTCTTTAGTTCGTCACTTTAGATTGAAATGAGGTCAGTTAGACAACCCTTATCAAATGGTAATGTTTTCCATGTGTTGTTTGTAGATATTCCCACAAACTTTTGTAATTGTGAAACCTTAAGGAAAAATTAACTAATTGGAAGTCTATAAGCAACTATTAAGTAGGTATTCGCATAAGCAGCTGTATCTACTGTTATATCTACTTTTCTTATAACAGTATGAGATAGATTTAAAAACAACAAGTTGAATGCCTCCTCTCTAATTTTTTCCTTTCTTTTCAAGCATCATCAGACCATTCGGTCGCATCGACTTCGAGTGTCGGCAACACTTTGTAATGGGACAATAGAACGTGCATCTTCTTTTTCCAAACCCTGAAGTCAGACTTTCCACCAAACACTGAGACCCCAAGCCTTTTAGTAGCCATAAATCAATAGGATATGTTCAACTATCAGATATAAAACATAAGAACACACATATTAGGGTTTGATTCAAATTAAAAAAAACCCTAGACAAAAGTATTCTAAGATAAAAAATTTGGAAAACCCTTTAAAGAATTTAAGATTTGTTGATTACAATAAAAAAAACTTATATTGCCGAAATTTTTTTATTTGACTCAAATAAAAAACCACAAACAAATCTAAACAACTGAACCGTCAAAAACCTTTCACGAACATAAACTTCTTTAGAAAATCAATTTAAACAACTATCGCAACACCAAGAATCCAAGAAGGCTTTGATACCACTGTAGTGTATTTTAAAAGATATTTTGATTTCTCGTTTTAGAAAAACAGTATAAGAATCTGTTCAAATCAAGTTTTATCTCAGTAAATGAAAATGTAGAAAAGTAAAAGACACAAACGTATATTGTGGTTCATTAGAAAGGCCTACATCCACACTGAAACAATCTACGAGAGACGATTTGATGCACTATAAAAACATCCACACTGAAACAATCTACGAGAGACGATTTGATGCACTATAAAAACAGAATTACAAATTTAGATCGGATTTTTCAACAATTAAAGAAAATAGATATAAAAAATCTTAGCTACTATTGAGAAACCTACTTTTTTTTTTGTCCAAAATTTTTCTATTAAAACCGCCAAATATTACAAAATTTAGCCTACCCCTACACTTGGGGAATCGGCTTTGATTAGTTCAGCTAATTTAAGTGGGATTAACCCTCTATCTAACTCAAAACATATGCCATTCGGCGTGTTTTTAGTTAGCCAATCCGCTACTACATTGCATCTTCTCGAAACATAAGAGAAAGATGGATTACAAGACTCACTAATAAAGTAAATACTACGAACTATGTTCTTAATACAATCATTAATAATGGGATAATTGGAAGCTAAAGGCCCTCTAGCCCATAGACACGCTTTCAAAATGCCAAGTGCTTCAGCTTCAATTGGGTCAGCAGCTCCAAACCCCCAAGAATTAAGCTTGATAACCTTTCCTGAATAGTCCCTGATCACACAAAATATAATAGATTTATTAATTTTAAATGATACATCCGAGTTAATTTTGTACCAATTCTTAGGCTAAGTTCAATGGATGCCCAATTATAGCTAAAAGCTACAATTACGGATAGAATATGAAAAAATTAAGCTCCAATAGACCCCCTATTATTGGGTTCCCAATTTTTTTAAAACTTTAGCTACATGTAGCTAACAAAAAGTTAGCTACCCAATTTGATACACAAATATTTTAAATTATTTATAAAAACTAAACTCATCTAATTTTTTTAAATTTTATAGTAAAAGATGATAAATTAATTTTGAGTAAAAAAAAATAATTATTTAAACTTTTTTAGAATAAAATAAGAATATAACTTTTAGAATTGGGAAGATAAAATTGGGAAGCTATTGGAACAAAACTGTTTTAGAGAGTTAAAATATGAAATAGGGTAGAGATTTAATGCCCAATTGTAGCTAAATAATCGGGAAGCTGTTGGACTTAGCCTAACTCAATATCTTTCAATAGAATAAACGAGCTCAAGCTCGAGTTACAACAATTTCATACCAGATTTTCATGACAATCAATACTTCCCCAAACGGTCCTCCTAAGATTCATTCATCTAATAATAGCACAAATTCAAAGTCAATCATTATAGTTAAACCTAACGAATATTTAGAAAAGTTAAATATTACCATATCACTACTCAATGATCTTCATTTTCAACTTATTACGATGAATATTACTAGAATTGGCTAACTCAACTAGCTCCTTGGCCTCTTCCACTAACGATTTCTCGATCAATCCATCAACAACCTTCTGAATCTCTGCACAAAAAATATGCATCTTCAACTCAATAATTCTTTTACACAACCCAAAAACATAACTAAAATCATTCTTCTCCCTAACAAAAGGAATAAGCATCCCAAAAGTTACATAATCTGGAATTAAACCATTCTCTTCAATCTTCTCATACCACTTTTTCACCTCTTCTAAATTTCCTTCATCTACAAATCCTTTAATTACTGCATTATAACCAAACACATCCACTTTCACTTCATTTTCTTCCATCTCCTTTATCAACTCTACCGCCTCCAAAACCTTACCATTTTGAACCAAACCTCGTAATTTTGGGTTATAAGTCCTCGAATTAGGGACTACATTCTTATCTTTCATTACACCCCACAATTTTTCCGCTTCTGAGAATTTATTACTCTTGTAGTACTTATCTAAAATCGTGTTATAGCTTATTAAGTCAGGATTAAATCCATTCTTCTCCATCTCATCCATTATTGTAACTGCAGAATCTAAAGCACCCATTTCGCAAAAAGCTTTGATCATGGTGTTATATGATACAATATCGGGTTCAATTGATAAAATTGCTGGCATTTCTTTGAATATCTCGGCTATTTCATCGTATTTCTTTGAGTTAACATAAGCATATAGAAGGGCATTGAATGAAATGACGGTTCGATTAACGCCTAAGCTAGGCATATCATCAAACAGTTTACGAGCATTTTTGAACATTTTAGCTTTACCGTAAAGAGAAATGAGGCGAACAGCAAAAGTTTCTTCACTCATACTTTCTTTGAACTTCCTTTGATGTTCGAGGATGGTTTCGATAGCGGAGAAGTGTTTTCCGGCGATGAGGCGGCGGACAGTAGCTTCATATTTGTTTGAGTTGCGGCGGAAACTGTTTGACCTCGAGTTTTTCTTGAATTGCTTGACAATATTGGTAACCATAACGGCTGTTTTGGAATTTGGTGGGGTGGTGGTGATGGTGGTGGTGGTGGTGGTGGCGGTGGATGTAGGTGGTAAGATTTCGGGTATAGTGGAGGTGGTGGTGGCAATGGTGGTGGTGGGTTTAGGGGTCTTAACAAAAACGCCACGGAGGCGGACTAGGGAAGAAGACATACGTTAACGGCGGTAGTGGTATGAAGGAAGAGTTTTGTGTTCTCGAAGTGAACTTTGTCTTTTTAATCAAACAAACACAAATATGCCAAAGATTTTGTATATATTTTTTGAAAGAATTTTCCATTAATAAAAAAACATGTAACTATAAATATCAAAGGGTGCATGAAATATGAAATTCCTCTCTTTCCCAACCCTTCCTTCCCCTAAACACAAATATTTTTTTCATCTCTAAACATCCAAGGGACGGAGCCACGATTTTTGTTCGAAAGGGGCCAAAGGGATTCGGGGGCAACGTCCCCGAAATTTTTTTTGGTTAATTACACTATACATCCCTATATTTTGCAAAAAGTATGTAAAGGTCCCTATATTTTTAAAATGATACTCTAAAAGTCTCTATATTTTGCAAAACACTATAATATTAATTTAGTGTGCTTAAATACGCGAGTCTGTGGTGGATAATGATTGGCTTTATGGGCTTATTAGACGATGGTTAAGCAAATGTAGTACTTAGCAAATGTTTTATAGAAAAAATTTAGGAAGGTGGGATATTTTATGAAGAGGTTACGATATTTCGTAAAAGTTAGGGGGGCAATCAAAAATCTGGAAGCAAATTATGTTATATATTTTCTTTTTTAAATTTTTTAAGGTTATAAAAAAAATTTAAAACTCAGGGGGGTCCATGCCCCCCCCCCCCTACCTTGGTTGTGGCTCCGCCACGGTAAACATCCCAAATTTTCCCAAATTCCTCAATAGGATTCCCAAAAATCCTGTTGAAACCCTCAAGCAACTGTAGTTTTCCTTTATAGTCCTTACAAGCTTGCGTCCTTCTCTACATCTCCTTTCCTTCCTCATCTCTCTCTCTCGTCTTCTCTTTTCCTTTTTTACGAAATGGATTTCTACTCATCATCACATACCCTAGCAAAAAACAAAGAACTGGTTATAACACCTGATACAAAATCTGTATACAAAACTTTAGAGGAACATAAACTCATGGCCAGACTCATGGTACAAGAAAAAGTCAATTTCATCTTTATTAAGAATCACATTAACAAATACTGGGCTCTGAAGAAACAAGTTAAGGTTAGGAAGATCAACACGAACACGGTGATACTAAATTTGGCTGAAGGAGATAAGAACAAGGTTTGGTCTCAGAGACCTTGGACCATCCAAGGGAAACTTCGCTATCAACCAACATAACAAAAATAGTGGAAATGAGGTTATGCATACAACACTTTGGGTACAGCTCACTGGAGTACATACTACTCTCTTAAATACTAAATATATTGAGAAACTGTTAGGCTATTTTGGTAAAGTGTATGAAGTAACATTACCTGGTTCAGTTGAGATTGATGACCAATCGGTTACAAGAGCAAGAGTAGACTGGAAGCTAACAAATCCACTAACCCCAAGAATCAACTATTTGGAAGGGAAGCATAAAGAAATTTGGATTAATTTTAAATACAAAAATATAGGGCATGTGTGCTATGGCTACGAAATCTTTGGTCATACGGAGACTGATATCTCCCGATTTGTTTTAATTATTAGCCCCTTGGAGACATCTTTTTAGGTGAATAAATAACTTATTTGATAGACTTTTAGGCTTAATTGATCATATTGCACTTCCTACCCTTGCAAATTAACTAATTGCAGAATCTGAGCTTTTGTGCGTAAATTTGATTGTTTTTAATGCAAAGTTAATTGGTTCTTGAATTTCATGAAAGACCAATCCAAGGAGAAGAAGTGAGAATAAAGTCTTAGTGTATTTTAGAGTGTTAGGAAATTATTTTTACTCGAGTTTC
The DNA here is from genome assembly GCA_029959085.1 of Nemophila menziesii. Taxonomy (NCBI): domain Eukaryota; kingdom Viridiplantae; phylum Streptophyta; class Magnoliopsida; order Boraginales; family Hydrophyllaceae; genus Nemophila; species Nemophila menziesii. The sequence goes on along the minus strand of JARWIR010000004.1, from coordinate 38,475,546 downwards.
TATTTTTAGAGTGCACTTTCGTATTTCGTTTTCTTGATTTATTGATTTATTCTTTTTAAGCATATGCGGTTTAATTATTTATTTAATGTGAAGCTTTAAAAGATAAATGGTAATTACCTAGAGACCAAGTCAAGATAAAGGATTAAAGGAAAGAAGATTTACATGGAAATAAGAAGATTTAGGAAAGATATATTCAAAGAAGGAAAAGATAAAGCTGCCTTATGAATCTGAAATTACAGCCACGTTTTAAAGATTAATTCATAAATCACGATTGGCTAGGAATATGGACGAGTGGTCTGCACCAATAGAAAGCTCTTTCCAAGACAAGCAGTTTCATATATTGGAACTTCTCAAACGGATAAGTATTGAAAAAGATATGACCAAATCAAATCAGCAGCAAAATCTTACCTTTCCTAAAATTTAGGGCTACGAATTTAAGAGTCTTTAACTTGTCTTCCACTCCAAGAAAATTCGACCTAGGGTCCTCCAACACCTATAAATACACCCCTTAACCTCCTACTTTCAGACACTTCAGAGAATTACACAAGAGGCTTAAGGTTTTCAAGTCAGAGGAAGGAGGAGCTAGTGCTGGAGGAGTCCTGTTCTTCCATCACCAGTCATCTTAACCTTTAGGTTCTTTATTTTCTTTCTGTAATTTGAAACTATGTCTTTCATTTATTTAATTTTAGTTTTCCATTCCGTTATGAACTAATTTCTTTAGTACTTGAGAATCGCTATATGGGTTGAACTTAATTCTGTTTAATTTATGTTTTCTGAATTTGGGATTTAATAGTTAAAATTAGACTAGGTATATTGTGTTGACTATTATTTTGTTTTAATTACTAATTTTGAAGTCATGAATCAAACTTAGCTCATAGTAATTAGGCTATTCCATATAGTGGCGTATGGATCACCTTGACGGGGGGTTTAATTACAGACTTAGATAATAGACGCATAGTATCCGTTATTGACCTTGACAGGCTTAACTAACCATGTAGCCAATGAGGTAAATTAGTATTCATCTGAAAGTAGCTTATATTCACCCTGACGGGGTTTGTAATATCGTAGGATAACTCTTAGGTCCACCCTGACGAGGGCTAGGAGTTATTAGAGTCCCGACTAGCACAATAATACCAGTTTAGCCCTTAAACAGAAGCATGAATTAGACAGGTTAGGTGAAACCCTTGCGAGGATCAAGTACTCTTTCTCATCTGAAGTTTCAATTCTCGTTTACTTGCTTTCTTTTATTTCCGTAGTTTATTTTATTGCATCTTTTAATTTATAAAACCAAACAAAAATCTTTACTTTATTTTTCTGTTAAGCAATTATTCTTACTTTTCGATTAATACCTGAGTTGTGCCTAATCCGTCCCTGCGAACGAACTCGATTTATCGAATATTACTTGGACAACCGTACACTTGCGGTTAAGTGGCTCCTTTATTTTCACACTTTATTTTATAACACACCAGGACACACCAGAGACCAAATGCAAAAACCCTAAAGTTACGCCCAAATCGGGTGGATGGATCAGAATCTCGACAAGAGGCCCCTTTCAATCTACACTTGTGCTCCGAGTAATCGATGGGAAAAGGAAAATCTCCGGAGAATTTGGAGACCAACAAAAATTAACAACAACTGGAAGAGAGATTCAGTGAGTTTAGAGTCTTCGAAACTGGGTGAATTCGGTAGGAAGGGTAGCAGAAAAGAAGATGGATCTAATAGCATAATTAACGGTGTTAACGGTACAAAAATGGTATTTGAATTCAATAGTAGTACTAGTAGTGGTATATGAAAAGAACAAGAGTTGGCTGGAAAAATGAAGAAGGGCGGCAATGGTAGTGGTAACAAAGACAATGGTTTGGAGAAGAGAGAGAAAATACTAAAAAAACAAAAGCTACTCGGATGGAGAAGCTAAACTTGCCAAGCTGGCAGAGGTATTGGTAAGAAAACTTGAAACCCACCAAGAGTGGGCCAACAAGTAAAATTCGGCAGTTTTATTAGTAGCCCAAATATTAAAAGCCCAAACGTTACCATCATCCCAACTTTATCAAGTGAAAACCCAAATAAACCATCACCTAACTCATTAACACTCCAAACCCCCATCCCAAATACTAAATTTGTTCTTCCAATTTCCCCGTCCCCAAAACCCCCCAATATTCCTTACCCTAATCAACTATTAGATAATAATATCACTAATGGAAATACTTAATCCGAGTTATTTACAACTCCAATCAACAATCCTAACACCAAAAATCTATCCACAACATCAAAACCACTCAATAACAAGTTCAATCCGCAAACAAAGTTCAAGTTAGCTTCGATTTGGAAATGGATATCAATGAAGCCAAGAAAAAACTAGACAATTAGTTAAGAAAGCTAGTAGGAAAGCAAAGGGTAAAGTAATCACGCAAGTCAATACCAAAAGGCAGAAAACTTTGTGGGCTTTAAGAAGTAAGAATGAAGAAATAAATGAGGAAACTCAAGCTCTAAATGAGGTGAACAATGAGGGAGAAAACGAAATGTCACAACAGGTTTGCGGGTTTGTCCTTGAACAACCCCAAGAGGATCAATGATACAAGCTGCCTGACACTGTCAAGGTATTGACACAACCTTGACAGTCCAAACCCTAATTGGTATGATTCCAAAATACTAGATAAATTTACTATTTCTTTCAGAAACTAAAAGTCGTTTTCCTACAGTTAAAAAACTATAAAATATCATTAAAATGAAGCTTATAGAGACGGTAGAACCCCGAGGGATTAGTAGGGGTCTTGCTCTATTTATTAAAGATGATGTTAATATAACAGTAAGTAGTAAATTATAAAATCACATACACTGCATGATAAAAGAGGATAATATATCTTTCTTTACCACTTTTGTCTATAGTTCTACCCATAAAAAAATGAAAGAAAATTGTTTTGAGACATTTACTAAATGTTGCCCTAAAAATAAAGAATCTTGGAACCTTATAGGTGATTTTAATAATATAAGGATCATTAGTGATAAGAAAGGGGGGATCAATCCTTTACTAAAGCTATGAAACAGTTCAATGCTTTATTAAGCATAATAGATTGGAGAAAATCATTTCTAAAGGCTGTAGATATTTCTGGTCTAATAAAAGAACAAATAAGGAAATGATCAAATCATTGATTGATAGGGAATTTTGTAATGAATATTGGAGTGAGATCTTCCCTAATGCTATGCTTGGATTCATTTGCTTCCAGCAGTAGGGTTAGATCACTCTCCACAAAAATCCATCATTTAAAATAAAATAGAAAGATTAAAAAAAATGAGATTTTATTTTGAGAATATTTAGACTGAAAAAACTGAATGTTATGAAATCATTGACAGAGTTTGGAAACAAAAAGTTACCTCTGATGGTAGGAGAAATGACTTAACTGAGAAACTTTATTAGTGTAGTAAATTATTATCTAAATGGAGTAAAACTAAATATATTAACACAAGAAAGAAAATTGATGCGTATATTAATAAACGAGAAGTTATTTATAATGATAGTAATACACAGGACGAGTGTTGGAAACTATATTTACATATACACATTTCTATACATATATATACATATGCGTAAAACTTTTGGGGGCCCGATCAGTTCGGGCCCTGGGCGGTTGCTTGGATCGTCGATGTCCAAGGCCGGCCTTGCATAGAAGATAGGTGATTGGATATCTATTGAGTGAATAGAGTATATAGACGGTTCATGTTATATGTACAAAATATTATTTTGGTTCGAATAATATGTTACGTGAGACATTATGGACTAAATATATCAAACTAAAAATTCACAAAGTATATGGTCTCAAAACTTTTCTTACTTAATGAAATTGTTTTGCATACTAAAAAAAACGCATAAGCAATTCATCGAATAATAGCACAAATTCATAGTCAATCATTAAATCATTAAAGTTCAACATAACAAATAATTTAACCCCTTAATGTTTAAGGTAGATAAGAAGCTAATATACCACCACTACTCAATAATAGACATTTTCAACTTATTACGATAAATATTACTCGAATTGGCTAACTCAACTAACTCCTTAGCCTCATCTACACTCGAAAAATATACATCTTCAATCCAATAATTCTTTTAAAATCTTGTGATAGCATATTAAATCAGGAGTTAATCCATTTTTCTCCATTTCATTCATTACTGTAATGGCGGAATCAAAAGCACCCATTTCGCAAAAAGCTTTGATCATGGTGTAATACGATATAATATCGGGTTGGATTGATAAAATCTTGGGCATTTCTTTGAATATTTCGGCTATTTCATCGTATTTCTTTGAGTTAACATAAGCATATAGCAGGGCATTAAATGAAATGACGGTTCGATTAACGCCTAAGCTAGGCATATCATCAAACAGTTTACGAGCATTTTTTAACATTTTAGCTTTACCGTAAAGAGAAATGAGGCGAACAGCAAAAGTTTCTTCGCTCATACTTTCTTTATACTTCCTTTGGTGTTCGAGGATGGTTTCAATAGCGGAGAAGTGTTTTCCGGCGATGAGGCGGCGGACAGTAGCTTCATAATTGTTTGAGTTGCGGCGGAAACTATCTGACCTCGAGTTTCTTTTGAATTGCTTGACAATATTGGTAACCGTATCGGTTGTTTTGGAATTTGGTGTGGTGGTGGTGGTGGCAGTGGTGGTAGTGGCGGTGGAGGTAGGATGTAAGATTTTGGGTATAGTGGAGGTGGTGGTGGCAATGGTGGTGGGTTTAGGGGTCGTGACGAAAATGCCACGGAGGCGGCCGAGGGAAGAAGACATACGTTAACGGCGGTAGTGGTATGAAGGAAGGGTTTTTGTGTTCTCGAAGTGAACTTTGTCTTTTTAATCAAACAAACACAAATATGCCAAAGATTTTGTATATAACATAAAAGAATTTTCCTATCTAACAAAAAAAAAATCCATTAATAAAAGAAAACAAATTAACTAAAGTGCCTATAAATATGAAAGGGTAACTAGAGCAATTAGCCCAACCTTGGTTTTCAACTAAAAGGTTTTAAAAATGTATCAGTTGAAACTGAATCAATGGTTTCAAAAGTTTAAATTGATTTTGGCCAAAACACCTCTCTTAATCTATCTTTTAACTCGACATCATCTATATCAACTTGGACAAGTTTCACAATCCGTGGAGTTAAGTGATGGGTACTGTTTAATCTAGCATTCCAGATCTCCATCACTTTCTCAAGAGTTTTAATCAACTGCACATAAAACAAGCGTTCCACCTGAGATTGTGAGGTAGCGAATGATTCTCTTTGGGGCTTATACGTTAATGTCTTTAGCACTTTCACAACTTTGCGCCGTTTAGGATGGGGCTTGTTGGAGTAATTTTGGAGTTGTACGATTAAGTTGGGACAAACACGAGGGTTGTTTGGGGAAAATTGTTGCTCAGTGCGTTGGTAAGGCTGTGGCTGACGCCGCTCTGAATTGTTGAGCGGACGAGAGTGGTGGTGCGGCGACAGCAAGAAACAACGGCTGACGGAGGACGCCTGCTGCTGCATGAATGTACAGTTAGAGTTTTTGGCAAAATTAAAGAGTTTTAGTGTGTGATTTTAGGTGTAAGGAAATTCGAAGACGATGATATATTATGATGAGTGTTAGAAACTATATTTACATATACACATTTCTATACATATATACACATATGCGTAAAAAGTTTGGGGTCCGGATTAATCTAGGGCCCTAAGCCGTTGCTTGGGTTGCCTATGTCTGGGTCGGTCTTGCATATAGGTGATTGAACATCTATTGACATAGTAGACTATGTAAGGTGGTTCATGTTATATGTACAAAATATTATTTTAGTTCAAATAATATGTTACGTAAGACATTATGGGCAAATTATATCAAACTAAAAAATCGCAAAGTATATGGTCTCAAAACTTTTCTTACTTTATGAAATTGTTTTGCATACTAAAAAAACGCATAAGCCATCCATCGAATTAGACTTTTTTTTGTCAAAGTGTATATATTAAAAACGAAATAAAGTCATTACAAACATATAGTCTCATTCAGATCCACTAAGGGAAGGGGAGTTAAAAAGCAAACTAGCAAACTGGTTAGGAGGGTTAGAAATCCAATTCCAAGGCAATGAGCACATAAGTTTTTGCCTTGCAACCCAATCTGCAAACATATTGTCTATCCTACGAATAAAATAGAACGATACTATCATATTACAACTAAATTTCTTAATATATAAGTAGAAATTCTTGAGTCGCGCAATTGGAGGAGCTTTGGGCAGATTTAGCAAATCCACCACCAACTTGTTGTCGCAAAGAACTCTAATATCTTGACGATGGAAGTTGATTGCTAAGCTTAGACCATTGCGCACTCCAATTCATTCGTCTTTTTCAATGCTGTAACAAGAGAAAGACCATGCATGACCATGGATAAGTTTATTATTTTTGTCAAATAATATACTAGCAGAAGAAAAAGTAAAATCATTTTTATAAGATGCATCACTATACAGAACAATAGTATATGTACTCATATCTTGATTCTAAATATCACTTTTTGTTTTACCTTTATTATTACCTTGTTTAGGAAGGTTTTCACTCTAATTTACCTGAAGAGTATAAGGATCAAACTTCCAGTAGGTAGAGTATTTGGTTGTAATGTATGATTTGCCTTAGATAATTTTTTTATTACATAACTTATATTCATCATAGGCATTTAGGGTTTGCTTGAGCACCTATATCAGATCAGGGATGTATATATTTATTTCTTGTTTTCCATGTACTCCATAATAGGAAGATCCCTAAATAATAAAGGCTCATTCCCATTATATTAGATTGTTTCTGCATATTCTTCATACCAGTAAACCAATTTTCAATTCGATTTGTAAAGTTAGAGTTTGATAGCATATGTATTGGAGAAATGAGCCATAAAGCTCTATCCCAACTCCCAAGGACAGTTATAGATCATGTGCTTAAGTGATTCCACTTCAATACTACAAACATTACATAATGGATTTTCAACGTATTTTATTTTGAATTTAAACTACTCAGTAGGGAGTTTTCTCTTGCGAATTTCCCACACAAAGTTTCTTAACTTAGGAGGTACCCTAAGGCTCCAAACATCCTTCCAAAAAGATTTTAGGGTTACATAAGAGCCACTAGGTTGTGATTTTTTAATCAGAGACTTTTTTCATATCAATATCCTTCAAGTAATCATACATATCTTTGGAAGTAATTTCTCTATTTTTTGAATTAGATATTGGGGTTATGTGGAGTTTTTTTATTTCTAACCTATTTTAAAAAAAGAATTGCAAGAAAAACTTATTTGAAAAAATAATTGCAAAACTAACATGAAGGTGCTTCTCTAAGGAGCGCCTCTATCATTTAGTCAGCTCATTAAATTAATGGCTCATTAATTAACTTAAGTATGAGACACTCATCAGAGGAGCGCCTTTACTTATAAAAAATAATGACTAGCCAACGATCTTTGACCTTTACATTTGCTTTGACAAATAGATGACTATGTTATACAAAAATGCAGCCTTAATATGAGCTTGTAACCTACATAGTCTCTGGTTTGTGGAAGCAAAACCTAGTTTTGGCAAGATTACCTGATATTGCACACCCCAAGGTTAGGACAACCAGTAGCAAAAGGTAAATCCAAGTTTAGAGCAGTCCGAAATGTTCTTGGAATCATCTTGTCCACATACAATATTCCATCAAGATTATCACATTCATGCTGTAATACCCTGAAGCTTCGAGTTCAATAGGTTGACTATTCTGATTTAAACATGTAACCTCCACTTCTAGATGTCGTTCCACAAGTACTCTAAATGCATCAACACTGTAAAAACACATGGTATATTGACCAATACTGCAATTAATGGTTATAATTTACAATTATATTACCTTAAGCATCCTTCAAAGAATAATGCAGTTTTATTTCCTTTCTTTTTCAACTTTGGATTTATAATAACTTGCATTGGAGAACAGACAAAAAAATTAAACCACTAAAAAATGGAACATTTCATGTGATAATTCAAAGTGATATGTACTAAAAGATCGAAAGGGCGCCTATCTTGTGCTTCAAGCACTTCCTTTGGAGCGCATAACTTACAAACTCTTTAGTATCTTCCAACACAATCATCTATTTAGATTCATAAAAGATCGTTGGTGGAATTATTTTTTATAAGTAAAGGCTCTTCTTGGAGAAGCGCCTATTATTTAAGTTAATTAATGGGCTGATTAAATGATGGAGGCGCTATTCGGAGAAGCGCCTTCACGTTAGTTTTGCAATTATTTTTTAAAATTCTTGCAATTACTTTATTAAAATAGGTTAAAAATAAAAAAACTCGGGTTATGTGTGTTCCAAATTTAATGTATTTTGATCCCTAATTTTGAATTAATTATTTTAATAAGGAATTCCTGAAATTACAACAATATATGCTATGTATCCCATTTGTTTCACTTAAGGAGATCTTAAACACACAAAACCCCTACCAAAACCCTTTCCTCGTACCACCACCAATAAACAACGAATGTCTTCTTCTGTCTACAGTCGCCTCCACGGCATTTTCACCAAGACCCCCAAACTCAACCCCATCACCACCACCGCCGCCACAATACCCAAAATTTCTCCACCCGAAGCTCCAGTTGAAATTTCCGATATAGTGAGGAATTTCAAACAAAGTTCAAATTTAATAAGGTTCCGCCGCAACCATAGGACTTACGAAGCCACTGTCCGCCGCTTCGTCGCCGAGAAACAATTCACCGCCATTGAAAGCATCCTCGAACACCAAAAGAGGTACAAAGATAGCATTACCGATGAAGGCTTCGCTGTTCGCCTCATTTCTTTATACGGTAAAGCTAAAATGTTCAACCACGCACGTAAACTGTTCGATGAATTGCCTAGCTTAGCGTGTAACCGTACAGTGACGTCATTCAATGCTCTTTTACACGCTTGTGTTAGCTCAGAACAATACACTAAAATCCCCGAGATATTCAAAGAAATTCCCGAGAATTTATCGATCGAACCTGATACAATCTCGTATAATACAGTAATCAAGGCATTTTGCGAAATGGGTGAGTTAGATTTAGCAATTAACATAATAGATGCAATGAAGAAAAATGGTCTCGAGCCAAATGTAATATCGTATAACACCATTTTGCACGGTTATTACAAGAATAACATGTGTTCCGAAGCTGAAAAGATATGGGATCTAATGGAAGAAAAGAATGTGATTCCTAATATAAGAAGTTATAACGTGAAAATACGAGGTTTAGTTGGAAATGATAGAGTAATTGATGCGTTAAAGTTGATAAAGGAAATGGAAGAAAAGGAAGTGAAACCAGATGTGTTTAGTTATAATGCGGTGATTAAAGGATTTATAGATGAAGAAAATTTAGAAGAGGTGAAAAATATGTATGAGAAGATATTGGAGAATGGGTTAGTTCCGGATTTAATGACATTTAGAAATATTATTGAATTTGCTTGTGATAAAAATGATTTTGATTATGCGATTGAGTTGTGTAAGAAAGGTGTTGAACTGAAGCAACATCTTTATCAATCGGTGATGATGAAATTGATCGATGAGTTGGTTGAAAGATCGAGGTTTGAAGAGGCGAATGAATTAGTTGAATTAGTTAATTCAAGTTATAACTTACGTTATAGGCTTAAATTAGCTTAAATTATCAGGAGATGAGTAGTATGATAGAGTATATTTAGCTTTCTTGCTTGTGATGATTTGATTATTTTCACCTTTAATTTATATAAATCAAATGTAATCACAGAGAGCTATTTTGACCCGTCATTGATCAAAATGACTCGGATATTAACTCAATCTTAGAATTTATTAAACACCACTGGAGTAGACTCCTTCACACTTCACAAACAATTCACCTATAGAAGCGTTTTGGTTTGGTTGAACTTTAAACCACTAATCTACATGTAGTGTCGTCAAGCTAAAAAGATCGAACAAAAAATTTCTCGAAGCGACTAAGTTAAACTTGACAACACATCGCTCGAAGCAACTTTTCTTTAACCAACTCCTTGTTTTTTCTCAAGTTTTACCATGTATAGAAACAACATTTAAACGGGATCTCTACCAACTTGTTACTATTGATAAACTTATTAAACAATCGAACGTTTTCAAATTGTACTTAGACTATAAAAAATTTCATTTGGTAGTGTAACATTGTTAAAATCACCAAAAACTCGCCAAGGTTCAGGATGATTAGACTTCCAATTAGTTAACAGTCTAGGGTGTTAGATGTATTATTTTTATCTATTCTTTTATCACATCCTATGCGACACCAAGTTTTTGGCGCCGCTGCCGGGGACTTGTGTCTCGTTAGTGGGTGGGTTTATTTATTAGTAGTAGTAGGTTTTAGTTATTTTATTTTTCCAGTTTTACGCTTTTGGTTTGTTTTAGTCTCTTTCAGGTTTACATTGTATGCTTGTGGAGCCTGAGAGGTGCTTCACAGCTTATAACATACGCTCGAGAGAAGAAAGCGAACAAAGAAAAGCAATGGCTTTACGAGATGGTGAAGTACCACCACGAGGGGATAATGCTAATTTTATTAATCAGAATGAGGATCAACGTCAACCACCAGCCCCTCATGATCCACCACTCGATGCTCGAGTACCACCGGTAGGAGATAACATGAACATTAATAGACAAGAACCGGATCTCCCAAGCTTGGGAGCACCTTTTCGAGTTCAGCCTTTAGGTTATCGTCCTCCAGAGATCCAAAATATCAAATTCAGGCCCGATCCAGGTATGCTTAGTCAATTTACAAACTTTTGACTCTATAGTGGTACAACAATTCAAGATCTGGTAAGAGAGATTCAAAAGTTCATGTAGATTTGTGATGCTTACATTACTTGAGGCATTACACGTGAGCAACTGTATTGTCGCATCTTTTCGTTCTTTTTAACCGGCAAAGCTGGTGATTTGCTAGATAGAAAACCACCAGGTCGCTTAATACTTTGGCAGAACATCAAACATCATTCTTTAACCGTTTTTATCCGAAGAGTATAAGACTCAAAGATCAGATGGAGCTTGCTAAGTTTCGCCAAGAGAATAAAGAAGAAGCAGGAGACGCGTGGACAAGGTTTCAACAGAAGTTAGCTAGGTGTTCACTTCATGGTTACACCCCATCTTTACAGTTAGCAATGTTTTATCAAGGTATTAATGCCGATAGTAGATTGAGGGTACATAATCTTGGAAAAGGAGGATTTCTGTCCATGGATACTGCAGAAGCCGCCGAAGGTATGAAACGTATAATAGAAACAGAAAGGAGTTGACCACTTTCGCGAGCTCTTATTACAAACACCAGAGGTGCGCTTCGATTAGATGCAGAGACTGCGAATTCAGCTCATTAACCGCATTAGATAATCAAATCGAAGAGATTAAGCTTGAGATGAAAAAACAACAGAATTTAGCACCAACAAATGTAGTGCAAGAGGCACAAGGTTGTCTGAAGTGTGAGGTACCGAATCATACATGAGAAAAGTGCAAAGAAAATCCAACATCTGTTTATTTCATATCCAACCGAGGAAATTACCAATTTGGTAACAAGAATCATCCGGGTATGCAGTATTCAAATCCACAGGGGGCCGCTAACCAAGCTAACTATCAACCTCGTCCCCGGAATAACTCTTAACAACCGAGAGGTCAAGTTCTGTATCAGGGAAATCAGAATTTTAGTAGACCTGTTACTCCACAACAACCTGCCAATGATGATTATACAGATATTTTAGCTCAGAAGGCTTTACCACAACATACTCAAGAGGGAGTTTTGGAGATAAGCAACTGAAATTTTTTATGGGTCTTATTACGACTAATATGCATTCACAAAACGAGAAGTTATGAGTGGTTCTTTTTACTTACACTCAGATTTTTATGTATCAAACATAGATTGGGTTCCACCTAGTATGGGTAAAGTTAAAATTAACTCTGATGCACTTTTGATGCCTTAGACTCTAATTTTTGTGTTGCTTCTATTATTAGAGATCACAAAGAAAGAATCTTGGATGACATTGTGAATCGTGTAAGAGTTTTAACATCTTTGGAGGCAGAATCTAAGAGCATCTTTTAAACTTGTAGACTGATAACTTCCTTCCCATATGGAGTTATCACTATAAAAAATGATTGTGCTTTTTGAATTGTACCTCTTTAATGTAATAAAGTTATACCTTCTCACAACATTAATTTTTTTATTAAATATATTAGAGCTAGTATTGTTCATTGTAATATCAATTTCTCCTTAATCTCCAAGAGTAATTAAATAATAGCATATTGGGTAGTTAAACAAAAGTTTTGAGATATATTATTTAGTTTGATTGGTTACCATCCTCCTAATTAACTAAACTTACTTAAATATTGAGGAGTAGTTTTTTTGTTGAACTTGGTATAAATAAAAAAAAATTACTAAAAAAAATTTACTAAAAAAAAGAAAGAAAATTGTATATACTAGGTAGAAAATATATGTATTTCTATTTGTTTAGTTAATATTCAAATACTTTCTTCCTGAAAAAAAAAGTTTCATTCGTGAACATATAACCTTTCCTCGTACCACTACCTCCATTAAAGTATGTCTTCTTCCTTCTTCAGTCGCCTCCGTGGCTTTTCCTTCAAGATCCCCAAACCAGAACCCACCACCACCTCTACTGTACCCAAAATCTCTCCACCTTCCTCCAATGCCACCACATCAAATCCCATAATTACCATTGAGCCCCCAAAACCCAAACCCACCACCTCCTTTATACCCAAAATCTCCCCACCTTCCTCCACTGTTACCCCCACCATCACCACCAAACTGAAACCCAAAAAACCCGTTATAGCGTACGATGTCAAGCGATTCAATAAAAACTCGAACTATCCGGATTTCCGCTGCAAATCAAGCGCCTACGAATCCACAGTCCAACGCTTCATCGAAGAAAAAAAACCTTTCCTCGTACCACCTCTTGGTTTTTTTCTTCTATTTGGTGTCAATAGAAAATTTCATAAATATATGCAATAAAATTTAAAAAAATAATCAATTTTTAAAGAGGGATGTACTTTTTTTTTAATTACATTTGAGGTCTAAAAAGACCGGTAAGAACTTACGAAACTCGCGAAGGAGCACTCGAAATAGTACGTAAATGTGGCCCACCATTTCTATTCCGCAACAAGAATCTCTACAAATTGTCTGGCGGATCTCTATGCGGCCTCGGGTCCTCCCTTAAGGATGCTCTCATCTTAGCCGACCAATCTGCACATGAATTCGCCTCTCGATACTCATGAATGAGCTTGGAATTGGCCTTCTTTGTTAATATATTCTTACACTCTACATAATTTATCCGACTAATCTTTTTGTTCCCACTGTCATTCACTAACACGTGTACCTCAATTGAATTAGTCTCAATGAACACTGTATCGTAGTTTTTATTGAGCGCCCACACATAGCCCAAAATGTAATGCGAAAAAAGTCGGCCTAGAAAGCCGACTTTACCTCCCCGCGAAACCCCCTATGTACTGCCATTGCTATTGCGGAAAAAAACCCTACTGCCGCATTACTTAACCGATGAGCTAAGCAACCATCCACATTTAGTTTAATCAATTTTACAAGAGGGATATACATTTAGAGACCAAATAGCTTAGAATAATATTTAAAAGGTTTAACTAAATTTTTTTGTTCTGGTTTATATAAAACTAAAGCGTGTAAAACAAGACCACTATTGATGGTGTGGAATGGAAGGAGAACTAACGGGATACATTGTTACTCATTTCTCCGGGGAGTACAAATGTCTGTGCTGCTCCAAATCTACAACTACAGGTTATGGATAGTTATTCGAGCTCCGGATGAGAGTCTAAAATAGTTATTGCATATATTTTATTGAATTGTGAAATATATATAAAAGATGAAATGTATGAGATTCACAAAATGGATATGTTTGAAGAAAATGAGGTACTTTTTAAATTGAACTTTTTCGAGTCAATTTCGCACAAATGGATAAAGAGACTAGAGAGAGTTTGATTTCGTCATATCCCTTTGAAAGACCCTATAGAGACTAGAGAGAGTGAATAGAAATCTTAATATAATAAAGCTGAATTAAAAATTAAGTATCACAAAAATAGCTCTCTCATCATTTGATTTATATAAATTAAATCACAAGCAAAAAAGCTAAAATATAATCTTTCATACTACTCATCTCCTGATAATTTTAGCTTATAACGTAATTTATAACTTGAATTAACTAATCCAACTAATTCATTAGCCTCTTCAAACCTTGATCTTTCAACTAACTCATCGATCAATTTCATCATCACCGATTTATAAAGATGTTGCTTCAATTCAATACCTTTCTTACACAACTCAATAGCATAATCAAAATCATCCTTATCACAAGCAAATTCAATAATCATACGAAATGTCACTAAATCCGGAATTAACCCATTCTCTAATATCTTCTCATATATATTCTTCACCTCTTCTAAATTTTCTTCATCTATAAATCCTTTAATTACAGCATTATAACTAAACACATCTGGTTTCACTTCATTTTCTTCCATTTCCTTTATTAACTTTAACGCGTCAATTACTCTATTATTTGAAACTAAACCTCGTAATTTCACGTTATAACTTCTTATATTAGGAATCACATTCTTTTCTTTCATGAGATCCCATATCTTTTCAGCTTCGGATAACATGTTATTCTTGTAATAACCGTGCAAAATGGTGTTATAAGATATTACGTTTGGCTCCTTCATTGAATTTATGATATTAATTGCGGAATCTAACTCACCCATTTCGCAAAATGATTTGATTACTGTATTATACGAGATTGTATCGGGTTTGATGGATAGATTCTCGGGTATTTCTTTGAATATCTCGGGGATTTTAGTGTATTGTTCTGAGCTAACACAAGCGTGTAAAAGGGCATTGAATGACATTACTGTACGGTTACAAGCTAAGCTAGGTAATTCATCGAACAGTTTACGAGCGTGAGTGAACATTTTAGCTTTACCGTATAAAGAAATGAGACGAACAGCGAAGCCTTCATCGGTGATGCTATCTTTGTACTTCTTTTGGTGTTCGAGGATGTTTTCAATGGCGTTGAATTGTTTTTCGGCGACGAGACGGCGGACAGTGGCTTCGTAGGTTCTATGGTTGCGGCGGAACCAGATCAAGTTTGAACATTTTTTGAAATTTCTTACTATAGTGGAAATTTTAACTGGTGCTTCGGGTGGAGAAATTTTGGGTATTGTGGTGGTGGTGGTGGTGGTTATGGGGTTGAGTTTGGGTGTTTTGGTGAAAATGCCGTGGAGGCGACTGTAGACGGAAGAAGACATCCGTCGTTAGTGGTGGTGGTACGAGGAAAGGGTTTTGGTAGGGGTTTTGGTAGGTTGAGATCCTCAAGTGAAACAAACGGGGGTACATAGCATATATGGTTGTAATTTTAGGGGTTCCTTTTTAAATAATTAATTCTATTTTAGGGATCAAAATAAACTAAAATGTGGAACACACATAATCCTAATGTCTAATTCGATGAATGGCTTATACGTCATTTGGACTTGTATGCAAAACAATTTTTTTTTTTCCATACATGAGAGGCTTTAAGTCGTTAAGAAAATGAAATTACAAAAAGAACTATCGTTCTTATTTAGGTTCTAGCACAACTCTAGTAGTTGCGTATTCTTTTCTATCTCTAGCAATATAGTTCCAAAGAAAATCGGGGGGTTCACTGAGAATAACCGGTTGTGTTTGCATCCTTGCACCTTCTTTAGCCAACTTGTCTGCACAAAAATTTGCCTCACGAAAAACATGACTAATTTCCGTATTACCTTTATTCGTAAGCATTATGTAGCATTCATTTACGATTGAACCATAGCGACTTTTTAAGCTCCCACCGCCCTTCACTAGCGCATGGAGCTTCTCCAAACCCTCCTCATAATGAGTCCGTGAGCTCCCACCGCCCTTCACTAGCGCGTGGAGCTCCTCCGAATCGGTTTCAACCTGTATATCATTATAGCCTCTACTAATAGCCAACTTAAGCCCAAAGTGTAGTGTAAGCAACTCTGAAACAAATGGAGAATCAGCTATACAAGCCCCCATGAAGCCGGTTATATAAGCTCCATATTTGTCCCTAATAATGCCACCTATACCAGCGGTCCCTTTATTGTTCATAAAGCTTCCGTCGATATTTAGTTTAAGACCCTCAACCGGCTTGACCCACTTCACCATTATATTACTAGCTAGCTTAACTATACCCCCGTCTATTCTTTTTCCCCAAGCTAAAATAAAATCACTAGCTAGAGAAAGAATGTTCTTCCTAAGTTCTATTACATGTGGAATACTCTTTTCCTCGTTGAATAGAAAAGAGTTTTGTTTAGTCCATATAACCCAGAGTGTAGCCGCAAAAACGTACGGCCACTCCATTCCAGCAATACGGACTTTTAATCTCAAGTGAGCCTCCAACCATTGCATTACAGTGAATGGTTCTAATGTTGCAGAAAAATTTGCAACTTCAGTCCCTGAAGAAAAAGCTGCAGTATCCTGTCCTCGGCCCAGCAGCAGTTTCCTATTCAGCTCCTTTACCTTCTCGCGGTCAGCGGCATCCACCAGTTCCTGTCCAAACAGCAGCCCAGGTCCGCGAGTTCCCTGCAGCAGCCCAGGCCCACGAACTCCTTGCTGCAGTCCAGCTTCGCTTCCAGCAGATGCGGCTGCACCAGGTAGCAACATTCCTCCATCAGCTCCACGCCTTGACCCTGCATCACAACCAAATAAGCTCCAAACTATAGAAGATATTTTACATTTTATAAAAGCATGAGAAATATCCTCCCTTTCTACTCCGCAATTCCTTGATTCAACAACGCTCCTTTTAAATAAGTTATCCGATGTGGCTAATCTGTTTAACGCTACTCTCCAAAGAAAGATACAGATCTTTTGGGAACACTTCAAACTCCAAATCAGGTCCCAGCTCATCGAATCATCCATTTCGCCTTCGCCTATGCTCTTAAACGCGGATTTTACCGAAAAAATTCCGGAGTTTTCGAATTTCCATCTTATTCTTGTTCCCGGCCCTTCATTGACTTCCACAATGCCATCTCGGAGAACCTTTACCCCGACTAAAATAGCTTTGCACGCGCCTGACTCGTTACCGTTCTGAACTCGATTCAAAACACCCTCCTTAAAGTACTTATTCTAAATATTTCCACCCATGCCACGGATTGTTCATGTTGTAAAATTTTCCAGCCTAGCTTTGCCAAAAGCGCCAAATTGTACTTTTCCGCACTCCTTATCCCAAGACTTCCCTCCTTTTTAGATTTGCAAACCCGGTCCCAACTTAACCAATGAATTTTCCTCTCCGAGGCAGACGACCCCAAAATGAAGTCTCGCACCACCCTATCAATATCATTACAAATATATTTTGGCAATTTCAACACTTGCATTTGATAGACCGACATCACATTCAACACCGATTGAGCTAATGTAACCCTCCCAGCTAGTGACAACGTCTTCTTCTTCCATGTTTCTGGTTTTTCTCTCATCCTTCCCGCAATACTTTTATAGAATCCCTTTGGTACCCTACCAGAATGTATAGGAACCCCAAGGTAAGTCCCAAAGGAATTACTATGGCAAAACCCACTTTTCAACGCTAGTTCATGCTGTAAGAGGTCAGGGACATTCTTCGAGAAATAAATTAGCGACTTCTCCGCGCTAATAGTTTGTCCAGCTTCTTTACAAAAAGCATCCATCGTCTCTTGTATCAGTTGTACCTGCAATAAAGATGCTTCACCAAACAAAATTAGTTCGTCAGCAAAAAATAGATGTGAAAGTTTTGGGCCCTTCCGTCCAATCTTAATTTCCATCCACTTCCCGGATGCGCAAAGCTCCTGGATTAGCAAAGAGAGGTGTTCCATACACAGTACAAATATGTACGGGGACAATAGATCTCCTTGTCGGATTCCCCGGTGAGGCTTGAACGGTGCTAAAGGTTCTCCATTCCAAAGCACGCGCATCTCATTATCCTTCATACTATTCATGATCAATGTTACCCAGCTGTGAGGAAGCCCAAAGTAGCTGATTGTCTCTTCGATGAAATCCCACTTGATTCGATCATAGGCCTTTGCGAGGTCGATTTTAACCGCCATGATTCCTTTTCTCCCCTGCAGTTGCCGCATCTTATGATCAACTTCCCGTATAAGCACAATATTATCTGTTGTAGAACGACCTGGCAAAAAACTACTTTGGAAAGGACCAACAATATTAGCAAGAATCGGCCTCAGTCTATTGACCATGGCCTTCGTAACAAATTTAACAGGGGAATCAATTAAACTAATGGGGCGGAATAAACGTACCTGGTTCGGGTCTGACACTTTAGGGATAAGATGAATTAATGTACCGTTCAGACCCGAAGGCAAGTGACCTGTGTGGATTGCATCCCTAACCATCTTGCAAACGGAGGAACCAACAGTGGACCAACATTTCTGATAAAACGCAGCCGACATCCCATCCGGACCTGGGGCTTTAGTCGGATTTGACTGAAATACCACTATCCGTATTTCCTCGTCCGTAAACGGTTGCTCAAGTTCCTTTGCTATATCATACTCAATTGGACCAATATGTGGTAATGCTGGGCCCCCTTGAGTATCACCCGGTCTTTCGTAAAGTTGTTCGAAATAGTTCCTAACTACCAATTTTAGTTCCTCCTCGTCATCAACCCAAACATCATTGTCATTCAACAACCTAGTGCAAAACGCCTTTTTCTTCCGTATAGAGGCTGCTAATTGGTAAAATTTTGCGTTTCTGTCGCCCGATTCTATCCATTTTTCTTTTGAATTTTGGAAACACATAGCTTCTTCTTGATCTAGAACATCGTCATACTCTTTAGCTAACTTGATTCCCAACTGTCTCAGCAAAGAATTATAGGATATTTGTAACGATCTTTGTATTCCCCTTATCGTCGCACATAGCTCTTTTTTCTTCCGGTGTAAATTCCCGAAAACTTCCACCTTCCACCTTAGTAGCTGATTCTGAATTTCTATTATTCCATCACCCATCCCTACGCTATCGGCACTCCAATTGCTTGCTATAAATTCATGGAAGCTTTTGTGAAGACACCACGCTGTCTCAAATCTAAAACGGCGGGGATTCTCCTTTCTTCTCTGATTCGGACATACTTGAATTAATATTGGCATATGATCCGAATGGATTCGGGCAAGATGAATAACCCTCGCCTTCGGAAACATATACTGCCATTCTCCATTGCCACAGGCCCTATCCAGCCGTTCCAATATACATTGACCGGTATTCCAAGAATCGCACCAGGTGTAGCGCGGTCCCTCAAAACCCAAGTCGATTAAACCACAGATGTGTCTCCATTCCTCGAATCTTTCCATTCTCCTCGAGACACCCAGAACACCCCCTTTCTTGCCGATTTCTAACCCAACTTGATTGAAGTCCCCAGCAACTAACTACGGCGTCTGTATGATGTGAAATGCATGGTAAAGTGCATCCCAAAGTTTCTCGCGTTCCTTATAGTCCGGGCTTGCATATATTGCCGAAAAGATCCATGATCTACATCCATTCTGACTAATTTCAACATTTATCACTTGGCGGCCAGCTGAAAGAACTCTAACATTTACATTCGAATCATTCCACAATAGCCAAATACCACCACTGTAGCATTCCGAATCCACCCTAATTGAGATGTCCTTTTGTAGCGAATTAATTATGTTATTCGCGTTCGTGCCACTAACCCAAGGTAAGAAAAGTTTTAAGACTATATTACTTTGCGATTTTTTAGTTTGATAGCCCATAATATTTTACTTAACATATATAAGCTAAAATAATATTTTATACATATAACATGAACCACCCTACATATTCTATACTGTCGATAGATGTTCAACCACCTACCTGCAGCCCTAGCCTCGGAAATAGGCGACCTGAGCGACCACCCAAGGCCCTGGATTAATCGAGGCCCCAAATCTTTTACGCAGATGTGTATATAATGTATAGAAATGTGTATATGTAAATATAGTTTCTAACACTCGTCATAATACATCACCGCCTTCGTTCTTTCTTACACCCTAAAAATCACACACTAAAACTCTTTAAGTTTACCTAAAACTCTAACTGTACAATCATGCAGCAGCAGGCATACTCCGTCGGCTGTCGTTTCTCGCCGCCGCCACACCACCACTCTCCTCCGCTCAACAATTTAAAGCAGTGTCGGCCACATCCTTACCAACGCACCGAGCAGTAATTTTCCCCAAACAACCCCCGTGTTATCTTCAGAGCCCAACTTCATCGTATAGCTCCAAAATTACTCCGGCAAGCCCCATCCTATACGACGCGAAGTTGTGAAAATGCTGGAAACATTAACGTATAAGCCCCAATGATAATCATTCACTACCTCACAATCTCAGGTAAACGCTTGTTTTATGTGCAGTGGATTGAAGCACTTGAAACAGCGGTGGAAATCTGGAATGCTAGATTAGACGGTGCCCATCACTTTACTCCACGGATCGTGAGATTCGTCCAAGTTAATATAGATGATGTCAAGTTAATGGATAAATTAAATGAGGTGTTTCTGGCCAAAATTAATTTAAACTTGAAACCATTGACTCAGTTCGAACCGATAATTTTTAAAAACCTGTTTAAAAAAGAACCAAGGTTTGGCTAATTGCTCTAGTTTAGGGATGACAACGGATCGGATTATTGAAAAAAAATTCAAAACCATGTCCATATCCATTTAATTTATCAAAAACCAAACCCTAACGGATTTACCCATCAGACTTACTTTTCAAAACCATATCCGAATAATTCGGATTCGGTTTTTTAAACGGTTTTTCGGATTTTAACCATAACCCGGCTCGCGAAGCGTCCCTCTCGCAGTAGGATTCCTAACCTCGCCTCGCTCTTGTGACATGCCAAACTATAACTCTCTAAATATATTGGAAATATTGAAACAAGATCACAAATACATGACAAATATCCAATATATAAAATATTATGTTGATCTTTAATTAAATAACGTTTTTGTTACTTCTTTTGTTAATTCTAATATTTAGATTTTAGTTTTGAGATATGAAAATACTTTTTTTTATCAATAGTACTATAAAATATACAAAAATAGATGATAATAAACGGGTTTTTCGTAATTCGGTTTTATTTTTATCTAAAATTTTAACCTAAAGGATTTAACCATCGGTTACATTTTTCAGAACCATAACCTAACGGTTTTATCCATGATTGCATAATTGATTTTTAATCGGTTCAAAGTTTTATCGATTTTGATTTTAAACCATAACTATTTCCATCCTTAACTATAGTTGGGTTGAGACTTTTGGCCTTTTGGTAATTAAAAATAAGAAAAATATAAGAAAGATGGACTTCAAAAATATAAAAATACATGGATTTTAGCCTTTAGCAGGTAAAATAAAATCATATATATATAAAACGGATTTTCGGTTTTTCGGGGTTTTTTTTAATCTAAAACCATAACCTAACGGTTTTAACCATCGGTTTCACTTTTAAAAACCAAACCTTAACGGATTTAACCACGGTTACATAATCGGTTTTTATTCGGTTCGGTAATCCGTCGGTTTCGGATTAAAATCGCAACCACTGCCATCCCTACTCTAGTTACCCTTTCATACTTAAATATACTATAGTTTAATTTGTTTCTCTTTATTAATTGAAAAATTCTTTTAAAAAAAATGTTATATACTACAAATCCTTTCGCATATTTCTGTTTGTTTGATTAAAAAGACAAAGTTCACTTAGAGAACACAAAACCCTTCCTTCATACCACTACCGCCGTTAACTTATGTCTTCTTCCCTTGCCCGCCTCCGTGGCGTTTTCAAACCCACCACCATTGCCACCACCACCTCCACTATACCCAAAATCTTACCACCTACCTCCACCGCCACCGCCACCACTACCAATACTACCACCGCCACTACCACCACCCCACCAAATTCCAAAACAGCCGCTACAGTTACCAATATAATCAGGCAATTCAAAAAAAACTCGAGGTCAAACAGTTTCCGCCGCAACTCAAACAAATATGAAGCCACAGTCCGCCGCCTCATCGCCGGAAAACACTTCTCCGCTATCGAAACCATCCTCGAACACCAAAAGAAGTTCAAACACAGTATGAGCGAGGAAAGCTTCTCTGTTCGCCTCATTTCTCTTTACGGTAAAGCTAAAATGGTTAACAATGCTCGTAAACTGTTTGATGATATGCCTACCTTAGGCGTTAAACGAACCGTCATTTCATTCAACGCTCTTCTATATGCTTACGTTAACTCAAAGAAATACGACGAAATAGCCGAAATATTCAAAGAGATGCCCAAGCTTTTATCAATTGAACCCGATATTATATCGTATAACACCATGATCAAAGCTTTTTGCGAAATGGGTGCTTTAGATTCCGCCATTACAGTACTGGATAAGATGGAGAAAAATGGAATCACTCCTGATTTAATAAGCTATAACACGATTTTAGATACATATTACAAGAGTAATAAATTCTCAGAAGCGGAAAAATTGTGGAGTGTAATGAAAGAGAAGAATATAGTCCCTAATGCGAGGACATATAATCCAAAATTACGAGGTTTAGTTCAAAATGGACGGGTTTTAGAAGCTGTAGAGTTGATAAAGGAGATGGAAGAAAATGAAGTGAAACCTGATGTGTTTAGTTATAATTCAGTGATTAAAGGATTTGTAGATGAAGGAAATTTAGAAGAGGTGAAAAAGTGGTATGAGAAGATTGAAGAGAATGGTTTAATTCCGGATTATATAACTTTTGGGATGCTTATTCCTTTTGTTAGGGAAAAGGGTGATTTTAGTTATGTTTTTGGGTTGTGCAAAAGAATTATTGAATTGAAGATGCATATTTTTTATGGGGAGATTCAGAAGGTTGTTGATGGGTTGATCGAGAAATCGAGTGTAGATGAGGCTAAGGAGTTAGTTGAGTTAGCCAATTCGAGTAATATTTATCGTAATAAGTTGAAAATGTCTATCATTGAGTAGTGATATGGTAATATTTAACTTTTCTAAATATTCGTTAGGTTTAACTTTGAATTTGAGCTATTATTAGATGAATGAATCTTTTTGGGAAGTATTGATTGTCATGAAAATCTGGTATGAAATTTTTGTAACTCGAGCTTGAGCTTGTTTATTCTATTGAAAGATATTAAGTTATGTGGATGTGATTGGTTTAATTTTAGTATATTTGAGGTTTAGATTATAATCATTCATGTATATTATCTTTATGAATTAGTATGTAATTCAATTGGACAAAAAGATCAGTATGTATTTCGACCAAAACAAATTATCTGTGTTAGATATAAATATATATATTGTTGATGGGGCTTATTTGTGTGTTATATATATATATATATATATATATATATATATATATATATATATATATATATATATATATATATATATATATATATACTAGGTATGACCCGTGTTTGAAGACACTATGAAAATTAAATAGTAGTTAGGTCTTTGGAAATTTGTACATCCTTTATAGCTAACACACCCTAGACTACTAAATCATTTACTAATGTATAAAGTGTCATTGCATTTGTAGGAGATCTGAGTGTAAGTATTTGAGAGTTAATTGTGGATCGTATTCTTAGATTTGTCAGTTTATAAGGCTATGTTGGATGGTGCCAAGATCTTACACGATGGTCTTAAAATTGGTGAAAATAAAAGACACGTGCTTAAATCAATTGAGCCTTGCATATTTTCTCTTCAAGAAAATTCGTTCTTTAGGAAGAATCACATTGTGTATATCAATTGAGTCTTGCATACTTTCTCTTCAAAAAAATTTCTTCTTTAAGAGGAATCACATTGTGTATATAATAGAAAAACAATCGATGGTTTTTTTTTCGTGTTGAATCTAGTAATATTTCATTTACTATTCGTTTTGTCAATAATTATGCATTTTGTGGACTTTTGAAGTATCAAACCATTTGAACCTATCAGGCACCCTTTATTTCTTTTAGAGATTTAATTACATAATTTTTTTTAAAAATTAATACCTTAATTTGTGTTTTCTAGCCAATTATTTTATATATAAACAATTACACTCCATATATGATAAGAAATCTTGCTCTCTTAAAGTGCAAGTCATATTTTTTATCCTAGTTAAAATGAGTGAGAATAGAAATATTAGAGATGAGATAAGGAATTTGATGGATTAAGATGATGATGATAACTCACCATATGAATCACGTACAAATATAGTTGTTATACAAAAAATTCACATATTTTCTCCCTATCACAACATTATTTTTGGTTGTCGTTATTTTCACTGAGGTCCATGGTGTGATTTTGGAAGCTACTGACCACCTCTCCCTTTAATGCTTTTCAATAAAAAACTTTTGCTGAGCAGAAACATTTTCTTTAACTTGCACACACCTCTACATCTTAGTAGTACACTTTTTTTCCAACCAACTCAAAATATCAACAATTATCCTCATCAAATATCCACTATCCACTAAATTAATGTTTATTAATTTTGAAAGATGAATTGTAAGAGATAAGTTTAGATACTGAACTTGTTGAACAACTTCACGCTTATATGAATCATTTAGCATATGAAGTTGAATATCTTTATATATGATTGAGAAAACTGTAAATAACGAAGAGAGATTTATCTTAGCAAAGATTTGAAAAATGACTATTTTCAATTACACATTTTATGTTGCCGTATCAATCTTATAAGACCAACGGTCTGAAATTAATTCGCCAACGATCTGAATGGTATCAAGTAGTAGATTTGCTAGCTCCAAAATCTATATCCGTGTCCGCATAAGCTTCTGGTTCTGCACTTTGCTTAAACTCTTGCTATAACTAATCATTCTTGGAGAATTGTGCGGAGTTTGCAGTAAAAACATCTCCAGATTTTCAATCTATTAAACAATATTGATAGTATTATACATTACTATCATAGGAACAAATAATCATAATTATATATTGTTAAATACCGTAAGGCATCCAAGGTTGTCTCGATCTAATTTCTCCAGAATCAATGCAGCATATTCATTGACTTGTTGTTCGGTGAAAGATAACTTGTTGGCAGACGCAGTTAGAGTGATAATCTGAAGAAGAAATTGTAATGATTAGATCACATATTTCGATATCTGACTTGAATTTGCTTAAAATCAAATGAAACAGGGAGAAATAAAATATATAAGTTATTTATACATTTCTGACTTCGGCCTTTCTGATTCTTCTATCGGAATCTTTATCAATCCTTCATAATCAACAAATCACACATGTTAATGGGAAAAAAATTATGTATGAACTATTAAGAAACACGTTTTTTGAGTTCTAGACGTAATATCTCACATGTCAAAGAAAGTTTGAAGCCTTGAATCAAAACTCTGATCTGAGATTTGTTCCCAACAATCTCTAAGCTCTGGTTTATTAATTAAACCACCCTTAATACGGTGCCTTCAAGCAAGCGCATCAAAAAGCTCCTGAGCAAACTCTTTAGACTCTTTATTCATACCTATATAATAACATAAACACAATTAAACAAACAATTTCGTGAATAATAAAATTCTTGATGTGAAAGAGAAACGATTTTCACTATTTAACTATGGTCAGACTTTTTCTTTTGTCTTTGACTTTTCTTCTGAATTCTCTTGGTGTTAATTGTGATCGTTCTATGTAATAAAGAACTGAGACTAGAGTGTAGATTTTAAGCATATGACTTTTGCATATTGAGGCTTTTGCATATTGAGGCTTTTGCATATTGAGTAGGTTTCTCAATAGTAGCTAAGATTTTCGATTCAAATCTTAGGGTCTATCTATTTTCTTTAATTGCTGAAGAATCCGATATGAATTTGTAATTATGTGTTTATAGTGCATCAAATAGTCTCTCGTAGATTGTTTCAGTGTGGATGTAGGCTTTTCTGATGAACCACGATAAACGTTTGTGTCTTTTACTTTTCTGTATTTTTTTTTTAAATCATAATTTTCTGAGATAAAACTTGATTTGAATAGATTCTTGTACTATTTTTCTAAAGTGAGAAATCAAAATATCTATTAATATACTACAGTGGTATAAAAGTCTTTTTGGTTTAAAACATAGAATTCCCAAATTAGATAGATGTCAACCAAAACTAGGGTTCATACATATATGCTAGAACTCAAGTTAAATAGAAATTTAGTTCATACTAATGGAAGAAAAGAAAGAAATTACAAAATCAAAGGTTGAAGAAGACATTATTGATGATCAGCTCCTTCCAGACTTCTTTTCTTGTGTTGTAAGCTTCCTCTTGGCTTAAGGTTTCACCAAGGATGATTTTCTAATGTTAAGAGGCTGTATTTATAGTGTATAGGTTGACCTAATCGTTTCCTTGAAGGAAAAGTTAATATTGGGCTACTAGCACAACTCAAATTCGTAGCTCAAGAACATGGAATTAGCCCCGTTTTTGTTTTGGTCCCAGCAGCTTCAATACTCATCCGATTGACGCGTATGAGTAGTCGAAATTCATCGTCTCGGAAAGATATTTAACTTTTCTCTTGACCGTTTCTCCAGATTCCTCATCGATTTTAAGATATAAGCTGATTTGTGGTCGTAAGTGCTGAAATTTAGATTTATGGCAGCTTTTTCTTTTCCATATTTTTAGCTTTTGTTTCCTTATCTTCAATTTCCATGTTTATCTTCTTTCCTTTAGCTCTTGGAACCAACTTGGACTCAAATTAATTACCATATATTTCTAAAGCTTCACACTAAATAAATAATTAAACCCAATATGCTCTAAAAATAATAAATAATTAATTCAAGACCTGAAATAGAAAAGAGTACTAAATCATGCAAAATTCGACCTATATACTAATAAATACGCCTAAAATGATGTCTCATAAATATATTTTATTATCACAAATGAGGAGACATCAATACACTTTACCAAAATAGCCTAACAGTTTCTCAATACATTGAGTATTTAAGGGAGTAGTAGGTACTCCAGTAAGCTCTACCCAAAGTGTTGTATGCATAACCTCATTTCCACTATTGTTGTTATGTTGGTTGATAGCGATGTTTCCCTTGGATGGTCCAAGGTCTCTAAGACCAAACCTTGTTCTTATCTTCTTCACAACCAAATTTTAGTATCACCGTGTTCGTGTTGATCTTCTCAACATCAACTTGTTTCTTCAGAGCCCAGTATTTGTTAATGTGATTCTTAATAAAGATGAAACTGACTTTTTCTTGTACCGTGAGTCTGGCCATGAGTTTATGTTCCTCTAAAGTTTTGTATACAGATTTTGTATCGGGTGTTATAACCAGTTTTTGTTTTTTGCTAGGGGATGTGATGATGAGTAGAAATCCATTTCGTAAACAAGGAAAAGAGAAGACGAGAGAGAGAGATGAGGAAGGAAATGAGATGTAGAAAGGATGCAAGCTTGTAAGGACTGATTAAAGGAAAACTACAGTTGCTTGAGGGATTCAATAGGATTTTTGGGAATCCTATTGAGGAATTTGGGAAAATTTGGGATGTTTACAGTAGCCATGGACCCCCTGAGTTTTTTTTAAAATTTTTTTATAACCTTTAAAAAATTAAAAAAAAGAAAATATATAACATAATTGGCTTCCAAATTTTTGCTTGGCCCTCTCTAACTTTTACGAAATATCGTAACCTTCCCATAAAATATCCTACCTTCCTAAATTTCTTCTATAAAACATCTGCTAAGTACTACGTTTGCTTAACCATCGTCTAATAAGCCCATAAAGCCAATCATTTATCCACCACAGACTCGCGTATTTAAGCATACTAAATTAATAATATAATGTTTTGCAAAATATAGAGACTTTTAGAGCATTCTTTTAAAAATATAGGGACCTTTATGTACTTTTTGCACAGTATAAGGATGTATAGTGTAGTTAACCAAAAAAAAAAAAATTGGGGCTGTTGCTCCCGAACCCCCTTGGCCCCCTTCGAAGGGTCATTAACTTTATAAGGCCGACCCACACCTTGTGTTTATAATAAACATCCACCAGCCCAAGTAGAAGTTAGAAACCAACTAATAGAGGCAAAATGTCCAAACAAACCCTCTAATGACCAATATATAAACCCCACCCCATCCCTTTTCTTCTCCATCGGCATACCCTACCCCCCCTCCCCTCCCCTACAGTTCTCTGTGATTGCATCACCCACGACCTACATCACCGAGCAGCACTGCGCCACCCCGATCTCCCACCATCGTCGAAGCAGACTCACCACCACCACAGGCCACTGCTGCAGATCCACCGCCATCCCTGCAGTAGAGCAGCTCACCATCACCATCGCGCAGCATCGACCTTGCTGTTGCCACCACCCTGCACCTCTTCGCTGCAATGCTGCGCCACCAAATCCCTCCACCCCCTCCACCTTCGTCACTGCACAACACCGAGCAACACCAAACCCACATCCACTGCACTGGAGCAACACCAACACCACCTCCACTGCACGAATCTCACCACCATCCCCTCCACCCCCATCCACCTTCGTCACTACACCACCACCAATCCCCCACCCCCTTCATCCCGATCCACCGCCCACAACACTGAGCAACACCAACTTCACTGCACCGGAGCAACACCAACACCACCTCGACTGCACGAATCTCACCACCCGTGTTCATCATCACCCTACTTGGGCTCCTTCACTGGCGAAGCAACAAGATTGGGGCCACCGATTCAGCTTCACCGCCACACCGACTAAGACACCCTCCCCTCCATCTCTGTTGCTTCAACTCAGAGACTCCACCATCACCACCGCACCAGCCATCACCAACCTCCAGCACCGCGGTGACCCATCTTGGCTCGTCCTCTATCTTGGCGCTCGTCGTCTGCTGCAGTTCGTCGATTTGTCTTTTTTTTTTTTAATGTTAGGGGTAATGGGGCCAGGCCCATGTGGAGTTGAATTCAAAACGCGATTTTTTATCTTCAACATTCTTGTATATGAAACATTCTCGGCTGTACCTCGATTGTTGTTCTTCAATTGTTGATCTGGGTTGAGTGATTAGGTGGGTTCGTTGAATTTAGTTCGAATGGTGATGTCTCCTCATTTGTGATAGATTTATATTAGGATGAGACATCATTTTTAGTGATTTAGAAGTCATTATAGTCGATTTTCTTGAGAAATGCTACACTTTCCTATTTTGAGTCTTGATTTAGTAAAATAATATTTTTAGAGCATATTGGGTTTAATTATTTATTTAGTGTGAAGCTTTAAAGATAATTATGGAGATTAATTAGATTCCAAGTCAAAGACTACAAGATATGGAAAGAGATAAGCATGGTAATTGGAGATAAGGAAACAAAAGCTAAAAACATGGAAAAGGAAAAGCTGCCTTAATCCTGAATTTCTGCACCTACGACCACAAATCAGCTTATATCTCAAAAACGGTGTGGAATTTGGAGAAACGGTCAAGAGCAAAGTTGAAGAGCTTTCCGAGACGATGAATTTGGTGTACTCATACGCGTCAAACGGATAAGTATTGAAGCTGTTAGAGCCAAAAGAAGATCGGACTTGATTTCATGTTTTTAGGGTTACGAATTTGAGTTGGGCTTGGAGTCCACTACTTACTTCTCCTTCAAGAAAACGAATTAGGGCTTCCAAGATACCTATAAATACACCCTCTTATCATTGTAAACATGTCCTTGCTCAATTGCAAAGTATAGGCTTAGTCTTTACTTATATTTTCTTAGTTTTAAACAATAGCTTAGTCCTTTAGATAGATATTCATCCTTAGAATCAAGCTATTCATCTAAGAAGCAAGTTGACCTATAGAAGAAGACAAGAAGAAGAAGATTGGAGCCTGACAACCCCTCTTCTACATCTCACCTTCTCTATACCTAGAGTAATTAGCTATAGATCTATTCTCAACCATATTTCTAAGCTGTTATTCTGTAAGTTTACTTTTAATTGTTGGATTATTATTTTGATCTTTAAATACTATTTGTTATTTTAATTGATTAAGCTTGGCGTATATTGTATTATGTGTTTTGACCTATTTCCTAGATCTGATCAATCTTAGGATTATTCTTAGTTATTGACACACCACATAATCGTCTAGTGTGACTAGATAGCCACTAAGGTTTGATTTGCAATCCTGGTTAATATATAATGCTTAATGTGACAGGTTAGAATAACAATTTAGTAATAGACGTAGTAATCCTAATATATTTGACTTACTTTCATATTTATTTATTTGTTTTATTTAATTGTTTTATTTATTTATTCGCATTAGATAGTTATTTATCTTTTCATATTTTATTCAAACATCTAAATTCATCTACGCTTGTTAAACATAAATTGATCTAACGGATACAATCCCTGCGAACGAACTTGACTTATCATTAAAACTTGCAAACGATCAGTGATACTTGCAGTGAGTTCCGTGGTTATCAAGGGTGTGTGACTCGTTATTATTATCTTTATTTATCTATTTATTTATCACACCTTTGCCCCCACCAAATGGGTTCCTGCCCAAAGTTGATGTTGTGTTTATTTGTCCAGTCTAAAAATCCCGTTGGACTTTGTTGTTTGGTTATGGAGGGGCCAACCCAAAAATATTTTTTGTTTTTGTTGGGGCCAGGCCCAGTAGGAGTGTTGTAAAGATTTGGGCAATAAAGGTTCAGCCCCATTAAAACTTTGAAATGCTTTTTAGGCTTCTAAGAAAAGACTTGTTAAAAAACAAACCATATGGGTCTATGCCTTATGGGCTTTAAGACTAATGAATTTATAAAATGCAAGAACCAAGTAAAGCAAAATTATAGAACAATTTGCAGGTCTGTACCCATCGAGAGAGAATGGAATGCATAGAAACATTGTTCAAAACTTGGTGGATCCGTACCCATTACGAACGGGGGTAGTATAGTAAAAAATCTAACCAGCTAATTGAAAAAGTGGATGTAAATAGGATTGTTTTTTAGTTGGGATGTATAATATAAAGTTTTTGAATTTGAGGCTTTACAAAGTAATTTCCTCCCTTCCGAATAAAAATCGTGGCTCCGCCCCTGAATATTTAGAGATGAAAAAAATGTTTGTGTTTAGGGGAAGGGAGGGTTGGGAGAGAGAGGAATTTCATATTTCATGCACCCTTTGATATTTATAGGTACTATAGTTACTTGTTTTTTATTTATTAATGGAAAATTCTTTCAAAATAATGTTATATACAAAATCTTTGGCATATATATTTGTGTTTGTTTGATTAAAAAGACGAAGTTCACTCCAAAGAACACAAAACCCTTCCTTCATACCACTACAGCATGTCTTCTTACCTAGTCCGCCTCCGTGGAGTTTTCTTTAAGACCCTTAAACCCACCACCACCTCCTCCACTATACCCGAAATCTTACCACCTACATCCACCGCCACCACCACCACTACCTCCACTATACCCGAAATCTTACCACCTACATCCACCGCCACCACCACCACTACCTCCACTATACCCGAAATCTTACCACCTACATCCACCGCCACCACCACCACCACCACTACCTCCACTATACCCGAAATCTTACCACCTACATCCACCGCCACCACCACCACCACCACTACCTCCACTATACCCGAAATCTTACCACCTACATCCACCGCCACCACCACCACCACCACTACCTCCACTATACCCGAAATCTTACCACCTACATCCACCGCCGCCACCACCACCTCCACTATACCCGAAATCTTACCACCTACATCCCTCGGCCGCCTCCGTGGCATTTTCGTTAAGACCCCTAAACCCACCACCATTGCCACCACCACCTCCACTATACCCAAAATCTTACCACCTACATCCACCGCCACTACCACCACTACCACCACTACCACCACTACCACCACACCAAATTCCAAAACAGCCGTTATGGTTACCAATATTGTCAAGCAGTTCAAGAAAAACTCGAGGTCAGATAGTTTCCGCCGCAACTCAAACAAATATGAAGCTACTGTCCGCCGCCTCATCGCCGGAAAACACTTCTCCGCTATCGAAACCATCCTCGAACACCAAAGGAAGTATAAAGAAAGTATGAGCGAAGAAACTTTTGCTGTTCGCCTCATTTCTCTTTACGGTAAAGCTAAAATGTTCAAAAATGCTCGTAAACTGTTTGATGATATGCCTAGCTTAGGCGTTAATCGAACCGTCATTTCATTCAATGCCCTTCTATATGCTTATGTTAACTCAAAGAAATACGATGAAATAGCCGAAATATTCAAAGAAATGCCAGCAATTTCATCAATTGAACCCGATATTGTATCATATAACACCATGATCAAAGCTTTTTGCGAAATGGGTGCTTTAGATTCTGCAGTTACAATAATGGATAAGATGGAGAAAGATGGAATCACTCCTGATTTAATAAGCTATAACACGATTTTAGATAAGTATTACAAGAGTGATAAATTCTCAGAAGCGGAAAAATTGTGGAGTGTAATGAAAGATAAGAATATAGTCCCTAATGCGAGGACTTATAACCCAAAATTACGAGGTTTAGTTCAAAATGGACGGGTTTTAGAAGCTGTAGAGTTGATAAAGGAGATGGAAGAAAATGAAGTGAAACCTGATGTGTTTAGTTATAATTCAGTAATTAAAGGATTTGTAGATGAAGGAAATTTAGAAGAGGTGAAAAAGTGGTATGAGAAGATTGAAGAGAATGGTTTAATTCCAGATTATGTAACTTTTGGGATGCTTATTCCGTTCTTTAGGGAAAAGGGTGATTTTAGTTATGTTTTTGGGTTGTGCAAAAGAATTATTGAGTTGAAGATGCATATTTTATACGCGGAAATTCAGAAAGTTGTTGATGGATTGATCGAGAATTCGAGAGTTGAAGAGGCTAAGGAGTTGTTTGAGTTAGCTAATACGAGTAAAATTTATCGTAATAAGTTGAAAATGAAGATCATTGAGTAGTGATATTGTAATATTTAACATTTCTAAATATTCGTTAGGTTTAACTTTGAATTTGAGCTATTATTAGATGAATGAATCTTAGGATAACCTTTTTGGGAAGTATTGATTGTCATGAAGCTCGTTTATTTTATTAAAAGATATTGAGTTATATGGATGTGTTTGGTTTAATATTTATATATTAAAGGTTTATATTATTAATCATTCATGTATGTTATCTTTATGAATTAGTATGTAATTCTATTAGACAAAACTAAAATTAAAAAATTAGTATGTATTTCGACCCAAAATAAAAAATGTATGTGTTCTATATAAATTCCAAGTTAAAGTTATATATTGCTGATGTGGTTTACTTGCGTGTTTTACATATTGACCTGAGTTAATGATTTGTGTGGGATTTTAATTGAAGTCTGGCTTACTAATTAAAATGGTAGCGTTTTATCTACTTGAATACGTGGCACGACTATATTGATTTAGGGATGTGTCATGATTTAAGATGCACCAGATTACTCTTCACATTACGTAAATGTGGCACCCATTACACAAATTAGCGTGTTCGAAGCCTTGTTGTTCTTCATGGTTTTCCCTATGTCTTATGGCTTCACGTCAGATATCTTCATGTTTCTTAGTAATTTTGGCTTTCTTATCCTTGTAGGGTATGAATGGTCCATAATTGGTAACTACCCAAAGTACATAGTCGATCCCCTTGAGAAAAATATACATTATTTTCATCTAGGGGAAATATTTTATACCTATGAATAACGGAGGTCTAGTTGTACACACAGATTATGTTTGGTTAGCTTCTATGTCGTAATATTCTAGGAAAATTCAAGTTCAAATTAAATACTTAGAGTTAGGCTTTGATTCCATTTGTTAGCCAACCTAATACCTCGAAAGGTGGGGGTTAAATATGACTATGTACAATTAAAATATCTTAAGCTAATTTATTTATTAATTGAAAAACTCTATTAAATAACTTATTTAACACTAGATAGAATAAAAAGATAAATATATTGAGTTGTCTAAGTGAATATATCATAGGATGTTTGGAAACATGCCTTATTTTGCAAACACAATCCCTTATTAATATAAATCACCATTATTTTGCAAAGTCACCTATTTATCATATTAATTAAAAACTAATTAATATAACTAAGGGAAAATTATAGAGGAAGCGTGTTATAGAGAGTTGATAAAATCAAATTAAATTTTATAAAAGTTCGATACTTAATTTTCAAAACTTCGTTTTCAACCAAGTGTTATTAATGTTATACTCTTTTAGTTGATTTGGATGAGAAACTTTGTTAATTTTGCAAAACAAGGGATTAGGAATATATAACTTTTATAAGAAATAAAATTTAAAACCGCCTTGAAAAAACACATATATCCCTATACAGGCGCTCACATAGGATTTTAGGTGTTGGAAGGTATCCGACCGTCCTCCTAACACATTTTTTATTGGGTAATTAATGATAAGAGTAACTATACAAATACTACGAGTATACCCAATCAAAAATTACTCGAGTGAAATGCTAAAACTATATTCCTCTAAAAGAACCTTTACAAATCATCTAAGTGGATGAAACAAAAGTTTCATACCTATCAAAGTGGCAAGATGAGTATAAACAAAAAAAAAAGATACGATAAACACTGAGCTTAATGTTCTTGTCCATGCTCTCCATATTGTCACCATATCCTCAAAATTGAGCTTGTTGCGAGCTTCCCAAAATGAGTACATAGTAGAAGCAAACATGATCCTCCAAGCCTCCTTTTTCCAAACTACTATGATTGTGCTCTTCTTTACAATCAACGACGATTTGGATGGTGCAAATGAAGTACCTTATACCCACAAAATAAAAGAAGTTTCATTTTTTTCATGCTCTTCTTTGCATAACATACGTGTTGGATCAAGTTCTATATAGGATAGTCGATCCTTTCTCTCAGGGAAATCCACGCTATGACAACATGCTTAGGAGTCATCCACATTTTCCATAAACCACTAGCACATGAACTCGGGGGGTTAAAAGTCAAACGTCTATTGAAGTATCCGAGCAGACTAATATTATGAGTGGTTTTCACATACACTCAAATTTTTATGTATCAAACATAGACTGGGTTCCGCCTAGTATGGGTAAAGTTAAAATTAACTCTGATGCAGTTTTGATGCCTTAGACTCTAATTCTTGTGTTGCTTCTATTACTAGGGATCACAAAGGAAGAATCTTGGATGGTATTGTGAATTGTGTAAGAGTTTTAACATCTTTGGAGGCAGAATCTAAGAGCATCTTTCAAACTTGTAGATTGATAACTTCCTTCTCATATGGAGCTATCACTATAGAAAATGATTGTGTTTCTTTAATTAAATCTCTGTTGTGTAATAAAGTTATACCTTCTTACAACATTAAATTTTTTATTAAGGATATTAGAGCTAGTATTGTTCATTTAAATATCAATTTCTCCTTAATCTGTAGGAGTATAACTAATTTAGTTTGATAGGTTACAATCGTCCTAATTAGCTAAACTTACTTAAATATTGAGTAGCTTTTTTTTGTTGATCTTGGTATAAATGAATTTTTTTTACTAAAGAAAAAGAAAATTGTATATACTAGGTAGAAAATACATGTATTTAACGTTCTTCCTGAATCGTGAACATAGAACTCTTCCTCGTACCACTACCTCCATTAAGGTATGTCTTCTTCCTTCTTAAGTCGCCTCCGTGGCTTTCCCTTCAAGATCCCCAAACCAGAACCCACCACCACCTCTACTATCTCCAAAATCTCTCCACCTTCCTCCAATGCCGTCACCACATCAAATCCCATAATAACCGTTGAGCCGCCAAAACCCAATCCCACCACCTCCTTTATACCCAAAATCTCCCCACCTTCCTCCATTGTCACCCCCACCATCACCACCAAACCGAAACCCAAAAAACCCGTTATAGAGTACGATATAGTCAAGCGATTCAAGAAAAACTCCGACTATCCGGATTTCCGCTGCAAATCAAGCGCCTACGAATCCACAGTCCAACGCCTCATTAAAGAGAAACGCTTCTCTGATATCGAAAGCATCCTAGAACACCAAAGGAGATATAAAGATAGTTTCAGAGATGAAGATTTCGCTGTTCGTCTCATTTCTCTTTACGGTAAAGCTAAGATGTTTAACCATGCTCGTAAACTATTCGATGATTTGCATAGCTTAGGTTGTAATTACACAGTCATTTCATTCAATGCCCTTTTATATGCTTGTGTTAACTCAAAAAAATACGATCAAATAGCCGATATATTCAGAAAAAAACCCGAGTCAATTGTACCGGATACTTTATCATATAACATCATGATCAAATCGTTTTGCGAAAGGGGCTCTTTTGATTTTGCCTTTAGATTGATGAATAATATGGAGAAGATTGGATTAAAACCCGACTCAGTAACCTATAACATCATTTTATTTGCGTATTACACTAGTAATAAATTATCAGAAGCGGAAACATTGTGGGGTCTTTTAATGAAAGATGAAAATATGCTTCTTTATGAGGAGACTTGTAGAGCAAAAATACGAGCTTTGGTTCAAAATAATCAAGTTTCAGAGGTGGTGGAGTTGATGAAGGAAATGGAAGAAAAGGATATGAAGCCGAAAGTGTGTGATTATAATGAGGTGATTAAAGAATTATTAGATAATGAAAACTTGGAAGAGGCGAAAAAGTGGTACGAGAAAATTGAGGAGAATGGTTTAATTCCGGATTATTTCACCTTGAAGATGCTTATTCCGTTTGTTCGGGACAAGGGTGATTTTAGTTATGCTATTGACTTGTGCAAAAGGATTATTGACTTGAAGAGATATATGTTTTATGCAGAGATTCAGAAGGTTGTTGATTGGTTGATCGAGAAATCGAGAGTGGAAGAAGCTAAGGAGCTAGTTGAGTTAGCCAATTGGAGTATTATTTATCACGATAAGTTGAAAATGCCGACCAAGTTGAAAATGCCGACCATTGAGTAAAATCGTATCACATTTGTGTGTTTCTTATATTAACTTCTCTTAGTACTTGCATTCCCATATCCTTTTTTAGTTAAACGAAAACTTCAATAAATTGTAAGCACGTTGCGTTAAAAGGGTTGACCAACCAAACCCGGGGAAATTATAGAATTAACAAGACAAGAAAAATAACAATTAAAAAAGCGCACAACCCAAACAAGTATAACTATAAAATTTACTCGGGTAATATGTATATACGTGAAGGTTTTCGAACCGCTTTCCTATCAACCATGGTGAACAAGAACTAACTACCTATGCTATAAGACGGATCACACAACAATCGAAAAACAAGCGAAAACGCCAAAGGTGGAAGCGGACAATAACCACCATGACAAACAAGAACCAACGAGTCATGAGACGAATCACACAATAATCGATGAATTAGGGCAAGAATACCGCAAAAGAGGAAGAAGAAGACAACGAGAAAACTCTCTAAATTGCATCACTTGTGAAGGGATAAAGGTACCACAATTAAGGGTGAAAGGGGGAGTGAAGACAAGGGGTAACACAGCCATTTCAAAGCGGTAGAAGAAGAAGTATAATAGTAGTAAGATGGAAAGATATGAAGCGACACAACAAAGAAAAGATATACAGTGACACAACAAAGAATTTCAAACCCGCACCATTCAGTTCTAAGCAATGTAATCCAACAACCACCTACCCGTCATAAGCTCGAATCAGAAATTATCGAATAAAGGGAGATCAACAAATACTTTCTAAACAAACTACTATCGTAAAAAAACAACTCACAACCATTGCTAGATCCCCACCAAGAAATCATCTGACAACAAGAAGAAGAAAACACACTACCGAAGCACCACTAAGATTCCAATGGACACAAGCGAAACGAGTGAAGTCTCCACCAATTCAGATAGTTTTGCTAGAACCCAACTTATGAATGAAAAATATACGTAGTATTCACATCTGAACCCCAAAGAAGTGGTAGTATCAACCAAACCAAAGAATTCAGTAAAACAACAAATCAAAGATAAAATTCATGCAACCAGTCACAAGGCTTAAAACCCACCCTTAAAGTATGATCCCCTATTATCCAAGCCCACCAGTATCAAGAACAAAGGAAACTTTTTTACTGGAAAATCATACACACCACCACCTCGAATATGATATGATCTAAGTAAAGGAAACCTCAAAGGAGAAGCCATATGCGTACTCAAAACAGAGAACACAAAAACAAATTGTCTTACCGAAAAAAGTGAATACAACAAGAAACATACATGGTTTTGAGACTCGCACCGCATAATGCTTGACTCGGATGCACTAGGAACCTGGAGCCATGCCGACCATGAACACCACTTAGAGATATCTTAAAACCATTGTTCTAAAACTCGGCCTAGGCGCTAGAAGATAGTGTACCTTTTAGAAATGGCACAAACGACCTCTAGGCGGTCCCGGAAGGTCCTAGGCGGACCCAGGCGGTCTAGAGGCTAGAAATAAAATAACACAAAAAATTGAAAAAATTATTTTTTGACATAAAAAACCGCCTAGGCTCCGCCTAGAGGCGTTCGATCCCCTTGGCGCTCGAATGTGATTGGCCGCCCGCCTAGCGCCTTTTAGAACACTGCTTAAAAGTGCAAGGAAAAGAAGGGGAAAGGGAAAAAGATGTGAACAAAAATACAAATAAACCCAAAAACTATTGAAACAAAAATGAGAGAGTAAAGGGAGGAATAAGGACCTGCAAAATTTGATCTACACATATATAAAAGAAGATCACACAAAATATGAAATATCGAGCGCCATCCGGACCTGGAATGTGCTAGTTTAAGTGATGATTACACTACCCCCATCATAGGAGGACATATCAAGTATGAGGCTTCCCACGAAACGACATGATAGCTATTTTCTAGTTAAACACAACTATAAATCGATATACCAAAATTTGATTTTATCGACAAACAAAAACAATCCAACCAAACAAAAAATAAGGAAAGACAAAGTATCAACATAAACCCTAGACCTTTGTAGCCAATGTTTGATGATTTAAAAGGGGTACTTGATAAGTACCTAACATTTTTAATCTCACAAAGTTGAGAATATGCCAAAAGAAACTAGGGCAAGTGAGAATATCAAACTATTAGTATTAAGAGATTTAACGCAACCTCATTAATACGATGACATCATAGAAACTGTTTGGTCCTATCTGATTGACAATTAATAATCGAAGGCGACAATTGGCGTTATTAATGCTGAGCTCAGGTTCGTGATATAAAGTTAACTGCTAAACGTATAGTTATAAAGACTTCGTGCATTGAGGGGGAAATATGGAATAACTACATAAATAAACCCTATAAGTAGGAGTAGAAATGCATAGAAAAACTAATAAAATTAATATGGGCTTTTACGCCTCTATCATTTTTGCAATAATGGTCATTCATTATTTTGCATTCTATTCTTCTTTAAGTTTACGTAATACACATTCAATTTACGTACAATTATTCTTAATATTTCCTATGATTATACATTTTACCTAATCTACCGCAAACAAACTCACCCAACAAATTCACTCAATCCAGTTCACACAAGTTTTATTTGGTAGAATTTGTTCTATCACGTTCCAAATCGTGACATATGTGGATAACTATTTGAAAAGTGGGGTATAATCCCTTACTTTTAGCATGTTAGAGAAAAGTGAGACACCTAGGTATTAAAAGGGCCTGTCTCCTCTTTGCAATTCTGTTGAGTTATTGATGATCTTCATCTCATAGGCCTTGATCTATGTAATTATTTGATTATGTTTAGGCGAAGACTCTGTATTTTCTCATAATTACCAGTGCAGCCAAGCATAATTGCAGTTCAGGCAGTCTCCCTTGCAAAAAAAACTATAGGATTATCCGCAAATGTCAGATGAGTAGTTTTAAACCTCTCACATTTTGGATGATAAATGTATGGTGGGGAAGCTATAATCTTGTGGATGAATCTCGAAAGATACTCTAAACATAAAATAATTATGAATAGAGATAACAAATTTCCTTCCATTAATCTTTTCTTGCCTTTGAAAAACCCATGAATACTTACGTTACGCAATCAAGTTCGAATGGCATAGTGACCCATGTGATAACTCAATCAATGGATTGATTAATAAAATTTAACCCCTGAATCACATTATGTATGAACTATCACATGATCAAATCATAAATTTTAGAAGATCGATCTTAATAGTGTATGTTGGCAAATTTCTCTTGACTCTATAACTTTTCAACAACTCTTGCATAAGATAAATATCGTCCATTATAAATTTCCTCGGGACAAACGCAGATTGCGCTTTGCGCTTTGTCCCCAATACAGTCAAAGTCAAAGACCAATGCAAGTCTCTTCGATTTGATATAATAGCACGATATCATCTTTCAGATTGAATTAAATTATTTTTATCTTGAAAGGCATCTCTCCTGACCCTGATATGGCCATGCAAAATGTTATATCAACCAATGATGAGTATTTATTTTTCAATAGTAAAGTTTTGAGGTTGAAAGTCAAACTTTTATTGAAGTATCTGAGCAGACTAATATTATGAGTGGTTCTCACATACACTCAGAGTTTTATGTATCAGACACAGGCTGGGTTCCACGTAGTATGGGTAAAATTAAAATTAACTCTTGTAGTTGTTGTTGCCTTAAACTCTAATTATTCTGTTGCTTCTATTGTTAGGGTTCACAAAGGAAGAATCTTGGATAGTGTTGTGAATTTCGTGAGAGCTTTAACACATTTGTAGGCAGAAACTAAGAGCATCTTTCAAACTTGTAGATTGACAGCTTCCTTCCCCTATGGAGTTGTCACTATATAAAATAATTGTGCTTCTTAATTAAGTCTCTTATGTGTAATAAAGTTATACCTTTTCATAACATTAAACTTTTGGTTAAGGGTATTAGAGCTAGTAGTGTTCATTGTAATATTTATCGCTCCTTAGGGTTTGTTTGGATATAGAGGGGGATTAATTATTAAAGGATAGGAAAGGATAGTATATTAAAGGAAAGAAGAGGGGAGTATTTGATCTTGTTTGGATTGAGTAGAAAAAGAAAGGAAAGTATAAGTAAAGGATTATTTGAATTTTGTGTTTGGATTGTGTAAGTAAAGGAAAGAAAAAGATTAATTACTAAATTACTTTTGTACCCCTAATAAAATATATTTTAAATAGAACATAAGGGTAATAAAGATATTTTACCATTAAAATTAATCCCTACCTTCTAATGACTCCAAATTGGAGGGATAAGATATAAAGAATTAGAAGGTATTATTTTAATCCTTTAATAACGCATCTTTCAAAATTTTATAATACAAACAAAGAAAGGATAATTATTATCCTTTATAATCCCTTCCCTCCCCCTTCTAATCCCTCAATCCAAACATACCCTTAGTCTCTAGGAGTAAAAATATGGTACCAAATTGAGTAGCTAAACAAAAATTTAGAATTATTTTATTTAGTTTGATTGGTTACCATCGTCCCAATTCACTAATTTTTTTTTTTACAGAAATATATAGAACTAGATTACCCAACTTTACCCCCAAAGGATGAAGAAATACCAAGACTCTGGCTAGTGGAGCTAACCTTGGTTCCCAATTCACTAAACTTGCTTAGGTATTGGGTAGTTTTTATGTTAATGAAACATTTCGACTTAAAAAAAAAGAACATTGGATATTAGGTATATGTAATTCCGTTGGTTTAGTTAATATTCAAAATACTTTCTTCCTGAAAAAAAAAAAAAAAAGTCCATTTGTGAACATATAACCTTTTCTCGTACCACTACCTCCATTACAATATGTCTTCTCTCTTCTCCCGCCTCCTCCATGGCTTTTTCTTTAAGATCCCCAAATCCGAATCCACCACCACCTTCACTATACCCAAAATCTCCGCCACCACACCAATTCCCAAAACAACCGTTGAAACCCCAAAACCCAAACCCACCACCTCCTTTACACCCAAAATCTCCCCACCTTCCCCCACCATCTCCGCCGCACTGGATCCCAAAAACCCCCTTAAAGTCTACGATTTAGTCAAACGATTTAAGCAAATCTCAGACAACGAGAATTTCCGCCGCAAATCAAGCAACTACGAAGCCACAGTCCAACGTCTCATCAACGGGAACTACTTCTTAGCTATCGAAAGCATTCTAGAACACCAAAGAAAATACAAAGACAGTTTCAAAGACGAAACCTTCGCTGTTCGCATCATTTCTCTTTACGGTAAAGCTAAGATGTTCAAACATGCTCGTAAATTATTTCATGATTTACCTACCTTAGGCTGTAATTACACAGTCATTTCATTTAACGCTCTTCTATATGCTTGTGTTTACTCAAAGAAATACGATGAAATAATCAATCTATTAAAAGATAAACCTGTATCAATTAAACTCGATACTGAATCGTATAACATTATCATCAAAGCTTTTTGTGAAATGGGTGATTTTAATTCCGCCATTACTTTACTCAATGAGTTCGAGAAGAGTGGATTAAATCCCGACTTTATAACATATTACACGATTTTAGATGCGTATTACAAGAGAAATAAATTTTCAGAAGCAGAAAAATTTTGGGGTCTAATAAAGGATAAGAATGTAGAGATTTATAACACAAAATTACAATATTTGGTTTATAAAAATCAGGTTTTAGAGGCGGTAAATTTGATGAAGGAAATGGAAGAAAAAGAAGTGAAATTAAATTTGTTAAGTTATAATACGATGATTAAAGGATTTGTAAGAAATGGAACATTGGAAGAGGCGAAAAAGATGTATGAGAAGATAAATGAGAATTATTTAATTCCGGATTATATAACCTTTTGTATGCTTATACCGTTTGTTCGAGATAAGGGTGATTTAAGTTATGCTATTGGTTTGTGTAAAAGGGTTATTGAATTAGAGATTTATTATTCTGTTATAGAGATTCAGAAATTAGTTGATGGGTTAATTGTGGAATCGAGAGTTGAAGAGGCTAAGGAGTTAGTTGAGTTAGTTAATTCGAGTAGAATGTATCGGGATAAGGATAAGTTGAAAATGCCGCTTCTGTGATAACTTCTTCTAACTTGCATTCTTTAAGGGGACAACTTATGTGTTAGGTTTAGCATTTTCGTAATTTAAAGTTGTAATTATTGAGGGATCTCAGGTTTTTGTCCACATAGATAGCAGAGAAGGCATGATTTTTGCTTGCTTGAATTGTCAAGGAGTGAGGTTTTCTTTGACAAAGTGCAGTGTTAAGTCTTCTGTTAATTGTTTTAATCCATCTGTTTCGTGAAATGTGTTCGATCACATAAACATTTTTAGTCGTGGAATTTTGTTAATCCTATTGGTAATACTGGTTTTTCCAGGGGATGTTTCTCCTATGGAAGGATTGCACTAATTTCTCAGTTATTTTTGAGATTTTTTTTTTAGTTTGTCATATTAATGAAAAATCGGTCTGTGTTTAATATTCAATCTTATTCACGCGCCCAACGTCTCAAGAAACTATGAGAAAACATCACTAACTATAATAGAGGTAGTAATGAACTTTGGTTAATATCGGGTGATTTTAACAGACATATCAGTTTCTTTTGAAAGGAGTAATGAATGATATATGATACAGAAGTCGTACCACCAAATATGATTTGGATAATATGATTTAGATATGAATTATCAATTATATTATTTCTCAATTTAAATTTATCTCTTTTCTTAATATACATCCCGACCAGTTTATGTTAAATTATTTGGTGGTGTGAATTTTGGTGCTATATAACATTACTCTCTAAAAAATTGGGTATGTGTGAGGCTAATGGAACATATGCAATCGTATAAAGATTTTATCTAATACATAATCACCACAATACGATATCAAGTTTAAATTAGTTTCGCAATACAAGAAGGAGTCGTATACTTTGAAATGGTGGCTATAGGTTGTTCCTCGATCCTCTAATGGTCCACTTAACTACTCCTTATTTTCTCAATTGTTACTTAATTACACAACTAGAATTTTGAGGTCTTTTGGGTTTAACGTAGAATTAGGATCGGGTGTGATATATTATG
The DNA here is from genome assembly GCA_029959085.1 of Nemophila menziesii. Lineage (NCBI taxonomy): Eukaryota > Viridiplantae > Streptophyta > Magnoliopsida > Boraginales > Hydrophyllaceae > Nemophila > Nemophila menziesii. The sequence continues at coordinate 38,431,619 of JARWIR010000004.1, read as the reverse complement.
ATAGTTTGAAGTAAGATTTTACTTCTCTACTCACTAACCGTCGACTAAACGTGGTAAAGTTTGAGTTTACACTTATGAACGTATAAGTATCCCAAAGAATCTCAGACCAATTCACAATTATTATCATATCTTTCCTTTACCGGTTGTTTTGTTTTCATATTCTTTTTTATATATTTTTTTTTCGATGTATGGGTGTCCGGGCCAGCTTACGCACACCACGACTATTCCCATAGGAAATATACACGCCTCCTCATGCATACTCCCACTTAATCAGAACTAGGTTACTTATGTTCAGGGAGGGGACTTGAACCTTGCACCTCTTGCTTACCTTAAGGGCTCAAGAAATAACAAGACTGGGGGGATTCGAATCCTGCACCTCCTAGATGAGAGACAGGTCCTGACCATTGAGCTAGTCCAAATGGTTTCTATTTCTTTTTTCTTGTTTTTATAACTTGAACATGGAAACTCGTTTTAACGTGAGATTTCATGTTAACATAATTTCATGTATATATGTATAAATAATATCTTTTAGAATCCGACAAAGGATTACAACAAAGCGCATCATCAACTAGCACATTACAAGCTCAATCCATGCAATGTATATCCCATACTAGAATACCCACCACCCCAAACTCAAGTTTAGAGGATAACTAGTTTTAAGGCGTTGCGATTCGTGAGCGGTCATACAGATAAATGTTTAAAAGTAAGGGGTATAGGCTTATAATATTGCTATGAAAGAAAGCGATTAAGGCTAAGAGAGGACTAAGACATACAATTCACTTCAATTGGCCAGCAAGCTAAAGGAAACACGTTGCTATCAATTAAACGCTTCAACCATTTTCCTAACTATGTGGTTTCGTTACTTTTCACTTTTAGTTAAGTGGATTTTAACTAGGTTGGATCTCACATGCTACACACCATTCATTCTACCCTAGTTTAAACTATCTTCTATGCATTGCTTACTAATTATCTCCATCTAAAAATTATGTTTTTCATACAAATACTTTAAGCACAATTATGAACAAAATTAAAGCACACTTACATTATATCTAACTTGTTAAAGACATGCTTTCAGGTTCATTCTCTAAGTTCTACACCTATTCCTTACACTAATTTTGTAAAGTATTTAAAACACATAAACGGAGATGTGGAAAACGAGTATCCCACCCTCAATTCAAATTTGAGTTGTGTCTCAATGACTCGAAAAGACTCAAAAGATGTAAAAACCTTAGAATTATACACTAACACATAAAAGAAAATACAAGAAGGGATAGAACTACATAACTCAAGGCTCAAGGCACACGTGCTTTCGCTTCATCACCCGAGGGAGGATGATGTGAAAGATCCATGTCCACGCTCGTTGAATAGATATATTGAACCGTACTAGAGTGCTAACGTGGAACAAAATATGTGGTTTCACACGAACAAACGCAAAATTCCCACGTTTGCACTCTTGTCTCTAGATGATATAGTTAAGATTAAGACAATTCTCGATTCACCTAAAATCTTCTATCGTAATTTGCTAGAACTCCTAAAGGAACCCCCAACTCAGTCTTCACCCAGTCTCAGAAAAAGATATGTTGGTTGGTGATTTGATGAAGATGAATGAATATCTTTGTTCTTCACGGTTGTCATCCGCTCACACATGCAATAAGCTGCGTGGGGGTGTGGTGTACTGCTCCCGATCCTCTTAGACATGATTAAAAAACCTAAAATTTGCTAACATGAATGTGGAATTATTGAGTGAGGGTGCGGTATCCCGCGTGCTTGATTTTTCCCATCTTTTTTTCCCGTCATGGATATAGAGGCCCCAAAAAATTTTGAATCGTCAATGCTGGTAAGTTCTACCAGCTATGTTGGACTCTCTAGCGTGGACTTTCGCACCTATGTTTATTTGAAACGCTATGCCCTTTTTGGTATGCGTAATATACACTAAAATCTAACACTCAACATTAAAATAATTTTAATGGGTATTCTTATGACCCGAAGAGCTATGGAGATCGTAGACTGTGTAATGACCACATTGATTTTAAGAGAGAGATAAAATGTACACATTTTGGCAGCTGAATGGAGTATTAATATATGAAATGAGTGTGCATATGAGGTTGGTATGGTGCACAATATTAAAATACATGAGTACATAGTTAGGTCATTGTGGGGCCCAAACCATGCATTGGATATTGACATGTAGAAATGTGTTAACCTGGGATGTCAGTTGTACCCATAGTCTTACTTCTTCAACGTGCCTACCCTCGGGAAAGTTAGATCCCCTAAGATATTTTTTTGGACTTATTTGGATAGATGTCCCAAGATGTGAGTCCAAAGTTTCTTTTTCCAGGGGAGACTTCAAAAAATATATTGAAGAACAGGAGATTTTGACCTTTAGAGTTCGAGACCTTTCAGAAACAATACTAGTAAGATAAAAAACCTCCAATCTCGTCTCACTTACCTCTACAATGATTTTTTTAAAAGATAATCTTGAGAAAGAGAAATCTATCGATTTTGCCCTAGATAATGTATGGACACAAGAAGATTATTTATGGGTTGTTAGACCAAGAGACAAATGGATTGATGTGGGTGATTAAACACACTTTGTTTTATGCAAGTATTATTCAGTTACATTTTTAACATGATTACACGATCATTGACAATAATGAGACCTGACATGAAGACCCAAGCAAATCAATGATATTTTAGTCTTATATTTTGAAAATATCTATAAGGTTAATCTTGGAACCTCATGTTGCAACTGATTTCATCCTATGTAAATTTTCCCATTAAATTACTTTATAAATCATGCACACATAACTATTGAGGAAGTCAAAACAACAATTTTCCAAATGACTGGTAAAAAGTATACATGCACAGATAGGAGCCTAGGGTTGTTTTACCAAAAATACTCAAAGGTGGTAAAAATTGATTTTTTGGACCTTGTTATAGTTTTTTTTTGAAGGTAACTTGATTTATGAAAGATCAACAAAACTATCACCGCGCTTGTTCCAAAAGGATAAAACCAGGTCAAGGAAAGGGATTATATGCCCATTTCGCGTGCAAATTTTGATTATAAGATTAACTCTCCAGTTTTGAAAACTAGACTAAACCTTATTCTGGAAGAACTCGTTTACCCTATTCAATCGACTTTTGTGAAATATATAGACATTCAAGATAACATCATTTTGGCACAAGAAATTTTACACTTCTTTTGAAAATCTCAAAAATCTAACAAACACTATGCGACAGTCAAACTTGACAGGTAAAAAAGCATACGATGATGTCAGATGGAATTTCCTTGAGATAGTACTTAAGCAATTAGGGTTTCATGAAATCTTGATTAGGAGAATTATGGAACATATCTTGACAATGACTTACTAGATCTCTCTGTATGCGGAGTTGGTGGGTAACGTAATCCCCACTAATGGCATCAAGTAGGGTGACCCGCTTTAATTTTCTTTAGTCTTCTAATAGAGGCTTTTGTGGGACTTATTAATTTGGAAACCAGAATTGAAAACATTAAAGGTCTTAAGATTGATAGAGGATGCCCTTCTTTGACACATTAATGTTCGCTGATGACTCGATTTTCCTTGTTGGTCTTAAAGATACTTACATTTCATCTTTCAAGGAAGTTATTGCATATTATCGTGAAGGACCAGGTCAAAAAGGAAAATCTTAGCAAATTGTGTATATGTTTTATTAAAGAAACCCAGAGGGCGCTTGCTAAATCCACCACAAAATTTCTTAACATATAAAAATAATAATCCATTGACAAGTTATGGGTATCTAAATAAATTACACAAGATAAAAAATTAAAACTCGTGGATTAAATATCATATCTTTAGAAAATCGTTGGTATGGAAAGTAATAACTACTATCGAACGAAGGCAAGGAGGTCCTTATCAAATCAATCCTTCAGGGCTTTCCTAATTATACCATGTCTATTCTACAACTCCCACAAGTTGCGTGTATGGATCTTTCTAAGATGGTTGCAATTTTTTTATGAGGATCGGGATAACGAAAGAGAATTCACTGGAAAGATTAGGATAAAATTTTGATCTTCAAACGGGCCTCGTTTTCATAGATTTTGGGAATATGAATATAGTTGTCTCGTCGTCAACGACATATGGTGTACCTTACAACCATGATTCCCTTATTCATAAATTTCTTAAATAAATTAATTTCATCTTACTTTTTATGGAATTTTCCAAGCAAAAAAGTCAAATCATGGGATTGGAATAGTATTTTGGTAGGAAAAAATGTCTAGAACCGATGATGTATTTAACAAATTGGCAATGGGGTCAAGACGAACATGTGGTATGACAAATGGCTGTCAGCGCACATCCCAATTTCGAAATCGAAAGGTAATAATACTCAATGTGTTAGTGAACTTATTGTTCAAGATGGAATTCCCCCGCTATTTTATAACCTCTTTCATAGAGAAGTTGCAGAATTCATTATCCGCATCCAACTCTATGCGACTGATGAAGAAGATATGATTATTCGGTCTTATTCTGACAAAGGTGGTTTCACTACAAAACTAGATACCACGTCATATCAGCTATGAAAGCGAAACAACCGCCAACATCATCTTCTTCAGGATCATATAGGGACCCATCAATCTGGAAAATTCTCTAGCACTCAAAGGTCCCAACAAAAATAGGTTTTCATCTAGAAATGTTGCAATGATGTTATATTATGTGGGTGGGCCTGTTAAAGAGAAAAATACTCGTCTTCATAGCAATGCCCATTTACAGATGATAATGCTTTAGTCCTTATCAACACAATTGTGATGGGAAATTTGACAAATGGATCATGGATACTATAAAAAATAGGGTCGCCACAAAATGGTGTCAAGAAATTTTCTCAACTTTTCTATCTATGACCATTTGTAATATTTGGATTATCAAAATAAAAAGTATGTTTGAGAGCACATAATGGAACCCGAAGGCCGTCTTGATCCTAATTGTGAATAGTATGAAGGATATTTTTGACGATATGTGGGAAACCCCGGATTTGATCCCTTTTCCTGTTGGACAAGGTACACTAGACATTTAAAAAGCGGCTGATATTAAGAATCCCAACTGCCTTTAACCTCATTCGTAATATATTTTTTGTTGGAATGACGTCCCAACTGGGGTTGCCATCGTCTGGATGGATAATATAGATTCTACCATTCTGTGTGATGACAACCAATAAGGTGCAACTCGATGATTAAAGACAAGGTTGCAGCGATTCTCAAAACTTGTAGATATGCTATCTTCAAAGATGGGAATGTTACTATTCATACTAGTTGTCTTGGTATTACTAAAGTCATGCTTTCCCCATCTAACACTAATTGAAAACTCGCTCGGTTATGAGAAAAATTCGAGATATTACTAAGTTTTTTAAGTTTCTTATTTTCATCAAACATGACCTTTGAAACGATTAATCTTCTTGTTAAAGAGTTTAGGGGTAATTAATCTAGAGAATCGCTAATCGGTCCTATTCACGTGTTTGTTTCTCCGAAGATAATTTGTAACCTATTTTTTTTTAGGCAAAACAACCCAGCTTGAGATTGATAGTTGGCCTAGTGGTTAGGTTACTCCGCAGAGACCAAGAGGTCCTGGGATCGAATCTCATTGGAGTCAAAATGACTCCGAGTCCTAAGTGGCTCTCTCATGTACTCAAAAAAAAAAAAAAATAACCCAGCTGACATGACATCTGGACTTGTTATCTCATTTTATTTAATTTTAATTCATGTTTTGAAAAAAAAAAGTCAATCATTTTTTATGGTATCAAAATTACTTAGATCTTCATTAATTATGCGCCTAAGCATTTCTTCTATATCCAAATCTGTATATTTGTGTTTGTTTGATCATATATATACTCCTAGATCTTTTGTATTTCCCCGTTCTCTGAATGTATAAAACATCTTTCTTCATACGAAAACAAAAAGTTGTTCATCCGTACCCTTCTGCCATAAACGTATGTCTTCTTCCGTCTTAAGTCGCCTCCATAACCTCTTCGCTAAAACCCCCAAACTCAAACCCACCACCACCACCACCACCATCACCACCACCACCACACCAGATCCCAAAATAGCCGTCAATGTTAGAAATATAGTCAAGCAATTCAAGAAAAAGTCAAAGTACGTGAATTTCCGCTGCAAATCAAGCGTATACGAAACCACAGTCCGCCGCCTCTTCACCGGAAAACACTTCTACGCTATCGAAAGCATCCTCAAACACCAACGAAAGTACAAAGATAGCTTCAACGATGAGAATTTCGCTGTTCGCCTCATTTCTCTTTACGGTAATGCTAAAATGTTCGATAATGCACGTAAACTATTCGATGATTTGCCTAGCTTAGGCTGTAATTCCACAGTCATTTCATTCAATGCCCTTTTATACGCTTGTGTTAACTCACAAAAATACTATAAATTAGGCGATATATTCAGAAAAAAGCCATCACCGATTCAACCCAACACTGAATCATATAACATCGTAATCAAAGCGTTTTGTGAAATGGGTGCTTTAGATTACGCTATTATGGTGATGAATAATATGGAGAAGAATGGATTTAAGCCTGATTTAATAACATATAACACGATTTTAGAGGCTTATTACAAGAGTAATAAATTATTAGAAGCGGAAACAATGTGGGATCGTTTAATGAAAGATAAGAATGTAGTCCCTAATGCAGGGACTTATAATGCAAAATTCCGAGCTTTGTTTAAAAATACTCAGGTTTCAGAGGTGTTGAAGTTGATGAATGAAATGGAAGAAAAGGAAGTGAATCTGGATATGTTAAGTTATGATGTTATTCAAGGATTTATAGATGATGAAAATTTGGAAGTGGAGAAAAAGTGGAATGAGAATATAGTGGAGAATTGCTTAGTTCCATATGAATATAACGTGTATAATAGTAGTTCAAGTGATAATTAAGTGAAATTGGTATTTCTTAGTTTGTTTATTTTATTAAAATTTTTATTAAGTGAATTTAAACTAATACTTTGAATTTGTTTACTCTTTCATAAGATATGATTAAGTTTAATGTAAATGCAATTTCATAACATTTGCTTCCTTATTGTAACTGGATGTTTACCTTCAGGTGTGTGCCTTACCATGGTTTTTATGGTACCAGTTTTTGCCAAATAAAAAAAAGTATTCATATTTATAATTAATAAATTGTCAAGGTGATTGTAATTGTCACATTGTCTAAACATATTTCCCAGTGTTATCGGTCCCGTTCTTATGCAACACAGGTAAGGCGGAGCCGTTCTTTGTCCCGTTCTTATTGCCTCTGATTTTTCAAAATAAAAAAATTGTCATTTAGAAAAAAGGTTAATTTATAAGCTGTTGGTCATTTTTTATTTTTTTGAAATTTTATTTTAACCCCATAAATGTTAAAATATATATATTAAACCTATAATTATTTTTTATTGTAAAATAAATATTATTTCCTATAATATAAGAATTTGTAGGGTAAACAATTTTGAAAAAAATAGTATGAAAACTTATTATGCCATCTTTACATAATATAGAGACCTACCGTGCAATTTTGTATAATATAAGGACCTATTTTATAATTTTTGCATAATATTGGACTGGTAGTGCAAATATGTTTGAATTTTTTTTTTCCGAAGGCTGGCCTCCCTTACAAAAAATTGTGGCTACACCCCTGAAGGTAGATACATATAAACGAATAGTTGGCGAAGAGAGCTAACTCGGACTCTTTTATTGAAAGAGTTTTGTTTTGTTCGTATAATTCTTTTTTTTGGTTAGGTAAACGGTTGTATTAATAAAAAAGATATGTACACTGTATAAGAAGTTACCTACCTAGGCCTTAAAGTTTAAGGTAGCAACAATGAAACAAAACAACTATCTCATTACAAGCTATTCTCCCACTATTATCGGAAACGGAATGATGAGAGAACAAGAAATATAAAATGGAAATACGCCACTTAATCTCCTTGATAACCGCTCCCTAGAGGTTCGATCACCTCTCATGGAAAGGTGATTTCTTACCTTTCATATGCAATACAAGGTAGCTCCAAAATCAATCCTCCACTCATTTCTCCTCCAATTCTATCGAGCTTTAAATTTTTTAAGCCACTTTAAAGCGTTTGAAAGAGAGTAATCATCTTCTTATCAATGCCGAACCAATTCTTTGTCTCATCTCATATTTCTTTTGTATAATCACAATCGAAATAAATGTACTTATTTGACTTAAAGTCTTCACTACATAGAGCAAAAGGTGGATCTAACTCCAAATACGTCATGCGATCTTTTGTTTTAAGTCTCTCTCTTAGTTCCATCCAAACATCAATAGCAGGTTTAGGGATAACACAAGAGTCCCACATAATATTAGCCCACGGGTTCACAAAATATATTTTTCTAAACAAATCATAAAGGTTTTCCATATAAAGCGTAATTTTTTCACAAGATATCTCATAATTTGTCGGATGTTCATTTGCCAAGGAGAACCACCTATCCAAGATACTCTCTGTACCATCAACACCAGTCGGCCCTCGAATCATCTCCTTTAGCTTCCAAAGATTTTTCAAGAGAGCATAATCTAATCTCCTTGGATTCCACTCCCAAATGCTTACATTTTGAATAGATTTCCCATAAATTTATTTAATCCAAAGAGTACTTTTCAACAACAATCTTCCAAAACATTTTTAATAATAGTGTTTTGTTCCAAGCACCCACCTCTTTCAACCCAAGACCACCCTCCTCTTTAGGAACACAAATATTACTCCATTTGACTTGTGGCGGTTTATTACCCCAATAAAAATTACAACAAATACTTATATTCCGATAACGCGCACCTACCGGAACCGGAAAGATAGTGAACCAAAAACAAATAACTACTTGAAGAACTGATCGAATAATTTCTAATCTTCCCGCAAAAGAAAGGAAAGAAGCGTTCCAAGATCTTACATACCCCTCCAATTTATCAAAGAGAGGTTTGTAATCTCTTGAAAACAAAACGGATGAACCAAGAGGTACGCCTAGATATCAAAAAGCCATCTCACCTTTTTCCAAGTGCGTAGTATCCAAAATGTTTCCAAGCTCAGCACTATTAATCCCCACATAAATATTAGACTTATTTACATTGACATGGAGACCCGAAGTATCACCAAACCCTTTCAAGCTATCAATAAGAATTTTAACGGATACATGATCCCCTTGAGAGAGGAGCATTAAATCGTCGGCAAGCGAAAAATGGGTAATATTTTTGTTTTCACACTTTATATGATGCTTGAAATCCGTATTTTTATTCAAGAGCCTAGAAAGATATTCAAGACAAAGAATAATGAGATAGGGAGAGATAGGATGACCTTGCCTAAGGCTTTACACCCTTGAAGAAACATGAACTTCACCATTAATAGCCACCAAATAGAGAGGAGTAGTGACACAAATCATAATCCAATTAACAACCTTCTTCGTAAAACTTAACCCCTTAAGTACCTCATTGAGAAAATTCTCGGAGATAGAATCATACGCTTTCCGCAAGTCGATCTTGATAGTACATCCCAATGAGCTACTACTATTATTATAACCCCTAAATAATTCTTACATAAGGTGTATATTTTCAACCATCGATCTCCTGGGAACAAAAGTATTTTGGGCTTTGCCCACAGAATCCTCAGGTACAGATTTTATCCGATCCACGATTATAATAGTCGCCTTATAAATCACGTTACAACAAGAGATATGACGATAGTCATCAACACTAATAGGATCATCATTCTTTGGAATCAACGCAATAAGAGTAGTATTGAGTTGTTTAAGCAATAATCCAGGAGTAAAAAATTCACCATATCGCTTGAAAAATTCTTCACCAATGAGGTCCCACACTCACTTGAAAAAGAGTGAAGATAGCCATCGGAGCTGGGAGTTTTGTCATTTGAAATCCAAAATATAGCCTCCTTAATTTTGAGATAGGTGACCTTTTTACACATTTCCAGGCCTTGTTCATGAGAAAGAATATTACCCCAATTAAAAACATCTTGATCAATATTTGATGTAGCATCTTTTGTACCGAACAAATCCTTAAATTGATCAATAAAAGCATCATATACTTGAGCACTTGAAGTAGTAATATCCATATTCGGAAGTAAGATATTAGGAATAAAATGACACCTTTGTTTGCTCTTCAAAAGACCATTAAAGAGTTTTATACACCTATTACTCTTAAATTATCCAAACTTAGATTTTTGTTGAAAAAAACTAATCTCGGCTTTCTCAAGAGTCATCGCCTTTTCGCGAAGCCCAAGTAACTCATCAAAATTACTATCAATAACCAAGTTTTGTTGAAAACTAACCTCGACTATCTCAAGCTCTTCCCTCACTTTCTTAGCTCTCTCAGAAATATGTGAAAAGTGCTCCTTATTTAGCTTTCTCAAGTCAAACTTTAACGCTCGTAACTTTTGGCATAAAGTATCTTATTTTTTCCCGATAAGAGACTCATATTCCATCTATTATTCACCTTATGATTATACACCGCATGATCTACACACATATTATAAAAATAAAAAAGAGTGATTCTTTGAACGTGTTGTAGAGATAATGTGACGATACAAGGAGAATGATCAGACACACTCGACTTTGGTAAGAACTTGACATGAATGTAATGATTCAAAATTTTAAGTTTCCGATTACCCAACGCACGATCAATTTTGCTAAGGATATGATTATCATCCCAAGTAAAAAATTGTCTGGAGAATTGAACATCTTCAAGTCCAAGACTATTACAACAATCCGCAAATTTCTTAAAATCTTCCAAGGTAGCATTTTGCCCCTTGATCCTCTCATTCGCCGCAAGAATATTATTAAAATCTCCCAAGAGAACCAATGAATTATCAAAAGTAGAATCATGATCAATAAGGTTACTCCATAATCCCTTCTCTTTTACTCCCCCGTCCCAAAAATAATGTCCATTTACCTTTTCACACAGATTAAGAGGATTTTAGTTTGCACTTAATGAGATCTTAATCTGGTTCATTAAGATACGGGATCAATAAAACAATTTGTTTTTTCTGACCAATTCAGACCTGAATTGTTCTTAACTGGTCTGTTTCATTTAAGATTTCAAACTAAGTCTGAATCATTCAGACACTGCCTCTTATAGAATAAGTTCTATTCAGCTGTTAATTCAATATGAAGTACTTATTACTTAAAAAAAACAACTAAGAAAGCTAATATTTGTATACACCATTATATAATTACCCCTCATAAAGTGTATTAATATTTTAAATATGCGTTGCAAGTATAAATTTTTATTTTTTAATAAAAGAGATAATGAAAAAGTTGGAAAAAGTGTCTTGATATCTTAAGTGGACAATATTTTTGGGACACCTTATTTAGTAAGTGGACTTTATTTTTTGTACATAAACAATATCATTTAATCCATAAATAAAGGAAGTATAAAGGCTAATAAAAGATACCTTACATTTGACGTTGCGATGGATAATTTGAGGCCGTCTATCAAGAATTTCCATCTCCACTTTATCCGGGTCCCAAACAACTATAATTCTTCAGTACTCAATAAGATCAAAATTATCAACATATTTGCAACCCATTAGCATAGTTTTAAGAAATTTTCCACACACTTTCTATCTCTAATATACCCAACACATCAATACTCTTCCATCTTATAAGATTTATCACACCTCGTTTTTTATGGGTACAGCCGAAATCTCTCGTGTTTCATGACCTAATAATCATTAAATGTTCACGCAAGATTTTTCTTTATTTGCGCTCCTAAGACTCGCGCCCTTTGCTCTCCAATATTATCTTTTTTGTCACAAGTGTTCTCTTCTAACTAATGTAAGTTTCTTATAATTTGTCTCACGTTTCTTAGTTTTTTTGCTTATAACCATTTTAAACGGCACCTCCTCAACACTATCAACCCCCAAAATTAAACTCTCACTTGCCAAACCAACTTCTAAACCCATTTCCGTATAACCCGAACCATTCGCGCCCTCCTCGAAAATTACTAACTCGCGATTTTTAGGCGAAATTTCTGTATCTTTTTCTTTCGAGAAAATCACTATTGCAGCTGTCTTTAACCCCGAACCCACTTGAATATTAGAGACCTCATAGAAGCTGTCCTTCTTTGGTGATAAGTTAAGATCAATTTTCTGCTGCAACATAGTAGACTGTTACTGCTTTTCAAGTGAGGAAATATACAATTTTCTTACACGTTTCTGAGTCCATTATGTCCTTTAACGTGTAAGACTTATGGGACAAATTTTGGTGCAGAAGTTTGAATAGACCCCTTATGGAGGTGTATTTGTTGTACTGACTTAACAGTAATTCAGTTGAGTGATAACTCTGAGTACCATCCTTAGGGAATATAAAGTACATAAGAGAAAACATGTAGATCTTTTAGTGACACTACTAAATAAATTGACATGGCTCATCAGCTGTACTTCCTAAATATAATTTCAGATCCTCTCCTACTAACTTCTCATAGTTTGATCCGTTAAAAGATTTTGCGGACATTAAAATGAAAAGGAAGATAAAAGAAGGATGGTGACTAGATAAAGGAAGGATGGTAAATTGTTGACAAAAATGTTATAAATTGAAGATAAAAAGTTGCTTTTCAGTTTTCATTATGAAATTCTTCTAAATTTCCTTTTCTTCTTTGATGGCTGAGATTCTTCTTGTCTAAATTGGAGGGTAGAGATCTCCGCTTTGTAATTTATTTTAGTGTTTTAGTTATAAAAATAATAATATTTTAGAAAGTTGAAGAATCAACTTTAGTAATTGAAAACATTCTTAACAGTTAACACCTTTCAATGTCTCCAATATTGGAATAAAATATTAACGACGTCACATACCCTTCTTGTTATAAAATGTAGGGTACATTGCATGTTATTCCTGTAGTTAGTTAAAAGTACAAAAAGTTATGAAAGTGATGGTAAACTATTAGTTTGACCAACAATTCCACCAAATATTGTTAATAATAAAAAAATAAATATCAATTTATAACTCAAGGATAGTGTATACGGACCGGAGAATACTCCCATTGCCGTCGTAGTTCAGCCTGCCTAACGGTTCCCAGAACTGGTGCACCGGACCGGAGAGGAAAGTGGTCTAGAACCGGACCGGACCGGTATACCGGGTAGCGGCTCGGTTCTTCAAAAAAAAAATGGATGTAAAAAACCGGTCCGATAAGAACTAGAACTATGAGTTTTTTTTTTATATATGTTAACCAAAACCGGTGAAGGACCGGAACCGGTAAACCGGTCCCTTTTACGGGTCGTACTTCTAAGTTTTAGGACCGAAAACCAGACCGGACCGCGACCGATAGCAGAGGACCGGTCCGAACCGCACGTTAGTTAGGCTGAGTCGTAGTACATTAGTAAGAATTTGCATGAATATTTTTAAATAAAAAATTATTTTTTACCACTGGCCAAATTATATTCACTCCCATTCCTCCACAATTAGAAATGATCTTTTCTTTCTGAATTATAACCCCGAATCTTGTTTTTTTTCTACCAGATAAAAATCTTGGATATGTCCTTGAGAGATATCAAGTAAAAGTTTTCAGAAATTCAGGACATACGGACCTAAGTTATTCTATAACAAAACATATATGTATGGGTAACATATAGGTTTTTCAAAAGTTTGGGGGACCATGGTCCCCAACTATAGCCTCCCTCAGCCACAAGCACAAGGTGTTATTTGGATGTGATAGAAATTTCTTGCACTTTTCAGTTTCATGCATGTTTTGAACATTCAAAGTTCAAACACCTCTAAAACAACATGACTAATTGAAAGCTGTATGACCTTATGCTCAACAAACCACAACAAGAAAGATTCCCTAATCACCCCCCCCCCCCCCCCCCCCCCCCCATATCCCCACCCTATATATACCAAACACATCCCCATATCAATTTCAAATAGTCCACAACTCTTCTCTTTTCTCTTCCAATATGATCAGTAATTATGGACAAATGGTCTTTAGCAATTCTTCATTTTCCAACTCATACATAGGCGAAGAAGGGGAAGTCAAAAGAGGAAAGGAAAGAAGAGGGTACATTGATGAAGATGATGACGAGCCTGAAGATGGAGCTTTTAAATCAAAGAATCTCAAAGCCGAAAGAAGACGCCGTAAAAAACTTAGCGATAGACTTCTCGATCTCCGATCATTAGTCCCCACCATCTCAAATGCAATTTTCTTTACCCCTTATTTCAAAACATGATATTTTCTTAAATACATACACAATATTAACATTTTGTTGGGTTAGGGAAGGGGGCTCGTGTCAATGACCCTTATTTTTCTAGAGTTAATTGCTCTACAAGTCTTTATGCAAAATTTTCAATATAGGTCTCCTATAATATGCAAAAATTGCACCATAGATCTAATTATTAATTTTTTTGAATTAGTCAAATTATAAATCCTATATTATACAAAATAACTATACCTATATTTAGACAATATAAAATATTTCATACAAATAAAGATAAATTTTTAAAGTTGGAAGGTTAAGTAAGGATTTTGAAAATTATTAGGAGAGGAGGTAAATAAAGGGTTATAATAGCCAGTGCATGCTATTTATTTGCATTTCTATCTAGATGGTCAAATTTAAGCTAAAGAACTCAATTAACATGATAAAAAATGAGGGGCGCTTTTATCATACAAAGATAAATGAGTATTGAAATTTTTTACCGGTATATTTTTCTGATAGTTTTTATTTTTTAATCTTGTTTTAGATGACTAAAGAAGCGATAATCACCGATGCAATAAGCTATGTCGAGGAGTTAAAGAAAGAAGTTGATGATCTTAGTTATCAACTACAAGAAATGGAGACCACCCCTGAAGAAGAACAGATAAATAACCTACAAACTCAAGAAACTAAATTTGATGCTGAAGAAGAGATGGAAAAATGGGGAATTCAGGTGATTCTTTTTGGCGTTTTGTTCCCCATTTTTTTGAGTTAATTTCACTAAAGGTTCCTAGTTGATTAATGTTATCGTTGTTGGAAAACAGGCTCAAGTTCAAGTGGCTCGTGTTGATGAAAGTAATAAGTATTGGATAAAGATGGTTTACCCACAGAGGAAAAATGGGTTCATGAAATTGATGGAAGCTATAAGTGTTCTAGGATTTGAGATGAAGGACATAAATGTTACAACTAGTAAAGGGGCGATTCTTGTTACTTCTTCTATAGAGGTAAATATTTTTTTTTTTATATGTATACCTATCAACTAAAAACAATTAATAAAACCAACCTAAAACTTTATGATTTAGACAACTTGTTAGGAAGAGGAAAATGTTATGAAGATTAAGTGCAAGCTAAATTCATGTTCTCTATTTAAATAACATTTTAATTTAATCAAAGTCAGATTATTTCTCAACTTTTGAATAAAACTTTAGGTTAATAACACCGGACCTCTTCTACAGATTGTATTTATTTCTAAAGACGGAGCTATGTGTTCACTGGGGGTCATGATCCCCACTTAAGTTTTAGACTACCTTATGAACTACTTTAACCGAAAGAAAAAATATATGTATCTCTAACACCGATTGTAAAAACCTCCACTTAACTCCAATTTTTTTATATATCAAATTCAAGATTTTTTAGTGCAATATTCCAAAGTTTTTAGTCTTACTTTTTTAAGTCTGTCAATTTTTCTTGAATAATATAAGAACTGTAAGTGCAATTTGTATATAATATAAGAATCTATTTACAATTTTAATGTAGTATAAGGATTTATCGTATAATTTTTGCATTATATAAGGTTTTATTACACAATGAACTCCAAGAAATTGGGTAATGTCCTTAAAACCCAGGCGGATTTGGGGCCGATTCTCGATTTCGGGACAAAGTGAGAAATGATAATTTTTTTAACAAGAAATTCTTAAGAAAATTAGTCTTCCGCCTTTTCAAATTTAAAATTCGCCCCTAACTTCTTCTTGAACCCCGTTAATTGTTCTACCGTTTCATTTTCTAAAGATTCATGTTAAATCCGCCCCTTCTAAAAAATTTTAATTTTGCCCCTTTACCTTTGGTAATATATTTTTCTCCAATAAATGTTTAGCAACACCCTTTTAAGAATATCAAAGATTATGAATGATTTCAGGGGATACGTGGAGACGTGGTCGAAGCTGACGAAATCAGAGAGTTTTTACAAGAGATCACGACAAGCATTTAGAGGAGAAAGCAACTTCGATATTTATCATTTAATAATTCTTTATGATTAAGTAATTCAAATATTGGATTTTTGATTAAATTATGTTTTAAGCTTAACAATTATATTAATATTTACTTATATATCGAACACGAGCAAAATTACATTTTTAACAACGAGTTAAAAGTAATTCAATCATATTTTAGATACAAAAGTTATATCAATGTACATTTAGAATATACTCATTATCATCTGAAAATGAGAGGTGAGGGTACAAAACATAAAATGTACGAAAGGTTCAAGTTGTAACCTCTTTCAAAATAACATCTTGAGATGCGACTTTTACTCCAAAGGCTAACTTATTCCTTACTTATCAGACTAGATACATTAGAACTGAAAGGGCAATGTGCCTATATTTTTCCCTCTACGACGATCTAGTCTTCAATCTATTTACCCATTTAAGAGAGTTAGGGATAATACTCATCTCTCTCGTAATGCCTGATCATCGTCTCACATCACACTAAATACCCCTCGTTAACCCACACTCGGAAAAAAGGCTCTTATTCGACACAAACTCACTTCTACACAATCCAATAAGTGGGCCAAGTTTCATGATACCAAACGATCCTTCTTCCTTAGACTACCTAAAAGCGCCATTCAAACAATAACTACGTGCTTTGGTGTCACACACAAGTGAAAAATATTTTTAGGCACAATCTCAGGTGAAATAGTCTCCGAAAAACATCATACTGGGTCGTATATAACGTAAAATACTGTTGCCTACTCAATTTATGCCACATTAGCTGCTCAAACCGCCCACATTGTTAATGTTATGTGTTGTCCTGGCCAGCAACAAAAATGGAACAAAAACTCCCCCAAAACGCGCCCAAACACGCTGAAGATCCTCTAGGTGTGTCCCGCCCAGTCTCACCATTATTCCCACGCACATCATAGGTAAATGTGCATTTCAGATGTTAAGCTTGGGTGCTAGCTGGGTAACTTCTCATGTGCAAGTAGGTTATTGTGGCCCAATAAATAACATAGAGAGGGAGGGGGGGGGGGGGGGGGGGGGTGTGTGAATATAATAATTGCCAAATAAAATTTGTTCTTACCAAATACATGCTCAATCAATTTAACTAATGGAAGGATAAACCATTAAGCAATCTATTAGTTAAAAATTCATAGGCTAGTTTGGCAAACACTTAAGGAATACCTAGTGTTAGAAAAGGGGTTTGACAATACCCATTGAGGCAAATAAATAAACAATAAATATGCAGAAGTAAATAGTGTAAGGATACAGAAGAGATACACACAATTTATAGTGGTTCGGCTCCTAGTGGTCTAGTATATTACCTAAGGTCTATTTGACCCTTAGGATTTGGCAAGATTTTCCACTAGACCTCTCGTGACTCTTAAAAGTGAGAACACAAGTCTTTACAACCTCTTTTGAAAACCCTTCGAAGATAACCCTTTCGTGATCATCAACACAAGTAAACTGAGTTTACAAGCTACACCCATGATGTCACTTCACAAGGACATAAATCTTTCCCTTGTGTATTACCACACAAGTACGAGTATACATTCTATACGAATGACATACCACTTCTGTTGGCCTAACCTTATTTTTAATCTCCTTTTAATATTCGACAAATCTATCTAAAACTAAAATTATTTTACGGGTTATTAATAGTTATGTTTCGGTACTAAAAAATGTTTTCTAAATCATCCTAGTCATATACCTATTTAAGAAAACTTTTTTTATTCTTCATAAAACCTGCTTCTTGAGATTTTTCAGACCATAGGTGCGGTACACCGGACTAGAGGTGCGGTACACTGCAGTAGTGCGAACTACACCAGGGACCCAAGGCCACCCCGCAACAAGAAATCAGTTCCAACAGAACAGGTCGTGCGGTACACCGCACAGACTCTGCGGTGCACCGTAGGTTGGGTTTTCTTCGGTCAAACTACAAGACAAAGGCATATATCCGTTGGGTCAAAAATATATCCATTATATACTTGTTTTATGACCGTTGGGGGCTTATTTCAGCTATAAATTGGAGCTCATTGAAGGCACAACTTACACCTTCCATCTACCCATCTCAAGGGCAATTATTGTTATCATTCAAGAAGGTTTTAAAGAGCATTCAAGTCATATCCACATTCAAGCTATATTGTTCTATCTACTTATTTGGGAGTTTAGTCACAAATATTGTAGCACCCTTTAAACACTTTCCTATCCTCTTAATTCTTACCTTGTAATAGATTAAGATAGTATTGTGAGTATAGGTAGTATACTTGGTTCCTTGTGTTTGTGATAACACAAGTGGTTTGTTCAAGCTTGTGAAGTGGTTGTAAAGGGTTTGTGATCTCACCTGGTCTGAAGAGATACGAAGATTATATTGAGAATCTTGCAAATCCTAAGGTGGACACCTTAGGTAGTGGATGTAGGGGAAACCGAACCACTATATATCATTGTGTATCTTTCTATCCCTACAATATTTATTTCCGTACTCTACATGCTTGATAATATTCTTACACGAATAGTATACTTATATTGTCTCTTAGTAATATTTAGTTTGTGACCATCTAGTTTACTAAAACAATAGGATTTAAATTAGCTTTACTTTTATTTACTAGAAATAAAAGTAGCCGATTAATTTCCATAGTCCTATTCAAACCCCCTTCTCGGACGTATATTGAATATCAACTTCACGTATGAAGCATGTAGCTATACGATCCAGTTTTTTATTCACGTATGAAGCATGCAGCTATATTTTCTACTTCGTTTGGGAATAAGTAGAAAACAAACAAATCAAATTTGCTCATGTCCACTTTACCAATCAACGCGCAGACTCTCTCACTAATGCGCTGACTCGACCACATCATTATCAATATACCAATCTAGCTGTTATCGACTCCACGTCTATCTTATAAGGACATATTAAGAAAATGAATTAAATACCCAAATTAAATCTAATATGATCCACAATCACCTCCCACATTATAAGCTCAAAAATTATGCAATGAATCAAGATGGAAACAAATCCTTGATATCAGCTATCATATATATTATAATTAAATATATGTGTAATGACTGTATATATATTTGATAGGAATATACGAAGGTTGTAACAAAAATACACATAAATTGATATTGTATTCTTACATAGCATCACTACTCCAAAGTGCTTCCCCATAAGAAAAAATTGAAACACCCTTCTCACCGTTACCAATAATTGAAATACCAGTATGTTCATGTTCGGATGAAAAAAAAGTTATTACAGAAGATATTCATTTTTTCTAAGTGAGATGAGGGGTGGAAGAGGGGGGGGGGGGGGGTATGAGAGCTAGTGTTTCCAACACTAACTAATTAAAATAGGTGGTTTAGTTTTACGTAACATACACCAATCCTTACCAATGTGTTATTTTATCGAATTATCTTTAAAAAAAGGCCTGCCTTGCATTCGAGACTGTTCTTTCAAATAAACACTAAATCCCATCAATCCAAATATTCCAAAAATAAAAGATTTTAATGAAATATACATTGTTTATATAGTTGATTTTCATTTCTTTTGTCTTTTAAGTTCAAGTTATTCATTTTAGAGGGATTTCCAAATTATGCAAACCTTTTAGAATATAAAGTTAAGCGAAAAAAGACCCGAGAGATACCCACCATTTCAAAATTAGACAAATAGGTATTCAACTTTTTCAGTATGGGCAATCACGTATCCCACGTTTTTGATTCGGTCTACAGTTAGTATTTACCGTAAGTACTGTCGTTAAGTGTTGACGTTGCTAAGGATAATGTACCTAATTGTCTTTTTCGAATTTTTGGTTATTTATTTTTACTTTTTCATATTTCCTGGGTATCTCAATGTTATTTTTCCTTTTATTTTATAATCAAAAAATATTTACTAAACACTTAACATGAAATAGACTTCAGATATTAATGGTTGAACCAAAATAAATTTTTTAGATACTTATTTGTCCATTTAAAAAAAAAAGTTAGATACTTATTTGAGATTATTACACCTAGGGTCTTGAACACACCCCCCTCTTCAAGATGGGGACCCGTCCTAGAGCCTCTTCTTACTAAAGACCTCAGGAAATTTTTAACACATGAAACCCAAAACCCCAATTACTAGACTACCCTCTTTTGTTTTTTTATTCCTATATATATACTAAATTAGAGAATTTTACATTTCCATTCACGTTATTCTCTCTCTTCTCTCATATCTCTCTCCTCCACTACCTCTCTCATACCCCACCTCCCTCCCAAACCGCCACCACCATCACCATAACACAACCACCACCGTAAATGCAAAAAACCACCACCCCTACCTCTATCTCCTCCCATACTCTATCCATGGATGAAATCACACCACAAAGAAGATTCGAAGCTCGAGATCCGAGCACCACCACCACTCGACGGAGTTCCAGAAGCTGCACCACCACGGACAGGTCGAGATCCGAGCACAACTGGACAGGTCGAGATCCGAGCACCACCGGACAGGTCGAGATCTGAGCACCACTGGACGGAGTTCGATGGAGAAGAGAAGCTTGAAGAAGTCCGATGCATGGCGGCGCTGTGGTGGTTCCTTCGAAGCTCGTCTCATTCGTCGCCGATTTGAAGAAGTTCGATGGACTGTGGAGTTTTGCTGTGGAGTGCTGTTCGTGGCTCGCCGGAGAGAGATGAGGCTCGACGAACAGGCGAACAGGGGTGCAGTCCAGTTTGCTGTGGAGTGGAGTTGCTGTTCGTGGCTCGCCGGAGAGAGCCGTGGCTCGACGAACAGGCGACCAGGTGGTGGTGTTTTGGTGGTGCTGCTGCTCCGTTCAAGATCTCGCTGCAATTTTTTTTTTTTTAAATTTTTTCAGATTTGGTTTGACCAGATCTGGTCAAACTCAAATCTAGGTAGTATTTTTTTTATTCGTTTGAATTGCTTTTTGTATGTGTAATTCATTTGAAATTGTATAAAAAAATTTGAAAAGTGAATAAATTATTTTTTAGGATTTATTCTTTATTTATTTTTGTAAAATACTCATCAAATATGCAGAGTACTCATCAAAATTACGGAGTACTCATCAAAATTACGGAGTACTCATTAAAATTATCTAAATACACATTAAAATTCATAGAGTAACTCATTAAAATTCATAGAGTACTCATTGAAATTATCCAAATACTCATTAAAATTATTCGGAGCACTCAATAAATATATAGAGTACTCAGCAAATTCTCGGAGTACTCTATGTTTTTCTCGGAGTACTCTATGTTTTTTTCCGGTGGCCGTGACTGGTGGTCGGTGGTCGGAGGTCGGTGGTGGAGGTCGGTGGCGGAGGTCGGTGGTCGGAGTTCGGAGGTCGGTGGTAGGTGGTTGAAGGTTGGAGGTAGGTGGGTAGTGGTGGGTAGAGGAGAGAGAAACAGTGACATCACATTTTTTTGTCTTTTAGTGGTAATAAGAGTAGGAAAGACTATTGTCAAAATTGAGGTCCCTAAGAAAAATAGCATTTTTGAAACTACTCTATAGAGAAGGAAGATATTTCCCAAGACCCTATATATAATTCACCCTACTTATTTTAGCGGTTCACCATTCACTATGTATCCCTAAAAGTCTTTTTTCCCTAAATTTAATTAAGAGAGTTAGTCCGACCGACCATGTTATTATGTATACGTTAAGATTCATCAGTACCTCTGTTCTACTAGATTCTGTATTGTAAATTCATTTTTATAACAAATTTGTTAAATGAACTTATTATTTTCTAATGATTATTTTTATCTTTCGACCAAAAAAGATTAAGAAAGCATTGTGGAACTTCCATCATACTCTTCGAATCGGCTTACTAGCCCTATATACCTTACAAACAATGTATTAAACAAGAAGCAGGGAGTAATCTAATTAAAATGTGGATCATTGTTGACCATAATAATATATATACTTGAACAAAAATATTTTAATTTCTTCTAAATACAAAAATATTTTAATTTCTTTTAAATATTTGTGATGCAGAATTTGCGTATGAAAGACAGTTGTTGGGTTTGTTCACTAGTGTCCGGTTCCCTAACCGCTGTCTTTACCTGACTCTCACTAGTCAATAAACGTGTTGACGAATATCAGCTCATGCATTCGTGAGCTTTCCCCAAAAACACCTCCCCAGGTTGAATCATTTATTCACAAAAAAATCCAACATATGGATCATAGTATATTCTAGGACAATATTTTATTTTATTTTTTATTCTTTTTTGGACAAATTTTAAGGTGCATCTCTCACGTAGAAATCATCTAATGTCAAGTTTAGCAAACAAAATATTTGTATTTGTCGGAACCAGTTGTGACGCGATCCTCCGCCTAACTAACTTTGCAATGCCATCTGCTCGGGTTGTGACGCGGCCTTCCACTAAATTGGTCTGCCAGTTCCACAATTTTATTTAACATTGGTTGAACATACCACATTGTTGATGACGGTGATCCAGTACTTTAAATAATCTCAAGGTTATCATAGAAAACCGTTTTCTCATTTCCAACGAATTGTTCACATTTTTCTATAGCTGTCAACACCGCTCGCGCTTCCCCTTCGATAGTTGACCTATAAAATATCACACTAGAATGCTCGTTCCTAATACTCGAATTCTTATGAATTTTCACAAGTCATATCCCCGTAGTCTCCCATGAATTCGTAAATGATGCATAATAGGTAAACAAAATATCATTAACCAACGTACTAATTGGATCTGGGGCCAAATTCGTTTCCAAAGTTGGTAAATTTAGTTGATTCTTCCCCATCCATTGGTTCCCGAACTGTTTCCTCATTGTTCTATCCATATCAACAATAACCATTTCTATATTTATATTACCTTTCTCATGAGTCGATCACATCTCCGCCTTCCATATGTTCTAGAGCATGACTAACAAATATTCCCTAATAAGATTAGCAAGGCAATCCCCTGCTCGTATGATCTGACAACCCCCAGAATCCAATCAACTAGACAAACAGATACATCCGGGTCAATCCAGATTTGGGGTGTGGATCCCGCCCAAGTTTGTCGACTGACCGAATAATAAAGGAGAAGACGTGCCACTGACTCCTGTGTATCCTGGCACCAGTTATACCTTAACACATTTCCGTCTTTTGAGATTCTGACCCATCGGTAATGCATTCTTGTACCCTTTCCATACAAAGATACTAAACTTAGCTGGAGCATTAGATTTCCACATGACGGTCCGTAACTCAGGAGTTGCCATAATCAAATTCGCAGCAGACTGTGGTGTCTAAAAAACTTTCTGTTTGGTTAGCACTTAGTATCCCGTTTTTGTCGTATACTCCCCTAACTTGGAAAAAGGCCAAATAAATTGATTCGGCTGACCCCGTTGCAAAATTGGTATCTGGAAAATTTGGGATACCATTGGTCTAGGAAACAGGTTGTCTAAAGTCTCTGTATTCTATGTTTCATCCTCCTCCCGCATGAGTTGGAAACGAAGTTTAGGTCTGAGTTTGTAGGTTTCTCCCGATCTCATTATGACTAAGACCATCGATGATCCAAATGTTCAGTGTTTCTCCATTTTTACTCTGAAACAAACAATGTTGTCGAAGAAAGTTGTGACCCTCAAGATTACAAGCCCATGACCATGTTCGGTTTCGTCGAAGTTTAATATCCAAAAATTTGGTTTTCGAGAAATAGATTCCTTTTAACAATCGTGCAACAAGAGACTCATGGGTTTTAAAAATCTTCCAAGCCTGAGCTACTAACAACGACGAATTTATCCTTTTGAAGTCCCAAAACTTTATTACTACTAACATTTTTCCGATCTCATCTTATCTTAGGCCACCTAGTGTATCCGTCTGCATTTTGCAGAGTTCCACCAATTGAACCTTGAAAAGATATACAATAATATTTTAATGAGTTTATCGTATTTTATTTGTTTCAATAGCCCAAGTATAATAATAAACATATATTTATTTATATAATTTTTAATTACATACAAATTTAAACTTTCTACAAAGATTTGTGTACATGTGTGGTTGGGGCATTCTCGGTCCTAAGACGCACAAAAAATATGTCCAAATTTATTTTTTAGTGAAATTTTTACTACAAATACACAATCGCCCCCTTCCACCTCCAACCTTCTATATACACATGTCGAGTCTAAATATTCAACTAAAATTAAATTTAGGATTTTTAAACTTATCCAAACTATAAATTAGTCCAAGAAAGAATATTTGGGACTATATATGAAACTTCATTAAGATCGATAGTTGGTCTATTGGTTAGACTACTCCATAGAGACTAAGAGGTTCTGTGATTGAATCTTATTGGAATCAAAATGTTTTCGAGCCAAAGTGGCTCTCATATGTATTAAAAAAAGATCTATTATATTTTCTTCTTCTTTTCGTTCAGTGAAATTAAACCTAGATCCGTCACAAAAACGTTGCATGTGTTTTTTTGGACAACTAGACAAATGAACCATTTACCATGAGCTTAGCCTATTCATAGTCTACTAAACTAGAGAGTAATCTGCAAATTCTGGTCCCTCCAAGCCTTCTGCTGCCTAGCACTACGCGCCGCTCTGTCAGCAACCCATTTAACCGTCTCGGGATATGCATAAAGTGCATGTTTCCATGTTTTTCAGCATAAGTGTTGATCCGTTTGACGAATGGTTTGACTTTCCACCACGCCACTGACAACGATTTGATACCTTGAATTAAATCAAGGTTGTCTAAACTTAATGATTTTCTTGCTTTTGTCCTGTCTGGCCATCTTGGCTGCTTCAAGTATTGCTAAAGCCTCACCTTCAGCTGCTGTATCCGTCCAAATTTGTTTAAAGAAGATCTGTCGGATACTTGATGACATATCCTTCCTGACACCCCCGATCCCTCTCTGTTCTAATTGTTTCTTGAATGAGGCGTCGCATGTGTAAATGACCTGAGTGCCTGGAGGGTACTCAGGGTGTTGGAGTGAATTTGCTGTATTTGTCCGCGGTTGTCCCGTTGTATTTGGTAAATCCTCCCATTCCTGTCCATACAAATCCTTTATATTGATATTAGTAGCCATAATTACAGACTTGATATCTAGTGTCATATTTTCATGTATACATTTCATTTTGTGTTTCCAGATATTCTACATCATGAGCATAATGTAGGCGATCACAATTCTCGTCTCCAACGTATTAATGTTCGCATTCTCAAAATACTAGTGAACCATCCCAAGATCTGCTGGATCTGATTCGGGTACCCTAATTTGCAGAGCTGATCCCGCCCAGATCTGTTTGTTGAAAGAGCACGTTAACAAAAGATGAATGTTAGTTTTCGTCTGATCGGTGCACCAGCACCATTTGTCAGTATTGCAATGTTTGTGATACAATTTTTTTTCCTTGTAGTTAAGATGTTCCGACATGCTCTCCAGGTGAAATTTCGAACCTTATTTGGTACATTCGATTTCTGAATTTTATTCCAAAATATTGAATTTTGAATCTGTGCTTGTGCTGAGGATTGTTGTTCGGTCAGTTGAGCCTCCCGTGTAAGAATGTTGTATCTCGATTTCGTGGTGTACGACCGTATAAAAGTATCCTGATCGTCACGGTTGAATATCGGTATCTTGCATGTGTTTTATCAAATGATTTTTTCAAAAAAGGTGATCTATTATGATATTGAAAATTCTAAACATGAATAATAAGGCACACCAAACGGTCATACATTATTATTTTTTATTCAGCTGACTCAATTGAAGACTGTTGTTGTCTTCAACTCACTTATTAATTATTAATCATCCGAACATAAAGAAAAAATTAATCATCCCATTTTGGAAACATATATAGCAAAGGTTCGTTGTTAGGAGTATCACATATCCATTAAATTCATAAAAATGTCTAGTTTTCTTCTTCTCTGTATAGTCTTAGCAACAACAATTAACATCTTCGTAGGGAATGCTTATGGATCAAGATACCCACATTTCTTAACACCAAGTCCATCTCCAGCTCCATCTGAAGTTTCAAGAATACATACACAGTTGATCAGTGAATTATCTCCTGTGATCACCCACATATATAAGCACCATTCTAAAGCCAAATCTGCTGCAGGTGGAGATGTCATCCTCGGTGGCTTCGCAACTGCTTTTATTGTCGCCATTGTTTGCTATATTCGAGTCACGAGGAAAAACCATCATAATCAAACGGAATCGTAGCAGTAATCATCATTGGGACAAAGGTCTCAAGTTTTTTGTTAGCTTTAAATCCTATGAATACTAAAGTCGGCTTCCTTAACCAGAAGCAAGTTTTTTTTTTTTTTTTTCTGTGGTTATGAGTTGTTATACACATTTAGATGGGTTTTTGTGGATTGAGGATATAGATGTTAAAATTGTTTCTTGAGAATTTGATGTAAAATTATATCCGAAAATCCTATTTTTCGTCCAACGATGAGGAAAATTCATTTTACATAATACTTTATTAATATTGTCCAACCAAAAATAAATAAATTTATTTATCCGATAAAAGAATACTATTTTAATTTCTATTTAAACACTTGGTTACATATAGAGTGAAATATATATATATATATATATATTTGCATTTCTTTTGAGAAAAGGAAAGTTTCTGACAAATTTAACCATAGGCTATATCTCAGATGATCCCTTCTATATATCCATCCTCATTGATTATCTCTAAAGAATGATAAAAATTATTAAACTTAAAAAAAAAAATTATAAATCAAAATTTTTAATTAAAATTAGTTAAAGAACTCTATTCGTTGATTTTTTTACACTAGCCATTATTTTGTCACTCAATTTTATTTTATTTACAAAGTATGAAGGTTATTGTACATAGTAAATTAAATAACAAATTATGTTAAAAAAACGTAAGAATCATCTAACTTTTGTTATTTATCTAGACTTGT
This sequence comes from Nemophila menziesii, assembly GCA_029959085.1. Taxonomy (NCBI): domain Eukaryota; kingdom Viridiplantae; phylum Streptophyta; class Magnoliopsida; order Boraginales; family Hydrophyllaceae; genus Nemophila; species Nemophila menziesii. The sequence continues at coordinate 38,404,611 of JARWIR010000004.1, read as the reverse complement.
CAGGGGTAGGAATATTTGATACAAAGGCCAAGATGTTTGTGGATAATATATTTAGATTTTTTTACAATTTAATTATACTATAAGTTTTTATATTTTGGATAATAAGTCATATTAAAACAACAAAATAACTATTAATTATATAACTATTATATATAAAGCGGGTGACCTGCATTTGTTTGGCTAGGACCAAAAAATTAGCAATGCTTGTATTTTATTATGTGAAATAACTATTTTAATATATAATTAAGATATTTGAATTAATTTACTTTATGGTCTTTTAAGTTATTAGGTCAATACGTAAACTCAAATGTGATCACTTTTTTTTTTGGGTTAGGTAAACGGTTGTATTAATAAAAAAACTATACACTATATAAAAAAGTTATCTATTTAAGCCAAAAAGCTAAAGATAGCAACTAAGAAGCTAAAAACGACTACCTTATACTAATACTAATACAAGCTAATCGCTCACCATCATCTAAAAACGAATGAAACCGTTACTCTAGATGAAGAATCACCTCTTATATCTAGGTGATTTCTCGCTTTCCAAATACAATACACGGTAGCTCCAAAACCAATCCTCCATGCTTTTCTCCTCCAATTTTCTCTAGCTTTAAGTTTTTTTAGCCATTTCAAAGCACTTAGTAGCGTGTTCATCTCCTTTTTCAATCCTAGCCAAGATTTTATTTTCAACCAAATAGCCCTCGAATAAGCACAATAAAAAAAGAGATGCTTGTTTGACTCAAAATCTTCTCCACATAAATTACAAAGAGGATCCAACTCCAAATAAGTAATACGATCCTTAGTTTTAAGTCTCTCTCGCAAAGCCATCCATACAATAATTGCATGTTTAGGATATGCACACGAGTCCCAAATAATATTCGCCCAAGGTCTATTATTATATTTTCGACGAAATAAATCATAAGGTTTTTTATGTAAAGAATGTGATCACTTTTTAGTGATTTGTTGATTTTTTTTATAGAATTCAGATCTATTAGATGTAAAAAATATCATTAAAATTGACAGCGGCATACTGTTTAACCATTTGTGTTTCGCATCTTTACGTATTCAATCTCATCGGACCCTAACTAGAAATTATGCATCATTTATCACACTATTCTTATCGATAACTATGCAATTTTTTTTTAGAATAGGTTTCATTTATTAAGATTTTATTATCAACAGTAGTTTTACTCCAAAACACATTAAACTTTTATTTATTTTATTTGCATAGGTGCACAGTCTTTGCACGAAAAATTACTTGTGAATGGAACTAATATATATTCTGGAATATTATCATTGTTAGTATATTTTTATACTATATAATTATGTGATTTCATGATTGCAACATATCTCACATATAAAGAAAAAGTATCCAAGTATACATAATCTTTGATTACGTCTGCATCATATGTATTTAGCATGTTGTAGACTATAAGTTCTTAGATCAATGCTATATATCATTCTTCTTTGTTTTACCCTTGTATCATATTTTATATGTCATCCTCATATGACATTAAATAATATAAATAGAAAAGATAATAGTTAAGAGAGAAAAATAATTTGATCAATGTTTAAAACCTCCACATTAGAGGCGACATATAGGTGAATCAATTTTGTTAATATATATATATATTTATATTTATCTTTGTATCACTTTTTATATGTTACTTTACGTGAAGTTAAAAAAAAAGGAAAGAAAAATCGTTCGATTGGTGTTTAAAATCTCCACATAAAAGGTGATACACGGTTAAACAAAAAAAATGATGTACTCTACACCGTTTGGATGAGTTAGCAATGACATAAAGTCAATGAAATTCTGTAACGATAAAGTCATGGTTAACTGAACAGACAATAAACATCCTTCAATATTCACAATAACCTCACCTTCAACATAAAACTACGCCACATCACTTAATTCTTGGAAAGTGGGAACCAATATTATCACTATTTATCACTATGTCATTGCGTTTAGATATAACTGAATTCAAACAATTTTAATAGATTTTTTCATAAATACTCTCTTTTAAATAATCATCCACTTAATTTTTTTATATAGATTAAAAAATGCAAATAATTAATTTTTCCTAACTAAATTTATTTCATAAAATATTTGAAATCATATATGTTAAATTTTAATAGATAAAGTAGAAAAATTTAATTTTTTTTAATATTATAAGTAGAGGATTATTTCAAAATCACAATTTTAGTAAATAAATTATTAATTTAGAAACAAATCAAGTAATATTTTTAGTAATTCATTATATAAATAATTGAAACATACTATTTTTAGAAATAAAATTAAAAACAAGATACTTTGCTTAGAAATCAGTAAATCACCAAAGCTTAAGATTATGTTTCTTCCCAACCATGCACACATATACACATAACACATGAGATCACACACCAATCAATCAAAAGTATTCAAAATATTTCAATTAAATAACCCAACACCCTGAAGTGCACTTCAATTCAACAATCACCCTTTCCCTCTCTTCATCTCTCTTTCTCTCTCTACCTCTTGATTAAATTATCTACAAAACTTAACCTTCAATAGCATAAAGCAATTCCAAACCTTATCCAACAATTATCCTTGCGCGCTTGAAACTTAAAATCTTACTCTTATATAATCTTCTTTTAACACTTGATACTGTGTAGAAACAAAAACAGAGTCTTTATATACATATATATAAAAATCAGAGTGTTATATATATATATATATATATATATATATATATATATATATATGTATGTATGAAGAAAAAAGAGAAAAGTAAAGCTGGGAATACACGGAGAACAAGTGTGGGAGGGATGGATTGTTTGATTGTATTAATGAAATCACAGCAGCATTTATGTTCAGTAGGATGAGTGATTCTGCGTATAGAGTTCAAACTACCTACAGACTTGCTCAATGAAGGATCGATAATTTAGCTTCGTGTACTTATCCGATCCTTTCAAGATCAGAAACTGGAATTGGTTAGCTATAAAATATAATAATTTGCTCCTTTCGTTTTTCCCTTGTTTTTTGTAGTTTATGAAGTGAGGAATTTTTTGTCGGGGAAAGGCTTTTTTAGTTAATTGCATTATAAGTCCCTATATTATGTACTATTTACAACACAAGGTCTATGCTATGTGAAATTTGCAATAGGTACTTATAGTAAGAAGGTAATTCTGAAAATTTGTGAACTATAAGATATTAGTTTAGTTTTTTTTTGGTAAAAAGTGTCATTAATAAAAGAAGTTGAAATACATTTAAAAGACAAAAGTGCCCTTTTAATATTAGTGTTCAGATTTTTAAGTTTTTAGAATTTCTTTTAAACATATTCTTCAATTATGTTTCATAAGGAAATATGATACTGTTTTGTGACATAGTCATATATAGTGTTGAGGATTGATTGCATTATTAGTCCTTGTATTAAGTGAAATGATCAAATAGATCCTTGTATTCCAATTAGTAATTATACCCCTATTTTTTTCCAAAAGGTTGCATTATTAGTTCAGGAGAAGATTTGAAATTTGAACAGTAAGACACAAAGTTCATTTGCAATTTTGAGAATTTAAGGGTATATTTGACTATTTCATCGTAACATAGAGAAAATGATATCATTGAAGATATTTCTAATCTTTTCAGCTTTTGTTCAGATATTATAGAATTAACCTTTTTTGCTTAATATTAAAGGAATCTTGCTTCGGAGAAGAATAGGACATTATTAATCAAATTGTTCCCCGAGATATCGAATCTAACCAGGGAAAATTCTCCAATCGCGTCCTTTATAATTCGAGTAATCATATTTTAAGAGGTAAGGCATCCAAGCCTCATTTCCTATGAAAAACATGTTACTTTTATTGTATAAACCAGTAAAATAATATAAAACTACTACAGAAATAAAATAAAAGTAAATAAATAAATAAATTTACTTGTCGAGACTTAGATTGGATCCTATGTCTTTACGATATTTAGGCCATGAACTGGTGTCTTACGTTTGTTGGCTTTAACTTGCAGGATTCAACTACAAAACTTTTATAAGAATCCGACACACGAATTCTTAAGAATCTTAAAGAACTTAATAAAACTACTTCTTTTCTATCTCTCCCTTATGATTTTTCAATACTTAATGCTTTTAAAAAACCGAATGAAGAAAATGTTTGAGTTGACCAACCATTTATATAAAATGAATAGGTGGATTGACAAAGAGTTGTGATGTTTCATAAGACACATTGTGTTGAATATAAGATACAACGTTTACTTAACAAAGACCAAAGTTTGGGCTGATCTAAGATGGTATGAACATAAGGTCCATATATTATTACAATTTGTTTCTTTTAATTTCTCCAAATTACATGACTCAATTTGTCATTCGATTTTCAATTTCAAATGATTTTAACCAAGTGAATATATTACGTTAATATTTACGTCAGGAATAAACGTATCAATATCCAAATAATTTCTTTAGATTGAGTCACCGACGATCATCGTAAACATGGTTAACACTTGGGTAAAATCTCATTTGACCAACAATCCCCACATGAATGGAAATTGACTAACCACCCTGAAAAAATTATGATAAAGAATGCTAAACACAAGAGAGAGAGAGAGAGAGAGAGAGAGAGAGAGAGAGAGAGAGAGAGAGAGAGAGAGAGAGAGAGAGAGAGAGAGAGAGAGAGAGAGAGAGAGATAGAGAGAGAGATAGAGAGAGAGAAGTGTAGAAGAATACTACACCGAGAAAGGTAGCTTTTGGCCTTGAACCTTTTCTAGTAAGAGCTGTCAGATTTACTTGCTAACTAGTGAATGTGATGTCTTGAACTATTCAAATTTTGTGTAAAAAAAGTCAATAGAACTTACATAGTATACTTCCAAACATGATTTGGTTCTCACGGTTGTATTCATTTATGGCCCTGGACCACTCCTGGTATTTCATGAATAACCGTTAGAGAATTTCTCCTTTAAAATTCTCATAGGACGACCTTACCCATGTTTTTCATATAGGTGATATTTTTTTGAGAGTATTATGCATTACTATATCTTATGTTAACGAAGATACAAGAACCATTAAAAGTTTAACTTATCCTTCACTTTTATAGGTAGCACTGTTCAATTTTTTCCAAGGAATGGTTTGGGAGGTCTCCCCACAGTGCGTCGCACCAAGTTGCAGTTTCAAGATCAAGTTTTCCCTTTGAACCTAGACTATGGGATCTCCACTCTGCTAGGTAGGGTTCCCATCATGGAATCTTAGCTTTCATAGGCTTAAGACCCATTCCCCTTGACAATACTTACACTTACTTTCTTTGTAGACCTTTGGTCAATGTATCCGCTATGTTATCCTTTGATCGAATATAATCAATTGTGACAACTCCGTTCGAGAGAAGTTATCTAACGATATTGTGTCTACAACGTATGTGTCTAGACTAACCATTATACATCTCGTTCAATGCCCTACCAATGACACTCTGACTATCACAGCGTATGTAGATAATTGACATAGGCTTTGGCCAATTAGGAATATCCTCCAAAAAATTTCTAAGCCACTCAGCTTCTTCAGCAGCGTTGTCTAAATCTATAAACTCGGGTTTCATAGTGGATCTGGCTATGCACGTTTGCTTAGTAGATATCCAAGACACGACTCCTTCTCCTAACATGTAGATGAATCCACTTGTGGATTTTGAGTTTGTGAAGTTTGATATTTAGTTTGCATTATCCTTCTAGTACAACTGGATCTCCTGTGTAGAATAACCCTTCATTCATAGTGTATCTGAGATACCTTAGAATTCGTACAATAGAAATCTAGTGTTTCTTCCTCGGATTATGTGTAAAACTACTTAGTTTGCTTACTGCATGTGTTATATCTGGACTAGTGTAGTTTGTTAGGTACATGAGACTCCCAATAATCCAAGAGTACTCCAACTGCTTGATCGTATCAGTAGTGTTCTTAGCAAGATGTAAATTTACATCAACATGTGTCTTGGCGATGTTTGTGTCGCCATTACTGAATTTTTTAATACGTTATCAATAGTGCGACTGAGATAGTACAATACCTTCAAATGTTTGGAGAATCTTGATACCCAAAATAACATCTGCAAGACCTAAAACTTTCATGTTAAACTTTCTTGAAAGCATCCTTTTGGTGAAAGTAATCACATCATTGTTACTTCCAATGATTAGCATATCATCCACATTTAAACAGACAGTGACATATCGTGTTTCATTTTGTTTTACATAAACACATTTGTCATATTCATTGATCTTGAAACCATTCGAGATCATGAATCTATCAAATTTGTCATGTCATTGCTTCGGTGCCTGTTTTAAACCACATAGGAATTTAACAAGCTTACATACTTGCTTCTCCTTACCTGCTACTACATAACCCTCAGGTTGTTCCATGTATATCTCTTCATTTAGTTCTCCATTTAGAAAAGCTGTTTTTACATCTATTTGATGAATTTCAAGCTTATATATCGAAGCTATAGCGATTAACATTCAAATGGATGATATTCTCGTGACCGGAGAATAAGTATCAAAATAGTGAAGTCCTTCCTTTTGGCTATAACCTTTTACAACAAGGCGAGCCTTGTATTTTTGAATAGACGTATTAGTATTTAGTTTCTTATTGAATATCCATTTGCATCTGAGTGTTTTATTCCCAGGCGGGAGATATACTACTTCCCATATATGGTTTTTCATAATGGAATCTATCTTGCTAGTTATTTCTATTTATCAATAAGGGCCGTCAGGGTTTGACATAACCTCCTTGATTGTTTGGGTTCGTCATCTAGCATGTAAGACCAAAAGACGCAGAGGTCATCAATATCTTACTTCTTTTCGATTCTCTTTCATTTGGAAATTATTCCTGATCTTTATTTTTGGTTGGCAATGTTTCTTTATCTTGCTCTTCTCGAATTTCATCCTGTGTTCTTTTTAACGAATCAGATTCTGGTGTGGTCTTGTACAGAAAAGTTGTTTCAAAGAAATGTGCATTTCTTGATTCAATAACTGCATTGACGTGAATGTCAACATGACAAGATTTGTGTACCAGGAATCTATATGCAGCACTGTTGTGAGCATATCCAATAAAGATGCAATCGATGGTCTTTGGTCCTATTTTGACCATCTTGAGACCATGAATTGCTACCTTTGCCAAGCATCCCCACACTTTTAAATATTTGAAGGGAGGTGGTTTTCCTTCCCATAATCCGTAAGGAGTTTTATCTACCTTCTTGTGTGGTACCTTGTTAAGGATGTGGTTTGTGGTGAGTAAAGCCTTTCCCCACAAGCTCTGCGATAACCTAGAGTTAATCTGCAAGACATTCATCATTTCCTTCAACGGGCGATTCTTGCGTTCAACAATTCTTTTTTGTTGAGGCAAATAGGGGGCCGTGGTTTTATGGATAATTCCATGTTCAGCGCAAAACTCTTCAAAATGAGACACATATTCTCTTCACCCTATTTGTTCTAAGATTCTAATTTTTTTTTATTTAGTTGATTCTCAACTTCTGTTTTGTATTGTCTAAATGCTTCTAAGGCCTCATATTTACCCCGAAGAAAGTCTATTTGAAAATAACTTGTGCAATCGTCAATGAAAGTTATAAAATACTTTTTCCCACTTCTACTTTGCACAAATTTTAAGTCACAAATGTCCTTGTGAATTAACTCTAAAGGTACCAAAGTCCTTTATATAGATTTAAATGAGGTTTTGGTTAAATTTGACTCACCATATACTTCACATGCCTTTTTAGAATTGGAGTTCACATTATGCAATAACCTGATGTTTACTAATTTATAATGAACCGAAATTAACATGTCCTAATATATCATGTCATAAATTAGGTGATTTAAGCATATAAACACAATCAAAATTTTCATTCATTTCTTTATCGGTTATAATTTTTATATGTACTACAGTCATTACATTTATCTTAAATAGACCGTCGCAGAGGTACCCTTTTCCTACAACATTTCATTCTTAGTTGATACAAACTTATAAGCTACAAATACAAGTTTAAACCCAGCCTTGCTTAGCAAGGAACCGAAAACAAAGTTCTTGCTAATGTCTGGAACATGGAGGACATTGTTCAAGGTCAGCTCTTTCCCGGAGGTCATCTTCAGTATAATTTTTCCAATACCTTGAACATTTGAGGTGGCGGAATTTTTCATATACGAGGTTTTTTCATTTGTATCTTCCTTGTAGGTTTTGAACACAGTTTTGTCCAAAAACACATGTCGGGTTGCTCCAGTGTCTATCAAATAAGTCCTTGGGTTGCTGACGAGGTTGACTTATGATACCGTTGCTGCTAGGTTCAAATCATTAATACCCTTGGATATCTCAATCACATACGACTCACTTCCCTTAACTTTCTTTTGGTTTCCTTGTCTCTTTTTGTTTTGACGGTTATTTGCATGATGTCCATACTTTCCATAGTTGTGACAATCCCCGTTGAATTCCATCTTCTTATTGTTTTCATTATTTGACTGGCCTTGCCTATCTCTCTTGTTGTTTTGGTTGTTCCTCCCTTGTTCCACAACATTTTCCTTGACTTCATATGATCGAGGGTTAACTTCCTTTTTAACCATTCAAATGTCTTCCTTGTTTCTTAACCTTACAATTAGATCTTCAAGACTTCAATGTTTGTGTTTGTGCTTGAGGTAAGTCTTGAAATATTTATACAACAGGGGTAGTTTTACCACAAGAGCACCAACTTGGAAAGACTCTACCAGATTCATACCCTTATCACTCAATTCATGAAGAATCAACTTTTAATGTTGTACATGATACATTAATGGTCTTGAATCCACCATCCTGAAATCAAGGAACCTACCAATCACGATTTTCTTTGTGCTGGCATATTATGTCTTGTGTTTCTTATCAAGAGAATCCTATAATTGCTTGGAAGTTGTCATGGTGTAATACACATTATATAAAGAATTCTCCAAAAAGTTTAGAATGTAATTCTTACGTAAAAAATCAGGACCCTTCCAAGCATTCTACTGCATTGTATGTCTTATTGTTTGGACGGATCCAGTTTCTGATGGATCTTCCTTTAGAATTTTTTCCAAACTTAGAGTAGTCAGGTAGAACAACATATGTTGCTGCCACCTCTTAAAGTAAAAATAATTGAATTTTTCTAGCCTATTGGCTGGTCTAATGGGTGTTGGTGCGGGCACACGAACTTCTGTTCTTGAATTGTTACCCATCTCAGGTTGCTTTTCACTTTGTTCAGTATTTTTCTCCATATTCTATATGAAGCAGAAATCTGACGTTAGTAAGCGAGTAATTTTATGGTATGTATACACAAGCCTAAAAATCAGAATAAGATAAAATAAATAAAATGTAACATACCCGTTCTGTATAGACAGATCCAGAAATTTTGCAAAAGTAAAGTTCATAAAGCAAAAAGAAAACTTTTTTTGGTCTATAAAACATGAATCATAAATACCTTAAATTGTTGTCTTTTATTTGTATACAATAAAACAATATAAAACTAATGCAAAAATAAAATAAAGGTAAGTAAATAAAATTACTTTACTAGCCGAGGCTCGGATTGGATCCGATATCTTTAAGGTATTTAGGCCAAGTACCAGTGTCTTATGTTTGTTGGCTTCAACCTCTGAGATATAAATCGTTGATAAGAAATTGTACTAAAATGGTGTCAAGGATTGTATAACTTTTTGTATGTATCTAGACAGGACAAGGTAGAGTTAAGAATATTTTATAGGGGGGACAACGTGTTCGTGTATAATACATTTGGGTTTCTACAAATTTAATTGCTTTATGAGTTTCTACAATATGGGGAAAACCTAATATTTGATAATAAAAAATACAAAATAACCATTATAAAGAGATGGTGACCCACAATTGTTTGGCTAGGCCTAAAAATTTCTCAATGCAACTAAACTATCAAAAGCATTAGGTCATTTTTTTTTATTTGTTGGTTGCATATTGTAGGGTTGGTTGCACAATGACTTATTGTCTATCAATTTATGCTCCATATCTTTATAGACATTTTAATCTCATCGAAATCCCATTAGAAATAATGAATCATTCGTCATATTATTTGTGTAGACCGCTTATTATGTGAAGATTTGTTTAAAATGAGTTTTATTTTTTAAGATTTTATTGTCAACACGAGTATAACTTTAGGATGGGTAAGTCTTTCATTTTTTTTCTTCCATAATTCTACACGCGTTGCATGAAAAGTTAGTTGTGATTGGAATTTTCGCAATTATATTTTCTAAACAAATATATATTCAGTTGGCATATTGCACTTTTTAGTATATTTGTATTAGACAAATCTTTATGTGATTAATATCTCTAAATGTTGTCACCTACCTTAGTATGTGATTTCACGATTGCAACATGTCTCATGTACGAAGAAAAAGTATCCAAGTATCAATACACTTTCATTACAAGTGTATCCGTATGTACTGAACATATTTTAGACCATAACTTTGCATATTTGTTGTATACATGAAAGTTATTAACTACAAATTCGTTAATATGCACATCTAGAATATTTCATATGTTACTTTGAAGAACCAGGGTGCTGATGCTGCGCTTTTCTGCATATATTTTTCTACATAGACAAGATTGTTAGGAGTCGTATTCTCTCTCTCTCTCTCTCTCTCTCTCTCTCTCTCTCTATATATATATATATATATATATATAAATGTTCTTATTTAAGAAAAATAGCTAAATTTTTTCTCCAACACTTTCATATATCCGAAGCGGCACAATCAAAGACTTCTCAGGCTCAGAGCCGGCCCGAGCATTATGGGTACCTAAGACGAGAATAAAAAATGGGGCTTTACCTTATTATAAAAAAAATTCCTATTTTGATCAAACAAATCACATATAAAATATTTACTTATCACATTCATGAAATAAACAATTATTTAAAAAAAATCAAGATATTATATTTAACACAATTATATAAAAGTCGTTTGAATTTTTTTTGAGATGTTTTATTTTTTATATAATGTAATCTTAAAATATAAAATAAAATTTAATTAATTATATGAAAAATTGAAAAGAAAACTTACCTTTTAATTGTTTTTTTTTGGAAAAGTTTTTTTATTTGACTTATTAAAATCAAGATATTATATTTAACACAATTATATAAAAGTCGTTTAAATTTTGTTTGGAGATGGTTTATTTTTATATAATATAATCTTAAATATAAAATAAAATTTAATTAATTATATGAAAAATTGAAAAGAAAAAAGTTTTTTTTATTTGACTTAGCATAACATGAAGACTATATAAAAAAAACTAAATTGCATGAAGACTTTATAAAAAAAAATTAAATTGCATGTGGTATTTATAAAAAACAATCGCATATCATGGGATTCGAACTTGAATTAATTCACTCAAAAAATACTTGAAATCCCACTTGGCCGTATCTCAATGTTTGTTAATATTTTGAGGCGTAAACTATACATACGCAATCCATACTAAAGTTTTTTTTGGGACCCTAAAAAATGTGGGGCCCAAAGCGACCGCCTTGGTTGCCTTGCCCCCGGACCGGCCCTGCTCAGGCTAATCCAATTTTTTTTTTCATCATTTTTATTAATACACAATGTATTATCTATTTATTATATAAAATTTTAACCACATGTCTTTGATCTTACTATAGTTTAGAAAATTAAGTGTTCCAAGAGTATAGAAGATTGGTAATCCTTGTAGGTTATTACTAAACATCGAAGTTGTAGGATATGATTGAGCCCGGAATAATCACAGTTTAGGTTTGTGATTGAGTTCTTAAAAATCATGTGTGCAGGTTTGTGATTGAACTAGAAAAAATCATGATGTATCTACTTGTATTTCACCCATAAACAATACGATGTTTAATGGACAAGTTTAAAATTATAATGTTGAATTTCCTCAAATGATAGATATTTTGGATTATGTTCCCAAGACAATAATTTTTTACTTACAGATACAAATACAAGTAGGTAATAAAGTAATAAGGACAATACCACAAACAATGATACTCAAAAGTAATGTTATCGTCTAAGGTTAGCTGATATTCTGATTTCAAGGACACGGTAGGTTGTTAGGATGCCGATGCATATGTCATAGCTCAGTTTCTTGAGATACTCACATTATAGACACTTCTTGAGAAATTAATATTTTGTTAGTAATTAGATTGCATGGAGGTCATAGTATAGGTTACGATAATTGTAAATATCATGCATATTGTCACATGAACATTATTCTTCATTGCTAAATTCACCAGTACATCTAGATATGTATTAAAGAAACTTACATAGGATCACTTTCACAAAATTGAGTTGTAGCTACAAAAATATTAGATGCTTTTAATCATGAGTTCGTATGGATGTAATATAAAGTTTCTGACAAAAAAAATCGATGGGTGAATTATAATTGAGTGTCAATATCTTTCTATCTGAATTTAGATGTAGTGAAGTGAGACAACAATAGAATCCCGGCAAGTGAATGTACTTTGAACTTGACGATATTTAGGCGAGCCCCTCACATCACATACTCCACCAATTTTTCACATATTCCTAAATACTCTAACCTTTATATACATAAGCAATATTTAAGGATGTCTATCCAATGTAGACTACCCTTCAAGGGTGTAGAGATCTTTATGAGAAATTATGTTCAACCTCATCACGTGTTAGTGAATTCATCAACTTTTTTTTGAATAGGACCACCACTAGTGACTATGTATTTATTAAGAGTTATAAACTCATCATTAAGATCTTCATGAAAATTTAACAAATGTATAACTACACCGTTAGGGTCTTGATATATTTTAAGAGGAATATATATCAACCTCATCGATGAATTTATCTTGTCTTTCTCAATAGGACCACCACTAATTCATAAAAATATTATAAATTTGCTTTTATATGCACATTTTTTTTTCACATTATGGGGAGATAGTGCATCATATTGGATAATCGGTCATATTTTCTCCATTGATGGGTTTTAACCCCATCCCCCTTAACGTTTGCATGAATATGCTCATGGTTATGTCTTTTTAGTAAATGGATCAGCCAAATTCTTTATTTGATTGTACATACTACAAGGTTATCGTACCATTTTTTAGTAACTTTTTTTTAATCATGTCTGTTGCAGATATATCTTCTTGTTCCATTGTAAAGAGTTTTATGAGTCACGCAAGTCACTGTTTGCTAATCAGAATCGATACACACTGATGTCGAATTTCCTTCCAATAATGACATATCCTCTTGGAGAGTACTCAACCACACACCTTTTTGTCGTACTAGCTCTAGCGCTATAAACTCAGACTCTATGGTGGATCATGCTATACAAGTCTGTTTAGAATACATCCATAATATAAAACCTCATCCTAAAGATAAAACGTAAACATTGGTGAGCTAACTTCATTGTTATCTAAAATCCAGTTTCTATTAGAAATCTCTCAAGAACCACATGTAACTTGTTATATTGTAAACCTGAATCAATAATACCTCTCAAGTACTTCAATAATCGATGAATAGCAACCTATACTCACATCTCAGGTTGTGTGTATAGTAAATGATTCTACTCATGATACAGAAAATATTTGGCCGAGTGTAGTATATTCATAACATCACACATCCTATTGTTTTAGAATATTCTTCTAAGATACAACATGCCTATGGTTTTTATACAAATGAATACATGAATCATAAGAAGTTTCCAACATGCATAACATTAAAAGAGTCAAGTTTTACCCTACATATTTTCTACATATTGAGACTGATTAATGGAGATACTATAACTGCATCTAATGATATTTACCCCTAAAATCACATAAACTTCCCCTATATCTTTTAGATCAAATTTAGAAGACAAGAACTATTTAATCTCCTTTATAATATGAATTGAAGTACTAGATATAATTATGACATCCACATAAAGACAAATAATAACACAATCAGATCCCATTACTTTAAAGTAAACACAAAAGTCATACGTGTTAACTATGAAGCTATATTCTAACTTTTCATACAATTTTTTAGGTGTATATTTTATGACATACAACCACTTCCTAAACTTACATATTTTATCCCCTTGACACGGAAGGACAAACCCCACATGTTGCACCATATCTATATATCCTTATCTAGATCTCTATTCATAAATGTGGTTTTAACATCCATCTGATGTATAACCAAAGCATGAATGATAAAAGTTAGATAAGGGTCCTAATAGTGGATATCATAATTAAAAATTACTCGAATCAAATCAGTTGCACATAGGTGATCCATATATCTCATATTTTTTTATAAAGTTTGTTTTTCACCGATAAGAAATACAAAACTTATTGGAAAAGTGTAAAATCCTAAGGTTGAATTACTTTATGTAGTAAATTAGGCACTTTGGAATTCAAACAATTTGAAAATGATTGTGTACTCTTTAGCCTTATCTTTATACATATCGTTTCTTCATGTTTTCTATGTTTATTTATCAAATAGTAATCAATCGTATTGGATGATCACTTAATGTTTGATAAATTAGCTTTTGAATTAATAATTATATTGATAATTTTTTAATTATATATTAATTGATTAGTTTTCTATTTACCCATATATGATCACTTACATATTCTATATAAATTCTTATTAAAATGTTGTTAATGTTACAAAAGTTATTGGTTGTTTTTCAATACAATTGAGAGCAATTTTGACTTGGTATGATTCGACCCATTAACCTTTTAGTAACTGCATGAGTACTACATTCACTAGAGAAACAGGCGATCTTCATTTATTTGAGGGCTGAAAAGAAAATTATGTAACCAAAATATTTGATATATAAAAAGAATTTATATTAATTTATTTCGTTTACTAATATTAGTGGCGTGAAATACGTAGTTAACAAAAAGAAAATAGTTATATTTTACCATAATAATGCATAAATATACTTGTTATGCAGAATAATAATTAATTTTCCAAATGAATATTTGAAACGTGATATTAACCTTTTTGATTAAATGTTGTATATTTAAATAATTTTATATCAATATATATTATTATAAGAAAATATCCAATCTAGTAAAAAAATATTATATCATATATAATCTTAAATACTTTGTTAATCAATAAAAATCAATAAAGTAATTCAAGGATATAAAAGTAAACTTGTGAGGAATATACACATGAGAAGTGAAGTAAATTAGAGAACCTAAGTGTCCAATACATAAAATAAAAAATTATGGACCATAAGTTTTCCATTCCCATAAAATAAAGTGATTAATATTCAATTAAACAAAGATTAATGACTAAACTTTCTGAGGGCCCAATATAAATTTTAATAAACCATTTAAAACCCTAATGACGAAACTTTCTTAGGGCCCAATATAAATTTTAATAAACCATGTAAAACCCTAATGTTACCTGTATATATATCTCATAAACACTTCAACTCAATCCGCCGATATCAATCCTCAACACCAGCTCATTCCCTCTTGATTCTTTATCCATTATATGAAGAAAAATTGTTGAAAACTGCATTCAAACCCGAACAATAATCATATAAATATTCAGTTATCATTTCAAACATCAACCCCAACTATAATCCATAGTCGTATCAACCTTGTACATGTTTATATCTCGTTGTAGCCCTTGTTTTTGTGTTATAAAACAAAGGTCAAACCTGAAACTGGTGTGAGACGAAATCCATATCCTATTAACTTTCACCTTTCACTCACTTTTGTGTGGCAATACTCAACATCAAAACCATATCTCTTCATATAACAGTTCTTTACATTCGTATCTTGTTGTTCATATTTAAATTTTTCTATGGTGAGATTCATCAATTAATTGTTTTAATATTTACATTCGTTTATCCGAAACCTAATATATAGTGTAGGGCCTTTAATTTTGTTTCCGTCAGAGTATATTACTACTTCAATATTAAATAATTTATCTTATGGAATTTATAATATATATTTCTAAATATGAAGAAAATAAATAATATAGGTCTATAGATTGTTTATATTTTCAGATTGAATGAAAAATTTAGTTCAAGAAGTCCTGATCCATAGAGGAAGACACAAGAAACAACCATTCCCCTCTAGGATCCTTTTGTAATAATTAAACACATATAGTTCGAAATATTTTTTATTAAAACATGAATATAAAAGATAGCTTAATTAATAAAATAACACCATATTTTTAAAAGAGGTCCAATTGTTTGATTCCTTACATTTAATTTTATTTTGAATTTTATTTTGAAATTTATTTCCCTTTCCCTTATAAAGTTATACATTATATTTTTTTACCAAAAAATTATATTTTTCCAAATTCTTTTTTATATTTGAGAAATTCATCATACTCAACACTATGTTTTTGTTCATAAATTCTTTTATGGTACATTTTAGAGTCTAGAAAATATAATAATTTTTGTTAAACAAAATGTTAATTACCAAAAAAAAAAAAATCATATTGCTAGAAAAGATTTCAAAAAGAAAAACCAGACTTGCAGAAACTACATGATATGTCAGAGTTTGTCCGAGTCCAAGTTAATGCTTAAATTGTACTTTGTGTAATAATTGAAAAATTAATTTAGTAATCTGACTTATTTTATCTTCAAGTAGGATAATCTTAAAACAAGTCAATTTGAATAAATAAATATAATATTATTCCATTGTTAATTATTTCACCTGAAACTTATTGTTATTAAATTATCAACTATGTATTTAATATTTAGTTTCGTCATCAAAATTTTATATCATAAAAAAATATAAATTATAAAAGTTATGAAAATTATAAATTTAAACTATATCTAACATATTAATATGATTTAGGGTCTAATCTTACTTTCAAACCCAATGTCAGCCTCCTTTCCTTATACAATTTCTGTCATATTTACTATCATACTCTAATATCTAAATCATCGTTATCTTTAATCTTCTCTAATATGAATATATTTATTGCCCCTGATCTACTTCTTTTCTATTACTCTATAGTCTCCCCCTCTTCTTCCTTGATTATGATGTTTCACCTTCCATTACTGTCTGCGTCTAGACCATTAATCTTCTGGTTACCTACTATTTTTATATGCTAGCATCTTAGATAGTTGGTCATATCATTTCAATATACAAATTTAAGGTTTTTTTTTTAAATTTCAAAATTTATTCTGCAATGTGAATTTGTACTTTGGTGTAGATTAATTTGAAACACTTTTTCATTTTTCCTCTACTTTATAATTACTTATATTGGAAAAATTAGTTAGATATTTTCCAATACATACTTTAACGTCCATAAAATATGTTGTGGAAAATATCTAACTAATTTTTCCAATATAAGTAATTATAAAATAGAAGAAAAATGAAAAAGTTTTTCAAATTAATTTACACCAAAGTGCAGAAACACATTGCAGAATAAACTTTAAAATTTTAAAAAATACTTTAGATTTGTAAACTGAAATGATATGACCAACCATCTAATATTCTAGCATATAAAAATAGTATTTAACTAGAATATTGGAGATATAGATGGAGACCGTAGTGGAGGGTTAAACATAATAATTAAAGAAAAAGAAAGACTATAGAGAAATAGAAAAGAAGTAGATTGGGAGGAATAAATACAATAATATTAGAGAAGATTGAAAATAACGAAGATTTAGACATTAGAGTATGA
Organism: Nemophila menziesii; assembly: GCA_029959085.1. Classification (NCBI taxonomy): domain Eukaryota; kingdom Viridiplantae; phylum Streptophyta; class Magnoliopsida; order Boraginales; family Hydrophyllaceae; genus Nemophila; species Nemophila menziesii. The sequence goes on along the minus strand of JARWIR010000004.1, from coordinate 38,387,000 downwards.
TAGTAAGAATGATGAAAAATGTAAAAAGAAAGGAGGCTGACATTAGGTTTGAAAGTAAGATTGGACCCTTAATTATATAATTATGTTAATTATAGTTTAAATCTATAATTTCCATAAATAATATGATATTATATTTTTTTAAATATATTTTCTAATAAATTTTCAACAAAATTTACAAACTTCTATTCAGTCAAAGCATTTGATCTGTGATCATGTCATTTCATATTGGAAGAAATCTTAATATATAGTATACAAGGAATTTTCTAGATTTCTCAATTAATAAATTTTTTAATATTTGGTTTTGATTAATCAATAATGTGTGACATCAAGTATTGCAAAAATAATACATAAGCCACACAATATTTGTGCATCATTAGAGTAGTAAGAGTATAACATTACCTCTTATTCTTAGGTAATAATTTATTACTCAAGATAAACAAAAATAGAGAAGTAATTTAATTATTGTCATATATAATTACAAAATGGAAACATGGGTATCACAATATTTAAAGGTAATTGTTTCATGTAGTAAATATCAAAATTTGACTTAGGATCCAAGATGGGTTTACAAAAACGAGTTGATTTTTTAATTTAGGTTAATTGCATTGCAATATAACTTATAATTATATATTTTCATTATAGGCCTATAACTTTCTAATTCTTATACTTTAGATTCTTAAATCATGTTGAATAAAAATAAAATTTATATATTTGGTATTTTGAATCGATTGAGAGGAGAAAGGAAAATTTAGAAATTTTAGAAAAGGTGTAAATATTTTATATATTGGGATAAAAGAGGACTTTTTGAAACTAGGCCACGAAATTTTAACATTATTTGTAGGACAAACAAAATATTAAGTCATTTTTTTTGTCAACATAGAAAGCATTACTCATTACATAGCCTATTTAAATACATATCAGATTCTATTAAAGAAAAATTCTTCCAAGCGGACATATACTTATTCATCCGGGTGCATCTTGCAAGTGCATCCGCCGTAGTATTATAGGATCTACTGATATGATTAACATTCTATTTCAAGCAACGACCTAGCCAACTTTCTATCTCAGATTGAATGGGTTTAAGGCTCCAGTGTAGCCCAGACGATTTATGAATTCCTCGAACTAATTCAAGGTTATCAAAGTAATAAGAAATACTCTGATTACAGAGATTGTGAGACGATCTCATGGCCAACAAAATGGCCCAGGCTTCTCCTTCAATAACTTTACTCACTTTACATCTAATATTCACCTTTATGTCAATAACTATGATGTAGATCTCCCCGCCTAGGCGTCAACTCCCCCCTCAGTCGCTTACGCCTAGTTGAAACTCTAGGTGTTTTTGCCTAGCGCGTTAGTCACTGTAGAATAGGCGCCTAGACCGTCTAGGCACCGATTAATGGAAAAAAATGGCCACCTAGGCGCCGAATTAATGGCAAAACATGCTAGCATAGACCTTTTTGTTATTTTTCTTATTCTAAAGAATTCTTTAATTGATATTATAACTCAATATTTAGTATTTTTATATTTACTATAGTGTTGTTAGATGAATTTTATGACTTAAATGGTTAAAATTTCTATAATTACTATATATTACTAAATATACAAAATTACACAGCGGGATTCAAAACCGTATAATTCCGCCTAGGCCCCGTATAATCCCTCCTAGGCGCTAGGCCCCGGTCGACCGCCTAGGCTGCGAAACCAAGATCTACAGCATAGGTCAATAATACCACCCCCATAGACTCCAATAGCTGCCACTGCCGCAATGCTATTACTATCCTTGAAGGAGGTGTCAAACATCCAAACCCAACATTATCACTACAAGTCGGATTATCTACTAAGTCCTTCTTACCTCCTTCGCCCTTTTTTGAAACTTCCCATCTGTAATGCTTTGTTCAAATAACCGTTTAATGCAGTCCTTCGTACAGAAAAAATATCGTCAATACTCCAAACCTTCTTCTCATGAAAACACTTCATCCTTTCCTTCCAAATATTCCACATTAACGTAAGAACATAAGCCGTGACACGTCTTCTTTCCCACCTATTTTTTGAGAAGCTATTAATCATATTAGTGAGCCAATCAGCAATAGTATCATTACAATCAAGATCCACTTTAATCTGCAGCGGTGAACGAGCCCATACTTCCATACTATATGGACACCTTAGGATAAGATGGGTTGAACTCACACCATTCACACATATCTTCTTTTAAACATTTCCTCCTAACCAGGTTATTTTTAGTAGGAATAGCATTATTGCACACCCTCCAATAGAAATTCTTCACCCTAGCCTGAACATTAGATTTACAAATAATATTCCAGACCTCAGATTTCATACCTTCACCAGACATTGAGGATTGTGGTTCACTCGCGATTTCTTCATCTACCATAGCATGATACCCTGATTTTGTTGAATAATCACCATTCTTGGAAAGTGGCTAAATGATCCTATCTTCAAGATTACTCTTCAAAATAGGGATTTTGCGTATGTGCTTAATCAAGCTTTCAGGAAAAAGTTTTTGGAGAGAATAATAATCCCAATCATCTCCTCTGTTATTAATTAGTTCACCAACCATGTTAACAGAACAAGAGTTTGGTTTATTCACGTATCGACCCTTTCTAATCCAACAATGATTACAAATATCAACCTTAGACCCATTTACAATTTGCCAAATACAATGTTTCTTTAAAAAACTGAACCCCTTTATATATACTTGCCCAACTCCAAGATCTATTCCTTGACAATTTAGTATCCCAAATATTACCATCAGGAAAATAGATAGCTTTAACGATTCTCGCGGCGAACGAGTCCGGGTTACTAATAATTCGCCAATCTTGAGCAGCAATAAGTGCAAGATTCATTTTATGAAAATCCCTAAAACCCAAGCCACCAATTCTTTTAGATTTAGCAATTTTCTTCCAGGCCACCTAGTGAGTCCTTTTTTTTTGAATTTGTTTTTTTTTTAAAAAGAAAATTTAAATAAAAGAAAGTATAGTTAAGATATATTAAGTCATTTTGTTAATCATATGCATTTTATAAAAATATTTATTATTTATTAATGAAATTAAATTTAATAATTTTACAAGATAGCAAACTTCTATTTTACTCGTCGTCACTTTTGACTAAAATCTTGAACAATAATGACGAGTAAATGCTTGCATTGTATAAAGGACCAACCGATTGAAGAAATATTCCCCTCTCGAAGCCAAACAAAATCATGTTGTTGTTAATTATTGAAGACCAAGCAACTCTGTTCAAAAATCTTCATGACAAATGTATTTTCTTTTATTGTTTATGAAGTGTACTAAAAAAATTGTTATATGAGTATGAATTATATATTAGATATAAATATTTAAACTTATAAGGTTGTATGAGTTTGTAATAATATCTTATGCATATGCCACATTTGAAATTTTTAATATTTAAAGATTCAAGACTTTTTAAGTTCCAAAAGTATTAATTCAATTATATTCAATCAATTATATTTACTTTGTTTACTTGTTATGCCTTTATTCAATAAAAAACATAGGAAATTTCTTGTATATATCCTATATAGGATGGTCTCAAGTTGTTATTTTCAAATTACATTATGCCACATATCTTATATTTAATCTTATATCCACTGATTGAAACAAATATCATTTTTATATAATGTCATGTTTTTATTATTTGAATGAATGGATATGGTTTTGTTAATAGATATAAGTTGAAAGTCTTACAGAACAAATAAAGTTCTATACACAAAAAAAATAAAATTCAAGGGTCCTTATATATTTACCTAAGAATCATAACATTATCGATAATTGTAAAGTCATTTTTCTAATTATAAGTTATTAAATTTTGTATATTTATTATATAATCAATAATTAATTTATTTTATATATAAAAAATTCATGAATTTAAATTTCCTCAATATATTTTGTTATGTGTATTAAAATTTAGTAATGTTAAGTTAATCTGTATCTATCAACTTATTATTGCTAAAATATGAAGGTTATTGAATACAACGTTAATAAGAAATTGTACTAAAATGGTGTCAACGATTGTATAACTTTTTATATGTATCTCTACTCTCGTATAGTTGTGAACCCTTTCCATAGAGGTGACAAGACAAGGAGGAGCTAAGAATATTCTATAGGCGGGACAAGGTGTTCGTGGTTAATATATTTGGGATTTCTAAAATTTAACTGCACTATGAGTATCTATATTATGAAAAAAAAACTAATATTTAATAATAAAACTAAAAAATTGTCATTACAAAAAGCTGGTGACCCACAGTTGTTTGGCTAGGACAAAAAATCTAGCAATGCAACTAAACTATCAAATGTATTACGTCATTTATTTATTTGTTGGTTGCATTTTGTAGAGTTGGTTGCACAATGACTTACTGTTTATCAATTTGTGCTCCACATCTTTACAGAGATTTCAATCATATCGAATGTTTTCATGCTTTCTTTAGTATCTATTGATTCTACTAAATGGGTATTGGATACCGGAAGTAGTTTTAACATTTGCAATTCATTGCACGAGTTAAACATCAGTAGCAGGTTGAGGAAAGGAGAAGTAAGCTTACAAGTCGGCAATAGAGCAATTGGTATAGCCGTAGTTGTAGGATATATTTCTTTTATGATGCTTACGGACAAAACATTAATTCTGGAAAACTGTTATTTTGTTCCAAAGTTTATTTCGAACATTATTTCCATTTCATTGTTGGACATTTGTGGTTTTTATTCAGTTTTTAAGGATAATCAATGTAGTATTTTTCATGATGATGTTTTATATGGTGTTAGTTATTTACAAAATGGTGTTTATGTTTGTCTAATGTTACCTATAACAGAGAATTGAATGTTTCCAGCCATAAAAAGAAGTTAGATAATAATGCAAATCAAACATTTCTTTGGCATTGTAGGCTTGGTCATATTGGTGAAAATGGTCCACAAGTTACACGAGGATGGTTCCCTTGGACAATATGATTATGAATCATATGAGATGTGTGAATCCCGTCTCAAAGGGAAAATGACTAAGTCTCTTTTTACAGGAATTGGAGAAATAGCTACAGAACTCCTTGGTCTCATACATACAGATATATGTGGACCAATGAGATTACAAGTTAAAGGAGGATACTCTTACTTTATCACCTTTACTGATGATATGTCTAGATATGGATTTGTTTATGTTATGAAACACAAATCTAAATCGTCGAAAAGTTCAAGAGATTCCGTAGTGAAGTTGAGAAACAAATAGGTAAGAGTATTAAAGCATTAAGATTTGACCGTGGTGGTGAATATATTAGTGATGATTTCGTAGATTACCTAAGCCAAAATGGGATACTCTCTAAATGGATGTCTCTAGGTACACCACAACATAATGGTGTGTCTGAATGGAGAAATCACACTCTATTAGATATGGTGCGATCCATGATGGGACACACAGATCTTCCAACATTTCTTTGGGGTTACGCTTTAGAGTTAGCTGCTTATTTGCTTAACAAATTTCCCACCAAAACAGTCAATAAAACAGCATATGATATATAGAAAGGACGTAAGCCAAACCTTAAACACTTAAAAGTTTGGGGTTGCCCATCTTATGTTAACGACTAATGACAGATAAGCTTGAGTCAAGATCTGACAAATGTAGATTTGTTGGATATGAAAAGGAGACCATGGGATATTACTTTTATCACACTTCTAATAACTAAGTGTTTGTAGGCAGAAATGCAACGTTTCTTAAAAGTGAGTTCCTTGGAGAAGGAATTCATGGTGGTGAGGTAGATCTTGATGAAATTCAAATTGCATAATCTTCTAGTCATGCTGATGAGCAACAAATACCCGTCAATCCTTCTTTTCTTGATGTGTTGAATATTCCTCCCAATGATCAAGACTCAAATGTTGAGTAAAATGAAATTCTAGTCGAACACGATCAATGGACAAGGAAATGAACAACCTCAACAACAAGAATAACCGGTTGTACACGAGATTGTTAGAAGGTCTTCCAGGGATCGTCATGCACCAGAAAGATTAAATCTCATGGTGCAAGTTGATAAAGATGATCATATAGATGACATCATATCAATAAGTAACGATCCTAAGACTTATGAAGAGGCTTTGGCTGCTACCAATAGTGACAAATGGCTTGGAGCCATGGAATCCAAATTAGAGTCTATGAGAGTCAACAAGTATGGACTTTGGTTGAACCCTCAATAGGCATAAGACCTATTGGTTGCAAATGGGTGTTTAAGAAAAAGTTGAAACAGACGGGAAGGTAGATACCTCTAAAACCCGTTTGGTTGCTGATGTCTCCCCATTTGTGATGTTTTAATATTAAGTAGATACATCATTTTTAGTGTTTTAGGAAGTCTAGTAGTCGATTTTCACATGATATATTGCACTTTCCTATTTCTAGTCTTGATTTAATGAATTATTATTTTTAGAGCATATTGGGTTTAATTATTTATTTAGTGTGAAGCTTTAAAGATATATATGGTGATTAATTAGATGCCAAGTCAATTCTAAGAGATAAAGGAAAGAAGATATACATGGAAGTTGGAGAAAAGAAAGGAAAAGCTAAGATATGGAAAGATAAAGTTGCCAAATAAATCTGAAATCTAGCACCTATGAACACAAAAGGGCTTATAACTCAAGATTGGTTAGGAATTTGGAAGAATGGTCTGAAACAAAGTTAAAGAGCTTTCCGAGACGATCAGTTTCGATTATTGGAACGCATCAAACGGATAAGTATTGAAAGAGTTACGGCCAAAACAAAATAGCGGCAAATTATTACATTTTCTATATTCTAGGGTTACGAATTTGAGTTGGGCTAGGGGTCCAATACTTATCTTCTACTCTAAGAAAACGAATTAGGTCTTCCTAAAAACCTATAAATACACCCCTAAACCACTGTAAACATGTCCCTGCTCAGTGCCAAGTATATGCTTAGTCCTTGCTTGTATTTCCTCAGTTCTAAATAGTAGCTTAGTCCTTATATTTATTATTCATTCTTAGTATCAAGATATTAATCCAAGAAGCAAGATGACCTGTAGAGGAAGACAAGAAGCACGAAGTTGGAGAGTGACAAACTCTTCTTCTACATATCTCCTTCTCTCCTTCTCTATATTTAGGGTAATTAGCTATAGATTTGTGGTTTCACCATATTTCTAAGCTTTTATTCTGTAAGTTTTACTTTTTATTGTTTGGTTATTATTTTGTCTTAAATTCCATAATACTATTTGTTATTTTGATTGATTTGAGTTTTGCGTATATTGTTATTATGTGTTTTGACTATTGTTTCAGCCCTAGATTTGGCCAATCTTAGGACTATTCTTAGTTATTGACAACACCACATAATCGTCTAGTAGTGATCCTACCTAGATAGCCATAAAGGTTTGATTTAACCACCAATCATTATTTAAGGTTTATTTACCCAAGATCCTAGTAGTGGAGAGGTTGCTCCAAAGTCCACCCTGACGGGGGTTAGGTAGAATTTAGAATCCCAGTTAATATATAATGCTCAATTAACCATAAGGTTAGAATACAACTTAGTAAAATAGACTCATAGTAGTAACCCAAATTTATCTGACTTACATTCATATTTATTTATTTGCATTATTTATTTATTCTCGTTAGATAATTATTCATCTAATCCCATTTTTATATAAACATCTAAATTCATCTACGCTTATTTATTAGAAGTAGATGTAACGGATTAAATCCCTGCGAACGAACTTGACTTATCATTAAAACTTGCAAACGATCTGTAATACTTGCAGTGAGTTTCTCGTGGTAGACAAGGCTGTGTGTCCTTTATTATTATCTTATTTATCTGTTTATTTATCAGACTGATGTCTCCCCATTTGTGATAGATTTATGTTAAGATGAGACATCATTTTTAGTGATTTAGAAGTCTTTCTAATCGTTTTTCTTGAGAGTAATGTGTACATTTACTCATTATTTATAATTTAAGCTAAAAAACTAGGTTCTGAAGGCGAAATGCGGGACCAGATAGCTGCTCTTTGGGGAGAGCATGGGTCGGTTTTACCTGGTTTTGAGGCTAGGGTAAACCGAAGGTAATATATTTCGGTTTAAGGAATTGCTTAGGTAACCCAAGGGTAGGGTAAAAAAAAGTTTACCCTCGGGTTAATTTGGGTTACCCTTCGGGTACCTTCGGTTTACCCTCGGGGTCAACTATGGTCAAACTTTTTTGTAACATAAAATTGCTATCATTAAAAATCAATCTCGAATTGCACTTATCTCAGTCGAATAACTTTACAAAACAAACTTTTGATAATTCGAGAGTCTAAATAGTTTGTTAATTATAGACTATGTTAGATTTTTTTTAATATGTTTTCACCTTAAATGTAAACATTATTATTTGAAATCATTAATCTACGGTTTTTCGGTTTGGATTTACCCAACCCAATGGTTTGGGTAATTTATGGGTAGAATAGTTGGACCCGAAAAATTAATAGGTAACTCAAAGGGTAAAGTTGGCCAAGGTAAAATTACCCTTGTTTTTAGTTCGGTTTGACTAAAATTCGGGTCGGTTTTCGGTTTTGTTAAAATTATGCTCAGCCCTAGCTGCTCTCCATCAATTGGTTGCACCTTTCGGAAAAAATTTGTACTACTCATTCTTCTTCGGATTAAATGAAAATAAAAAAGTAAATGATAAATCATTTATTTATGTATATATTTTAGTGAAAATTCCCCAAATGGTCCTTGAAGTATAGACCAGATACCGGTTTAATTGGGACCTGAATTTTAAAGTTACTCAAATGGTCCTCAATGTTTTGTTATTGGCCCATCATTAATCCTTTGAGAGGGCCAATTTGGTAACTTTTGAAGTTCTAGTCTTCAGCCGGTAAATTGTCCATAGCTCAGGGATCATTTAGGATTTTTCCATATATTTTATTTTAGCGGAAATAAAGCATCATTAGTTTTGTTTTTTCTTCATTCATACTGATCCTGCATCTGTTCTCCTAGAAGCTATTGGCTACAGCAAGTTTCTCCATAGTCAAATCAATGTATGTTTTACCATATCCAATCCATAACATTATAAAAATGATCGAACATATTAGACTTTCTTTATTTACATAAAAAAGACTTCCTGTTAATAATTTAAACCAATAGAAATCACTCTTTCTTGCACTATAAGTCCCTCTATATTTCATTTCAGGTATTGAGCACTCCATATCAGGAAAATGGACAATCTTCTGATATTCAAAGTCCACAGGTACACGACTTTCTTACTTTAAATCAACTTATAACCTGCTCAAGATTTATTCTTGAACATTAAAGGTGTACCTAGCTAATTTGATTATTTTAGTAGAGTGATGATATAAATAAGGATCAAGACAAAACAATACAAGAACTAAGGAGCCAAGGGCTGTGTTTAGTACCTATATCAGTTGCTGGGCTTGCAGTAATAAATTTCTGGAAACCACCATTTGAAGTAAAAACCCAGTGTATAAAATGGAGATGCTTTACATCTTTTAAGAACTCAATTGATATCATATAAATTCCATTGTTTATTAACGACTAATTAAGTTGCGCTAAAATTCTTCCATAATAATGGTTACAGCTTAATTAGTTATGGATGTTATGAAATGAATCAAGGGCGTCGTGTATTTTTTAAAGCTTGGTCTCTCTTTCTATCCCCAAGATAAACCATGGAGCTTTCTTATCCGAAGTAATTGAGTTGAGTCGAGCATAATAGTAGATGGTCAAACTTGTTTGTTTAATATTGATCGTTAAAGAAGTTGAACTCAAATTTAGACGAGTCGAATACCAGATGTTCAACCTTGTTAATTTTAATTTTGGAATGAAATGCAACGAGATTTTTCTCAAGGCGAGCTTGAATTATTCACGTTTCTTTTACGGCTGAAATAAAAAAATTATGAGCGTAGGATGGAATGTGACGTGTACTGTGTGAATTGTGATAATTACTAACAAAAATTAGTTAAATAAATAGATGATATCAGGGTTCATATATTTTAATAGGATGTGTATAAGATTAATAAATCTTAACTTTGAACAAACGAGCGATTTACGCGCTCGTTTATATTAGTGAGTTTTTATTATAGTTTGATTGTTTGTTTTAATGATTTATTTGATTTGTCAGCTCAAACTCGAGCTGTTCACATGACCGGCTTGGTACATATATGTCCCTACCCACAAGTAAATATCGTATAGGTAGGTAAGGATTAAAGGTAAAAGTACAAACCAAAACATTCTGAAGATGTAAAATCCTTCAAATTTATAAAATTGACTACCATTGAAGGAAGCAGTACATTTAGAGATAAAACTGATGAAACTACGACCTCAACTCTCGAGGAATGCAAAAATTCTTCTCAAAGAGGTGTGCTTTGATTAGTTCAGCGTTTTAAGTACATACATTATCCTTCAAAAATATATTTTTCAGGGGGACTAATTATTTCTCAAGCTAAAATTACGCATAAAACTGTTCGAGCTGGAAATTATCTCTCCAGTATATGATTCCATCATCATAGGGACTTCCATCCATAACCTTCTCAATCTCGAACATCCCAGCACCAAATGTACAACTTCTCAGAAAAAACACCATACCATGATGACAAATTGTGTAAATAAACAGCAAAATTCATAGAATTTCAATTAGTTATTAGAGACATCTGTTAAGCATCGAGATTCAGGGTAAATGTTCTGGAAAGCCACTAAACCATCGCAGCAATTCTCTTTGGACCACTTAACCAATAATTGTTCTATATGACTTGTGAGGGTTAGTGTGTTATTTTAATTCAAATTTATGTCTAATGGGGTAGATATATATATATATATATATATATATATATATATATATATTTATTTTTGGTCAATGGCTAGAGATATATTCGTTCTACCAAAAAAAAATACACTGTATTCGAGGGTCAATAGATTTGCATCACCATTGTTCCCACGCACATACACACCCAACTTACCTGTAAACAGGTGTGTTTTTTTTCAAAACATGTAAGCAAGTTCAGTTGGACCCTAAAAAAACTCTACTTTAACAAACTATATATAATCAAATACTTAATTAGTTGCAAATGAAAAATATAAGAGAAATAAGTCGAAGAGCTATTTTAGCGTTTAGAAAAAAGATAGATTGCATAAAACTAATCTAACATTGTTGTTGACCACATATAGCGACTATATACATTAACAAGTTTAATATCTCCAACATGCTGATCTGAATAAATGGGTGATAACTGTGAGAGTTGGACAAAAAGCTTTTGGTAAATAGTTTCTCTTATACTATGTGAAGGGAAAATATCTTCTCATAGTTAACTAGCACTATAGGTCCCTTTGTTATCCAAAACCCTATATTTTATAACTGAGAAAAAAATCTAATGATAGACGTAGCCTAGAACACAGCCTTTGCCTTCATTTGAGGGACTTGTTGAGACCACAGCCTTCGCTAATAGTATTGAAATTATCTAACTATATGTTTTTAGTTGCAGGAGCAAGAAAGTAACTTCATTATCATTTAAAATCACAAGATTTGTAATATAAATAATAATAATTAACAAAAAGAACGGAATAATTTCAGTATCTAGAAAACTGAGAGGTAAAGCTAGATAAAATAACAAAATTCTGAAAAATAGAACATATCGGCAATCTTCACTTATTCCTCAAATTCAGCCGGTTGTTCATTGAATTCCGCCCTCATGTTATCTTTGGAGTAGACTTTTGCTCGGCATCTAAAAATCTTGCTGGGACGTCCAGTAGCTAATGATAAATTCTTTATAGGAACCAAGCTATCAACATGAGCATAAACATTAAAACTCCTGTAACTGGCCCCTTTATTAAGCTTTTCAGATTGATGAAATTCTCCAGTATTAACATTGTAAATGAAGAATCGGTCTTCTGCACCTAAAACCAAAAGCTCACCGCTTTGTAACCACCCATAAGGTTGAATTGAATCAACATCAGTAAGCAGTAACAATTCACTAGTAAAAGACCTCTGATTCGTTAAAATCAATAAACCCCATCTTTTTCCATGCTTCATCTTTCAGTAACCAAACATCAAACACAACTATCCATTGCAAGAAGACCACCACCGCGGAAATTACTTTGGCATTCAAGAGGCAGAGGAATCTGCCTAAAAGTTTCGGTGTCTGTGTCAAAACAAATGACACATTGGACTTCAATAACTACCTGTAGTACCAGTACAAGGTACCACTATGAGAAACCACGGGTTGTAGCAAGAGATAAGGAGCATAAGATCTTATCTGACTAGTATCAACCACTCTCCACACCTTATCAACACCTACTGTTAATATTAAGAATTTGTATCCTGCGTACAAGACTTTGTATACCCCCGAAACAGACGCATATGCGAAGAAATATCTAAATATATCAGCTTTATAGCAACTGGGAGTTAAAGGGAGGGGCAAGTGTTGTTTTGTCACTAGATTTGCAACATAACAGGGGCACTTACGTTGGCGAATTTCAGGACCAAGTACAAATACTAGGCCATTACAACTTGCACGAACACCGGCAAAACACTTGCGATTTAGCTCATTCACCTTTATACCGTCATAACCTTGGTCTGACTTTAGTTCAAGAATAGTCCTTGTACTATGGGGTACCATAGGCTGTCTTTGGCTAATGAAGAGGCCGATTTTTGAAGTTTGGAGATGCGAATAAATAAACGAAGGAGATTGGATGATGTTATTCCACTGTCGACAAACTAGCCTCATAATAGTGTAAATTACATCTACAAGCAAGCATAGGAGGATTGCACATACCAATTCATCAGCAAGATAATTTAAACCCCTCTTCATCACTACTACAGCGCAAGCTTCTAGCGACTAAATTTTTCGCGACTACACGATGTAGTCGCTAAAGATAAGAACCACTAGCGACTACATATCTTTAACGACTACATATCTTTAACGACTACATGGTACGTTTCTCGACTACCAAGTAGTCGTTAGTAATTTTTGTTATTAACGACTACTTTAAGTAGTCGTTATTGAGTAGTAAGTAGTCGCGAATGATTTTTGTATTTTTTAATTAATTTCCTACCGCCAATAAGTAGTCGCTAGAGGTTAGAGTATTTAACGACCACTTAAAGTAGTCGTTAGAAGTTCTTACTAACGACTACGTTTGAGTCTTTGGCGACTACTCGTATAGTCGCTAGTAGTGGTAGCGTATTTACAGCAAGTTGCGAATTGGGATACTCAAAACACCATTATTTTATAATTTCTCTTTCTTTCTCTCAAAACTCTTTCAATTTTTTTCCACAATTCATCATCAAAAATTATTTCAAGACTTGGAAAATCTTGCCCGGGTCATTCATCAACGTGGGACCGCCTCAATTATCAATTTTTCCTTCCAAATTTGTCCAAAAGTAGGTATTTTTTGTTCCATAAAACTCTTTCAAATTTCATTTACTTTCATGCAATTGTGTAGTTAATGGTAAATAGTATCACTTATTAGGTATTTCAACACGTGGAAAATCTTTCCGGGTCAAACAACAACGTGGGACCTCCTCAATTATTTTCCTTCTAAATTTGCCCAAAAGTTGGTGTCTTTTTTATCTTTTTCTTATTTGATTACAATTGTATAGTTAATGCTAAATATATAGTATCACTATGTATATATATCTAATCATCTTATAATTTTTAGTGACTTATAGATATTTTATATTTATTTATTTAATTGATTATGTAATAATTTTTTTTTTATTTTATATTCATGTATTTAATTGGTGATGTAATAAAAAAAAATTAAATTCATGTATGTAATTGGTGATGTAATAATCTTCCTTTTCATTTTATTTTTATGTATTTATTTGGTGATATAATAATTTTTTTTTCATTTTATTTATGAGACATTTATGTTGTATTCTTTTACATTGGAGTAGTTGATTATGGCTTCGGGTATTGATAAAAGTTGGATTAGTTCCGCTCATAAAGTTTCGCGTGAATTTATTAAGGGGATAGAAGCATTTCTCGTTTTTGCTCGAAAAAAACCTCCTGATGAAGAAACAATTTTTTTTCCGTGTAATGAGTGTTCGAATTATCGTCGGTATAACGTGGTCAAAATTAGGTCACATCTTTTACAGTTTGGGTTTTTGTCCACGTATGAGATTTGGACAAAGCATGGTGAGAGCGAGAAAATTCCCGAGACTCGATATGAAGAAAATAAAATGTTGGATGTCTACGAAGATTTGAGACCTAATTATGAGGGTGGTGGTCATTCCGGTGACACCGAGATGATAGACTCGAACAGTTCAGCACGTGGAAAATTCGAAACGATGTTTTCCGAATTAGAGACCGAGTTATACCCTGGTTGTGCAGTAATGAGTTCATTAAATTTCATTGCGAAGCTAATGCACGTGAAGGTGAAGAACAAGTGGACTAACACGTCTTTCACAGAGTTGCTTGATCTTCTGTGCCGTGTGTTGCCCAAACCTCATACCTTTCTCGAGTCATACGAGGCGTGTAACAAAAAGTTAAATTTTTTAGGTATGGGTTACAATACCATCGATGTTTGCTTGAACGATTGTGCTTTATTTTACAAGGAGAATATCTCCCTCGAAAAGTGTCCAGTATATAGTGAATCCAGATGGGACCCGAAGAAGGGTCAGAAAGTAGCGCATAAGAAACTCCGATATTTCTCGATTGCCCCTAGGCTGCAGCGACTTTATGCTACGAGACACACTGCAGAAAATATGATATGGCACCGAACAGGGTAGAGTACAGATCCAGATTTGTTGCGTCATCCGGTTGATAGCGATAGTTGGAAGAGATTTGTTCAGTTACATCCTGAGTTTGCTAGTGAACCTCGGAATGTGTTCTTGGGTTTAAGTATCGATGGCTTTTACCCTTTCTTTATGCAGAACAACTCGTACAGCATGTGGAAGGTTATATAGACCGTCTACAACTTACCACCGTGGGAGTGTATGAAGGAGATGACATTCTAGCTTTGTTTGTTGATTCCGGGACCCCGTTCACCCGGAAAGGACATGGACGTCTTTCTTCGACTTGTTATAGATGAGTTGGACGAGTTGTGGGATAAAGGGATTCTTACGTATGATGCCCACAAGAAGGAAGAGTTTACGATGAAGGTTTGTTTGTTGTCTACGACTAATGATTTCCCCTCTAGGTCATACACATCAGGATGGTCGGGTCAAGGTTACAAAGCTTGTCTAAAATGCATGGATTCTACTCCGTCATTGAGTGTGAAGAAAGGGGTTGCTTACTTCGACCATAGACGTTGGTTACCTATCGGTCATCGGTTAAGAAGCAAAAGTGTTTTGTACAAGAAATCCGATCATAAGGGCCCACCGAAGAAATATAGACCTGCCGATATTCAAACACAATTAGATGGGCTTCCCATTGTGCTTCCCGGTAAACACAAGGATTTTGGGTGAAAGATCGTGAGGCAAACTGTTCCACGTCTATTCAATTGGAAGAAAAAGAGTATCTTTTATCATTTACCTTATTGGTCCGAAAATTTGTTGAAACATAACATTGCTGTCATGCATTGCGAGAAAAACGTGTGTGATGCTCTTCTCGGCACAGTTATAGGTCTTGATGGGAAAGTTAACAAAGACAACGTGAAAGCGAGAATGGATCTTGAGAAAATGAACATCAGGAAAGAATTGTGGTTGACATCGAGAAATGGTAAACAAATACTGAATCGAGCAAATTATACGTTATCAACGGAAAAGCGGAAAGTATTTCTTGACTGGTTGAAGGCACATAAGTTTCCTGATGGCTTTGCATCGAGTTTGAGAAATAATGTTCAAAGTGACTTGGGCAAGATTATAGGAATGAAATCTCACGACTTTCACGTGATGATGTAGTATCTATTCGTGGCTAGTATCCCAGGGCTTTTCGAAGACAAAGCGGTTAGTGATGCGATTATTGGGCTAGCTAATGTGTTTAGAGTTGTGTGTAATAAAAATCTGAGTAGGAAAGAGTTAGAAAAGGGGAAGGTGAAAGTGGTTGAAGTTATGTGTAGATTGGAAATAAATTTGCCTCCCGCGTTTTTCGATATAATGATCCACCTGGTTATACACTTATACGACGAAGCTTTGTTAGGGGGGCCGGTTCAGATGCGTTGGATGTACCCTTTTGAGAGGTATCTAAAGTTATTAAAGGAGTACATACGAAAACCGGCTAGCCCGGAGGGTTCAATCGCCGAGGGGTACGTTGTAGAGGAGACTTTGACTTTCATATCGCGTTATCTTCAAGAAGAAAAAACAAAGTTTAATGAACCGGGTAGATATACCGAGATCGAAGCTCAACCTAAAGATTTGTCCGTATTTAAGAGCCAATGTATTCCTTTAGGTTAAAAAGAGTATGGTAATTTGCAATACAACGAGAAGGAGCAAATCGACTGGTATATCCTACTTAATTGCGATGAAATCCAACATTTGATGACGTAAGTTTTCAATTTATTTATTAAATGTTTATTCATTGTGAAAAATGTATTCAATTTGATCGTCAAATGTGCAGAGAACACAAAGCCACGCTATTGGGTACTGTAGCCGATAAAGTTAGGAAACACAGCAAAATTTCCGAGACTGGTTTCTGCATAAGGTATAGATCCATTCAAATACCTAATTAATATTCCATTTAGGACAAAATTTTAATAATTGTTGATGCTTTTAGGTTTATGGCATGGAAAAAGAAGGTGATGCATTCGCTACAAGTGAGATGATTTCATTGGCTAGTAAGTCTCATGGTGCGGTTTATAAGTACGATTCATGTGTTGTGAATGGTGTTAATTGAGTTACTCATGAAAAGGGTGAAACAAGGGTGACACAAGATTACGGGGTATGCACCATCTATGAAGGAAAACCGTATTACAGTGAATTAGTCAAGACTGTAGAGGTAACATTTGATGATGATTGTTCCGTTGTGCTATTCGAGTGTAATTGGTATAACACGAGTACCGCGAAGACAGAGAATGGGGTAACTATTATTAACACGTCTAAATTTTTTTGGGAAGGAGAGTCGTACATCTTAGCTACTCAAGCAAAAAAAGTATTTTAAATCGATGAGATTAACTCAAGGAAATCACAAAAAGGGTGGAAAGTAGTATGGGAACTCAATGATAGACATGGATGGAGTCCCGAGTTACGGGGTGCAAAATCACTGCCTACTGGAGACGCGAGTGTCACGGTCCCTTTAGTGAACACCGAGACGATTTCTGATCCGGTGAACTTGGCATCCACCTAGGAGATCGAGATTGACCCTGCTCATTTTTGTATTGATTTGGCTTTTGATATGGTAATTGATGAAAACGAGGAAATTGATGATGACACCTTGAATGAATACGGTGATGAAGAAGAACCTATAGAGGTTGATAGCGATGATGAACCTATAGTTGTTAGTGGATATGATACTGATTAGGAGATTTTTTATTTTGGTTTATTTGTATTAAAACATTTTGTTGGTTATTGGAGTTGAATTTGAATTGATTTTTGATACGCTTAAACTTTGACTCAAATAGTTGACTGAATACCCCAAACACTCAACTTTGACCCAAATAGTTGACTGAATGCCCCCAAACACTTAAGTTTGACCCAAATAGTTGACTGAATACCCCAAACACTCAACTTTGACCCAAATAGTTGACTAAGTACCCCAAACACTCAAGTTTGACTCTAAATGCTGACTGAATACCCCCAAACACTCAAGTTTGACTCTAAATGTTGACTGGAAACCCCAAACACTCAATTTTGACTCTAATAGTTGACTGAATACCCCCAAACACTCAAGTTTGACTCTAATAGTTGACTGAATACCCCAACACTCAACTTTGACCAAAATAGTTGACTGAATACCCCCAAACACTCAACTTTGACCCAAATAGTTGACTAAGTACCCCCAAACAATCAACTTTGACTCTAAATGTTGACTGAATACCCCAAACACTCAACTTTGACTCTAATAGTTGACTGAATACCCCAAACACTCAAGTTTGACTCTAATAGTTGACTGAATACCCCCAAACACTCAAGTTTGACTCTAATAGTTGACTGAATACCCCAAAAACTCAACCTTGACCCAAACGATTGATTGTTTGGAGCTAAATAGAATTTATTGATAGTTTGGAATTGAATTTAATTTAAATGATTATTTGGAAGTGAATTGAAATATTGGATTATTGTAAATGGACTTAAGTTGAATTTTTTTTAAAAAAAAAATACATCTAGCGACTACTTGTAACCTCTAGCGACTAGTTCATCTTTATGAACTAGTCGCTAATGAATCTCTACCACTAGCGACTACAAAGTAGTGGCGAAACGTTGAATTAATTTCCCATTACTCCATGGCGGCCCATTTTCCCGCCCACGAAAGGACACGCGTTTTCAATTGAGGTCTAGCGACTACATAGTAGTCGCCAAAGACCTGTTGACGTGGTCAACATACAGACACGTGTAAGTAACCACGTATTTAGCGACAACTTCCTCTATATCTAGCGACTACTTCAAGTAGTCGCTAGAAAGAATGCCCTATATCTTCACCGAGAGCTCACTATTCACATTCATTCCTTATACAAAAAAACAAAAAAACGAGAGCTCTTCTTTCAGCCACTCCAAGAGGCGATTCAAGCATCAAAGCAACATCAAATCTTCAACAAAGGTAATGAAATCCAACCCAATCAATCTTAATTTCTTCCATTTTCATCTATTTTTTTAAGCTTTTTTTCAATTTTTAATTTCTAATCAATTTTTTTTATTTGTGTTTAAATTCGAATGGCTATGGCATGGATTCATCACCAAATCAGCTTCAATTTCAGCTTATAAGGTAATTTTTCCAACTATTTTTTGTCATTTAATTTTCATGTTTCATTTTTTGTTTTTTTTACTTTGATTATTACATGTGTAGTTTAATTCCGAGAATATGTATTGCTATTAGGGTGTTGTATGTAATATTTTAAACACAAAATTGATGTTAAATGGGTTAAAAAAATTAATTTGAGAAATTGAAATAATTTTTTTTCATTTTTTTAGTACTATTTTATGAATTCCGAATTTAATTAGTGTTATTAGGGTTAAGTTTATGTTAATTTAAACATGTAATTCATGCTAGATTATGAAAATTAATTTGGATGATTTTTTGGGATTTTTTTGATTTTTCTTATGATTTTTATGGAATTTTAGATTAAAAAAAGTGCTTGAATGAAATTAATATTTGGCCTAAAATTGTGTTAAAAAATATATAGGGACTTTCATGCAATTTTGGTAAAAAATATATAGGGAGTTTCATGCGATTTTGAAAAATATATAGGGACAAACATGCAATTTTAGGGCTCTATTTAATTTTAGAAATTATATTTAAATAAATAAAGGGACCAAAGTGCAATATAGAAAAAATTATTTTACTATATAATAATAGATTTTTAAATATTAAAAAAATTATTATTTATTTTACTATATGACTAATATAATTATTTTTGTATAATACAGATTGTACGTGTGTTATATATTGGATGTTAAAGCTTGCCGATGTTTTATTTACGTTATTTAATTTATTTGATTTATTTAATTTATGATTGTAATAATTTATTTATTTTTATTTTCATGTTTTTATTTTTTGTGATGTAATAATTTAGTGTTTTTATGTTATTTTTAATTCTATATTTTAATTACACTACAAAATGATAGATGGCCGATGTGATAAATATGCAGCACGGAGGGGACGGTGGGGTAGGGACCCAAACCAGAATCCGAACAGAATTCTTGCCGACTGTCCAAACCAACCCGGTAAATAAACCAATTTAAATCCAAAATTGCTTAAAAAATAAAGTAAACATTAATTAATTCAATGTTAAAACAGAACCAGTTAGACGCAAAAAAAGGGGTAGCGCGGCCCTAAAAACTGCCATGAGGGCACTCAAAGCTGTCGGGTGGCCTTTGCCGATAGATTTCTGCATTCTCGACGACATGTGGAGTCCCTCCGGCAAGTACGGGCACCACGTTTCCCAAGTGATCGGGATTACTGTCCGAGAGAGGATTCCACCGTTTTACCCTGCTTGGGATAAAGTTCCGGATGCTGACAAACACGCCGTCATTAAGAGATTATCGGTAAAAATAATATTGTTAATATTTTTAAAAATTAATTTATTATTCTAATTTAAATTCAAATAATATTTTTTTATATAAATTTTTCGACATAAAGACTTGGAGAAATAGGAAAGACTGGAATTGGATTCATGGTAATTTAGACGATACGATGAGAATTAGGTTTAAAGATTACAAACATAACATGAAGAAAAAGTTCTGGAGAAAGGGTTTGAAACCGGATTGGTTGTCCGATGAGATTTGGGCAAAATGTTGTGAGTATTGGGACTCGAGGAAAGCAAAGGTAAACTCTCGATTTTTTTAATTTAAGTATATTCTTTGAATTATAATTGTTTTTATTAATAATTGAATTTTAAATTTTTTCAGCATCAAGCAAATAAAAATAAAAAGAATCGAGAAAAGCAGAAAAATAAGAGTGGAGCGGGGTCGAGAAAGTATTCCCGAACTCGGGATATGCTTTATGAGGTGATTTTTTATTTAAGTAATTTATTTATTATTAATTTATTATTTATTTTGAATATTTTTTTAATGAAACAGGGTGAAGATTTAATCCCGGGAGGGAATCTGGTGATCAGAGATGAGGCTACACAACAAGACATCCCAATTCCGCGTATGGGCGGTTTTTTCGAGGTGGTGGGTAAAAGCAAGAAGACGAAACAGTGGAGGTCGGAGGGCTACGAAAAAGCCAATGTAAGTTTTTTTTATAATTAAATTATTAATTATATTTTTTTATCTTAAATCAAATTTAATTTTTTTATTGTATAATATGTAACAGAAATTGCTCAAGGATGCGATGAAGGAGCAGGTGACTCAGAGTCAATCTGAGTCAACCGACGGTCAAGGCATGACTCAAAAGGAGCAAATCGAGTACGTGAGGAACACCTCGAAGAAGGCGATCAGGTCGCCAAAGAGGAGCTGGACACCGGGCATTGGTCGACCAAAAAAACGAAGAAGAAAGCTAAGACTACTCCAGCCCAAGCCGAGCAGCATGCGGAGATGATGGTGGCGATTAACGAGCTCCGAGTAGCCACCGGTCTTCCACAGTTCCCCCGCCCTGAAGTGCCTTCTACTAGCACTGAGCCTCCTGTTTATTCCATGGCTGTTGTGAGTGATGACATCTCGTGGATTAACCAGTTGTGGGTAAAGAAAGGAGAGCCCCCCCTCCAGCCTATGAATGCTGACCCCACTCCTCCTAGCGGTGACGAAGATGATGAAGAAGATGGTGATGATAGTAGTGATGAAAATGAAGACGAGTCCGAGAATGAATACGATAATTATAGCCGGGTCGGACTCTAGATCGAGATTGTTGGTGTTTATCTTTTTTATTTATCGGTTATGTATTAAGACTTTTAATTTATTTTGGTTTGGTTTGACTTTGACTTTGACTTGGTTTAATTATATATTATAATTAATTATTTGAATTATTAATCGTATTTTTATTTATTAATTGTATTTTTATTTATTAATTGTATTTTTATTTATTATTTGTATTTTAAAAATGGGTCAATGACCCAAAAAATCAAAATAATATTATACTTGCCCCAAAGAATCATCCATTAACTTACTATTATAAGATTACATGTTTACCCGTCAAGGACGATTCCCGTCAAGGACGATTCCCATCAAGGACGATTCCCGTCAAGGACGATTCCCATCAAGGACGATTCCCGTCAAGGACGATTCCCGTCAAGGACGATTCCCATCAAGGACAAAATTTAGTTAATGATGTTATTGGGAAGAAATTTTGTCATTGATGTTATTGGGCTGAAAATAATATTATTTTGATTTTTTGGGTCATTTTCCCTTTAAAAAAAATAAAAAAATATAATTTTCGAATTATTTTTAATAGCAGTATTGTAATTAAAAATAATTTGAAAATCGTATTTTTTTATTTAAAAAAAAAATAAAGTTAATAGCGACTACACGTAGTCGTTGTTGACTACAATAAGTAGTCGCTAATTATAAGGCTAATAACAACTACAAGGTAGTCGTTAATAATTCTTCCTAATAACGACTACTAAGTAGTCGTAGATAATTAACATAATAGCGACTACCATGTAGTCGCTAAAAGCACTATTATCTAACGACTACAATTAGTAAGGCCACACTCTCTAACGACTACTCCTTCGCGTGTAGTCGTAAGGTTTGGCTTCTAACGACTAGTTTCTAGCGACTAAGTTTTAACGACTACAAGTAGTCGTTAGAGCCTTGATTCTCTTTCTCGCGACTACTTACCTTAGCATTAGCGACTACTCATGTAGTCGCTAGAAGCCTTGTGCAGCGTAGTGCTAGTGTATTTGGACTATTATATGAACAAACACAAACTGCAATTATATAAAAAATTCTTTTTTCCATCTTAAAAAACGTAAATCACAACATAGGTCTGTACTTATGGGTACGGACCCATCTGTTAAAAGAAAAGAACAAAAAAAGACAAATCATTGAAAAGAGAAAAAAATGAAAAAGGCAAAGTGGGATAAAATGCAACTAAAAATGGAAAGTAGACTTTATTTAAAAATATTTTCTAATTATGATTTAAAACCTACGGTTTGTAGGATTTGGCTTTAATTAGTAGAATTCTCATAAATCGTCATTAGGGTAAGATGAAGTTGTTGTTAGAGAGACAAATCTCTTATTAACGGTGATATACATCATCTTAATGATGCTATATATAGCTGTGATAAAATAGTTCGTGTACTTGGTAGTGTATATGTGTTTGTTACCTTTTTATATATAAAGTGCATTTTCTGGAAAACAAAGTCTATCACATTAAGTCAATTACAAAGCAAAATATACAAAATTTATCTAATATATACATATGAATGAATTCATCATAAAAACACGGGCTTCCACTAAAGTGAACGAATCATCATAACAATAACGGGTTTCCACTAAAAGCTACACTCAGATTTCCTACTTTTACACCAACTTTGTTTACAAAATGATCCCTACAATATAACGTCACTGTCGGTTTAGGCACAAAACCAACTGTTCATCTCGCATCCAACTCCTCAATTTTATCAATCGGCTTCAGGGTTGAAATTTGATTGATTGTTCTTTTGTACGATCCAAACCACTTAGCTTGCGTGTAAGCAAGTCTTCTCCATGATGGTACGTGTAAATTCACACTCTTCATTGATGTTTTGATAGACCTACACATCAATTTAACAATCTTTTTCAAATCTTCTACTTTACCAACATAAATTTCAGGAAAGTCCTCTACTAATAACGCATAGTTGCTTGTTGGTCGAGCTATTTCAAATTCTCCAGCTAACGAAACTTCTACTATAAAGCGAGATCCATTAAGTTTTATATCAATATATTCGTAAACCCCAGCTGGGCATCCACTTCTTTTCTCCCATTTGGCTTTGCAAAGACCTACAAAACCAAGTAAGATAAAATTAGATATATGTTGCAAATTAGGCGATATTTCAAAGAGAATGTAATAATAAATCGGGGTTGATACAAATTTTTTTATTATTTTCAAATACTATAGTTTTATTGAATACGAATTGTCCAAGTTATCAATTTTATTTTTATGTTTGTCTAAAAAGTAAGAATAAAATGTCGGACCTCGCCCATCAAAAATTTATAAAAAAAGTTTTTTAGATTACTATTTTGATTTTATCATAAACTTAGTATAGATGAAGATATATATAGTAAATTAAAATTAAATTGCTTAAATTAAATTTAAATATCTAAATAAAATGTACCTTACTAAAAAAAATTGTTGATCTTACATCTTACACCTTACTATTTTTATCTTTACATTGTCATTGCACTACATATGTGTTATCCATTTATTCCTTTGGTCCTTGTTTTTACTCAAAATGTGTTTTGACCCCTTAAAATTTTCAAAATCATATCATTTGTTCTTTTTGTTGTTGACAAAGGGGGAGAAATTTTAGTTAAACTTTTTCAAATGCATTTTGTGAGGGGGAGTTTTATAAAAACTCTAGTGATTAGGTTGAGGGGGAGTTTTTGATCAAAACTTAATCTTAGGCATCTTCAAAAGTTTATGATTTGTCAAACATCAAAAAGGGGGAGATTGTTAGCCTCACCTTGTTTTTATTCCCGTTTTAATATTCGACAAATCATTATTTAAACTAAAATTCACTTTGGTATCACTTAAAATGTTTTCCAAAACCCCTCATTAGATTAGTTGTGTTTACTTCATTGTTACTTAGCTTGAAATTCAAAATAGCAGCCCCGCGGTACACCGGACGAGTGACGCGGTACACCGTAGGTCACGGACCAGAAGCACGGTGCACTAGATGGCCCGACCAGTAAGCTCAGAAATCTGCACGGTACACCGGACCTTTGTCACGGTACACCGGACCACTACACGGAGCAGGGATGCGGTACACTACATAGTCCGACCAGTAAGCTCAAAAGTTAGTCGAACAGTCACGCGGTGCACCGGACCATATCCGCGGTACACCGCACGAGAGGGTTTCAGCACTATTACTAGAGGACAAAGCTTATATCCGTTAGAGATAAAATAGATCCGTTGGAGAGAAGCCTTATGACCGTTGGATCATCTTTTCAGCTATAAAATGGAGTTCATTCAAGACACAACTCAAGCCTTCCATCTACCAATCTTAAGAGCAATTAATTCTATCATTCAAGGAGGTTTCAAAGGAGCATTCAAGTCATATTTATTGTGAAGCTATTAGTTCTATCTACTCATTTAGGAGTTTAGTCACAAAGCTTTTATAAGCACCCCTAAACACTTTTTCCTTTCCTCTTAGTTCTTGTAATAGATTAAGAGAGTAGTGTGAGCATAGGTTTATGCTTGGTTCCTTGTGTTGGTGATAACACAAGTGTATTTCCTTCAAAGGGTTTTTGAAGTGGTTGTAAGGGTTTGTATCTCACCCGGTTAAGAGTTACGAAGATTAGTAGAGAATCTTGCAAATCCTAAGGAGGCTTCCTTAGGTAGTGGATGTAGGGAAACCGAACCACTATACATCGTTGTGTATCGTATTCTATCTCTACACTCTTTATATTTCCGCACTCTATATGCTTGATAAAATGCCTACTTGAATAGTTTGATATTATTGTCTATTAGGATTATCTAGTTTTATACTATTTAGTTTGCTAATACAATAGGATTCAAATTAGCTTTTAATTTTATTTACTTGAAATAAAATTAGCCGATTAATTTCTATTGTCCTATTCAACCCCCCTTCTAGGACGCATATAGTATATCAATATGTTACATAATCAACTTATACAAAATTAAAATATAAAAAATATAAAATTAATACGTAAAATACCTTACGGAGTCGAGTGCAAGATAAACTGAAATGTCACGCTCATCGATCATGTTAATCCTACACAATATCGTTAAACCTTTATATTATAAGTGTATAAAAAATTTAAATCCACTAAATACCAATAAACACTCAATAAGCTAAATAAAAAAAAGTAACATCTAATTAGTATTTCATTAAAAAAATATCTCACAATAATAATTTGTATTAAGATAAGTTACCTTAAGTAAACTTTGTATGCAGAAGATGAACATGGTTTTTGAAATCAAATAATACATTAGGACAATTATTTGTATAATAATTTTCATAAGATTAACTTGTGCATATCAGAGATATCCATAAAAATTGATAAATAATTGTAAATTTTTACAAAGATCTAAGAAAAATAACAAAACTTAAAAATGTAAATCTATGTTTTTCATATCAATATAACAAGAACAGGTTCATTACCTAATGATGTGGGGTTTTAGATCTGATTGCATCTGTATTGTTCTTATCGATGTATTTGTATCTCTCCTAGTTTTCTTTTTATAAATTTAATTGGAATGTGGAGGCGATAGGGAACATATAAGATAGGGTTTTATGCGTTTTATTTAGAAACAAATAAAATTTATATTTTTGGTTATTTTTTATGTGTAAAAAAACTAGTACCTATAACATGAGGAAGTTTGCATTTAACCGGTCAACCTAAAAAATTGGCAAATGAAATCGACTCAGAATAGATATGTTGAACGTACAAAAATTAGACATGTGAATTAAAAGAATTACAAGAAAATAAACATAACTACCACCGATCCATCTAGCAAAAAGTGGGCTTCCTGAACAGTGACACAATCATGTAATAACATAAAGTGGAAACTACTCTTCAAATAGGAAAATTCTATCAAAAAGAAATAACCTATCTATAATAAAATGCTTACGAAAGGTGTTAGCACTAGCATTATCAAAATATTGAGTATTGCAGCACCGAAACTTCTAGTAGACTTCTAATATAAAAGATAAGATAGATTTTTACTAGTCAAAGTGAAATACAGGAACACTGGATTAGGAACAACTAAATGGACAAATATAAATAGCTACACAATTCAACACCACTAACATAAGGATAAAAGAGACCAAGAGTTAAGCTAAAACATTAATAATGACCATTTATGGACCAAAAAAGTCCCGTTATCAATGATTAAATCAAGACAAGAAATAGGAAAATGCAATATATCATGTGAGAATCGACTAAAAGACTTCTAAAACACTAAACATGATGTCTCCAGCTAAGATTAAATCATCACAAATGGGGAGACATCAAACCCAAGAGTTGGACATGTTGTTCCTATTCAGAGCCTGAGTCCTTCCTTGATTCTAGAAACGTTTGTGGTACTGAGATGGATGGCTGATGGCTAGTAGCAGATAGTCGGGTATATGAATGAATATTCCCTTTGATCAGGCCGATCTCTAGGATCTAAACATGACTCCACTATCACTACTAGAGTAACAGGCTGAATCCACCCTAAAATCTAGAGGGGATTATGCCAATGATTGAGCAGATCAATTGGATAGGCAAGACACGACATATGTCGTCATTATATATCTTCCTTATTTCCCCCACTACAGTCTCCCCTTAGCTGTCACGTCAGCCTAAGGGTCTAAGCATGAGACAATCACTTAGAGATAAGTCTGATTCTGATGAGACCTAATCACTCGGTCAAACTCTCTTCCCTTATGTCTATAAAATTATCACGATATTCTCTTATTCATTTTGTATTGGACTAATTCTGTTTGTAATTTATGTAATTTACCACTTTTATATTACATAACACTTTGCCTATTCGACTATTTAATTCGGTTTGTAATATATATATATTCGCCTAATCGACTTTTATGTAAACTTTTCGACTATTATATTTGTAATCAAATTTTTTTTTTAAAATACAACACCTTTACCGACCTCTTATTGTCGCTATATTTTTGTAACCTTTGCTAAGCACTAATTGATCGCTAATCAAATTGAATTTTACCGATTACTAGGTGATCGGTATTTTAAGTCTCCCTTACCGACCAATAAGTGGCCCTAAAGGGTAACCCTTTAGCGACCATTCGATAGTCGTTAAAGATAGTAGTCGGCATTGATCGTGGGTGGTCGCGAATGGGTATTTCTAACGATCAAATACTAGCGACTAAGATCAAGCGGCCACAAGTGGCCACTATACTTGTGGTCACTATAAGTGTTATCTTATCTTTAACTACCATTTCACATTTCTCTTTTGTCCACATATGTGGTCCCTAAATGTCATAAATGATGCTCAATATGAAAAAGTTAAGAATTCATACATTTATATATGTATGTATGTCACTGATAGTGTATTTTAGTGTTTACTTCACTGGAAATGAACCCTTTTTGGTTTCAGTCCACTTAGGCTTGAAAAAGACAAACAAACCCAAAAATAATAAATTAGTTAGGAAAAATTACAAATTATTGTTCTATTATCGAGCTTATGAAGAGAGTTATATTTAACATCGTGAAGATAATTGTGTTTTAGCATATGACTTGGTTCATTTTATCTTACTAGTGTCATATATTAGTTTTTTCTCCATTTTTTTATCTAATTACTCAAATATATAAGTATTTACTAAATTTGATGGATCTATGGAAGTATTTCCATAATCTAGTACTCCCTCCGTTTCAGAATGTTTGTCCACTTACTAAAAATGTAGTTTCAAAATATTTTTCTACTTAAACTATCAAGACATTTTTCTCTTTTTTCCACTATTACCCCCATTAAAAATATTAAAATTTATGTTTCCAATACATATTTAAGATATCAAGACACTTTATAAAGGATACTTTTGTAATAGGGAGTGTAATAATTACATTTCTTAATATGTGTGAAAAGAAAAGTGGACAAACATTTTGAAACAGAAGGAGTATAATGTTTTGGTTGCATCATTTCAGGCATTACTACATTATCAAGAGTATAATTGTTGCATGCTTAGTTTAGTGTACTTATGATCTTCAACTTGATGGTCGTACAAAGCTTCAAGAGCCTCTAGCTCTTGCTCCTCCATGTTGGAGATCCTTTGGTATTAAATTGAACATTCACCCAATCTGTGGGGCCATATACGAGTACGAACCTTAGAGCACCCTTTCATGTCAAAGTCCACCAAGATATATGTGGTTGACCTATGACGCAGTGAACTTAAACTAGATAGATGATCCAAGATCTTAATTTAGATCTCGACTTTATCCTCCACAAACATCATAGGTTTACACGCTTACATTGTGCCCTCGAAGTAGTCCAATCATTAGCTCGGGTGCACGAGCTAGAAATGTGTTATTAGTTGGACACTCTATAGGTTCTGCTATTGCACTATTGATTGAAAAGAATAATATTGTCACGACCCAAATAATCTACTACTAACTAACCTTAATGTTCAAATATAACTTAATTTTATTATTATAATATCATAATTTATATAATCATTGAACCCAGTATCACAGGTATTCAACTTAAAACATATCTTTTCAATCCACAATTTTCTTCGTTTCTAATTGGAAAAATAATCTAAACAATAAATTAAGATGGGATCAGTATGCTAAATAATTTCGCCTAAGCTGCACTATCTTCAGATCTTTGCTGCCCTTGTAGCCAAACTTCATTTAGTGAGTTATCGGAATGTATCTGTGATTTGTCTATCAATGCATTTTATTTTATTTACGATTAGTATATTGGATACTTCGAATACAGGGAGAAGATGAGAGAAAAGGGTGTATGTAAACTGATACACTTAATTCCTTTTTAGTGTTTAACTATTAATCGGAGTTTGTCCGATTCTCATGGAATTAAGCGGGACATGAGAGAACTACATATGCAATGCCCAATCAAAAAATTACAGTTTTAACTAAGGTTTGTCTTCAACATTGCGTTGTTGATTGGATAGAATA
The DNA here is from genome assembly GCA_029959085.1 of Nemophila menziesii. Taxonomy (NCBI): domain Eukaryota; kingdom Viridiplantae; phylum Streptophyta; class Magnoliopsida; order Boraginales; family Hydrophyllaceae; genus Nemophila; species Nemophila menziesii. The sequence goes on along the minus strand of JARWIR010000004.1, from coordinate 38,357,729 downwards.
TGACTGGTAACGGTATAGTCACAACCCAAAAACTCTACTACTCATATTAACTGATAATATATTAATGTCTAAAAATAAATAAATTTTACTCTAACACTAAAATAATTTCTCAAGAAAAAATCTAATATTACATGTGGTATTACAGGTATTCAGCTCAAAACATATCTTTCAATTCACCCTTTATTTTGTTCCTGATTGGACAAAACTAAAAAGTGGATCTCAATGCTAAACGATATCGCCACAGCTGCACTTGCTACAGTTCTTCGCCCCTGGGAAACAAACTATATTTATTAAGTTATCTGCATATAATTCTAACTTGTTTATTAATCCAACGAATCGAATTTGTCGCGAGTACATTGGATAATTCGAAAACAGAGAAAAATTGAGGGAAAAGGGTGTTGGCGGTGCAATTGAAGAGCTTGCAACATAGAATACGATCGTGACCCAATACACTGAATTCCTTTGGCATGTTTAACTATTAATCTTAGTTCCTCCGGTGCTCATGAAATCAAGCAGGAGTACATGAGAGAACTACATATGCATGCCTAGACAAAAAGTTACAGTGTTAACTAAGGTTCGTCCCAGCTGCCCAGTTTTCTCGACTTATTTTTTATCCTTCTAGTGTCGTATTTTTATTTTTGTGGTGTTGTTTTATTCCACTCTTTAGTTTTTGTATTGTTTATATTTTATGTCTTTCTTTATTATTGTTTGATCATATCAAAGGTGATACTGGATTTTAAGGTGTTGAAAAGAAAAAAAAATTGATGGATAAAAGCTCACCACCTCACGAGAATATTAAGGGATACAGAATAATTCACCACCCTTACTAAAATCTAACAACGATACAGGCTTAACACTCACCACTCTATGGAATTTTACCAAAAAGATACAGAGAAAAGTTTGAGAAGAGAACCATCTTGACTCGAAAATATAATTTGACTAAAACTCACTTGTCACTCATTACAAAATATGATAGGTATTTATATGCCTAAGAATATTACTAGTTCATGAATTTACTAAAAGAAACATTAACCTACATTAATGTCAAATGGTTCTTGAATTTTTAAATTCATGAATCTGAACATGACTCTTCATATGACCCATATTACGAAATTCATCTGAACCTTTTGGCTGAAATCTGAATCCAAACTATATATGGATAGAAAGATCTAGAAGTCTACTTTCTAAATCTTCAAACGGTGCATAAATCCTAATTTCCTATCAAAAGTTATACCCATTCTTATGAAGAGTCGCAAAACTGCCCGAAAATTCTTTTCTAGCAAAAATATAAGACAAAGGTTGATTAATTATGTTAGTATATATGGGATTAATGTTACTAACACAGACAAGATGAAATTTATATAATTATGAGGTATTGCCTGCATTAACCTGGATCTGTCCTGATTGCTTAAGTAAATAAATTATATTAAACAGACGTTCTCATAATTTCTTCTTTATAATTTTTGTATATATATTTATATACATTTGAGGAGTAATTTGATGATTTTACTTTTCTAATAAAATAATATTTATTTGATTTGAGAATATTATAAATCATCTTAATTAGTACAGTAAATTTATATAAACAAGCTATGACTGAAATATGAGACTAAAATTACTAACAATTATAGACCCTCCATCATGGTAGGAAACTCTCATAAGATACAATTTGAGTCCAGAGAAAACAACCCATGAAGCTCAATAAGACACTAGCCAAAACAATTTAAAGAAAAAAGAGTATGGAAAACGCATTTTCAATCATTATAGTTGGACGTGTGAATTTGAAGGCCCAAGACAAAAATCTAAAATTGGACTACAAATAATTTATATAAATTTTATAAAATTTGTTTAATAAAATTTGTTTAGCTTGGGTGAACAAAAGGCTGGTTATATTTTCTATAGTATTGTGATTTTTTTTACTTATAAGTAATGAAATATTTCTAAACCGTTTCTCATTTTATTTTTAATTTGTGTTCAATGTTAGATTCTTATGAAATTTATTAGAGAAAAAGACTCGGTGGGTATCTATGGAATTCGAAAAGGGACTTCTGAGTACCTATACTATAAAGTAGGACTTTTAGGTACCCAATGTTTTCTTTTTGTCCAAACGTTAGTGTTCCGTTATCTCACACATTAAGTATGATGTGGAGCCTATGTGTACTTGGTTTCCTTTTATTTTGAAATGTGTACTTAATGTGTGAGATAACGAAAAACACTAACAGTTGGACAAAAAGAAAAAGTTGGGTACCTAAAAGTCCTATTTTATAGTATGGATACTCAGAAGTTCCTTTTTCGAATTCCATGAGTACTCACGGAGTCTTATTCGTAATTATTAATTATATATTATTCTTTTAATAAACATATTTGTAATATTTATTAAAATAAAACATAAAAATAATTTATATTTACAATAAAAAAATTGTCATTAGTATAAAAAAATAGTGTTAAATTAATATAATTATAATTTATATTAAAAATTCAAAACTATAACATTCTTTAGAATTATTCATCCGTTTACAAAAATAGAATTGGTTATTTATTTTATTATATTGTATTTTAAAATTTTAATATTATATAAGTATCAAATTATAAAATATTTTCATTTAAAATTAAATATATAATATGAATTATGGCGAAAATATTTTTAAATGCATATTTAATTTTTAGTCTAAAGTGGGTATCATGTGCACACTTTAAATTATGGAGAAATCGAATAATATTTTAATTTTCCTTTAGTTGGAGAATATTCAATTTTTTTTTAAAACAAATTCTTTATCTGAAAATTTATTATTTTATATTTAAGGTAACAAACATTTGTTTCATCTTTTTTTAATCATTTGGATTTCAGTAAAATTCGATCACATGTGCTCTTGGTCACTAGAGAGTAGTCTAACAACTAGAACACTATCGATCATTTTGTTTCCTCTCTTTTAAGAACACTATTTCTAGTTACTGTAGGGCGTCGGGACAAATGATTAATGTCAAAAAAACTAGTTATTTTTCAGTAATGGCACACTAGAGGAAATCTATAAAAGGGTCTCTAAATCTCTTAATATTGGTTGCACCAAATATTTAGGCAAATATCTTGCTATCTCGCTTATCTTTAAAAGAGTGAAGATGGAAAATTTGGACTATATTAAAGATAGACTTATGAGGAAATTGGCATCTTGATCTCAAATCTTTTATCATATGGTGGCAAAGAAGTATCAGTAAAGTCAATGCTCCAGCTAATTCTAAACTATCCGATGTCGAATTTTGAATTTCCTAAAAGTCTTTGTCGAAATATTTCGAGCATGATCGCAAACTTTTCGTGGGATGCCTACCACAATAAAAGAATTCACTGGGTAGCATGGAAGAAAATTGCTAGAGCAAGATTTATTGGAGGAATCAGTTTCATAGATTTTCAAAAGATGAACGTCGCTCTACTGGCTAATTAATATTGGAGACTCCTCAATAATCCAATATTCTTGGCAGCTAAGATTCTTAAAAGCATTTATTAAATCGTCCATATGGGATGCAAAGCTATCAAGGAAAAGATCTTGGAGTAGGCTAGCATTTTTAAAGGAATGCAACTCTTAAATGTATTTGGCAAATTGAAAATGAACTTACAGTAAATATATTGGAGCAATATTGGGTCAAAAAGGGAAGTAGAATGGAAAAAACAAAAAATTGTAATCTTTCTAGGGTAGCTCAATTGTTTAATCAAGATATGACAGGTTAGGACCCTGGTAAAGTTTATGAAATCTTCTCCAGAGAGATGGCTTATGAAATTATCCAGATCCCAATAATTCAATTGGACATATAAGACAAAATTATTTGGCCATTTACGAAAGATGGAACCTATTCTATAAGATATGTTACCATTTCTTTGTTCAACTAGAAATCCGGGGGAAGTGTCAAATGCCAAGGGTGGGTGAAGATAATAAAAGTGAAATCTAGAATACTATTTGAAAATGTAATGTTTCGTTAAAAATAAAAGATTTTGCATGGAAACTTTATAATGAAATTATTCCAATGAAAGTCAGTCTTCACGAGAAGAAATGTACGGACAACGGAAAATGTGAGTGGGTAAACAAGGTAAGGAATCAGTCGAACATCTTTCTTTAAATATCCTTTTAGGGTAGGTGTTTGGGCATCATTTTCAATGCAAGTTAAGATCCACCGTGAGGGGAGTGGAAGCATCAGAGATCGGGTTCTTAAGATGGTCGATACATTATGCAAAAAACGGTTGGGATTGAAGAAAATGGGTGCTTAAATCCTCTATCAAATGTGGAACATCTAGAAGGCTAGAATGCAATTTTTTATAAGAAAATGTGGGTTGTTATGGATCGCTTGAAAATAAAATAAGATCATTAGTGAACTTTTTGACACGAAAACTGGTGTTCATAATGAGGACCTAGGCGGGAATAACTTTTTGGAGAAGGAGAATAACTCGAATAATTCGGTGTTGATGATGAAACAGAGATGATGTGGTTTAATGATGTTTCATTCACTAAGGAAGAGGAAGTAGCAGGGATTGCTTCGGTCGCAAACTCAAACGTTGTTCATAGGGTTGTGAAACAGTGTACAATTAAATCTTGTATTGAGGGGGAATTTTATGCCATTTTAGTGGCTATGAGGTAAACTGCTGATCTTTTTTTTTTTGAACTTATTTTCTTACTCTGATAACCTTGAAGTTATTCAAGATATTCGTTAAAAGACAGGAATTTGATGGTCGATCAAGTCAATCGTGAAAAGAATTTGGAAATGGATGATAAAAATTTGTGGAATAGAATATTACATATATTAAGAGAAATCTTAATTGAATTGATGGCTCGTTAGCTTACTAGACAGGACTTTGACTTATCTGGTTAGAGATGTATCACGCTAATTGATCGTTATAACCATCTTAATAACTTATATGGTATAAGTTGGGTAGGTTAAACTTGATTTTTATTTTATTGTAACCTGAAAAATAAAAATCTCACCTCTATTCGATCTATTTCTCAAATCATTTCTTTCCAAAAAGGAATACGGTAAGCAGTCAAAGGATTTTTTGATTGATTTACTTTTAATTTAGACTTAGACTATTGAAAATATCATCATGAAAGAAACAAATATGAAAAGTTCGTGTCACATATTCTCATACTAATTTAGGGATGAAGACATTTTACTTCAGTAATGATGACCTATGGAGAAAAGAACAAGGAGGAGTTGGTCCAACCTATCTTTCAACTCCATTATTACGATATCTAATCTCCTAAAACTAAAGGTGCTGTTAGTTGCTCTAATAACTTTTTTGTAGGTTAGGTTTTCCTAGTATGGTTAAGTTGACTATCTTAGTAATATTGTAAAAATATTTTGGATAGTATTACAGGTCAATCCTCAGGGGACACCCAATTGGTGCACGACTACAACTTTCACTTACTCCGAAGGTGAATGTAAATTTTATAGGATTTTTTAAAAGTGAGTAAAAACGAACATTTTTTTATGACTCACTGGAGAAGTACTTAAACCCTCTTAGACATGTAGAATTTTCCCTTTTCAGTGGATGGAGGCATATCATTGAACATCGATTAAAAACTTAGAAAAAATAAAAGTGTTACTAATCTGTATAAAACAAAAGATCAAAAATTTATTATCAGTTTCTTGGGTCATAGGGAAATATATATCCTTCTTCGGTTAGGTAGTCCACTCCAATCATATTATCTACAAATACAAAAAGTCAACAAGACTCACATCTCCGTTTATATATATATATATATATATATATATATATATATATATATATATATATACTACAAAACTGGCAAACAATACCAATTCATGTTTAAGAGAAATTTAATTCATAGCTACCTCAAAAAATCTATGTCCTGGTGATGTTCTAATTACATATCTTTGATTGTAAATTTGATATTAATCTAGTTTGTGGAGCTAAGAAGGTGTTGAATACGCCAAAAGTGGGCATGGCAGATGAATTTATAAGTTCAGTTTGTGGAGAAAGCTTGTGGAACTCATGGAAAACCATGTTTGGTTCTTCATCACTTTGTTTATCCGGCTCCATTGGCATAGAGGGCTTGGCATGGCCAAACGATTTATTTGATATGAATATTAGGTAAAGTACCACACATGATTCAAACATGTCCATGTCTACTGCACGGCATAGTTTCTTAGATTTCCCTTCATTAACTAACTTCTTTTTGTCATTTTGCAGCCAAATAAATGAAACATCCCAGAGTGACTATCCATCTATGCTACAAAGTTGGAACCCCGAAAACTATGCAATTGTAACTCAAGATTGCAAAGTTGCCTTAGACACGATCAGTAACTACTCAAGTGACTATACCACCACTATGAATTCATCTACCAATTGGCAACAAATTCTATCAGATTCAAATCCTTGGCCTCAAAAATCTTCATTATTCGAAAATCATTTGATAAATCTCCCTTTAAATACAACAAATAATCTTACAAACGTGAATAACTTTTCACCTACTTTCCCTAAATTATCTCCCATGCCTAAAGCTTCACTGCCAAAACAACAATCACCTAATACTCAACCAAAATACAAAGAGTTAGCAAGGAAACCCAATGAAGAACCTTCATTGAAGCGCCCACGAATTGAAACACCATCACCTTTACCATCTTTCAAGGTACTATATAAATAACACCCTCAAGCAAGAAAAATAATTTGTCCCTTGATCAAAAAATTAATTTTACAACCTTGAGAAATTTTCATGAATTTTCCCAAGAGTGGACTAAATGTGTTACTTTTTTGTGAAAATCATTATTGTATCTGCAAAAATAAGAGATTTATGCTTTAAACCCAGGTCCGGAAGGAGAAAATGGGGGACAGAATAACTGCTCTCCAGCAACTAGTATCACCTTTCGGAAAGGTAATATTTTTGTCACTTTTCAGAATGAATATTGGCTTAGGTGAACTATATATGATTATTCAGTGAGTAACCTGAGATCAAATGAATTAAAAGATAATATTATAGTTCATTCTTTGTTTTGTATTTTCCTTTTTCAGAATGATACTGCATCAGTACTCCATGATGCTGTTGAGTACATCAAGTTTCTCCATGATCAAGTCATTGTAAGTTTTACCCTATTTAATTAATAAGCTTACACAAAATAATCCAACGTATCAAATTTACCTGTAATAGATGAAAATATCTTTTAATTTTTGTTTTTAGCGAGTAATTTTTTTCTATGTTTGAATTTAGGGATTAAGCACTTCATATCTGAAAAATAAATACCAAGAGGGACCAATACAAGACCTAACGAGTCGAGGGCTCTGTTTAGTGCCAATATCAACTACTTTTTCGGTCATTGCTGCCGAGACTACAGAAAATTTCTTGGCACCAACATTTGAAGTACGATTAAGTGCACAAAATAGAGAAGCTTTGCAACTCTAAAGAAGTCAACCGATATTGTATTAACACCAGAACCAGTTGTAGTCCAATCTTGTTTGTTATAACTAGTGCTTATATTATCTGCCAGAATTGGAAGACCATGGGTTACAACTTAATAAGATATAGAAGTGGATAATTAAGGGTGAAGCGCAGCTAGATCTATTACTAAAATATTTATGTACAAAATGATCTGCCTAATTGAAGTAAAAGATTGTGATATGAAAATATGCAAAACAAATTAATCATGTGCTTGTTGAATCCGTACATACTTGTCCGTTAATTAATTTTTTCCTGCTAACACAGTTGACGCGAGATCAGGTAGAAAACCACAAACACAAAAACAAAAACATGAACTCTATGGAAACGTAGTACAATGATTGAATGTTGACTTAAAAACAAAGAATACAAATATTTTAATGTGCGAGCGAGTATGTCTTTTTGTCTGTTTAATCTTTGAAAGGGTAAAATAACATATACCTTGCTATTTGACAAAAGGTAAAAACTTTCTTATGAACAAATATCTCTATTAATGGTTTTCAATTCGTGGCAGCTCACTATTAATTGTAATAACTCGTGACAACTCGATGCTATTCATAATAATAATCTTGAAGCATATATATCATAGAAGGTGAAAGTCATTATGAGTTGGAAAATCGTAGAAAGTATTTGTCTTTTTTATAACTATATGGGGGATTTTGATCCTTTGTGAAATCATATGGGGTATTTGGTTTGTTTTTGGTGGGTAAACAATTTCATTAAAATTAAAAAAACAGTACATTGTACAAAAACTATATATCTATACTCAAAAACTTAAGATAACCGCTATCTATTAAGTAATCTAATTTTAAAGAAATATATAACAATGAAGATATGATGAGTACAAAGCGAATAGATGAATTGCACATTTTAGTCTCCTTAATAATTTTATCCTTAGAAGGAATTTTGTGTCTCATAGTAAGGTTATTTTCATCCGCCATATATGATAGATAATAGTGGCAAATGAAATTTTTGATGTCTTTCTTTTTCAAAATTTTTGGATTTTAAACTTTTTAAACTAGTTAATGGCGCTCAAGATAGTACTCATCTATCTTTCAATATCCAACCATCGTCTCATATTTTTCCAAATACTCATAGCAGAAGCGCACTCAAACAATAGATGTGAATCCAATTTCATATAAATTATCATATCCTTAGTGTAAAATTTCTCGTGTATTGTCATCTAAATAGTGATAGCATGTTTGGGAATAACACAATAATCCCACAAAATATTGATCTAAATTTTAGCAAAAAATCGACGACGAAAAATATCACAAGGAGATTTATATAAAGCGAGAAACTCGTCACTACGTGGCTCAAAAGAAATGGGTTAATCATTTGAGTGGAGAACCAATAATGCAACAACTTGATTCTTCCTTCATATCCAACCGAAATATTAATTTTCTCTTTCAATTCCCATAATTGTTTGAGTAGAGACCAACTTTTTTACTTGTCATAACCAAAAATTATTATTTTTTCAAATACTCACCATGCATCCATCCATTTTATCTATAAATAATTTTTTTTTCGTCATAATTTTATACAACATTTTCATGAACAAAGATTTATTCCAAGTTCCAAGATTTTAAGACTTAGTTCTCTTCTTCTTTTTGTGTGGATATAGTCTTCCATTTGAAATTCGTAGATTTCCCTTTGTAATAAAATTTCCTAAACAAATAGAGCAATAATAGTAGCATTTGATTGCTTAAGTAAAAAACCATAAACAAAGAATGTATGTACGGATATTTGAAGAATCCCGAGGAATAGCCATCACGTATGGGTGCTATATCATTAGAAATTTGGAAAATTGCCTGTTTTATCTCTTCATCGAAGACCTCTTTACTTAGAATCAAACCCTTTATTATCCGTAAAATTGTTACCCCAATCAAAACACTACAATAAACCTTTTTCGTCTCAACACTCGACTCAAATAACCTCTTATAATACTTCCAGAAGGCATCCTTGACTTGAGCACTAGAAATAGTTACTTCCAAATTTAGGAGTTAAACATATGCAATAAACTTTATCCATTGATTAGTTTTCATGAGGCCATGAAAAATTTAGGTACATCAATCACATTTCAAGTTTTAACCAAGCTTCGTTTTTTGTTGAAAAGATCTAATCTCGGTCTCCTCAAGTCTATTTGCAACTTTTTGAATCTCCACCAACTATTTAAGATCCACATCATTTGCTATATTAAGTTGGATTTCAATTTCAGCTTCTTCCAAGGCCGCTCGTGTTCTTTTGGCTCATTCAAAAATATGAGAAAAGTACTCCTTATTTAATCTTCTCAAGTCCAGCTTCAAGTTTTGAAGCTTTCTACAAACCAAATATTGCTTCGTACCTCAACCATGATCTTTAATCCAACCATTACTAACAACTTATCCATAATATTTATGTTTCACCAACATATTAAATAAAAAATAGGGTGACTCTCGTGCCATTTTGAAAAAACAAAGACAATATACAAGATGAATGGTCTGAGACACTTGACTAAGGAAGTAACTCTGCATATACATAGTGATTTAAAGCATCAAAACTTATATTTCCCATCGTAGTTACTTCCTGAATAAGAGTGTGATTATTATCCCACGTAAAGAATTGCTCAGAGTATGGTAGATCATATAAACCAATGGAATTACAACAATCTGCAACCTCGTTAAAGTCTCCCATGGTTATAACTTTTCCATTTTTCCTTTGATCGTGATTTCAAATATTATTAAAATCACCAAGGAGAAGACACAGGGCAGCAAACATGGAAGCATGATCCTGAAGCTCTTTCCACAAATCACTCATCTCAATATTATCATCTAAGCCATATATGAAAGAATTATAAAGTCTTATAAAATTTACCTTACATACCACTTTATAATTGATGGTTGAGAAGTCATTTCAAGTATATCAACTTCGACTTTATCTGGATCACAAACAAGAAAAATTCTCCCATGCTCCTCTTTATCAAAATTATCTATATATATCCACCCTTGTAGCATAGTTCTCATGAAATTATTTACACTAATTCTAGTACTTTTTGTTTCCAAAATACCTAAAATGGGTGTGCGTCGTTGAAATGTAGCGCATGTTTTGACGATATCTTCGACATCATTAATCAGGCAAGGGTAATAATATCCTCACATGTTTTGATTAATCATAAATCTCGCGAGCATTTGATATTTGGTGTGGTTGTTGCATATTCCCTGGTGAATTTCCTTGAAGATATATATGCCTCCTTCTAGACCTACACATGTCAATCACGGACCTTTGTAAGAACGACGGAAGACTCTGCATGTATGTAGGGTCTGTCTTCCTACTTTAGACAGGAAAGGTTTTTTTTTCTCATGAGTCGTTCCTTAAAAAAAAATCCCTCTATAGATATTCTTGTATCGAGATTAACCAGTCAGTATTGTCTTCGATAAGAAAGACCCCAAGGTCTCCTGGAAGCAATCCGCTCAACTCATCTAGATGTTGTAAATCTACCCATTTCCTTATTCTATTGTGAGAAGCTAGTATGACAAGATAATCCACATTCCTGTTATGTTTTATGGACACGGGTGACAACTTGAATTGACGAATGTTACTCGAAGATTCCTAAAATTTTCTTGATATGCCTTCATCCTTAAATTTTTAGCTTTGTATGTCGTCTGATACTATCTCTCTAGTAGTTGGGAGTCCGTCGGGATCTTAACCTGAGTAGCTCCCTACACGGGTGTAATTTTTAAACCTTTTGTGATTGCTTTGTATTCGGACTCGTTATTATTTATTGGGAAGCTGAGGTGGAGGGATATATTGCATTCCAATCTCTCGGGACTTAGTATCGTTAATCTTACTCTGCTTCCTCGATAATTGGAACCTCTATTTACTTCAAATCATAACTAGTTTTGCTCGTATGCTTCCTCATCCTATTTCTCGAGGCTAATGGTACTTTCAACTATGAAGTCATCCAATTCTTGGGCCTTGATTGCAGATCAATCCTTGTAGGTTATATGTCAAACTTGGATAACTTGAATGCTTATTTGAGAAACCTTCATGATACTTTTCTCTTGGTTAATACATGTTTTAGTGACATATCTATTAACACATTTATTTCGTACGCCTCAAAATATCGCTTCAAGATCCTCAAGGACACCACTAGAGGTAACATGTCCTTCTCGACGGGCGAGTGTTGAACCTCATCTTCTTGCAACCGCTTATAGATGTAGTATATGGACTCCTTCCTTTTTTCTTTTCAAACTAGGACCAATACGACCAATTCTATGCTTGATGAAAGGTAAACGATAAAGGTGATCACCTTCGATGTACTTTTCTAGAATTGGTATGTCCACTAGATACGTTTTTATTCCCTCAGAATCTTCTTGTCACTACTTAGTCCATCTTTTGGGTTGTGTTTGGGTCTTGAAGAAAGGGACACACGTCTTAGATGACTTTGACATGAATCAGCTCAAGGTCGTGACCTTCTTAATTAGCGAGTATACTTGATTGATTGATTGAGGAGATACCATATCCAGGATAGCCTGAAATTTGTCAGGTTTATAACCCATTGGGCCACCATGAATCCTCATAATCGCTCGAGGAGAATCTAAATGTGTATTTCTTGAGATTATCATAATCCAGACTCCTCGCATGACTTTAAAGGCCTCGTTTATGTCTTTGATGTTCTCTTCAAACATCTAACTCTTGACGAGCATGTAATCAACATACACCTCCATAATTCTTCTAACTAGGGGCTCGAACACCTTGTTTACCAAACTTTAGTATATGGCCCCGTATTTTTGTGACCAACGGGCATTACCTGGTAACGATATAGTACAGGCTCTATAACAAAAGCTATATTTTCCTCTTTTTCAAGGTCCATAGTTATCTGATTGTATCCTTTCAACATATCCGAGAAGATGAGTAAAGGGTATCTCGTTGTTGCATCAATTAGCTTGTCTCCCTTGGAAAGGGGGAAACAATCCTTTGGGTAGGTTCTCTTGAGGTTAGTAAAGTCCACACACAATCTCCAACTGTCGATTGGCTTGGATACCAACACTAAATTCGCAATCCAGTTCAGCTTGTTGGCTTCCTTTTAGTGTTTCTCCTACAACAGTTGTTTTACCTCTTTCTTGATGCCAATATTCTTTTCTAGGGAGAACAACCTTCTTTTTTGATGGATGGGCTTGGCCTCTAGTTTGATTTTCAGCTAGTCAATAGACACGTGAGGTTTTATCTCCACCATATATTGGTTTTCAGACAAACAAGTGTCTATTGTCTTTCTAGCGTCAGGCATAACTAGGCTCTTTGTTCTATGGAGAGAAAATTAGATAGCTTCACTTAGTAGTCGACCAAATCCAATGATGCTTTGACCAACTACTCGGTAGGTGAGGCTCGACCTTGGTCACATTTGTTTGGGTTGTGGGTTTCGATAGCGAGCTTGGGTTGTAAGCTTGATTTTATCATTGTGGTATCTCAATGGGTGAAGAACTAGTCGTTCCCACAAACAGCGTCAACCTGATAGGACAGATTCTACCTGTTAGATTTTATTGAAGTGAAAGTGTTTGTTTTGAGTGACTAATAGTATTTAAATGAAGTGTTTGATTAGGAATAAAAACTCGATTTAATGAACAAGTAAAGAAATTAGATAAAAAGAGTAACTCTTATTAATAATTTGGCTTAAATTTTTTCCAATGGTTACATGATATCTATTTGATTACAATGCATATATATATATATAGAACTACTTTTCATATTCTTACGGAGCTTGTTCTGGATAGTGATTACGTTTTTGGATAGTGGACCACGTGCTGGTCGATCTTTATGGGGTCATGACCTGATCTCGCTTATTCCTCGAGTAAAATAAGGCTACTTTGTGGATACTTCTTACTTCTTACTGTCCTTTGTACTTCTCGAAACTTTTCACGTCTAATTTATCGGGAGCTGCTATTTTACTTCACCTAAGTACTAGTTTACATTTACCTCGCTACCAACGACCAATTAAGACAACTATAACTCAGATTGTGACACAGACATTTTTAAGATATCGAATTTTCTACGTTATAAAAATAATAATATTTTATCATTTTATTTTATTTTATTTTTTACATCTATTTTCCAATAATTTCTCTCCAAAAAAAACACATTAAGATTTTTAAATTATTTTTTATAGATTTACTTTTAACTTAAAGTTAGACTTTGGAAAAAGTCATCTCATGAAAAAAACAAATATCTTGCGATATATGGACATACAATGAAGACTTTTGACCTTTGTCTTTTTTTTATATTTTTATTTTTTACGTCAGGGTCGATGACCTATGGAGAAAAGAAGGAGGAGTTGTCCAACCTATCTCTCAACTCCATTATTACGACATTCAATCTATTAAAATTAAAGGTGTTGTTAGTTGCTCTAATTACTCTTTTGTAAGTTAATTTCATAGTAGGGTTGAGTTGACTACTTTAGTAATATTTAAAGAATAGTTTGGATGATATTCAGGGTCAATCCATCTAAGGGGACACCAATCGATCTTGAGGTGAGGTGCATGCTTTAACTTTCATTGACTTTAAAGTACTATGTTGATCCAAATTTTGTTATCATTTTCTAAGGTCATATTAAAATATCCCTCTTCGGGTAGGTAGTCCAATTTTATTCTCTTACAAAAGTAAACAAAATTCTCATGTCCGTGACTATATATACTACAAAACTAGCAAACAATAGAACACCAATTCATGTTTAAGAGAAATCTACATAGCTTATAGCTACCAAGAAAAATTTATAATCTAACTACTTATCTTCGATTACTACCTAGTCTCGTTCAGTCGAGCTAATAACGTGTCAATTACTCAAAAGTAGTCATGGCAGATGAATTTGAAAGTGTTGTTTGTGGAGAAAGCTTGTGCAACTCATGGAAAACCATGTTTGGTTCTTCATCACTTTTTATATCCAACTCCATTGATATAGAAGGCTTTGCATGGCCAAACGATTTCTCTGATATGAATATTTGGTAAGTACAGATGATCCAAACAGGCCCACGTAGTTCTTTAGATATTGGTTAATAATCAACTACTTCTTATTTTGTCATTTTGCAGCAAAATCAATGAAACATCCTATGGTGATTATTCATCTAACCTACAAAACTCGAACCCCGAAAACTATGCGATAGTAAGTGACGATTTTGAAGTTGCCTTAAACACTATGAATGCATCTTCAAATTTGCAACAAAGTCTATTTGATTCAAATATTCAGCCTCAAAAATCTTCAATATACGACAATCAATCGATAAATCTCCCGTTCAATTTATCAAATAATCTCACAAACTTGAATAACTTTTCACCTACTTATCCTATATTATCTACCATGCTTAAAGCTTCACTACCGAAACAACAATCACCTAATACACAACCAAAATACAAAGTGTTAGCAAGGAAAACAAATGAAGTACCTACATTAAAGCGTCCACGAATTGAAACACCATCACCATTACCATCTTTCAAGGTACTATATAATTTACATCTTCGAGAAAATAATTAGTCCCCCAACAAAATTACTGAATGTGTTTGAGAGTGGATCAAATGTGTTACATTTTTTTTCTTAAAAATCATGATTGTATCTGCAAAATTAAGAGATTTGAGTTTTTTAACCAGGTCCGGAAGGAAAAAATGGGGGATCGAATAACTGCGCTCCAACAACTAGTATCACCTTTTGGAAAGGTAAATCTTTTTAGTTCATTTTCACTTTTTCGAAATTAATAATTTCTTAGGCCAACTATTAAGTATGATAGTTTGTTATTTTTATTTTTCTTCTTTCAGAATGATACTGCTTCAGTTCTCTATGATGCTGTTGAGTATATCAAGTTTCTCCATAATCAAGTTCATGTAAGTAACCTCATCAATTCAAATTCGCCCGATTTTTATTTTCTTATTTGGAGAAAAATGAGTAAGAAAAACATCTAGTGTGAGTTTTAAATATTTCTGATATTTTATCCTTAGGGGAGTAATTTTCTTTTATATTTGATTTTAGGTATTAAGCACTCCATATCTGGAAAATAATGACCAAGAGGGACCAATACAAGACCTAACAAGGCGAGGGCTCTGTCTAGTGCCAATTTCTACGACTTTTCCGGTCATTTCTGCTGAAACTACAGCAGATTTCTGGGCCCCACAGTTTGAAGTACCAATTACTGCACAAAATGGAGAAGCTATGCAACTCTTAGGAAATCAACTCATATATTATTAACTCGAGCTTTATTCCAATCTTGCTTTAACTCGAGTGTTTACATTAATTTGTCAGAAATGTAAGACAATGGGTTACAACTTAATTAGAAAAGTGGATTATTAGGAGTGCAGTACAACTGAATCTATCACTAAACATTTACGTACAAAATGATTAGCTTAATTGAAGTAAAAGATTTGAAAAACCTTTGTACTATGAAAATATGCAAAATAAACAACCCTGTGCTTGTTGAATCGGTACACACCTGTCCTTCAATAAATCTTTTCTCGTAACACAGTTCACATGAGAGGTAAAAAACTACAAATGCAAAAAAGTAAAACATGAACTCTGTGACAAACTCTAGTACAATTCACCCATTTTATTCTCTCCTATGACAAACTCAAGCTTAACACTGATCAATTTGTGTGATTGAGAATAGTTTAATCTCGGAAATGCAGGGCTAAAAGTAGCACTTAGAGGCTTAGTTGCTTTGGCCACCAATGTGTCGAAAGAAAAGAAAGTAATACTACGAAGTCTCATTGTGAATGTCAGCTTCAGAATCTAAGTTTGGAGAATGCATCAATTTGTCATTAGGCCGTGACTATTAAAAAATATTATTAAACCCCTAATATTTTAATTATTCAAAAATGTCCCAAGTCAATTTTAGTCAAACTTTGTACTCTATACCTAATTTCCATTCTCTCTCTTTTACTCTTTAAGTCTCAACTAACACACGATCTTCCATCGACCCAAAAAAAAGAACCATAGAATCCCAACCACCGGAAATAATCCACCACCAGATTCCGAGCTCCAGGTGGCAGCCCACCAAAATATTAGTAAGTATCTTTTCTCATAATTTTAATTAATAAATTATTCACTAAATCTCAACCTGTCAAATTATGAATTAACATTGGTAGTATCTTTTTCTGTTTGATTCATCAGAAAAGATCCCTTCTTGGTTTTGCTAGCTCCTAACTTAGGCTTGCAAAAGACAACCAAAACCACGAACCAATAAATTATCTGAAAAGGTACAAATTATTGTTCTTATATCTTTTGAGGTCATTAAACTACGGTTTGTACTCCTTAATAAATAAATGTTTCAAATGAATAATTAGTTTATCAAAATAGTTTCAAATGGACCATTCAGTTAGTAAGCTGTGAATAAAATATTATAGGGGTGAAAAATAAAAAATTTACCGTGAACTAAAATAAATATATAAGACATTGATTATTATACCTTTGTATATGCACGTTTAACAGTGATTCTAATCGGGCATGGTTGAGTTTAACAAGAATACATTCACCTTTAATACTTGGTTACTCTTATTTTAGAATTGTGAATAGAGGTTTCAATGCCTTTGAAAATTAGTCGCCTAATCATAATCTCTTTGTGAATATTGAAATATAGGCTATTTTGCAAATTATAAGGACATGTATGCAATTAATACAAAGAAAAAAAATCCCTGACTCATCTATGCTACAATATTGGAAACTGGTCCAAACGCACCATCTTGTTCCATAGCTATCTCTTTGAGACCGCGTTAGGCCACTTTGCATACTTCCTTAGTTAATTGACGGAAAAGTTAGGGGGCACATGTGCTGTAATTTTGTGTATTCTTTGAGGGTAATGTGGACATTTACTCATTATTTATAATATAAACTTTAAAACTAAACTAGGTCCTGAAGGTGAAAATGGGGGACCAGATAGCTGCTCTCCATCAATTGGTTGCCCCCTTTGGAAAGGTAAAATTTTTACTTTTCATTCTTCTTAGATTAAATTAAATTAAAAAATAAATTATTTGTTTGTTTGTATATTATTATAGGTAAAATTCCTCAAATGGTCCCTGAACTATAAGCGAGGTTCTGGTTTGGAACCTGAACTTCCAAAGTTACTCAAATTGTCCTCAAAGTTTGTTTTTGTCCTAGAGGACTATTCGGGTAACTTTTGAAGTTTTGGTCTTCAGACGGTGAATAACCAATATTGCAGGGACTATTTGGGGATTTTCCATATATTTTAATATATCGGAAATCAAAGCATTAATAATTTTGTTTTTCTTGTTTCAGACTGATCCTGCATCAGTTCTCTTTGAAGTTATTGGGTACATCAAGTTTCTCCATGGTCAAATCAATGTATGTTATACCCTATTTAATTCATAACGTTACAAAAATGATCGAACATATTAAATTTCATTTTTATGTTGACAATTTAATAAATAAACACCAAGTTCATGGGGTTCGGGAGAAACAACCTGGTTTTTTTTAGTTAATTGCACTATAGGTCCCTCTGTATTTGATTTCAGGTACTAAGCACTCCATCTCCCGAAAATGGACAAAATTCTAGTATTCAAAGTCATGAGGTAAGAGACTTATTTTAAGTCAACTTATATTTATTTGTTCTGTTCTTCAATATATAATTATATATTTATTTCAGTTCGTCTAAGAAAAACTTATAACCCGGATAAGAATTAATTAGGCTCGTCCCTTAAAGGTGTACCTAATTTGATGAGCCTTTGTATCGTTTTTTTTTTTTTTTGTAGAGTGATGATAAAAGTAAGGACCAAGACGGACCAATACAAGACCTAAAAAGCCGAGGACTGTGTCTAGTGCCTATATCTATTGCTGGGCCTGCAATGATAGATTTTTGGAGACCACCATTTGAAGTAAATCATAGTGATAAGTTTGAGAAATTAGAAATCAAAAGTAATAGATGTTCTAATTGATTTTTAAATTTAAATATGACATTTGTTTGATATTAAATATTAATCCACAGAACAAGCAATTCATGAACTTTTATTAGAGTTTAAGCATGTTCAATTTAATTAGACAAACGAGTTGTAACTATTCGCGAACGACTTGGTAAAATACTTACCCACAAATAAATATCGTATAGAGTTGTATATATTTTCTTGTTAAGGAAGGATTAAAGATAAAAGCACAAACTAATTGAATTGACTACCACTAAAGGAGCCAATAAATTGAAAGATAACGATGATGAAACTACATCTATTGTCAATGAATCGAAAATCCTATTAAGCTTATAAAAGGGCATGTATGCAGTGACGGATTCAAAAATTCTTCTCAGCGGAGGTATACTTTGATAAGTTTAGACTCACTATAAGTAAAATTCTTCGATCCGGAAAAAGTAATCTGACACCTAGCTAGATCCTCTCCTAGGCATTACTGATCAAGAAATTCAAGCGGCTCATTTAAGTTTCTTTGCAATGCCGCTAAAATATTTTCCCTGGTGGAAAGCTTGTTGTAGTTCGAGGTCAGAAGGTTGTCTCATTCCATCTCCAGCATATGTTCCAGCACCATAAGGACTTCCACCTTTCACCTTCTCCATCTCGAACATCCCGGCGCCAAATGTATAACCAATTGGAACAAACACCATTCCGTGATGAACAAATTGTGTAATTGCTGTCAAACTGCAAAATTCATCGCACTTCTTTAAACAACTAGCTAATTAAAGTCATATGGTAAGGGGTAAATGTTTCCGGGGCCACTCCTGATTGGACCACTTGACTAATACAAGTTTTAAACAAACGATTAATTTTATCAAAATAGTTACAAACTGATCATTTCGTCAATAAGAAGTTAGATCGACAGTTAAATGTACAAATCACATGTATATGCAAGGATATAATGGTAAATTCTCACTTACCTAATGTTTCTAGAGCTACTAAACTATCACATCAATCATGTTTGGATAGTCATGTTTGGAGTCTAGACTCCAGTAAGATTCGATTTGATCACAGGATTTCTTTGTCACTGCAGAGTACTCTAACCACTAGACAAGTGAACGGTTTAATAGTCCATGTGTACACGATTGGTACGTTTGATGGTTTTTTTTATAAATGACTAATGGAATGGTTAATTTGGTTTCGGTTAAAAAAATAAAAAGAATAGTGATCTAGAACCATTTTGATAAACTTTAGTTAATTAGTGGGGCCATAAACATTTAATCGAGATTTAAGATTAACACTTACGGCGTTGTCTCTTGGCCACCTCCTTGAGATCCCGTGCTATAAAAAACACCGGCAGCCTTGCCGGCTAACTTTTGAGTTTTCCATAATCCTCCGGTTCCATCAATAAATTGTTTAAATTGAGCAGCCATCATTCCATATCTAGTTGGGAAACCAAATATGATACCATCTGCCTCACCAAGTGCATTAGGATCAGTAATAATCGGAATCTCACTCTTTCGTGGTGCACTCATCTTCGCCAGAATCTCATCTGAAAGTGTTTCTGGTACCTGCCATAGTGTTGCTTCTACTCCTTCAACTGTATCAGCTCCTTTCTTTATCTCTTGTGCAAGCCTCTCGACATGTCCGTACATCGAGTAATAACTGTGTAATTAACTTTATTGTTAGAATTTGCATCAAATACAACATAAATAGTACTTAACGAATTATTAGTCTGATCGCGCCATATTTTTTTCCGGAACATTTACATTTCGGGGTAAATTTAAGTGTGAAAGAACAATTAGTCCTCGCCCAATTATTTTATTTAAAACCACTTTTTAAAGTTAAGAATTCTATTTAGACTAAAAGTACACATACATTAAAAATAAGATCTAAGCCAAAGAGGTAATTTAGAGATTTTTCCGGCATTGAAGCCCATGACACTATACTAGAGAGAAAAGGATCATACACTATGTATATTTTAGTAGGCGCCATTTTGAATCAGGTATACTTATGTTGGTCTGAGGATGTTTGATGAACGTTGGGAGAAGAGAAAATAGTGAAGCAAAGAGGGAATGCTAAGTTGCTCATATAGTGGAACTTTCACTGTAAGATGAGTTTTCCATGTTAGTTAGAGGTTAACCATAATTTTCGATGATACTTATGTATAGGATCTCTCAATAAGCGGGACAAGAATTAGTAATATCGAATTTATTACCAAAACCTCGTCAGGGAAAATTTCTTTTTGAAAAAAAAAAAACTCTACAACTGTGAGGTAGATATTTGTTTTGCTATGTTTTGTTATATTTTCATTTTTAATCTTGGGATATCACTAACATTATTAATTTTTTCTTTTATATAGTAGAGGTCCTTTTAAGTCAAAAATCAAAGATCCCACCCCCAGGGTAGTATTATCACCATAGGTGTAGTCAATTCATAACGATTTCATGTCACAAATGTCTACGAAAATCCTCGAGGATTAGTATTTGTCGCAAACATCATGTGATCAACGCAAACCTTTACCATCCAATCTATACATTAATTGGTCGCTCGATAAATTTGGTACATCTCGAACCGTGTATTCTTGTTAAATATACTTTGCATAGTATCCATCTATGTTGCACCTGATCTTCTAGGAACGAAGTAACTTGAGCAATTAATGTTGTAACGTTGTTTAAGGCTACATCCACGTATAAAAGAAACGGTTACAAAATATGTATATAAATTTGTAGATAATTTTATCAAACTTAAACAATCTATAGAATTTATTAAAAGAGACAATTCTCACTTAAATCTCAATAAATCAATAATTTTTTATTTATTTTAAATATTATTTTTGGTATGAATGTTACCAAAACAATCTCATTTCACTTAATTAACTAATCGCTTATCCGAAAGACGGCTGCGAGTATAAGAAGTTCATAAAGACGTTAAATCAAGTGAAAATCAACGTCTCTTTACTCGAAACTATTAAATAAAAGAGAGACTATCAACGATTTTTCATAGAGACACTTTTCAAGAAGAATAAGTTCACAGAGTCCAAAACTGTGGCACTTACCAAGGGGATATCGGTGCAACTTCAGCGAAAGTTACCACCAAAGCTTAATAATCTTGGAGGTTTCAACCTCCCAATCAAAATAGGTGGTATATTCGAAGGTAAATCGATGTATAATTTGGGTGCAAGTATGAATCTCATGCCCAAAAGTGTGTTCGAGAAGAATGGTATTGGAGACTCCAAACCAAAATCTGTCATTTTGTAATTGGCAGACCAATAAACAACAAATATATGAGGAGTAATCGAGGATGTGCTTGTCCAAGTAGGTAATCTTGTTATTCCTACTGATTTTATTATTATTGACTATGATGTAGATAATAACGTAATGTTCATACTTGGATGTCCAATCATGGTCACGTCTCGCACCATAGTCAACGTGAACGAGGGAACCGTGACCCTCCGTATTGAAGACGAGTCCAAAACTTTCTATGTTTCAGAAAAGAAGAAGAAAATTTAAACTGTGACCGAGAAATCAAATTCCGTGAGCCCCTAAGATAGTGTGAAAAAAGTATGAGTTTGGGGTGGGAGACGAGGTAGCATGGGAAGCTCCCAGCCGCAAAAGCAAACCACGCAAGCATAAGATTTCTTGGATAGTGTCATTCTTCGTCACTCGAGTTGTTTCAGCAAAAGTGATCGAGGTAAGAGCTAATGAGAGTTGAATACTCAAGTTGGTAGTTGTTGATAGCCTCATTCACTATTGGGGAGGACATATAAATATGAAACAACCAAGGTAACACGTTGAACTTTGAACATCCCTTATTTACTGCTTTCCTAATTTGAAATTTTTTGTTTGTAGTGTATATTAATAAGTTTAATATGTATTAGAGATAATAGGAGAGATAGGGTAGTATGTTTCTTGTGTAGGTAGGTAAATTATGAGTTTGGGGTGAAGATTGAAGAGAAATTCGTGTGTTCAGCAGTTCCCAACGGTATATCGACCTTATGGGCGGTATATTGCCACCCTTGAGAAGCGTCATGACAAGATTGACCATTGTTAGAGGTCACAGAGTTTGAACCATCAGACGGTAAGCCAGCCATATGGGAAGTATACCAGCGCCTAACTGTGTCGAGCATGCGCCAAAGGGTGATGACAGTGCAAGGTCAGAATGTTATAGTTACGCGACCGGTATACCAGTGCCTAACTGTGTCGTTGTTCGCGTCCACCGTGTCACGATCAAAGTTCCATGTTATAAGGGAACGGTATGCTACTTAGAAGACTGGCTCACCACTACGAATCGGTTAAGAAAGTGATAAGAGAGTCCTTAGGGACTATAACTCCACAAAACCTTATCCTAGCCTCCTCCAACTTCACCAAAACAAAAATATCAATCCCAAACTCCATTAAAACACCATTGAAACTTGATCAAACCTTCAACAACCCACAAAAACAACATCGTAACCTTTTCCACATTCTCCATAGTCCATACACACATAAACGTCATCAAATTCATTTCATAACACCATAAAACACCAAATCTTATCAAGTTTTCAATATTTCTTCCACCACAAGCAAACATATTTATTTCCTTTATTCTTCATAAACCACCATCTAAAGAACATCAGAATATCCTCCTATACAGAACAACCTCAAGAAACACCAACCATTCAAAATCTTAAATTCATACTCGGTGCATCTTGAGTTGTGGGTTAGTGGAGATGACAAGAAGAACATGCATGGATTACAAGAGAAAGAGACAAAGAATAGGGAAGAAGAACAAGAATTAACCCGGAGAAACAAAAGAGTAAGCAATCCTCATCCATGAACTGATTGATAAGAAATCAAAGCCCAAGGTACCTACACATCCATTACATAAGCATAACAAAAGTAACATATCCTAATCCCTCTCCTTGTTTGCTTATGTGTTAGGTAGTTTTAGTTTAAATTTTATTTGATATATTGAGTCTTTCTTGAGTTGTGGGGACACAACCCATTTTTGAGTTGGGGGTGGGGATTCGTTGTCCTCGTCCTCTTTTCGTGTTTTACCATAAAATTTAAAAAAACTTACTTTAGGGAATTCTCATAGAATATGGTGAATGTCCCTATTTGAGCATGTTTGTAGTTCGGTCAATGATATTAGGTAGTAAGTTTTTGAATAGTGTCACAACGCCTTAATACGCATGCATGAAAACATTATGTAAAGGAAATGAAAGATTAATATGCAATCTGTAAGAAGAAAAGATGAATCTTAGAGAGCCGTGAGCGGTGTGTAGAATGTGAGGTCTGAAATTAGTTATTAAACCTTCTTCATCTATGAACTAAAATTGAAAAAGTAGCGAGACCTAGTAAGTTAGAAAAATGAATAGGGCAGTTCTTTCATAATCCATTTGAAGCCTTTAGCTTTCTCATCCTATTTTTGTTTGTATATATAATATCTGTCTCAGCCCCTTCTTAGCCTTTATAAGCCTTTTATTAGCCACATTACAAGTCATACCCCTTAGTCTATAGGACTTATCCATATGACCCTCACTCAAATCACAATCCTAAGACAGTCGTCTATAGAGCTTCAGTTTGGGGTGGTGGGATTCATCATTTTGGGAAACACAAGGATTGGGATTTTATGAGTTGTAATTGTGCTATTATTGTTGGTGATATTTATTGTAACCCTTTACTGGGGTAAAAGAGAAAAAATATTGAAAATAAAAATAAATATGGGAAAAAGAGGCATGACATCTCACATAAAAAAGAGAGTCATATATAACTTACCAAACAAAGAAAAAATGATATGAAAAGATTTTAACGTGAAAAGGACATGCAAAGTGGAATTATTATATAATCATCGTGAAAAGCTTCATTAGGTTGTTTGAGAATTCTATTTAAAGAAGCATCGAAATTGGGTTGGACGAGAACACATTCGAGTGAAACTCAAGCTCTAAGGCGATTCGTGGATGGTTAGTGAGACGAGAGCCAAAATCTCACTTCACAATATCCAAATATACATATCATATCGCCCCCTAGCTAACATTATAGCCATAAAGACCTTAGGATTTCTAGCTACATTGTTAAGTAATGATTGAACAATTAGGGAATAGTTAGGTGGATTATTGGATATTATATTAGGACATATGATCACTCTACATCTATCATATCAAACTAAGTGAAAAGTGCTCCTTCTGGAATTGCAAAGTTAATCTGGACTTATATGTATGATGTACTGAATTATGTATACTAGGTGTATGTGTGCATTAGTTCTTTAACATTACTAAATGAGACTTGCTAGGATATTTTCTCTAGTGTTATTTATTGTTTCTTGCTACTTCTTATTCTGTATTTATTTGATAGAGACTACCTTAATGTTCTTATCTTTCTTGTGTCGGGACGATTTTTGAGTTGGGGTCTTGATATCTCTATATATGTGATAGAAAAATCTACTTACGAGACATCATTTTAGGGGTATTTAATAATTTGTTGATGAATTTTTTCCCATTTATTTATGTTTTACACTTTCTTGTCTAGTATTAGGTGGGTTTTGCTATTTTTATAGCTTTTGCGCGTAATTCGTGTGTTATTTGTGTAGAACTTAGGTACTTCAAAGCGAATACACCTTGGGATGATGATAAAAAGTGAATAAATCAAGAAAAACCCTTAGCCATGGAGAAAAAGGAAACTTTGAGAATATTCAGAAAGTAAAAGTTGAGCTGGCTAGATCTGGACACGTGAAATTTTTTCAATACTGCAAAAAATCGGCAGAGAATTTAAAAGAGACCTTTTATATTCATAAATGTATTTTGATTACAGCCGTGTGACCACTGATTTCGAGTGATTTGGAGTTGTAACAAAGGAGTTATGAATTTTATAAACTCTACAGGTCAACCATCCCACCTTCTAAGGAAATGTTTTTAAATTGGACTAGGATTCTAATACTTAGCCCTAAACCCTAATTTCGGATATATATATATATATATATATATATATATATATATATATATATGAGTTTTTAACTTAAGAAAATCATCCTTGGCCAGTCTCTAATCATAAAAAGACCAAGAGGCTGCCTAAGTAAGAGAGAAGAAAAGAAGAAGGAGTTGAGAAGTTATTCGTGCCATTCCAACCCTTATGCTATGTTGTAGATCTCCCCGCCTAGGCGTCAACTCACCACCCCCCCCCCCCCCCCAGCTGCTTACGCCTAGTTAAAATTCTAGGCGTTTTGCCTAGCGCCTTAGTCTTCATGGAATAGGGGTCTCGCCAGTCTAGGCACTGATTAATGGCAAAAATTGGCCGCCTAGGCGCCGATTAATGGAAACCATGCCCGCATAGACCTTTTTGTTATTTTTCTTATTCTCGGGAATTATTTAGTTGATTATAACTCAATTTTTAGTAATTTTATATTTACTATAGTTTGTTAGATGAATTTTGTGACTTAAATAGTTAAAATTGCTATAATTACTATATATATTACTAAATATACAAAATTACACATCGCGATTCAAAACCGTATAATTCCGCCTAGGTCTCGTGTAATCCTGCCTAGGCGCTAGGATCTACATCATAGCCTTTATGTTTATGAATTTTTAGCAATTAGTATAGTATTCTTATTCTGTTTTGCCTTTTGAGCATGAATATGATATTACTAATTTTTTATTTTTTATTTTCTTAGTATGAACTAATTCTATTTAGCTTGAGAATAGCATATGGGTATGAACCCTAGATTTGTTTTATGCTTTATTTTAATTTGAGATTTATATTTAATTGAATTGTTCGTGATAGCTTTGTATTTTGTGTTTGATATATGTTTGTAGTCCTTTCTGGTGCACAAGTATGGGGTTCCCCATTATTAGTTAGATTGTCACCCTGGCGGGGGATTCAATTATATAAAACAGTACATAATCGTCTAGTGTGCGACAGTGATCTTGACGGGCTAGCCTAACTAGAAAGTTAACAGGGTTAGATTTAACCACCAATCCTCGCACAGGGTCCCCTTACCCAAGTACCCTGGTAGTGTTGAGGTTGCTTCCTAAGCTACACTGACTGGATTTAGTAGGAAATTAGAATCCCAACTATTGCTTATATATCACACAATTCCCTCTCAGACAATAAACGTAGAACAAGGCTAGTGGAGATTACTTTCTACTTCTCGAGCTAAACTCGCATATCTTTTCTATTTCATATTTTATTTCCTTGTTTTCAATATAAGTCTTAGTTTATTAATCATTAATTATTTTAGAGTCTTAAAAACCCAATAATATTTTAGTGTTTGTGTTTTATTATTTTATCAACCCTTTTGTAGTACACTTAGTAATAACACTATTTTCAAACTTACTTTCGTAGTCCCTAAGATTGATTTCTATTTTACTTACTTATTACTTGCAAACGAACCGTTTACTTGCGTAGAGTTTATTGTAGTCATCTTAGGTGTGTGTGCTTCATTTTCATTTATTACCGTTTATATATCACAAATTTGCCTTTACCATTACATTTTTTCCCTCAAGTGTTAGAAGATGAATATGGGTTCTCTACACTTATGGTACCTTTCCCTTAGGAGGAATTAAATAAAGATTTGAACAACAATGAGTGGACGGAAGTGTGAACTTATGTTCTTAGGCTGTGAGAGAAGAGGAACTTATCGGGTACATTAGTTGGGAAGTTTGACAAGAAAAAAAATCAACCGCAATTCAAGGTTTGGTTACACTTCATCTTGCATAACATATTCACGATTGCACGTGCAACTTTCCTGAAGAGTGAGAGATCCTCATGGAGTTTATTTTTCGTGTAGTCGATGTTTTGCTCATCATAAATACGCAATAATGAAGTTTTTTTACTACTCTAAAGAAATGACAAAACATAAAATTCACGATAATGCTTACTCGGTTATGCACCAAGGTGGTGGTAAAAGCGAACGATGCCTAGCTAGATACTCATAGTAAGGATCAATCATCCTATTTCACTAAACACATACTCAATACATTGGTCGTTCAAGAAGAAGATGGGTCAAGTGAGCCAAGGGCGGGGACAAGCGAAGCCGCGAATGAGAAACTAAGTATGAGAGCTACACACGTATGGAGAAAGTGATACAACAATATCCAAACCAATCTAGACTTTGCTCGTGAGGAGCAACAAATGTTTCAAACCCACGTGTACCAAATGTGTGAGGCACAAACAAGAAACATGAGATCAGAGGTTCTGCCATGATCTCACTGAGGAGATGATCGTGTCATTGCAGGCCTTGAGCCTCAAGCTACGTTTTTTTATTTCTTCCAGTTATTACTTTGTAATTGTATAGTATATGTTAGTGTATTAAGTTTTACCGCTTTTAGAGTATTTTCAAGTCGTGGGGCACGATTTATCTTTGAGTTAGGGGTGGGGTACTCGTTTTCCTCATCCCCGTTTATGTGTTTAATTTAAAAAAATCAAAAATCAAAAAAATTAAAAAAAAAAAACTAGTTCAAGGCTCTGGCCAGTTGAGCTAACCCAACTGGTTCTGTTGAATTAGTTAATGTCCCTTGAAAGCACGTATGAATGAATCGATGATAGTAATTAGGGAGAGGATTCGAACCATGGATCTCCCCTTTAAGTGTTGAAGAAATAACAACGCTCTGGCCAGTTGAGCTAACCCAACTAGTTGTGTTGAATTACTTAATGTCCCTTGAAAGCACGTATGAATGAATTGATGATAGTAATTAGGTACTAGATTTTTGAAATGTCCATATTTGTACTTGAATACTCGTATAAAACCATGTTAATGTGGAAGAACCCGATTAGTGAACATGCATATAAGGTCTTTAAACAAAGTGAGAATTGAGTATGTGTTACGATCCAATCTAGATGAAAGTCTACTTCACTTGCAAATTTGACATAAATGAAGAAATGAGAGCATATAACACAATTTTTTGTTAGTCACTTGTTTCCCTCAATATTTTACTAAATAATATTATGTATCATCAGCATCCCTTCGAGTTTTAAGATTTTTTTCTTTGTGAAGCCTATTACAAGCATATTACCTCTTAGGTTGTAAAAATTTACCATATAGCCTACCCTTGAGCTACAATATCTCATCACTGGTTGTTCTTGAGTTTAAATTTGAGATGATGGGTTTTGTGATTTTCGACTATATTAGGTGGGAATTATGCTTATATAGTGCTATATTAAAGTTAGTAGGTTTGCTTTCTTAGGCCGGCAACTATTAATTAACTAAAACGACTAATACTCACAAAACTAATTTAGTCCCCTCTAAAGAAAAGCCATGTCATACACGTTTCCCTTGCTTTACGGGCATTTATAATATGCAAGCGTGCAATACTCCTGATCAAAGCAAACAATTCTAGACAAATAAAAAACAACAAAGTACGCCGGTAACAAATACATTAAGTATCAAGAAGACTATCCATATGCCTTTAAATATCATAGCGATAAGATACCTTTCTTGAAGATTAACCAATTTGACATTCAATCACGGTTGTGTTCATGCTCTTTTTTTCCTCCGTTAAACATGTTCATGCTTAATTGCACTAGTGGCATGTGTATGTGGCCGTGGGAGAGAGAGCATCAAATTAGAAAGTAAAATAAACTAATCAATCCTTCATTAACGGAGAAGGATACTTTTTTAATGTAATTTTTCATTTAATTCTTTTTTTTTTTTCTAAACCAGATCAATTTTATATCATAACCAATAGGTTTGTTACACATTAACTTGGTAAACATTTTGACCAGTTAAAAACATAATAAAACAAACAAACTACATCTAGTCTATTACACGTGTATTCAACTATCTATCAACTCAAAAGTACTTCACTTTGGCTTCATTTCACGGCGTTCCTCAAACAACCATATAGTACAATCCCTAAACTCCTCATTTCTCTCTCCACCGCTTCGTTTCCTCTGCAACTTTATCGCTACCAAAACTTCGTAGCTTTATCATATTCTCAGTCAATCTCTCGATAATTTGCTTCATTATATCATCTTCACTCGTATAGCATTGATTGAGGATTCTATTGTTCCTCTCTATCCATATCGTATGAACCGCGATTGGTAACATTATTCTGGTAATTTCTTCCTCCATACTTTTAGGCTTCTTATTCTCTAATCTCTATATTATCATATTTCAATCATTTAATTGAATCTTCATATTGACTTTTTGTTTACTGGTACACCAAATTCAGTTTGTAGCCGGACAATTCCAAAATAGGTGGACTCTATCCTCTCTAGATATCTTACAGAACTCGCAGATTGGGTTTACAATAACACCCCAATTCATTAATCTCCGCTTCGTTGAGAGCCTATCTAATTGACACAACCAAAGTATAAATTTATATTTAGGTAAAGCTTTTGATTCCCAAATAAGTTTATACCACTTGTTTGTAGTCCTTTTTGTTCTCAGCTCCTCATATATTTCTGCGAATCTAAAATTGCATTTCTTTGTACAGGTGCATCTGATATCATCTTTCGTCTGATATTACCATGTGTTTAGTAATTTCGTTCACAAATTTCAATCTTGCTGGCCACCTCCACTTCTGTTTGTAAATGAACTGGGAGAGCTTACTATTTATATAATACCTTGAGGACATGTTACTATAGCTCATTTCATTCAGACTTTTGTTATTAGGCATTCAATAAAAGTTCCACCATTGTGATGTATCCTTTCCATTACCCACCTTATACCTGATAAAGTTTCTAGCAATGTCCCTCAGTTTAAGGATTTTCCTCCAACCCCAAGAATAATGTGTGGGTATACTTATTTGCCAGAAGGACTTGCCTCTCACGTGGTTAAGTTGTAACCATTGGACCAGAGTGTCTCTTAAGGAAGACAACAAGCCCAGATAAGTTTAAAATCTCACACTTTGTTCTGGATGCTTAAATCTTTAACACCTAAACCCCTTCCTCAAATGGTTTACATATTGTATCCCAAGAAACCCTAGCTCCTCTTTCATATGTACATTTACCTTCCTACAGGAAGGCCATAGTTTTACCCTGAAGAAGCTTTAGAATCTTTTTAGGAAGGGTATAAACACTGCACCAATGATTAGCAATACCTCCCAGTACAGATTTTATAAGTTGGATTCTACCAGCATATGATAGATGCAGAGAAGTTTAAAATCCCACACTTTGTTCTTGATGCTTAATCTTTAACACCTAAACCCCCTTCCTCAAATATTTTACATATTGTATCCCAATGAAACCCTAGATCTTCCTTCATATGTACTTTTACCTCCCCACAGGAAGGCCATAGTTTTACCCTGAAGAATCTTTAGAATCTTTTTAGGGAGGGTATAAACACTGCACCAATGATTATCAATACCTCCTAGTGATCAATTTTTTTGGTCATCTTGTCCACCAAAAACATAATCTACCTGAGATTATAGGTATACTTCCTTATCTACCATATAGAGTCATAGACTCGGTTCGAACCTGCACCACTAGATTAGATTACCAAGCATTTGGCCAGTGAGCTAATCCAAACTGGCTATACTCCTCACTTCAATATTATTAATCTAAACATTTTTTAAAAAGAATATCCAATATTATTTTTTTATTTTACAAATATTAAAATATTTTTTTCTTTATTTTTCTAATATTACTTTAAATTATATAGGTTAAAAATATAGTATAATAAATAACTTTGTTTTTTAATAATGGTAAGTAAAAAAAAAGTGTTGTTAAATGAATTTTAATATTTATACATTAAAAAGTGGCCAAATAAATCTGGATAGAAAAAAGAGAAATGATATTTGTCACCCTTTTTGTATCACCCTTTTATCACCTCCTACGTGTATGCCTACATGTACCAATGAATGGATTTCTCTATCCTATTTAATTTTTCTCTATCTTCTATTCAAGGAAATCAAAACATATATATAGAAGGGTGATAAAAGGGTGACATGAAAAAGGGTGACATATATCATTACTCTAGAAAAAATACCAAAATTATATGATAATTTTTTTTAATGCATGGGTGTTCGGGCCAACTTTCGTGCACCACGATTAATCTCATGGGAAATATACATGCCTCCCCATGCATATTTTCAATTAATCAGAACTAGGTTACCCATGTACAGGGAAAAGATTCGGATCCTGTACCTCTTACTTACCCCCTTGAAAGGTTGAAGAAATATCAAAGATTTGGCCAGTTAAGCTAACCTAGCTAGTTTTTTATATTATTATTTATAAAATATTATTATTATTATTATTTGAGTAATGTTGAATTTATTTTTATTCATATACGTTAACTAGCTGTTTCTTTTATGTTGGGACGATTTTCTTTTTAATCTCAAACTAATTTTCGCCAAATATATTGAGCAATGGTTTTTTTTTTATTTCAGTAATTTAGAAAGAAATAATTCAAATCCCAACTTTATTCCATTCGAGCATCAAACTAAATCGTCCAAAAAAACATCAAACTAAAATTTGTATGTAAATAATGTTGGATATCACTTCAAATCACATCATCTTTTTATCGCCTTTTATGTGGACCAATCATAAAGAAAGAGAAAATAATAAATCAAGATAAAACAATCATATAATTGGATCATTTAAAATCCACCTAGGAGGTGATAAAAAGGTGATAAAATTTAAGATGATATCCAACATTACTTATTGAATATCTATATAAAATAACTAGATTCACGTGACAGGTAACATCAAAAGTAATGATAGATATTAACGAAAGATAAAATGTAAAATTGGATATCTATTTGTCATTTTTGAAAACTTTAACACTTATTTGTCTACATTCTGTAATGTTGGGTATTTAAGAAGGATTTTTTTTTTCTAGAATTAAAAACCTATTGAACTTAGGTAGTGTTTGTTTACACTTAATGAAATATTAATATGTTTCATTAAAACACTAGTATTTTATTTTCTGAACATTTAAGATCTAAGATCTGAATGAGTCTTAACTGGTTTGTTTCATTAAAATTTCAAACGACCAATTTATTCAGACACTGCCCTTAACATGATAAATTATATTCAATTGTTTATTAGTCTAAATAAATTAGACTCCCGTGATTTTGGTTATGCTTGTATCCTTTTTGGAATCATAGCATTACTCTATCCGTTTTAAAATGTTTGTCCACTTATTAAAAATGTAGTTTCAAAATGTTTGTCCATTTAAAATATCAAGACGTTTTTTTTCTCTTTTTTCCACTATTACTTTCATTAAAAAATTAAAATTTATGTTACCAATACACATTTAAGATATCACAAGACATTTTATAAAAGGTACTTTTGTAATAAGAATTGTAATAGGGAGTCTAATTATTACATTTCTTAATATATGTGGAAAAACAAAGTGGACAAACATTTTAAAACTAAGAAAGTACTACTTTTCAAGCTAACACCAAACCGCAAATAGCTTCAATAAATTTAGATATAAGAATGAGATTAAAAAATATGCCTTCATACAAAGAGACTACCAAATCACAACTGCAGACAATTCTATGCAACTACTCCCGAACAACAAATAGCAAAGAAAAACCATATATCAAGAGTTGCTTCTTCGAAGCTCTAAAAACCACATCTATATAGACACCAGAAATAAACGAAATATACATTACTCTAATTTACTAAATAAAGCCACTAAGGTTTGCTTTCCTGGGCCAGCAACTATTAACTAATAAATCCGCTAAAATATTCACTAAACATTTTAGTCCCCTCTAAGGGAAAAGCCAAGTCAACCATACACGGTTCCCTTGTTTTACGGGCATTTTATTAATCTGCAAGCGTGCAATACTGTGTACTACTCAAATCAAACAAATCTAGACATTGAAAAACAAAGTACCCCCACTAACAAATATTTTAAGTGTTAAGTAAGACTATACACATGCCTTTTATTATCATAATGATAATGTACTTTTCTTGATGATTAACCAATTTGACATTTAAGTCACGGCTTTGTTCATGCTTAATTGCAATAGTCTCGTGTGTGTGTTTGACAGAGCATCAAATTTAAAATAAAAATAATTACTTTTTGTTACTTGAAAATTCGATTTAATTACTTAAGTAACTATTGATCTTAGAATAAAATTTGATTTTATAATTTTTTTAGTCACAACAAACTCTAATTACTTAAGTAAACCACTAAAGTATTTATTAATATTAATATCTGGAAAATTATAATCAATTTGCAATTCAAAGAGAATATACTTATTTTTTACCTGGCAATGTTATAAAATTTAGTACATACTTAGTTAGATTTTATTGGTTTGTAATTGTTTCACTTGCACAAACACAATCAAACATCATTTCAAAAACTATAGTACAATAACAATAATTCATCCCAGATTTAATAGTATTTTGAGTAACCCTGATACAAACAATTCTTCGATGGAACGAAATAAAACAAAAATATAACCATATTTTGTCTTAATAATCTTTAAAAGTAAACCAAATTAATATACAACACAGAAAAGACATAATTTTAGGACCACTAAACCCTAATTTTTGTACATAAACAAACTCATAAAATCAAATAAAACATAAACTCAAACCTTTATTACTTAAAATCTTTTACCTTGTAAAACCTGGATCAAACACTTTGCATTTCTTCTCAATTTCTCATTATCATCATCTAAAAACCCAACACACAATTCGAAAACACCTTCTCGTAACGCTTCTATACATAACAATTCGCTAGAATTACACAAAGCATTCATGGTTAATAAAGCATATTGTACTCCTCTTGAGCTTCCATTCTTGATTATATTGATTAAAATCTGTAATAAATCATCAAATTCCATCATTTCGTTACGACCTTCTTTGCATTTTGATAATAAACCTAAAACTTCCACGGCCCGTTCAAGGCCCGATGATAGGTTTTGTATAAGAATGGGTATGGCTTGATTATCAATGGTTCGGATTCGATTATCGGTAAATGAGCATAGTGTGTATAAAGCTGTAGCAGCTTCTTTCCGTTCACGATTATTACCGGTTCTGAGGAGTGAAACTAAGCCCGGAATAGCTCCGGGGTAAGCTCCGATGGTGGCTTTATTGACTTCTACTACGGAGAGACTGGTTAATATTGTGGCTGCCACCGCTCTTGAATCTCCGGCGCCGCTATGTACGGCGGTGACGACTTTTCCGAGTATACCTTCCGCGACTAATCCGACTTTATTATGATCATCCAAGCTTAAATTCAATAGTAAATGAAGGGATTTCTCTTGTAATCTGTAATCATCCGAGTTAACACAGTTTAAAACAGCTGAAACACCACCTGACTCAATGAGTCGTTTCCGAATCGATAAATCACGCTTTGAAACACGGCTGAGTTGTTCCAACGAGTTGAGCTTAGCTTCGGAAGAATCGGAAGGAGAATAAATCAGGGTTTGGATCAGGGATTGTGGGTCGTGATGCCATTGTTGTGGTTTAGGTAAAGAGACAAGGGTAAAATTGGAAATGAGACTACGTAAAGCATGATTGGGTATGAGACAAGGAGGATCAGGCAAGGGTAATTTGGTAATTGGACAAGTCCGATGACCGTTGTCTAGCCAACGTTGGATTGATGAACGGTCGAAGGTGTGACCCGATGAGAGGATAACCGGGTCAGACATGATTTCAAGTGAAATTGGGCATTTGAAATCGTCTGGGAGTGACATGGTTTTTGTTTATCTCTCTAGAATTTTGTTTGTTTCTCTCACTATATATGTGCAAGTGGATGTGTATGTATAGGTGGAAAATGAAAGAGAGAGGGTTTATGAGGTTTAGGTGGTGGCTATAATATGAGGTGGAGGAGCTCTTCTTGTGATACTAGTAACTTCATGAATTCATATGAATTGACAATCTTACCCTTCAGAAGTTGACTAAAATTTTGTTTTTATATTAGAATCGGTATGCATTAGACAAAAAGGATTTTTTTTCGCGTGTGGTGTTATTTTTTTTTTTTTTTTTTTTTAGTACATGGGAGAGTCACTTTAGATTCGGAGTCATTTTGACTCCAATGAGATTCGGAGTCATTTTTCGCGTGTGGTTGTCCGAGTTATTTTACGCGTACCATGATTAATTATACAAAATATATATTTTTGGATACTATATTAAGAGAATGATCAGAACCATGTAAATTTTTTACTTTTATTTTTAAATATAGAAGAAATTGTTCAATTAAGCTTTAATCCAACCCGTTAAAGAAAAATATATTATATTAATCAGATGGTGTTATAAATAAAGAAGTTCCGGACGATTTTAGGAATAATATTCATGGGAGACAATATTAGGTAATTTATTTCAATAAGTTAATGTATATTCTTAATTATTTGGTCGGTTAAGATAATGGTTGAGAATTAGAGATAAATGAAAAAGAAAAAAGAGAAATGGAGATAGGATCAAAGTTATGGATAAAAAGTAGGTGTCATAATTAATAATGGAAGTTAAATGTTTTTACCTAACAAAAGGAGGGACTAAATGCACTAGCTATTTATTATCAAAGTAAAGATGGAAATAACATTTATAAGGGATAAATTTAACATTTTTTGGAAGAAATGTAGAAAATAATCAAATGGGTGAATGCCATTGGTTTAGAAAACGTTAGAAAAATGGAAATATAATTTATTTGTGGGTAGAAGTTAGAGACTTTGAAACAATTATAATTTGATGTGATTAAGATAAAATCCGATCAGAAATTTCAAATTTTGACTAAATCTAAGTCGAAAATTTCCAAATTAGACATAATGTTTTTATATTTTGATATTTAATTTTAATTTTATTTCTTAAAAATAGGGTCAGGATCAAAATTATATAAAAAAAAATCTGATCTTTTCAATTCTCTTTCATGTCTACACATGATACATATTTCATTCGTCTTCTCTTTCACAATGGTCATATCCACTCACGTTCTAATCACCGCATCACTAGACATCCATAACAGTCTACTTTTATTATTGGTATAACATAACCACAAAAATAAATAAATAATTGTCTACTTTTGGTGAGTTTTTCATCCACAACAATTTACACATATATGTTATTTGGTTAGGTAGAGATTTGTCTATCTATAAATCTGTATAATGCTAAAAAAATATGATTATTGAGTTAGGTAAAAATATCTTTATTTAGATTTATATATTTTTTCTTATATAATGCTCAAATTATATTTGTAAAAAATATGTTTTTAGCATTTCAATATCACTTATTTTAGAATTTAAATAGTAACGCGTAAGACTTATTTAATAAGTTTAAAGAGTAAAATCAATTTTTGTTTGTAATTTAACAAAAATATAATATTCCAAAAATATTGATTATATTTAGAAAGTTCCAAATATAAAATTGAAAAATGAGGAATTAGAGAATTTCTAAAAATTTCGAGTGTGTCGATTTTGGATTCAATTTTGAATTCCATAATTTTTCGAAACGAAATCGTAATAGATTTTTCCATTCCGAAAAAATCGAAAGATTTTTTAATAACCCCCTTTCCGATTTGTTCCTTCTGATTTTTATCCCTAGATGTGGTCAATAATTAAGCTCGACTACACGACTAAAAATTTACTAACAGGTGAATTTTATGGGATTTCGACCTAGATGTTCTTGTGAATTGATTTAATCGTCTAGATGTTCTTATTAAGAGGCAATATACTAAATTCTGTTTAGCCAAATACTAAAATGTTGTCAAATAAATAAAATTCATATAAAGATAAATAAAGTGACAAAGTGATCATTGAGCACATGTTCAGATAATCACTAAGTACCGACACAAGCCACCAATCAACGACCAATATCATCGGTGTGCCAAGTCGGCACCACCATCGGAGGTGGCACTAAGTTTGCTTTGAGAATCCTTGAGCATGCAAAGTCTCTCGGTATGAAAATATCTTAACATAAAAAGTATTTGATCATGAAAAAATACATGGGCATGGTTGAAGAACATTTGAGCATGGTCGAAAATTCCTAAGCATGTGTAATATATATTTTATGGACCGTGGCTCTTTTATTGAACATACTCAGAACTATATTTCATTAAGCGTAAACTTAATCAAAATTTAAATATTTATAAAGATAAATCGTATTAA
This sequence comes from Nemophila menziesii, assembly GCA_029959085.1. Taxonomy (NCBI): domain Eukaryota; kingdom Viridiplantae; phylum Streptophyta; class Magnoliopsida; order Boraginales; family Hydrophyllaceae; genus Nemophila; species Nemophila menziesii. The sequence goes on along the minus strand of JARWIR010000004.1, from coordinate 38,320,454 downwards.
AATAAATAAATAAAATGCACTAACACTTTCTTTACGTTCAATAAAAATATATATGAAAAATATATTTTCATACATAAAAATCAAATAATAACTATTACAAAATATAAACGGATGAGGTAGAAAGATTTTAATTTTTTTAAAATGATGTTATTTGTCAGACATCAGCAGCTTGACGTCGGCTTGCATCGTCATATTTTATGAAATCTCACCATGAAAATTCCATGGTTGTCGTGTGTCCAAACTCTCACCACCAAACTCTGTCTCCTCATATCTGTCACCAAACTTTGTCACATAAGTAGTCTGCCACCTGAGCGACACCGATCTCTCACCACCAGGTTCGCTCACCACGAACCGCCACCACAACTATAGCCACCAACCATCATCCATCACAAATAACCACCAGCCATCACAAGTATAGCCACTAATAGCCATTGTTGATGTTGCCCTCACCTCCATATTGCCACGTATTCACGCTACTATACACGAACCAGTACTCATCCATCGTCTGAAACCACCTCTACCACAAACCCTTAACTCATGACTCACATATCTGTATATTTTGAAGTCGCTGCACCACCATTACACAAAACCCTAGCTCCAATTTGTATCAAAACTCTAGCTTTAATCAATCCTTAATTTCGAAGCCACCACCTCCTTCAAATTTGAGCCGTCTTTGCAAAACCAAGCATAGAGCCCCGATATCTCCAGCAAAGTTTATATCAACAAATAGTAGAAGTCTGAAGGAATTCTTAAAAGAGAGTTGGTTCTCCTTAAGCCAATAAATAGAGTTGGCTGATGAGGAAAGTAAGTTATAAGTATCAAAGATACACAGCGAACAATCTTATAAGAGTATGGTCCGCAATAGAATATAAAGAAAACAACCCTAAAGAGGCTCTGAAGGCCAAAACTTTTGTTGAATGATGTTCACAAAGGCTTAACTCGGAAAAACGTGTCATACATCGGATTAATGCTACAAGTATTGACTGAAAAAAGTGAAACTTATCTTTATCTTAATAAATCAGACTTTGTTTAAAATCTTAACGAAACATATATGTAATTTAGATCTAAATTTTTTAGAAAAAAATATTAATCTTAAGCTTAGTTTTTTAATGAATCAATTTAAGTTTTCAAATGCAAACAAATATAACTTAGGGGGTGTTTGTTTGCACTTAATGAGATCTTAATCTAATTCATTAAGACACTGGATCAATAAGATTGTTTTTTTGACCAATTCAGATTTGAATGGCTCTTACCTGGTCTATTTCATTAAGATTTAAAACCAAGTCTAATTCATTCAGACACTTCCTCTTAACAGAACAAGTTATATTCAAATGTCATTCATCATTAAGTATTTATCACTTAAAAAAAATCAAACGACGCCTAAGTTACAACCACTTATTAGAAAAAATTAGGAATTCTACCTCTTCACAACAAATAATCTACATTTAGACATATTAACTTATAGTTTATTTTCAGTATATCTCCAATTGTTTGATAAATGCGTAAGCGTTGATTAATATCCTATTTATAAGATTTTTAAATTTTTAAACAAAAAATTAATATATGTATGTTACAAACAAAAATAAATCCTCTAAACTATTCAGCAATCGTAATTCAGTCCATAATGATTTGGTGAGTTCTAGTTGAATAATTTAAAATTTAGGATAAAAAAATAATTTTTTTAATATAAGTATTTATTTTTTGAATTCACGACTATTTTGACTATAAATAAATTATAAAGAAAATAAAATATGTCAAGGGATTAAATATATACTCACTAATAATAAAAATATGATTTGAATCAAGAAACTCATAGTGTATAAATATCTCGAGCCATATACTCCTCCATATAAATTTTTATGGTAATATTTATAATTCTTACATAGTTGAATCAATAATTGTATAACCTGGATCTGATAAAAAGTCTATTAAAATTGTTTATTTAATGAATTAAAAATCAAATAGGAGTACTTGTGTTTCTCTCATAGTTGGATATAAGAGGCTATTTTCGAGTTTTTTTTGCCTTTAGCTTTTATTTTGAAAGTAATTGGCAATTAAGCACACCTTAAAAAATATTTACGAGTTTAGCACCTGGGCGGAGGTCAAATATCCGCCCCTATAAGAAGGGCGGAGTCAACGTTTCAGCCCTTAGTTAAAATTCGTCTTAAGGATAGGGGCGGACTCCCGTTTGCCGCCCCTAGTGTAAATTGTAAAAAAAATTAATCTGAAATTTTCACGAGTACTGGTGTTTCAAAAACGTTAGGATTCTTAGAGGTGGAAGCTGATTTGTCACGAGTAATTTTCACACTCGTATCATACTTATCATACTTTAACTTAGAAATCTGAAATTTATGTTTTGGAGATGAAAAAGCCGATTCAGGAAAAAGGTCGAGCACTTTGTGTGCAATAGCAGATTCGGAGTTGTTCTTAATTAAAGTAGCAGCTATATCCCCAAACTCAAGAGAACAACAGCTAATCTTAGCATAATTATCCACTACTTCATTATCATAGTATTTATCATATGAAGGAGAGTGAAACAAGCTTTTAATACCTTCAAATTCTTCAATAGCATCACTACAAAATTCAGAATTAGAAGCCCTTGAGCTAGCTGATTCGGTGTCTTCATCTCCTAGGGTTACAGAAAGATTTGAAGAATCCAAATCGTTTTCTTTGTTTGGAACCTTAGGCGCATCTACATTTGAACTAAGGGCGGACGTCAACTGTCCGCCCATGATTAAAATTAATTTTTTTTCCAATTTACACTAGGGGCGGCAAACGGGAGTCCGCCCCTATCCTTAAGACGAATTTTAACTAAGGGCTGAAACGTTGACTCCGCCCTTCTTATAGGGGCGGATATTTGACCTCCGCCCAGGTGCTAAACTCGTAAATATTTTTTAAGGTGTGCTTAATTGCCAATTACTTTCAAAATAAAAGCTAAAGGCAAAAAATACTCGCTATTTTCGACTAAAAGAAATGGATAAGTATAAGAGGCCACACCACGCACTAATCACAAAAACCTTAAACAGTATACCTTGGTAACACCACTTACTGGGATGTCGATCCGGTTAATGATACTTCCAAATTTACAATAAGTTTTGACAACAAAAGGGTATTCTTGGAAACATATTCAAGGGTGGTGAGCAACGGTCACCTGATTCATTTTGATAGTGAAGCCATGAATATTTATAACGACAATGCATTTATTAAAAGTGACACGGTATCACGTAAAAGTAGAGAAGGTTAGTCAACTACATCATGACTTAAATTCGACTTAAATTCCAATATTGTGTGCTTCATAACAATACGCGTGTTTACATGGTGATTTATATCGGAAGACATGTATATCTCCATAAGATTAGTCGAGTGCGTACAAGTTAGCCGAGAACACCCATATAAGCTAAAAAATTATTTTCTCTTGAGACCAATGGTCATCCCCTCTTTATAATATAGAGTCAACGTAATTAAACCTAGTAATTAATAGCCTAAAAATACTTAACCTACTCTCCCAACCCCTTTATCCACAATGAAAAACAGAAAACCCACTCCATCCCTATTAACTATCAAGAACCCAAAAACAACCCATTACCTTCCTTCTCTCTTCACCCTCCCCTCCCCTCTCCTCTTCTCTATATCGCATCCCCTCACCTCTCTGACCCTGCTCTCCTGCACCGAATAAGCGGTGCTGGCACCACCAACAACAGCTACCAACAGACGCTCCTGATTCGCAACTCCACCACCACCGTGCGCATCATCGATCAAGCGGCGCTGCTGTTGACCTCCACTCTCATCTTGCTGCCGCCATTCTTCAGTAGCAGATCTCACCATGGAAGCCAACTCCCGCAGAAGCAAAACCAGCAGTAGCTCCTCTGTCGTGCTCCTGTTCGCTCTCACCACAAAGCTCAAATCCAAGCCCAGATCGAAGCCTAGTTCCAAGCCCAATCCAAGCCCTTTGTCGCCATCACCCGGTTCGGCGTGGATCAGATTCACACGACCACGATTCACCATTGAAGACCCTACCCCATCGTGGTCATCTTCACCAACAAACCCGAAGCCGCTCTCTGCACCACCACGAATCTCTGACCTCACCGCCTTCAAGACCATTTGAAACCGTACCCCCATGGGTCCAGCCCAAGAAAAACACCATCGTGGGTATAGCCCGTGGTGGCAAGTCGAGAAATAGGGCCAACCCGACGTCAGGGAGATCGAAGCGTCATGGGTCCACCCCGTTTTGATTTTATTATTTTCCAAAAAGTTCGAGCGTGAAACTGTGTTTTTTTGTTCAGTATTATTAAGTTCTGATTCAGTAATCGTATTGTGAAGAGATTATATTTTGCTTAATCTTCCAGATGAGAGACAAGGTTCTGGCCATTGAGCTAGCCCCAATGGTTACGGAGGGAGTAGAATATAAAAAAATATATATTTGCCAATTTAGGAAAAAATCTATTAAAATTGCTTTTCTTAAGCTAGAAAAATATAGAAAAGTAAAAAATGACTTATAAAAGTGTAGCGGCAATACTAAAAAGAGTTGAAAAGGACCATTTATCTCACTTATGAGGTCTTCTTAGAATATTTCAATAACATTTCATTATCATACATGTGTTGTTGACAACTCTAAGATGTTTAAAGTTCTATATATCAGCAACAAAACAATTCATCAAAAAGCTATGTGTGATTAAAATCTCCTAGCAACACTTGTACATATAATAGTGTAACAAGAATTGAAGATTGTAATATTTTGCTAGACATGCAAACCAAATAAGTTTCCAAAAATATCAATACTTTCCAAAATAGACTCCCACTAGCACCACTAGTTGCACATACATGATAAGTATAAAAGCATTATCAAGAAAATTCGAGTACACTGTGAATTCTGTCTTTATCTAATTAAAACCTAAAATAGTAGCCGAGAAAAAGTTCCTCGTTAATGTGTGGAGGCTTATTTGATTTATAGTAAAAACAAGCAATTGTCTGAACCAATTTCTCAGATGTTCTAGCCTCTGCAAACTACCTTTCTTCAGTATACATTAACCATAACAAAAAATAATTTAACTTACCAAAATAACAAGGGCCAATTGCTAAAACACCCATGAACTAAGGCATAAATGCTTGATTACCCCCATAATTTTTTTAATGAAAGTCCCTGTTGATATTTGGTAAAGTCAACAATTTTGGGGTCAAAGATGAGTTTGGCAGCTTATGTGGAGAAACACTTCAGCATTAGAAGTATTATACTTTCTCGGGTTATATTTTGCACCGACTTACCTACGTGGCTTGATCTTATGCGTTGATTGATTAAACACCTTATACGGTCCAGATTAAAACCCTTATGGGGTCATATAAAAGGGACGAGTCTTCAGCCTTGGTTAGAATTACTCTCTCGTATTTTGACTATTCGCTCTCTTCTCTCTCGTGTTCTTCAGATATACTTTTAGGGTTTTCTTGTAAACATTAACAATCTAATCTATAAAGATTGTTAATTAGAATAGTTTAGATCAAGCCTATTGCTTGAAGATTGAGTAGATTTCTCGATTCATTCTTAGGGTTTCACGCTGAAACTCTTGTGGTGCTATTCTTGTAATCCTGTAACTGATCTGAAGTGTAACCGTGTTCTTATAGTGTGCGAAGCATCATCTGAGGGTGGCTTCAACGTGGATGTAGGCTTTATTGCTGAACCACGATATATCTTGTGTTATTTACTTTGCTGCAAATTCTTTTTCTGGGTTTGATTAGTTTTTCAACCTTAGATCTTTTGATCTATTTTTCGCCAAAGATTTATTACGTTTTACTAAGTGTTTTTACAACAGTCCCTCATGTAGGTAATCCAGCATTATGCTTTAGATTAGGTGGTGTTTTGCAATTAATCCAAATAACAAGTACCTTTTTCATGATATAATTTCTTGTGACCTTGCAAAAATAATATTTGTGGACCATCTTTAACTTTAAGAGCAAAAGCCAAATCTCTCACTGTTGATGTCTATTTTAACTGTCTGTTTAAAAAAACTCTATGTCAAAAGAATGCGTCACAAAAGCGCTGAATAAAATACGAAGTGCCAGAAAGAAATTTCACAAACCCGAGGGGGCTATAGATGCTTGGTTCCTAAATACACCGGGCATATTTTTCTATCTCCTTCAGAACTTTCCAGTTTTTGCTTGCCCTATTTGTGACATTTTAAACACCGAAAGATGCAATAATTACTAATGTTAAATTATAATATAAAAGGGTAAATAGATCATTTGGTCCCTTATCAAGTTATCATTTTACATTGAGTAATGATATATGTCACCCCTTTTCGTGTCACCATTTTATCACCCTTCTATATATACGTTTTAATTTCTTTAGATAGCAGATAGAAAAAAATTAAATAGGATAAAGAAATTCATTCATTGGTACATGTAGGCATACACCTAGGAGGTGATAAAAGGGTGATAAAAAAAGGGTGACAAATATCATTACTCTTTTACATTTTGACAGTATTACTCTTTTATTTTGAAAAAGTAATATTTTAATCCCTTGTTTATTGACACGTCACCAATGGCAATTTGGACTTCTTTAAAATATATTTTGCCAAAATTCTGCACTTTATTTTTGAAAATTCTGCACTTTCTCTCCATGACCAAACCCTTTTTGGCCATAGAAAAAATGTATTTTCTCCAATCTGAGACATATACTAGCATCTCCAACATATTTAGTCCATATTTGACCACCTTTTTTTTTGTCCGAATCATTGTTTGACCACCCGAACTCAGCTGCTTTGCCATATATGTCACAAAATTTGCAGCAGATTTTTTCAAATTTTTAGCTAATTGCACTAAGGTCCCTGCAAAATTTGCTGCACTTTGCAATATAGAAACATGATCTATCTTTAGCTTGATTGGCTAAACCTTGCTACTGTAGCGAATTTCAGAGTTACGATACTAATAAAGAGCAGTACTTCACAGAATATTGTCTCTTTGTTGTTACTGATAATTGCATTAAACAAAACTCCAGGAACATGATCTATCTTCAGATTGATGGGACAAAGGAAAGAAACTTTCATTTTGTTGTAAGTGATGGAATTGATGAGACGCTATTAGCAACCTATAATATGTTAGATGCTTAAATATCAGTAAACATGTCAATACAAATGGTTGATTGATGGTAAACGCAAAAATCTTCAAAGCAATCTTAATAATTTATTCTGTTTAAAGAAGGAAAGGGAAACAATTAAAAGTATTCAATTCATTTTCTAGCTATCAATTATTTTAGCTTTACTCAGTATTTTTTATCTTTCTTTCATACTTTTTGTTTACAATTTCGGTTCTGAATATGTAGATCACTTTGTTTCCGACAGCCAATATCAACGAATAATTTACATACGTTTAGACTAATTAGCCATATGTTTGAGAAATTTAAATAAAGGGTCAATTACCTAAAGGGTCTTAACAAATATTATAGTGCTACATAGAAGTTAGTCAATTCTTCTCTCCTTCTTAGAAGCCAATAAGATATCCAAGGTCATAATTACCCTTTTAGTACATATAAGACAAAAAAAAAGATTTTTTCTCTCTCCTCAACTACCATTACTCTCTCTCCTCTATTACTATTAATCTCTCTCATCCTTTATCATTTTTTCTCTCTCCTCCTTCATTAATTATTAAATAATTTCCAGCTTCGACCACAACCACCGATCACCACCGGCCACCGCCGAAAAAAGTTCTGAGCGTAGAATATAGTTCTGAGCATGGAATAAAGTTCTGAGCATAGAATAAAGTTTTGAGCGTGAAAAAAAGTTCTGAGTCTGGGGTACTGGGCATAAAAAAAAGTACTGAGCATGGGCCTTTAAAAAGAAAATACTATCGTCTGCGAATAAGAGGTGTGTTAAAGTTGGGCCTTTAGATGATATTTTAATACCTTCCAAATTTCCTGATGAGATTTTATCCTTGATTAGGTCAGATAAAGTTTGGGTTATTATACAGAAGATTAGGGGGGACAGTGGGTCCCCCTGCCTTAATCCCCTTTGGGGTTTATCTAATTTATTAGGTTGTCCATTTATTAGTATGGAGTATGAAACTGTAGTAATACAGTTCATAATCCTATCACACCATTTCTTCTCAAAACCAATAGTTATCATAAGTTTATAAAGAAAGTCCCATTCTACAAATTCATAGGCCTTTTGTATATATCTGCTTTTACTACCATACTATAGTTTTTTGTGGTTTTTTTATTTTTCATGTAGTTACACACTTCATGAACTATATAAGTATTCTCCTGAATACTTCTACCAGTTACAAAAGCTGTTTGATTCTCATCTATAATGTAGCTCATGAGTGGTTGTAGAATCCTAGCAATTATTTTATAAATAAAGTTTGAGACACTAATAGGCCTATATTGTTTAATGTGGCCTGGTCTTTCTACTTTTGGGATAAGAGATATAAATGTATGATTAAACTCTTCAAGGCTCCCATTATTATACCAAAAGTCATTTATAATTCTTATTACATCCAGCTTAATTATATGCCAATATTTCTTAAAGAAAAACCCAGGGTAGCCATCAGGCCCTGGTGCTTTAAAAGCACCTAGCTCTGAAATGGCTGCCTCAATTTCTGAAATCAGAATGGGTTTTAATAAGTTATGATTCATCTCTTTGCTTACTCTTGGTTGGATCAGATTTAATATGGGTGAACATTCTCTTGGGCCCACAGTTTTATAAACATTATTAAAGTAATTCAAAATCACTTGATTTACTTCATCTTGAATGTTTATCCAGTCTCCATTATCATTCATGATTGAGGAGATTTTATTAAAGCTTCTTCTTTCTTTTGTAATAGCTTGAAAATAGGCAGTGTTTTTGTCTCCTTTCTTAAGCCATTTATTCCTAGACCTAGCTGCCCAAAAATCTTCTTCTCTTTTCCATAAGATTTCTATTTCTTTTACTATCATATTATATTCATCCTTATCTGATTCCTTATGGTTTTTGCTATTGGTGATATTCTTTAGTATAAGCATATAATCATCTATCTTTTTCTTAGTATTCTTGAATTTTCTCTTGCTCCAGACCGTGAGTATTCTTTTACACATAGTGAGTTTTGTGTTAAGATTGCTTTTATTAATTCTACTAATAGAATTTCTAGATAACCACACATTTTTTATAATGCCTAAGCACTCAATTTCATCTGTCCAGAAGTGTTCAAAGTAGAATCTTTTATATTTACCAATATTTTTATCCTCTAAACTTAAGATTAGAGGGCAATGGTCAGATCCAAGTGCTGGGAGTGCATTAATCCAAGCACTGGGAAAACTCTCAGCCCAATCTTTATTATGTAGATTTCTATCCAGTACCATTTTAATAAGCTTGTCTTTACATCTTCTGTTAGACCATGTAAAGGAGCATCCTTTATTTTCTAATTGGATCAGTTCTTGTTTCTTAATAAATTTATTAAACATCTTCATGTTTTTTTTATAGCTGATAATACCCCCAAATTTTTCATTAGTAAATCTTATATTATTGAAATCACCAATAATGTTCCAGGGGGTATTGTTATTAGGAGCACAGTTAGCAAATTTTTCCAGGCTTAAGGCTTTATATTTATCTAGAGGAGAACCATAGACAAAGGTTGTTTCAATAATTTTGCCTCTATTGATAATTTCAGTATGTATAAAATTTTCATCTTTACTAATTATTTTTATATCTTCTTTATGAAGGGCAAAGATTGCTAGACCCCCACTGACCCCCTTAGGTTCTACAGTAGTAATAAGGGTCATTTTAATAACATTTTCTAGTTTTTTAATAGTAATAAACAGATTCTTAGTTTCTGAAAGGAATAGTACCTCTGGATGATATCTATTGCAGATATCAATAAGGGTCTGGACCGTCAGGGGTGTGCCAATCCCCTGAACGTTCCAGGCTATTTGTATCATTGAATTGAGTGGGATTGAGTCAGGTCAATCCCGGAAACCTCACCTTCTTCAAGTTGCACTTTAGATTCATCTTGCGGTAACTCCGATTTAGAAATTTCTTCTTCCCCTTTTGTAGTATTTCCTTCCCTTGTTGTTTGACTCTTTTTACTTGATCGGAGATTCCATATTTTAATAGTTCGATTCTTCTCCGAAAAGGCTTTTTTATCTTGGTGTCTCTTTTCCTTATTTGATAATGATGCTCTCGATTGGAACATGTCTTCATCTTCATTTTCGTATTCATATGTGACTGAGCTTTGGTTTTCTTTCGGTATACTTTCTATAGAGGTCTTGTTTGTAGGTTGTGTTGTGGGGTTTTGGTATTGTAGGATGTTGATTGGTGGTTGATTTGTGGTGTTGGTGAGGTTTAGAGATTCAGTAAGGTTAGTGAGTGTTGCAGAAGAGGGGTTAGGGTTGCTCGATGGTGAAGGGTTGGTGATGAAATGATTAAGGATAATGTTTGATGTTAGGGTATAATTTGGGTTAACACTGATCGGGGTTGTAATTGGACTCGTGTTAGCCGGGTTAGTGTTTTGGGCTGGTTCGTACTCTTGGGTCGACTTAATAAGTGATGTGTTTTTTTTTTAAAAATCCGGAGTTGGGCCTCCTTCGCTTGGACTTGGGAATGACCCAAAGGAGATATCATCGATATTAATGGGTTTTGGGCTTTTTTCAAATTTTTCTGCCATAGAGAGGGCCAGCCCACTAAGGTTTTTTTCTTTTTCTAAAAATTTAATAAAGCTTTCTTTCTTCTCCGTAGCTTTTTTGTCGATATCCATAGTACTCCTCGAGTTAATCTCCATCCCACTCCCTGTACCTTCCTCCTTTTTTCCGGTAAATTCAAAAATATTTTGTTGTTGGGTGGTGTCCTTCGGTTTTGTACCAGTACCTTCTTGTACTCGAGTAACGACGTTTAATTTTCGTCCGTTATCTGCTTTGTCTGTTAACGGTGAGTTGGCTTTACCAACTCGGTTCCAACTAGGTTTGAAGCTGGTTTTTCCTCCATTGTTGATTTTGTTAGCTTTCAGATTGTTGTTTCCCTTATAGTATGTAGAGGATTTTGAAGGTCCTCGTGTTGAGATTTTTATCCAATTCCCCAATTTTGGATAAACTTTTGTATTGTTACATTTTGCTTCTTCGTGATCAAAAAGGCCACAACCATAACACACTTGGCCTATATTTTCATACTTGAAATTGATCCAAGATTGTGTGTTATCTTCTTATAAGTAATTAAAACCTGCAACTAGAGGGTTCTTCAAGTTCCAGTCGACTCTAATTTTTGTAATGGATTTCTCATCTATGATTTGATTTTCTGGAAGTTTGATTGTATGAACTTTTCCGAAATTGCTCATGATCTTTTCTAAGCAATTCACCGATAGTATACTAATTGGTGTTCCTGTTAGTTGGATCCATAGAGTTGTGTTTGTTACCTCATTTGTTGTATTCTTTTGAAACTGATTTATAGCAAAGTGTTTTCCGATAACCGTCCATGGTCTTTGATCCCATACAGTTTGTTGATCTTTGCTGTTCTTGAATTTAATAATCACTGAGTTTTTTGATAACTTTTCTGTTTCCACTTCATCTGATAGATTCCAATGTTTGTTGATGTGGTTCTTCAGGAACACAAAGTTAATCGGTTCCTTATGAAGCAACTTAGCAATGAGTTTATATTCCTCTGCTATTTTGTATCTTGGGTTATTTTCAGGAGTAATCGTGAGTTTGCCTTCACCAGCCAAAGGGTGTTTAGTTGAATAGAAATTCATAGTAGTAAGGAAGAGATTTAGTAATAGCAGAAAGATTTTGGAGAGGGAGATAAAATGAGTAAAAAACGATAATGGAGAGAGTGATTTGTGGGAGGGAGAGAGGGAGTAGTGTATCAAACTTATGATTTTAGTAAGGGGAAGCTCGAAAAACACTGGAAAAGGTTGAGAAAATTTGGTATGGTGGTGGTATTTGTGGTGGTGGATGTGGTGGTTGTTTAGTCGGTGAAGGAGAGGGGAGAGGAGAGAGGGGAGAGCATTTTCATGTTCACTATTTTGATTGCAATCTCTATGAAAAAAAATTCCGAGTTTCGAAGAAAGTTGCTGAGTATTCAAATTTTTTTATTGACTGACTAGACTGAGCATGCTCGTTTTTTCAGTATCTTTACTAAGCATGCTCATTAAATTGCTGAGCGTTTTTCATATAATCAATAAAATTTCTGAGAATTTTTTATATAATCAGTACTATGCTGAGCATTAACAAATCAGCTATACATTAATCTATCAGTAAATAATTTATTTTGTTTATATATAAACAATTAATTACAACAATAATTGTATACAAAATAAGAAGAATATTCTGACAACACTGTTTTGCTACGCCATTAGAAAGAATTTGACCATCGAATAACAAAAAAAAGTAAACTAATCAATCTTTTTTTTGTCAAAAATCTTTACCATTCAAAATAAAAGGAAAAGTCAGCGTAAAGGAATTAAAAGAAAAAAAGGAAATCTGATAAGAAATTAAAAGAAAAGTCAACTAATTTATTAAAAAGGTAAAAACCATACAAGTTAGAGTGAAAGAATGATTAGAAACTATATTTTGAATATAAATTTATTATCTAATACTATAATATATATATATATATATATATATATATCTATATAATATTGGAGAAGGGCCAACGGCCCGAAATGTCTCCAGTTTTTCTCCACATTTTCTAGCCTTCAGATCAAATTTCTATCATTTTTGGCCTTTAGATCGATTATAACTAATGGTCCAGATTGTCTAAATTCCATCAACGATTTAAAATGTCTTGATATCCCCTCTATATTTTTCAGCCCTTGGATTAAATGTTTTTTAAATTATACACACTCTCTTTCCAACCAACCGGCTCACATTAGAACAAAAAAACAAACAAAAAAATGCCTCCTCTCCACTTCACCCTAAACCCAAACCACCGCCACCATGACAACCAGTAAGAATCGCAAGAAGCGTGGCCACGTTAGCACTGGAGATGGACGTATCGGAAAACAACGAAAGCATCCCGGAGGCCGTGGTACCTTCTCCACCATCATCAACCGGTAAGTCTCTTCACGCTCACCTTCCACCAAGCCGCTCGCCTGCACATGGAAAACCGCCACCACTATGAAACCAGTCTCCACCATCATCACCCGCTTGGCCATAAGAATTGAAAAACCCAAATTAAGGTAAAACTTGAATTATTTTTAACCTATTCTTATCTCTTCTACAATTATTTGACACATATTAATTACTCATTTATATGAACATTCTTCTCCATTCCCAGTACCTCAGTTATATCGAAAATTAATTACAACTTTCCTGAAGGCTGAGAGAACAGGTGGCACTTGAGGGAGCAGGCAATGACTTTCCTGAAGGCTGAGAGAACAGGTGGCACTTGAGGGAGCAGGCAATGAAGTGTCATTGATTTGTAATTGTCTCGACTGAAGTTACATTTAATAACTTGATTGAAAATATTCATATTCTGCTAATGGCTAATTGTTGATTGCTGTTTGATCAAGGCTTTGTTTGATTTTAAAATTTCAATTTCAATTTTGGTTCGTTAGAAAAATTATTGCTTCAGTTCACGGCGATGGCAGGTGATTATGATGGGCGGATTAGATTGAAGTACGAGTGGCAATGGAAGGCGACAAAACTCATTAATTGGTTGACACGCAAGGAAGCTTTAAGGCCAAGAACCGCTGTGAGGTTGAATGTTCTTCAAGTCCAGAAGAAGAAAACGAAGATTCTCCCAACGAATCCATAACCCTAGGTGAAGAGGATTCAATATCAGAAGATCCAGACGAGGACGTGGATGATTCAGCAAGCTACAACAGAATTGAACAAGTTAGAGATGAACTTTGTTTGGAATGGATTTTAAACTTCATGTGAGTGTGGAAACTTTTAGAAAGTATTATTCATTGTTGGAAAAGAAGAGCTTTAGATTGAATGTAAAGTCCAGTCATGTATTGATGCACTGAGAATAGTCTTTTACTGTTGGAGTGAGCAATTTAGTCTTATCCTGCATTTTTTGATTTTTTTTGCAGTATATATCCATTTGGCGCAACTACTGGAGAGTTAATTATAGTATTAGCCCTGTTTTTATATGCTTTACAGTGTTTGCACAAAGAGAAGTTCAACATCTTATCTAAAGGAATTAAATATGTAGGTATGAGCAGCGAAGTGATAATTTTCAGAGAGAACAAACATGTGATGGTATATTACATCAGGTTTATCTTCATCTTTACATTTTTCGAGAATTTGATTTTTTTTTTTTTTTTACATTTTTTCGACTCTTAATTATCCAACTTCAAGCAGCTGTTCGATGTGTTTAATTTTGATTACTTTTAATAGTTGAGAAGTTAATGGGTGAAGAAGTCGAACTTATAGCTGAAGCTTTGGTAAGAATCATTTAATAGTTGAAAGTCGGTATAAGTTACAATTACGCTTTAATATGAACACTCGATTTTGTGAATCAGGTGCCCATAAACTAGCAAAAATTAGAGAAAATAGCAACTTTTTCAGTTCTGAATTGCAAAAAATGGGATTTGAGGTTCTAGGGGATAATGATTCCCCTGTAATGCCTATAATGCTTTATAATCCAGCAAAAATTCCTGCTTTTTCAAGAGAATGCCTCAAGAAAAATGTAAGCTAAGCTTAAGCTTTCTTCTGATATGTAAAATACCAAATACCACCCCCTGTGGTATTGACAAATTTACTTTTGTGCCCTTTCAAGTGGCGGTTGTGTCAGTTGCTTTTCCAGCTACACCTTTACTGCTAGCTAGAGCACGTATATGTATATCTGCTGCCCACTCAAGAGAAGATATGCTTTTAGCCTTAAAGGTGACTCTACATTATTTGGGTCGGGCCGAGCCTGTGTTGATCTGTGACTAATTCTTTTTTTTTTCGATTTTGTCAGGTTATTAGTCAAGTTAGTGATATGGTGGGTGTAAAGTATTTCCCTGCTGAGCCTAAGAAACAACAGCTAGAGGATGGGAGAGTGAAGCTAGAGTAAACAAGTGCGGATTGGTGAGTTGATTTTGTTGCATTCAGATTATACGATCTAAGGAAGACTGGATATATTGAGAGAAAAGAGGTAAGCTTATAAATTCAAATTCCATCCTGATTTCTTATTTTATTTCATTTAAATCTTACTTAATAGTTGATTTTGTTGTTTTTCCGGAAATTTTGCTTACTTAACAGTTGGTAGAGATGGTATTAGCTCTGTTCCATGAATCTGAACTTCAACTTTCAGATGATGTTGTTGAAATAATTGTTGATAAGGTAATAATTATTTTACACCTTTTACTATAGTATTGTATTTTGGTGGTCATATTATTATATATACTAATGATTTGGAGGTAACTCCATCTTCTTTATTGTCTAGCCTTTTGTTGCTCAATAAGTTGGAAATTCCTTTTTGTGATGTGGAGGAGCTACGACTGAAGATCGGGATGAAAGAGGTGACTTACCATTTTAGTACCCATATATAGTTGTAGTAAAATTTTCTTTTTGATCTCATTCCAATATTTTATTTTTGTTGTCGCAGTGCCTTGGTATACTGAGGGCATCTTTATGCTTTTCAACAGCCTTGACGAATGGCCTTGGTCTGATGTTAATGAAACTGGCGAAGCAAGAAAAGTGATTCAAATATAGTTCTATATATCTTTTTATTGATTTTGAATGAAATATTGTTGCAATTCCAGTTTATATTAATGAGACGGTATAGCACTTCAATTTTATAATCATTTTTCTTAGAATTTTTCTTTGGCTTAACGAGATTTGATTGATTTTCTGCTGGACATTTGTCCCAAAAGAAGATGAATACTTGAACATGAGAAAAATAACGGAAATGGTTTGTAAGTTTCAAAAGATTAAAAATTAAAAATTTATCTGGTCTTGAAAATCCATTATGAGCTTTTTTTTTTTCGAAAATATAATATATATATATATATATATATATATATATATATATATATATATATATATATATATAGATAAAGTCAAACCAGTCAACCAGTTAGAATTAGCTTACTGGTCCAGGCCTTGGTCCCAATTTAATGGTGCAGATCCGAACTGAGTCACTGGCTTCCGGTCCAAAGTGACTCTCCTATGTAAAAAGAATATCAAACCGGTTGCAAATTACCCTACCCTATATGCTCGCCGCGTAGAATATTTAGCATATCCCTTATGAGCTAAATACACCTTATAAATAAGTTTTTCTATCAAAGTTTTTTATAAGATTTTACACTATAGTCTTTATTAGAGGTGGATATGTTCGGTTCGGTTCAAGAAATATTTATTTATTCGGTGTTTAATTTACTTTTCAAAATTAATTTTTCGAAGTGCCTTCAGGCACGGGTTCATACCTAGTATATATATATATATATATATATATATATATATATATATATATATATATATATATATATATATATATATATATATATATATATATAATAATAAAGCAGAATCAAACCTAACTCTCCCTATTTATCCTCAAACTTCCCCATTCATCTCATAATTCCCCTATTTGTCTCATAATTTCCCCATTCATCTCATAATTTCTCTATTTTTCTCATTTTATTTATTTATTATATACACATACGCATGGAAATATCAAATAACATATAATCCTTTTAACCTTCATATAAATAAAATTATAAAAATTCGAATTAACTTTCATATAAATAAAATTTATTCCTTTTTATAAAAATTTATAAAATAATAAAAAATTTAATATTTTTTGCAAAATTTATTATAAAAAAAGTTCAACTAGATATAATATAAAATTAAAAAAATCACTTTACATTATAATATTTAAATAATTTATTTTTATTTTTATTTTTAATTTCATTTGAAACATGAACATTATGATAATGACAATGGGACCGTGATATCTTTTTTTATCTCCTATAATAAAAATAATTTTTCAATTAATTTTTTTGTGACATAAAAACTTAATTAGTAGAATATCTTAATCACCACAGATAAATAAAGCCTTATCACCTTTTGGTAAACTTTTTAACGTAAATGGTATATTTCCTTTACATGCATTAGTTTAAATTATAATTAAAATACAAAGATAGTCATTAAAAAAATAAAAAAAATGAATAGAAAAGATTGAGCAACCCCTTTATGCAAAAATATTATAAATTGAAGACCCCTAAAAACATCAAAAAATTGGAGGCCCGAAGCGGTCGCCTCTTCAACCTACCCTCGGGACCGGCCCTGGGCCTTCCCTGTATAATTTACTTACTATCTTGATTCATGACTTGAATTGATAATATATTTTTTAGGATTAAGGGACCAAATGTTGAATAGGATTAAAATGAACCTTAACCCTCAACCTATTAACCATGACCTCAACTTCTTAACTATTATTTCTTTAATCTTAACCCTAACCTTGACCTTTAATTTAACCTTAACCTAAACTTAACCTAAACGTTAATCTTAACCTTAGCTTTAACCTTACGCCTTAAACCTTAAACCCTAATCTTCATCTCATCTTGACCTTTAATTTAATCTTAACGCCTAAACATATATCCTTAAACCTTACATCTTAAACATTAAACCTTAAACCTTAATCTTCATCTTCACCTTAACCGTGACTTTAAACTTAACCCTCAACCCTTAAACCTTTAACCTTAACCCTTAAACCGTAAACCTTAAACCGTTAAACCTAAAACCTTAACTTTTACCTTTACCTTCACCTTTATCTTAACTTTAAACTTAACCTTAAGCATAACCTTAACCTTGATCTTGAAACTTAACCTTAAACTTGAACCTTGAACCTTAAATCTTAAACCTTAACCTTAACTTTAACCTTAAATCTTAAACCTTAACCTTAACTTTAACCTTAAATCTTACACCTTAAACCTTAAACCTTAAACCCTAATCTTCATCTTCATTGGAACCTTAAATTTAATCTTAACGCCTAAACATTTATCCTTAAACCTTACATTTTAAACATTAAACCTTAAACCTTAATCTCTTCATCTTCATTGGAACCTTAAATTTAATCTTAACGCCTAAACATTTATCCTTAAACCTTACATTTTAAACATTAAACCTTAAACCTTAATCTTCATCTCCATCTTCACCTTAACCTTAACTTTAAACTTAACCCTTAAACCTTTAACCTTAACCCTTAAACCCTAAAACTTAATCCTAAAACCTTAACTTTAACCTTTACCTTCACCTTTATCTTAACTCTAACCTTAACCATAAACTTAACCTTGGCGTTAATACTTAACCTTAACCTTGAGCCTTAAACCTTAAACCTTAACCTTAACTTTAACCATGACCTTGAACCTTAAACCTTAAATCTTAAACCTTAACTTTAACTTTAACTTTAAGTCTTACACCTTAAACCTTAAACCTTAAACCCTAATCTTCATTTTCATTGTAACCTTAAATTTAATCTTAACGCCTAAACATTTATCCTTAAACCTTACATCTTAAACATTAAACCTTAAACCTTAATCTTCATCTTCAACTTAACCCGTAAACCTTTAACCTTAACCCTTAAACCCTAAACCTTAAACCTAAAACCTTAACTTTTACCTTTACCTTCACCTTTATCTTAACTTTAAACTTAACCTTAAAAATAACCTTAACCTTGACGTTAAGACTTAACCTTAACCTTGAGCCTTAAACCTTAAACCTTAACCTTAACTTTAACCATGACCTTAAGCTTAAACTTTACCTTAAAACTTTAACTTTAAACCTTAAACTTAACCTTGACCTTAACATTTAACCTTAAACTTTACCTCAAAACTTTAGCTTTTAAACCGTAAACTAACATTAACCTTAACCATAACCTTACCATTAAACTTAACCTTAAACTAAACCTTAACCTGAACCCTTAATCCATTATCATTTTCCCAGCAAAGCTCGGGCATGGAGAACTCTTATTTTCAAGAATATCTCAAGTTCCTCACTTCTACTAGCAAGTGAGTATTAGTACATTTTTTATTCTTTTGCTTTCGTCTTTTTCCTCACTAATTAAACATGAAATCAACATGGAAGAGTTGAAAGGATTTAAGGGTATTAAAGTGAAGAGAGCTACTTATATTCTTGAATTACGTGAAGATTCTCCTAATCCATTCAAGTCTGTAAGGTCTATATTTTTCTTTTGTATTGTGATGGATCATGGATGATAGTTTTTGTTGTTTGTTTTTAACAGCTTGACGAGTTGGAAAAAATTGGTAAATCTGCGAAGTAGGTATTATTTTAAACTTAGGTAGTTACTTTTTAACGTTGTATCAGAAATGTTTATTTTGTGAATGTTAAAAAAAAGAATCTCTTAATGGTTCCATGTGAAAATTATGATGAATAGGATAGTTGGACATCTTTTCAGTTTTTTGTAATAATTTCATATGTTTTTTGTAACCAGGGATATATGAAGCAAGGACAGCCGGAGATCTTTTACTTTTTTGTAATCACTTCATATGTTTTTTGTAACCAAGGATATATGAAGTAAGGACAACTATAAATTTTTTTAGATTTTGTAATAGCTTCATATGTTTTTGTACACAAGGATATATGAAGTGTTATTGTGATTAATTCATAAAATCACTTCATATATCTGCAGTTTATCCCACAAAGGCCAAAGTGTATGATATGAATGTCATGTAAATCTTTAATATTGCCTTTGGGAGGAAAATGCTTATTTTATATGTCTCAAAAGTTTTGATTCAACTATACACACGGAAGAATTGTTCATCTCAACGATAAAGAGCTAGATAAAAATTGGAATTTGCACTAAATTGTATCAGTTGAATGTTAATATTATAGTGATAATTTGCAGAAAGGAGGAGATGCAAATGCAGCGAACCATACAAGTCAAACAATACACTGGCGTGCATTTTGAGGTGTAGTTCAAGTTGCTAAGCTTTTAGTACAAGAAGGTGGCATGTAAGATTTGGGTTTGATTGATCAGTGTTTATAATTTCTTTCTAATTTTGAGTGAAATGCTCATTGGTATATGTATTATGGGAAATGACCAAATATATTGCATCGTTGGTCCCCGTATTCATATTCTTATTGTTGAAATGTGATAAACCGTTTTAACTGTCTCTGTTTTCAAATTGGAAAATCTACAGGGATTAGTGGTCCAACATAAATTGAATAATGTGTTTCATGTAGCACTACTTGAAGAATCAGGTTTCATTATGATGATAACGGATGTTCAAGTGGAGCCAAAATGGGGTTGCGGTTTCATCGTATTGTATTAAGAATGAGGTGAACCGAGGAGCGGTTAAGTGCCAGATGAGATGGAGAATTCATAATTGAAAATTATGCTAGGTTTTTCAGTTGGTCATTCCACGATAAAAAAATCATAATGTTTCATTAAGTTAGGGATGGCTTATGTTTCACTTTTTTTTTTAATTCATCGTAACTCTATGGGAAATTTTGTGGTTGTTATTCTTTTTTTTAAATGTGGAATTGGGGGGAAACTCATTAGAGAAAACACAAAAAGGTCCTCTTTTGATTTGTTTGGTTTTTCTTCTTAATTTCTAATTTTACTGTACTTCTAGACATATTTCATGTTATTTAAAATAGCAAATTATATACATTTTGTAAAATGTCACATATATTCGTGGATTTTTTAAAAAGATTCTTAAATAAAATCTGAAAAAATGTAGGATCAAAGGTAAAATACGGTGGTTAAAGAGAATTTTCATGTTCTTCATATATCACATAAGGATTTGAGAATCGTCAATATTTTTTGTTTTATATGTAAAATTTTTAGCTCAATTCAATCATCGACCTTTCTTATTATTGCGTAACTTTTTTTAATCATCGAAGTGCCTTAAGGCACGGGTAATACCTAGTATATAATAAAGCAGAACCAAAACTAATTTATCCTATTTATCCTCAAACTCCCCCGTTAGTCTCATAATCCCCCTATTTGGCTCATAATCCCCCCATTCATCTCATAATTCCCTTATTATTCTCTTTTATTTTCATTTTACCCATAAATCTCCACCAAACTATCCACCATCGAACACCCAAAAGACCCACCAAGCCGCTAACCTGCAACGAGAAGACCTCCGCCACCATCAACCATCGAAGACCCAAAAGACCCACCAAGCCGCTCTCCTGCGACGAGAAGACCTCCGCCACCACTCGGGATCATTCTCCACCATCAACCATCGAAGACTTAAGGTAAAACATAATTTTTACATTGAAACTCTAAAAAATTGATTTAATTTTAACCTAATTTCATCATGTTTTTTAATATATTTGTTGTCATATGGTGATATTTGCTGAAAATAAATTGCTTAGAATTTTGTATAGTGATATGGTTGATTTTTTAATATTTTGAATTATGGACCAGGAGAGCATGGCATCCACACTCACCCTTTTGGTATGAAAAAGTTTTTGTCAAAGATTATAATTTTTACTAGATTAGCTTTGCTCTGAAATTCTGAAATATGGGGCTATATCCGCTTACGGGTATGAAATTGACAACCTGGCTTGGCTACTCCATCAACAATCTAAGAACCCAAATTAAGGTACGCCATAAACAATCGAAGAACGAACATTCTCCGCCATCATCAACATCATCAAACCGGCTTGGCTACGCCATCAACAATCACTTTTCCACCAAGACTCTATCCTGCACACGAAAACCGCCGTCATTCTGGAATTTCCACCGCCATCATCAACCGACTTGACGAAGAACCCAAATTAAGGTAAATGATTAATTTTTAACCTAATTATTCTCTGAGTTTAGAAAAGTGATTGGATTGGATTTAAGATATAGCATTATTGGAGATGAAGAACCGGCTTAACGAGGACAATATGGATGGATTGGATTGGATTTAGAAATATAGCATTATTGGAGATGAGACAGTAAAGGTATAATCTTTCGATGTTTCTGAGGTAGGTGGTGTTTCTGATTGGGTGGTTTGGGAAATAATTGGACCATCGGTCTTTTAATATGAAATGGAGTGACTATATACCCTTATGATACAAACAATAGCAAATACAACCCTATGTAATTATTTATGCTACAATTTTTATCTTGCTTTATTTATATGTGTATTAAGTTATTACAGTATTAGCTATAGTTTTTTCCCCTGGAAATTATCACTTTCTGGTATCACAGTGTCACAGGATGATAACATTTTTTACGCTGTAGAAACTATTTATCATCTACAGATGTGGCATAGTGCATGCAGAGGTTGGATAAAAAACTGACATATCATGATAGGAGCAATGGATAGAAGGCCAGAGGTGAAAGATCTTTTTTTTATCCTTATCAACTTTGAAATAAGTTTTGTTACACACGTCTCACAATTTTTTTGTCCAGGCCTGGGATTGTGAATATGGTGTCTACTAATATAGAAGCAATTAAGAGGTTTAGCCTTGAAAATTTGGAACATTTATACAGTCTGATCCTGAAAAGTTTGATTTTAATGTTGATTATCTACATTCTAGGTAAAACTCCTCACTATAAATCTTTGTAGTTAGGTTATTGTTAAATACTCTTCTGGTACTATATTAATTCCAGGAAATCATTCGAATATGAAAGGAATATTTTGAAGCAAAATAAATTGAGGATAATTAAATAAACGGTTTTTTCACCTTTATCATATACAAATTTGTATTGTTTATCTCAGTTTTGCTTATTGCGCAAAAAAATCTTGATTTATTCGGTATAATTACCTTGCAGAAAGTAAAGAAAGATGGAAGAGATAGAGAAAAATTCTTGGAAGAAGACAAGGTCTGATTATTATTTCCAATATTTTCTTTTCTTAAATTTGTGGATCAGTCATTTTTTAAGTCTAGAGTGCTAAAGAAACTAGCTCGGATTTTAATAGGAAGAAAGAAGAAGAATGAAGCTTGGGTTGCCAACTGAAGATCATATTGTCGTTAAATCTCCTGCACATGGTTCTCTTTGCAGGTAATTATATATATAATTACACATTGTATATCCATCTTTTATGATGATAGTTCAAGAGGAGCTGATTTTATAGCTGGGTGTTAGGTGAGAGAACTGGAAATCCTACTTTCCAGAAGGTCCCTTTAAGAATGAAGACAACTCCATATCATTTATTTCTACAGTGTGGAATCATGTTTCACTATATTTACAAATCAATTTAAAATTGTTGAGATTAGATCTTGCTATGAAAGGAAGTCTTTCACCAAGATTATTTGATTCAGGTACTTCATGAATGACCTTTCAAATCGAGTGATACAAAACATATTATGAAATTTTCACTGAACATGTTATTGCAAAATAATATATATGTGCAGCTGTAAATTTATCCCTATTTTGCAAACTGAAATTACTACCCCTACAGTGGTGAATTTTGGAGTAATGAAGCAGAATATTGGGGCTGATGAGTTGGGTTTCAATAGTTTAGGGACTAATTTGACAAGAGATTGAAAATCAATATTGTATCGCACATCTTATTCATTTTGTATTTGATTCTCATGTTTTCCCTTATATATTTGTTATTTTGAAGAATTTATGAGTTTCTTGGTAGCGTAATTAGCATTTTATAGAATTAATCATTCAATCAGTATTACTGAAAGTATATAATCATCTTCTGGTATTTAGTTTTTAGTAATTCAAGTGTTTTGTCTTTTAGGTGTATAAGTATAAACGGAAGATATACAAAAAGATACCTATAATCACAAATGTTAGAGAAATCAATGTATCATAGGACAAGAAGATATACAAGAAAAAATGCGAAGGCATAAACAAAGATTGCAATTATAGAATAGAGGATGATGAATCAATATAAATACATAAGTAGCACAAAAGATATTATTTAGATAAAGTTGTACGAAGGGGCAATGAGCTTTCAACCTTCATCTCAGCACTCTTTTATGCAACAACCTTTGACATTCCAAATATCTGAAAATGAATAATATAAACCTCATAATCAAAAGTATCCATAATAACTTGGCGACCAAAACTTTAACATAAAAAAATACAATATTTAATTTTTATAACCAATTATTATCTTCTAAAATATCTTAAATTTATATTTTAGATCATATCTTTATCTTAAACAGGAATACACACATGTTTATCTTAGTTTAAATATAAACTATATTATCTAATATAACCGATTATCTTTTAAGTAACTCAATTTTTTTTAACTCTATTTTTTATTCCCTCCAAATATAAATGAAGTTCCCTCCAGTTTATTTTGGCTAGATTATATGTTGCATTATCGAGATGCACGAGTATGATCACATACGTGTACTTCATCCTGATGGTGAACAAACAACAACTAATATTGTATACACTAAAGTTTTGATATAATGTATATTATAAGTCAGCACACAACACGAATGATCACACACACACACACACACACACACACATATATATATATATATATATATATATATATATGTATGTATGTCATTATATTGTAACTAATATATTGATATTATTATACAGGTTCCACAAAAAAATAAAAAATCGAAATGACTATCTACACAAGTCGTGCTATAAACCGTTCTGCAATTTTGCGACAAAATTCACAACTCATGAATGTCGTAAGTGAATACATATTATACACAGTACTTAGTTCGACGGTGTATATTTTATTAGTAATATACTCTTGCATTTGTTTGTAGGTACAATTTCTTCGTACAAAAAATGTGATTCTTCGTACGATTTCTATTTTTTTTCTAATACAAGTTCGTTGTCCTCTAATAATAGTTAATTTTAATTATATTTGTAGTATTGGAAGAAAATCATGTGTGATGACTGGATAAAAGGAAAACACTTGGCTAGATGGAATCTCAATCACATGGTAAAATTCATATAAATTTAACACTAATGTGTATCATATTTAAATTGTAAACTAATTTTCTATACTTTTCAAATGAACAGGTTATCGTTCAGGTTCCCCACATTGGGCGATATGTGTATGTTGACACAGCGACATTTTGTAGAGTTATGAAATCTATGCACGCAGATTAAAAAACTCAATTTAATACGATCCAAACATTTTGATTTTGTTATTTTTTGATATTTTTGTATTTTTTACTTATTTATTGGTTGTTTGATAAACTATATACATATTTATGGTTTAGTTGAATTTTATAACCAATTTTTTCATATCGTTTATGTATGCACTCTATCTATAATTTTAGCTGTACATATTTAAAACAAATAATCATTCTAATTATTAAGCATTTGCTATGTAAAAACAAAGAAATGAACAATTAATTGGAATTTTATTTTTCGAATTGCCTTAAGGCACGGGCTATACCTAGTATATAATAAAGCAAAATCAAACCTAACTTTCCCTATTTATCCTCAAACTTCCCCATTCATCTCATAATTCCCCCCTTTAGCTCATAATTTCCCCATTCTTCTCATTCTCTCATTTATTATATACACATACACATGACTCAAATATATACACATTATTATATACGCATGAAAATAATTAATAATATATAATCCACTTAACCTTCATATAAATAAAATTATAACAATTCATATTATTTTCATAAAAATAAAATAATTAATAATATATAATCTACTTAACCTTCATATAAATAAAATTATAACAATTTATATTATTTTTCATATAAATAAAGTTAATTCATTTTTATTAAAATTTACAAAGTAGTAAAAAATTTAAAAAAAATTCAGAATTTATTATACGAAAAATTTAACTAGATACAATATAAAATTAAAAAAAATCACTTTACATTACAATATATAAATAATTTTTTTTTCTTTCGTTTTTGATTTGTCAAAACATGTATAATTTTTACAGAAATCATTTCAACTTTATAAAAAAAAATTTCAAGACAAGAAATATATTGATTCAGCCAATAAAATTATAGAACTATAAAGTCAAGATGGAATTCATAGAATAATATATATATATATATATATATATATATATATATATATATATATATATGTTTATCATATAAAAAATTAAAATTAATAAACGTTTAAAGGATAATTAAGAATTAAAATTATTTGATAATTGACCATAATCTATATAATAAAATACTTTTTTAAACGGGTTGGACCCTCAACAAAAAAGACGAGCATGATCGTCTTTGGTCCCTTAATTTATTTCTTCACATTAATTGCATCAATTTTTTTCTAATAAAAACTTAATTGTCCCTTATCCCACTCCATTAGACATCTAAAAGTTTCGTATTTGGTCCACGCTGACCGCAAACCTCTAACCTTAACCTCAAACTCAACCTCAACCTTTGAATTAAACTTAACATCAACCTCTAACTTAAATTTAACCTTAACATTAACCTTAAACTTAACCTTAACCTTCTCCTTAACCCTAGCCCTCAACCTATCCTTAGACTTAGCGTAAGCCTTATTCTTAGTCTTAACCTTATCCTTATCCTTGGCCTTACCTTTAGCCTTAGCCTTATCTTTAGCATTAGCCATACTCTTAGTCTTATCCTTAGACTTAGTCTTAGCCTTAGCCTTAGACTTAGCCTTAACCTTAGCCTTAACCTTAGCCTTAGCCTTAGCCTTAGCATTAAACTTATACCTAGCCTTAGTCGTAGCCTTAGTATTAGTCTTAGACTTAACCATAACCATAAACTTAACATTAACCTTAAACTTAACCCTTAACTCCTTAACCCCTTAACCTTAACCTTAACCTCAACCTCAACTTTTTAACTAATAATCTTAACCATATCCTTAACCCTAACCTAACATTAACGTTGAACTTAACCTTAAACTTAAACTTAAACTTACACTTACACTTAAACATAAACTTAAACTTAACCTTATTGTTAACGTTAACCTTACCCTCACCCTTACCCTTAACCTTAACAATAATATTAACCTCAACTTTAACCTTAAACTTAAACATAACCTTAGATATTACACTTTAAACCTACACGTTAAACTTTAAACCATAAACCTTAATCTTCACCTTCACCTTAACCTTAACCTTAACTTTAAATTTAAACCTTAAAAATTAACCTTAAAATTAACCTTAACCTAAAACCTTAAACCTTGAACCTTAACCTTCACCTTAACCTTTACCTTAACCTTAAACCTTAAATCTTAAATTTTACTTTCACCTTCACCTTCATCTTTACTTTTTTAAACTTTATCTTAACCTTAAAGTTACAACTTAACTTTAACCTAAATTATTAAATTAATCTTAAATTGAACCATGAACCTTAAAGCTTAAACCTTAAAGCTTAAAGCTTAAAGCTTAAACCTTAAACCTTAAACCTTAACCTTAACTTTAACCATAACCTTAATATTTAACGTTAAACCTTAAACCTTAAATCTTAAAATTTAAACCTTAACCTTAAATCTTAAACCTTAACCTTAAACAATAACTATAACCTTCACCTTCATCTTAAATTTTATAACCACTATCTTACCTTTAAAGTTAAAACTTAACCTTAACCTAAATGTTAAAACTTAAATTTTACCTTGAACCTTAGACCTTAAACCTTAAACCTTAAACCTTAACCTTAACCTTAACTTTAACCATAACCTTAACCTTAACATATAACCTTAAACACTACCTTAAATTTTACCTTTAACCTTAACCTTTATCTTAAACTTAACCAAATAAATATTTATAGCGTTAATATTCGACCTTAAACCTTATATCTTATTAAACCTTAACCTTGAACTTTAAAATTTACATCTTAAACCTTAACTCTAACCATAACCTTAAAATTAACATCAACCTTGACCTAAACCTTAACCTTAACCTTACTCTTAAACCTAAGCTTAACCTTAATCTTAACCTTAACCTTAATCTTAGCCTTGACTTTCACCCATCAAACCTGGGTTCAATTTCCGTCAATGGAAAAAAAATCTTGAGTGTCTTCAGATATATGTATGTTGACACAATGATACTTTGTAGAGTTATGAGATTTATGCACGTATATTAAAAACTCAAGATTATATGATTCACACATTTAGATTATGATACTCTTTGATTATTTTCGTATTTTAATCTATTTATTAGTTGTTTAAATTGTACATGGATTTATGGTGCATTTGAATTTAATAACTAATTTTTTTATCTCACTTTCATATTCATTCTATCTATTATCTCGGTTTTTACATATTCAAGACAAAATATCATCATATCTTTTAAACATTTTCTATGTTAAAACTGAAAGTAGACATGTAACTCAATTTTTATGTTTTGAAGTGCCTTAAGGCACGGGCTATACCTAGTATATCTATATTACATAATAGAACATACCTACTTTTCCCTATTTTCCCTCTTCCCCCATTAAGCTCATAAATCCCCCGTTTAGCTCCTTAACCTTCTCAAAATTTTAATATTGACCAATCAGATAGCTTTAATTTCTCAAAAACTCATTCCTACGAATTATAACTCATATCTTCTCCTCACATTCACACTCACCTTCCCACCAAGACGCCCCTCTGAACAAGAAAACCACTGCCACAGACTATTTCACCTTCCCACAAGCCGCTCTCCTGTCCACTGCCCACACTCACCTTCTCACCTAAAATCGCCGCTACTACCCGTTTCCATTCTCCACCGTCAACAATCGAAGAACACAATCGAAGAAACACAATCGAAGAACCCAAATTAAATTAAGGTAACAAATTAATTTAATTTTAGTCTAATCTCATCACTAAAGCCTTTTACTTATTGAGAAGTGATGCGCTTAAAGCCTCAATTTTACTGTTGAGGTTATACAGCATTTTTTTGTATTTTTCAGAATTAAGGTAACCTATGCTGGAGCATCAATCGATTGCGTCTACTTTAGTTTTTACCATTGAAACTCTAAAAAATTTATCTACTTTTAACCTGCATATTTTTAATCAAATCCTCATCTATTAATTTGCAGAGAAATATTATCCACCATAGATCATTGGCATCCCAAAATGACCATTCTCAACCATTATCAGTCGAAGAAGCCAAAATAAGGTAAAAATATTAATTTTTCCGATTGAAACTCTACAAAATTGAATTCTATTTACCTAATCTAATCACTTTTACACTTTTTGAGAATCGATCAAATCTTAAATTGTATCGTGTACAGTTGGATCAATGCTTAAAGAATTGGATTTTTGATTTCTTCATCCCTAAAAGCAACACCCTGAGGTTTGTGAAGAACCCAAATTAAGGTAAAAAAAATTGAATTTTACAATTGAAACTCTAAAAAATTGAATTGTTTTTAACCTAATCTCATTAATTTTACAGTTTTTCAGAATTTATCTGATTTTATTATAATTATAGTCGGTCGTGAGCAATTACGTATTATACTGCATTTTTTTAATTGGTTTACAGTAAATATTCATTTGGTTCAATTGCAGAGATGGTGTAAAGAAAGGAGCATTTGTTGACTTATTTTGCAATAAAGTAAATATTCATGAGCGTCCAAAAAAGAATTCGTGTGAGCAATTTTTTTATAGCTTCTAGAAGCTTTGTAAGCCATACGGTTATTAAAAATCTTTATGGTTTTCTGACAAACAGGATTCTATTGCTAAGATACTTGAGTTTATGGAGTGTAAGTCAGATTTCATTATTGGAAACTACACAGATGGAGTTACTCAGGTGCTTCAACAATACTTTTTTGGATTAATTGCATGTATAGTCCCTGTGGTTTGAAAACTTAGGAAATTAAAATTGCACACGAAGTCCCTGCAATGCCTTAGAATTTAGAAAAAATCCTATATGGTTTAGCTGCTTCCATATAATACTAAATCGCATATATGAAATGTAGGGGAACCATTGCTCATGATCTAGAGAAGACAGAATACGAAGATTCTGACCTGACATGGAAGGAATTAAACACAAAGTACCACTTTTCATGTCAATTTACTGATGATATAATGGAAATGAATGCTACTGATTTCGTAATTGCAAGTACCTATCAAAAAATTGCAGGAAGGTTAGTATTTTAAATAAAATACAGAACAAACCCTATATTTTGAATAAAATACAAAACAACCCTAAAACTGAAAGGTTAAACTATTTTTTTACCATGGAAATTTTAAGAATTCGATTTATTAATACTGCATTTTTTTTATTTTTTTCAGAATTATCTTAAATTAGGAAATAATATTTAGCTTATTTGATCAAATATCTCTTGATTTATTTGCACTATAGGGTCCTAAATTTTAAAAAAAAATCACTCCAGGACCTTAAACTATGTAAAATTCATATATCTTGAGTTAATTGCATTAGATGGCCTGTATTTTGCAAAAAATGCACTCAAGGTCCTTATATTATACAAAAAATGAAGTCTTTATACTTAATTGCACTATAAAGACCTATATTTTGTGAAAAATAAACCACAGGACCTTATATTTCAGAATTATCCAACCCATGGAAATAATATTTAGCTTATTTGATCAAAATATTTGATTTTTATGGTCTATTTAGGTGTTTCTGATACGTGGTGTTCTTATTATTGATGAATCAACTGTTTATCTAGGCTTTTCATTTGAAGTGAATGCTAATCCTTCTCTGTAGTTGAGGTATGCATTACTGAACAATAGTGTTGTCAAATATCTGTTGGAGTAGCAATATTTTTTAATTGTTTTGCAGGAAAAATCTGTTTAATGAAAAGCCTAAAAGGTTATACAGGAACAAGTGATTATACATGTATTTTGAAGTGAATGCTTATACAGGAACAAGTGATTACACTAAAAGGTTGATGTAATTAGTTAGCTGGATAAGGTTTTATATAAATGTGTAGATGAACGTTTCAGAAGGTACAATTTTTTAATCTTAATCACTTGGTTTAATTTTTATGGATTTGAAAAAGGGAAATTTGTTTTTTAATTCCAGTTATTGTGTAAATTACGATGAGACGATTGCTAAAAGATGGGAATAAGATGTGAGATTTGATATGTTGAGATGAAGAAAGGCGCCTGATTTGATCAAGCATTGCATTGATTTGATTTGATTTAGTCAGTTATGTCATTTTATTATAACTAGACTAGGATATATAGACAGTTCAGTAGAACTATTGTATTTGCATTTTATTTTATTTCTGAAATTGTCAGATTTGTAGATATTGTCTCTTTTGAATAGTCAGTGGATAATTTCTCTTTTTTAAGAAGTTCAATTTTACATTGCTAAAATTTTTAATATTGTAATAGTTTTCTTCAAAGGTTAGAGCATCATGCTGATATGTATTCTCCATTAGCATATTAGCATCGCTACTAATAATACCTCAAGTCAAAGAATCTGTACATAAGGCTTCACCATATTAGCATCGCTACTAAGCCTTCAATTATTATTAGTAGCATCGCTACTAATAATACCTCAAGTCAAAGAATCTCTGAAACACTTTGAAATGTTATTATAGTAGAAAAGAAAGACAGAAACATAGTTAAATCTAAAGTAAAATACTGATATTCTGAAGTAATTAAACTTGAAAATCTAACTATGTTTTTACTCCTCTTATTTAACTGTTACATAAGCAAAATACATATTTAAATCTAAAGTGGTATACTCCTCTTATTCCTTATTAGAGCTATGAAACAGAAGGACCAATGGATTTGAATATCTCCCAAGCTACTCTTTTTATTTCTTATTTCCAAGCAAATCTACGAAGCAAAAAAAAAAGTTAGAATTGACAACTAATCAATATGTGTCGTATAAAACTGTAATGTACATACATATGTTAAATATTTATAATTAATTTATTATCTTTTACAATATCTTAAATTTATATTTTATCCTTTAGCTTTAACAAGAATACATTATCTTAGTTTAAATATAAACTACATTATCTTAGTTTTCAAAAAACGGATTATCTCTTAAGTAACTCAAAATAATTTAACTCTACCTTTTATTCCCTCCAAATATAAATGAAAAACATAAATTCCCTCCAATTTATATTAGCTCAATTATATATATCTAAAAAAGATCATTTTAACTATACCACGTTTCTCAACCTTCAGGTATAACATTTTATATACAATTTATGCCTAAACCATCATCTTTTCTAACATATTCTGATATATTCTAATATATTGTGCATTTGTTTCGTGTGTGCTAGGCAAATTTCTCACCCTTCTTTGAAATTTAATCATCACCCAAAACAGGAGTTTTAAGCAGGTGTGTATTCTTTTTTTTTGTATATTATTTTTTTAATTCCTATATTTTTACGTGTTTTATGTGTTTTTTGTTGTTACATATATTTACACCATTGGTCCCTCTGTTTCATAGCTCTAATAAGCAAAATGCAGTAATGGATGCAAAATAATATATATTTTAAGTTAATTGCACTATAAGGCCCTATATTTTGTGAAAAAACAACCACAGAACCTTAAATTAGTCGAAAAATTATATCTCTTTAGTTATTTGCACTATAGGGTCCTGAATATTGTAAACAAACAACCACATGTCCTTAAATTATGTGAAAATCATATATCTTAAGTTAATTGCATTAGAGGGTACTGTATTTTGCAAAAAATGCACTCTAGGTCCTTATATTATACAAAAAATTCAGTATTTATACTGAATTGCACTATAAGGCCCTATATTTTGTGAAAAATAAACCACAAACACTTAAATTAGGCAAAAAATCAAATCTCTTTAGTAATTTGCACTATAGGAACCTGAATTTTGTAAATAAGTCACTCCAGGACCTTAAACTATGCAAAATTCATATATCTTGAGTTAATTGCATTAGAGGGTCCTTCACTCTGGGTCCTTATATTAAACACAAGATTCAGTCTTTATACTTAATTGCAAAAACTTTAAGGGACTTTCCTCCGATGCCACGATCAGAAGGGAATTGGAGCTCGGTTGTAGAAAATCGATTGATAAGAGAACATTTACAACTTCAAAGGGAAGCAAAAGATATGGATGTAAATATAAATGTTGATCGACTAAACAGTGCACAATGAAGCGCGTACGATAAGATCGTTGATTCTGTGTTTAATAATAAAGGTGTGACTTTCTTCTTGAATGGAGGTGCTGGAACTGGAAAAACCTTTTTATACAATACAATTTCAACAAAATGTCGGAGTTTGAATTATTTTGTGATTAATGTAGCTTCGTCAGGAATCGCTTCTTTGTTATTGATTGGAGGTCGAACTGCACATTCCACGTTTTCGATACCGCTGAAAATTGTGGAAGACTCTGTTTGTCATATTTCTAAACAATCCCTCCAGGCTGAGTTGATACGAAAAACAAGTCTAATAATTTGGGATGAAGTTCCGATGCAAAATCGAAATTGTGTTGAAGCTGTAAATCGAACATTACAGGACATACGGAAAAATGAGCAACCATTTGGGGGCATCACTGTTGTTCTCGGAGGTGATTTCCAACAAATTTTACCAGTTATACCAAAAGGTGTACGCGAACAGATAGTGGGAGCCTCATTAAGACGCTCTTTACTTTGGAGAAAAATTCATGTGCTTACACTGAATATTAATATGCGTCTCAACAACTCAATTAACGGGAACTCTGATTTTGCCGAATTCCTACTAAAGGTGATTTAAATGGTTTTCTTAATTTTAATAAAAAAAAGTATTTAATTATATTCAAAAATTTAAGTGTTTGTTAATTATTCTAGATTGGCTCTAACCCAGAAGAATTAATGGAGATCCCAACGACAATGTGCAAGTGCAGAAATTTGAACGATTTGATATCTTCAACATATCCCAACTTGCGTGACTTCGAAACTGTAACTAACACTTATCTTAATGAACGCACTATACTGTCTGCGCGAAATGATGATGTTAGTGAGATCAACAATCTTGCACTTGGTATTTTCCCTGGAACACTGCAGACATATCTAGCAGCTGATAAGATGGCTGAAGAGGATCAGGTAGATAAATCTATTACGTCTCGATATCCAAATGAGTATTTAAACTCATTGAACCCGAGTGGGTTACCTCCGTTTAAATTGGAATTGAAAGTGGGTGCTCCTATCATGTTGTTAAGGAATATTGCCCCGAAAGACGGATTGTGTAACGGCACACGGTTAATGGTTGTCAGGTGTTCAACACGTGTTATTGAGGCCCGCATTTTGAATGGAGATAAATCGGGTAATTTTGTATTCATTCCAAGAATATCATTGACACCTTCTGACTCGGAAATACCATTTGTTATGACAAGGAGACAATTTCCTGTACGTTTAGCCTATGCCATGACCATCAATAAGTCACAAGGCCAATCTGTGAAATTCGTTGGGATCGATTTGCGAATACCTGTATTTAGTCATGGACAACTATATGTTGCATTGTCTAGATGCACGAGTTATGATCGCATACGTGTACTTCTTCCTGATGGTGAACAAACAACAACTAATATTGTATACCCTGAAGTTTTGATATAATGTATATTATAAGTAAACTCACAACACGAACGATCATATATATATATATATATATATGATATTATGTCATTATATTGTAACTAATATATAATTGATATTATTATACAGGTTTCACAAAAACATAAAAGAATCGAAATGACTATCTACACAAGTCGAGCAATAAACCGTTCTCCAATTTTGCGTCAAAATCCACAACTCATGAATGTCGTAAGTGAATAATCTTATAGCCAGTACTTAGTTCGATGGTGTATGTTTTATTAGTAATATACTCTTGCATTTATTTGTAGGTACAATTTTTTCGTACAAAAAATGTGATTGTAACAGTAAGGGACGAGGAGGAATTATATCGCATAAGATACCAACAAGTAAGATAATAAAAACTCTTATTTATAATTTTTTTTCCTAATAAAATTTTGTTGCTTCGAATAATAGTTTATTTAAATTATATTTGTAGCATTGGAAAAAAAAATCATGCATGATGACTGGATAAAAGAAAAACGCTTAGCTAGATGGAATCTCAATCACATGGTAAAAATTCACATAAATTTAAGACTAATGTATATCATATTTAATTATGAACTAATCTTCTATACTTTTCAAATGAACAGGTTGTCGTTGAGGTTCCCCACATTGGACGATATGTGTATGTTGACACAGCGACATTTTGTAGAGTTATGAGATCTATGCACGCAGATTAAAACTTAATTTTATGCGATCCACACATTTCGATTCTGTTGCTTTTTAGTTATTTTTGTATTTTAACTTATTTATTGGTTGTTTGATAGATTATACACATATTTATGATTTATTTGAATCTTATAATTAATTTTTTCATATCGTTTATGTATACACTCTACCTATAATTTTAGATTTACATATTTAAAACAAATAATCATTCTAACTTTTAAGCATTTGTTATGAAAAAACGAAAAATGAACAATTAATTGGAATTTTATTTTTTCAAAGTGCCTTCAGGCACGGGCTACACCTAGTATATATATATACTAGGTATGAACCCGTGCCTGAAGGCATTTTACCATATTGATTTAGAAAAATAAATTTAACACTGAATAAACAAACAATTTTTAAGATAAAAATAAAATGAAAAATAATGGGTGAATTATCTATAGGGTCTTAGGAGCACTATTTTTTCTCTATAGAGTAGTGTCTTGAAAGTTGTTATTCTTAGGGACCTCATTTTTGACAATAGTCTTTCCTACCCTTACTAACACTAAAAGACAAACAAGTATGATGTCACTGTTTCTCTCTCCTCTACCACTACCCACCTACCACCTACCCGCCTACCACCCATCTCCGACCTCCGGCCACCGGCCACCGGCCACCACCACCACCACCGACCTCCGACCACGGACTTCCGGCCACCAGTCACCGGTCACCGGAAAAAAACAGAGAGTACTCTGAGAAAAACATAGAGTACTCTATATTTTTGCTGAGTACTCTCTAATTTTTTTGAATGCAACAATAAAATCTCGGAGTACTCTAAGAAAAACTCGGAGTACTCTAAGAAAAATCTCAGAGTACTCTAAGAAAATCTCGGAGTACTCAATAAAATGGTGAGTATTTTATTAATTTGATGAGTATTATTGAAAAACAAAGCATACATATTCAAAAAAAACACTTTATTCATCTTTACACAAATTTAAATAAATTACAAATCAATTTACAATTAAAAATAATAAAATTAATCTATCTAAATTTTTGTTTGACCAGATCTGGTCAAACCAGATCTAGATCTGAAAAAAAAAAAAAAAAAAAAAAACACGACGGCTTTGAACCAGCTGCTGGGCTCGAGATCCGCGCACCACCACCACTGGACGGAGTTCCAGCTGCTGCACCACCACGCGAGAGAGCTCGAATGGAAGCTCGCTGGTTCACCTCGCTCCGAGCCGCAGCTTCTCCTCCTCGTCGACGAGAACCACCACCGGAGGTTCACCGAGCAACACCACCGCTGTCCAGCTTTCCAAATAAGCACCGGAACAGTAGCAGCGAAAGGTGGTTTCCTGCTTCAAATCTGCAGCGCTGGAGAAGATCACTGCCGGAGCTCATCTTTTTATCACTGCCGGAGCTTCGCGAGTTCAAATCTGCATCCATGGAGTCTCATCTTCTTCGCACGAACCACCACGCAGACTGTTTTGAGCTCCGGTGAGGCGGATCTGGAAGCTCCGATAACGATCGAAGAAGCAGAAAACGAGAGATGAAGAAGCAGAAAACGATAGAAGAAGCTCCGGCGAGGTAGGGTTGGTTTGTTGCTTATATATGGCGATGGTGGGTTGATGGCGGCGGTGGTTGATGGCGGCGGCGTGTTATGGAGGTGGTGGTGGCGGTTTGGGAGATGGGGGAGGAGAGAGAAATAGGTGAGGAGGGAGTTGAGAGAATAATGAGATAATAAATGTAATATTTGATATATATAGGGGAAAGAAAACAAAAGAGGGGTAGTCTAGTAATTGGGGTTTTGGGGTTCATGTGTTAAAAAGTTGCTGAGGTCTTTAGTAAGAAGAGGCTCTAGGCTGGGTTCCCATCTTGAAGAGGGGGGTGTGGTCAAGACCCTAGGTGTAATTATCTCAAAAATAATTCGCTTTGAATAAACAATGATCTTTCAAGTTATTAACATTTTTTTCTAGTAATTTATTTTTTTAACTAACTATTTATAGCATAATAATACAAATATTTAATTAGAGTTATATAATTATCAAGTAAAATATATCTTTTCAAGAAGAACATTAGTAGTTTGATGGTTTAACGATCTTGTAGAAATTGTGTATTGTATAAAATGAGATATAATTAAGGAGCTATTGTTGATAACATCCTCATTAAACTCTCTAATTATTTTTTTATGCCTTCAATAATTTATTTTGTAAAAAAAGGTCTAATAAAGTAATTATTTATAGAAAACATCCCCTTTATATTTTTCATACCTTTACTACCTTTATTATTAAATATTTTATTTTATTTTAATACAATATTAATTTTTAAATATTAAACAAATAATAGGGTACTTCTTCCACCACCACTACCACCACCACCACCACAACCACCATGTATGTAACCATCACAACCATCACCACCTCCACCACCACCACCTACTACTACTACTAATTCCATCACACTCGCGCGCCCGTGGACTTTTTTCATAATCGTCATAACTAATTCAAAAAAAATCAGAAAATCAAAAATTTGTATTTTTGAATAAAGCAAATTAATATTTACGTCTATGAATTTTTTGATTTTTTTGATTTTTTTTTTCGCAGACACGGATTTTCATGTTTTAAACATGGAATTCCATGTTTTAAACCGTGAAATAAACATGAAATTCCATATTTAAAACATGAAATTTCATGTCTGCGAAAATTATTATTAAAAAAATCAAAAAATTCAGAAAATTCCAAAAAAAATCATAGACGTAAATATTAATTTGATTTATTCAAATATATAATTTGCTTGGAAAGGAGAGTATTGAATCTTGTTTGGATTAGATAAAAATAGAGGGAAGAATTTTATTAAAGGATTGCATATATTTGGTGTTTGGATTAGAAGGATAATGAAATGAAGGGCTTCTTAGTATAACTAAATAACTTTTATACCCTTATTAATATATGTTATATATAAACAATAGGGATAATCTATACATTATGACGTAATAAAAAATCTCTCCCTTCTAATGACACCAAATTGGAGGGATTGAATGTATAGTATAAGAAGGGATTACAAGAATCCTTTAATAAACTTTCCCATATAATTATTTCTAATCCAAACAAAGGATGAGATTATAATTATCCTTTAATATAATCCTATCCCTTCTAATCCCTCAATCTAAACAAACCCTTAAGGGGAGGAACCATCAAAAGTCTGAATACTTTACAGAAGTAGCCTTCTATTAATTTAGTTCAAGTAGGAATCTGGTTATTCAAAAATCTTTAAGGGAGGTACCCATCTATAACCTTGTCTTCATATTACTAAAGCTCAACTTCTAATTTGCAGATCTTGAACAACTATAATGATGTTTATTTCTCATGAATTAGATACAAATATCCAAAACAAGAGTGGTTGTATACAAACCTAATATGTTATCTTTGTCTATTTCAAGAGATGTTAGAGAATGACCCGCATATATTAGTATAAATCAACTTTTATAGTTTTGTACCTCGTTTGAATTTTCTGTTGGTCTTGTTTGTTGTCTTCACCTTTATATATTCAACACTGATGTTATATTTTGGCTAAAGGTCAAATGCTTCCTTTTTTCACAAGTCGTTGGATTATGGTTTCCGATGTATGACCCAAGCGCTTGTGCTAAACAATATAGGATTTTTCATTGGTCGAAATTTTCTTCAATTCTATTTGATTGACTTGGAAATCGATATTTCATGAAGTCACTGTGTTCAATCTATATAACACCATTTAAATTGTCTCAGTATCTAATGCATTATAATCATATGAAATTGTCAACCATCTGATTCCAAAGATACAAGAATAACCTATATATCCAAAGGAATAATGAGTATCAAGTTTTGTCTAAATGGCGATACTATGCATGTTTTTTTGTAGTTCAACAAGAGTCTATATTTGAGTATAAGTTTGAAAACTTCCTCTAGATTAGATGTGCCTTATTTATTTATTTTACCCTTTTTTGGTCAATAGTATATTTTACTTATGTAAAAAGAATTGGATACTCTCAAAGTACAAGGGAATCAAAGGACCATTTAATCAATCCATATTCCCTGATGCATAGTTTGGATTCATATTTTTAAGGGAAAGAAAATAATAGGAATATAAAAATAGTAAAGGAATGGAAAAGTAAGTAATAACCGTGTTTAGATTATAAAAATAATAACAAAAGAAAAGAAAGTAATTGATTAATATTTCTCTTATTTGGAATGAAAATGATAATTTTAAATGAAAATTAGTTTTATACTATTTTTATGTTATGTAGAGCATTATATATTTAATTTATAAGTCTCGTTAGGATATTTTAAAATGTAATCATTTTCTTTAATTTAAAATGATTCTAATATGAGATGATTGAAAAGTTAGCATTTTTAAAGAAATGCATAGAATTATGCCATCAATTGTATTATTTTCTTTTCATAAAAAATCTAATCCAAACAAAATTAAGGAACTTATATTCCTATCATTTCTTTTTATTTCCTTTAAAAAATGAATCCAAACATTGCAGGAATGTACACATAAAATTCACTTATATCATGATATTTATTTATTTTATATAGTTAAAATTTATTAACATCTAGAAATAAATATTTTATAACAAAATAAATTAACAAAATACAATATTTAGTCTAATAAATAATATTATAAGTTTTTATGTAATAAATTATAACTATTACTGTCCCAATACTAATTTATATACATCGATAATTATATACTTTATCTAAAAATAAATCATATTTATATTTTATACATTCTATAAGTTTAGTGATTTAAGAGAATGATATATAGATAATAGATACATTACATTCTAAAATATTATATTAGTTTCATGTATGCTCTATGTAAATTGTGACTTTGAAATAAATTCAACTTTTATTTCAGATAAGAATGACACGTCATGTTAATTTAGCGGTTTTAAAATTTTCAATTACCTAAGTGTTTATAATACAAATACTAGAAGAATATTGCGTTGTTGTCCTCACCTCTCTTCACCTAAATAACATCCATTTTACAATTTTGTATGACTTTTTGTTGTTAGTATAATATATTCTACTAACATAAGACCCAACAATTTAAAGTTTCATCCAGAGTCTTTAAACTCCATGTACTATAGGTACAAGTTTAATACCAGTACAATACCCGTTGTTTCCATCTGAACTAAAAGCTCATTCATCACCTAAACTTTTTTTTTGGGTTGGGTAAACTGTTTTAAAAAAAATGAGAATATGCATACTTTACAAATAGTCAAATACCTAGGCCCAAAAGCTTAATATGGTGCCAAACACAAAACATTATCTCATACTATTACATGATAAGCACCCACTATCATTCCAAGAAGTCATGATGAGGGAACACATAGAATAGTATGGAATAAATGCAACACTTTTTCTCCTTAACTCCTGGGAAGTTGGATCGCCTCTCATGGAAAGATTATTCCTTGTCCTCCATATGCAATACACGGTGGCTCCAAAGACTATCCTCCAAGCCTTTCTTCTCCAATTTTCACGAGTTTTAAGCTTCTTAAACCATTTCAAAGTGCCCAATAAAGTATACATCTCCTTAACAATTCCAAACCATTTCTTTATCTCATCCCAAATATCTCTAGCATAAGCACAATAAAAAAAGGTAATTATTTGACTCAAAATCCTCACCACATAAAGCACAAAGTGGATCCAATTCCAAGTAGGTCATACAATATAAGGGAAGAATGTTGGCAAATTATTCTTTTTAATGTATTTTTATGTGTTTAATATCTTCAAATGTTGTCAACTGCATTATTTGTTTTAACACATCTACCACATATTATATGTTATAGGCTAAAACACCAAAAAATGATTACTTTTTATGAAATATGTATTTAATCTTTCACATTTTTTATGACATATCTCTTGACAAGTCTTGAATCTGGAAAAGTTATGAATTACCAACTTACTTAGAATAACGTTTTGAACATATATTATAAATAAAGTTTTGGTATTTGAGTAACATTATAAAAAATCTTAATCCAGGAATCAACGATTTTTTTTGAAATACCGGTTGGGGAAAACGGGAAGCCGAAGAAGACTGGCGTGCCAAAAATTGTTCAATCTTGGGATGTCGATGGAAGAATGGGAACCGAGATATTTGCATCAAAATGTCGATGCTCAAATTAGTCTTTGGGTAAAAGACTTACATGTAGGATTCTTACCATTGAAAGGGAAAATCGTGATGCTGATTTAAGAATACTGGGGTGCCAATGTTGAGTTTTCTGTAGATTTTTATTGCAAATAGATTACTCCGTTGGGATCCTCCTTTGCTATATATATATGCTCATTTTAGAAAAATAAATAATCTTCTTATCTCCATAATTTTCACATATCAAAGGAGATACAACCAATGACATCTTAAGCTAATCCAAGAAGATCTTTTGTCATTCTTATAACTTGATAATTTCACTGTAATATCTGTTCATTAGGAGTTTGATTCATCTTGAATATATCAACAAGACTATTCTTATGGTCTATATTAGAATATAGGGGTTTCAACTGAAATAGAAAAGAGTGATTATCGTTATTGTAGGAAATTATGAGAGGTTGTTTCGTACGCGTAGGTTTGTATTTTCACCTGTAAAAAAACAAGATGTTTCATAGGGAATCGAAGAAATAGGTTTGTGATTGAACCCGTAAAGATCACGTCCTTCGTGTGGTATCGAATATGTTGTATCCCTTTGTTTTTCACCCATAATAAATACAAACCTTAGTGCAAAAGTTTGAAATCCTAAGGTTGAATTACCTTAGGTAGTAGACTAGTCTGCTGAGAGTTTGAACAACTCAAAATAATTGTGTACTTTCTTTCCTTATCTATTTACATATTTTCAAATAATTGTCTTGCATGCTAATTTATCAAACATATATATATATATATATATATATATATATATATATATATATATATATATATATATATATAAATTTCCTAAGTGAAAGAAATAAAAAAAGTTTTTATTCCCATGTCACCCATGATGGGAAAGACATGAGCGTACAGGAAGTTATCAAAGATAACTTCCCACTTCGATGGTGGAGGAAGTGGAGAAAGTGGGAGAGTGGTTTATTAACAGCTAATAAACTAACTCTCCAGCTCTATAAATAGAGCCCTTCTTTCTCACAAAATCACAACAACACAACAACAGCAACACAATCAAAGCTTATTAATAAGCGTACCTTTCTTTTCTCTCCAAATCAATATCACACCATAGATAATTCTGAGACATTTAGGTTGTGAAAACAAAAGGTTTAGTTCTAGTAATTAAACTTACGACCAGAGAAGCAATTCATTCATTCCAATTCAATCATACAAGAAGGCTAAAATCAGGACTCTTCATTCCAATCCGCTGCGTATAGGTTTGTCTAATAAACCTTCTTGTTTATATTCAAGTGTAACACTAAGTAAAGTTTTTTGACTATAATTATTTTGAATTTGTGATAGTATTAATTAGTGTCATATTCATCCTATAGGACTCACAAAGTGATATCCATGCCACGATAAATTTTTAGTAAATTATGTTTATCTGAAAAACTTCTGTTATTCTGTTTTTTCCTAAATCCTGTTACAATTTTAAAAACAAAACTCCTTTCCCGAGATTCTCCATCGCCATTAATGGATGTCTTAAAGAATTTTTGCATGGGGCTAATGGTATTCAACAAGGTGATTTTATATCACCCTACCTCTTTGTTATTAGGATGAGATTCTTAACGTGTCTTTTAAAATAAACATTTTAAAAGAGAATTTTCTCACTTTCACATGAGATATGGATAAATAGAGTTCAATCATCTTTTCTTTGCAGGTAATTTAGTCATCTTTGAAAAAATTATGGGTTCAGTTGAGGTGTCATGTATTATATATATCTTCTCATTGATCTATGGACTTTCTATCAACAATAAATAAGAGTGGCATGGTCTTTAAAGTATATATCCTTGATTCAAAGATTCCATTTGTCATGAGTTTGTTATTCAAGAACGTATGCTCCCAAATAAATATCTTGGTGTTTCTCCTGTTCCTATATTCTTTAAAAATTTAAAGTATGATTCTCTTGTGAGCAAGTACATGTGAAAACTTAACCGTTGGACCAATAGGTAGCTATGCTTTTCGGATAGACTCTAATTCATCAAATTGTTGCTTTCTAATATGGCCTTTTATTGGCTTTGCATTTTTTTTCCGCGAAAGGCTTTATAGCAAAAATTGAGTGATATATGTATTTGGGACTATCAAGTTGTAAAAGACACAAGTTGGACATGAAAATGTCTTATATCCGTTTCTTACCTCATCTGGAGGGTTTCAAGCATGCAATTGATAATTGAGTTAATTCTTTCTTATGACATGACAATTAACACCGATTTGGAATGCTCTCTAATTAATTTAATTGTCTATCCAAATCATCTTAATAAGGTGGATCGGTTATTATTGAATATGGTGTTTAGATAAAAGATGATGAGGATTGTGGCCTATCTACCTCTTACACTTATATCTGAGATTTGATGTTATGTCACCATCCAACTTAGAGGATGTCATTTGTTGGATTCCATCTCCAAGTATCTCTTTCTTCTTCAATCAAACTCGGGATCATATTAGGTCACCTCTCCTAAATTAACTTAGGTTGAACTTGTTTGATTTAAAATTTGTTTCCCGTAGCATAGTTTTGATGTGTGATTTGTTCTCCTTGACCGACTCGCCACCAAATATAGTCTTCTTTCTTAAGGTACAATTTCTAACACATTGTATATTTTTTGCCATTTGTTTGTTAAACTTGAGATCACCTTTTTTTGAGTGTCGTTTCACTAGTCAATTAAAAAGATGAATTACTCTTTGAATCGTCTACATACCCATACCCATACCCATCTCAACAACTAGGATGATATTATCAAATACTGAAATCATTGGTGGTTATTATGACCTTCGGTCCAATATTTTTGACTTTTTCTCAAAGCTTCTTTTTATAAGATATGAATTAAGCAGAATTCTCGTGTTTTCACCAGCGTTGCATTAATGTGGGAGATTTAATGGGAACACATTTCCAAGGAGATAAGATGCAAAATTTACAATCTGCCCAAACACCGACCCAAATCATTTCATTAACTTTCTAATTTTTGCTAATTGTGTGTAAATAGCTTTTTTGAGGTAAAAAATCGTTATTTTGTTCCTAGAATTTCGTGTTTTTTTCCATTCTTATTAAGGTTTACATGTTTAGAATTGTGAATACTTTACACTATATATATAAAGTACTTGTGTGTATCGTATCTCCTCCCTAACGGGTATAAAGTGAGATACAAGGCTCAAACCCCTCCCTGAACATAAGTAACCTAGTTCTCATTCACCTGAGAATATACATGAAGAGACGTGTATATCCCTATAAAATTAGTCGTGGTGTGCGCAAGCTGGCCAGATCACCCACATATCAAAAAAAAAAAAAAACTTTTGAATTTATAAAAAACAACTATCAAATTTAGGAAATTCGCTTTTCTTAAGAAATAACTGAAAAGTAAAATATGACTCATAAGAGTGTAGTGACAACTCTAAAAAGAGTAGAAAAGTACCATCGATCCCACTTATGAGACCTTCTTAGAATATTCCT
This sequence comes from Nemophila menziesii, assembly GCA_029959085.1. NCBI lineage: Eukaryota > Viridiplantae > Streptophyta > Magnoliopsida > Boraginales > Hydrophyllaceae > Nemophila > Nemophila menziesii. The sequence goes on along the minus strand of JARWIR010000004.1, from coordinate 38,275,938 downwards.
ACAATCTTTCATTGTCATACATGTTCATATTCATTAGGCATGTATTATTGACAACTCCATGATCAAGATGTTTCAAGTTCTATACATCACTAACATAATATATCATCAAAAAGTTATTCATAATTATAATATTATACTAAACATACCAACAAAATAAGTTGCCAAAAATTTCAACCCTTTCCAAAAATAGAATAACACCACTAGTTGCAGATACATAATAAATAAACATAAACCCTAAAATGGCCTAGATAAAGTTTCCTCTTTAATATGTGGAGGCTTCTTTGCTTTAAAGTAAAAATAAGCAATTGCTTGAACTAGTTCATCAGCTGTTCGAATCTCTGCATATTAATTTAAAATATATCAATTATATAAAAAAAATTAACCAAAATAACAAAGGGTTAATTACTAAAACACCCCTGAACTAATACATAAATGTATAATTACCCCAATGAATTTTTTTTTGTGGGGGTAATTAGTTTTTACATTATGCATTAGTTCAGGGGGTGATTTGCAATTAATATAAAGAACAAGTACCTTTTTCACGATATAATATTTTGTGACCACGTAAAAATAATATTTGTGGACAATCTTTAACTTTAAGAGCATAAGCTAAATCTCTTTCAATGTTCATGTCTATTTTAACGGTCTGTTTAAAACAACTGTAGGTTAATAAATATTATGAAAGTGCAAGGACTAAAAAGAAATTTTACAAACCCGAGGAGGTAATAAATGTTTGGCTCCTAAATACACCTGGACAGCTTTTTCTAGCTCCTTTAATACTTTCCAGTTTTTGCTTGCCCTGTTTTGACATTTTAAATGCGTTATAATTTTCAATGTAAAATTAAATAACTCATTTGGTCCTTTATCTTTGTACAATTTGTCAGTTTAGTCCTTTGTTTTGCAAAAGTAACATTATAATTCCTTATCTATTTATATTTTAACGGCACTAGTCCTTTTATCTTACAAATATTACATTTTAATCCCTCATCATTTCGATTTATTGGGGGCGTTCATGCAAAATTACACTATAGGTCCCTATATTATGCAAAAATTGCATTATAAGTCCCTATATTATGCAAAATTGCATTATAGGTCTCTACATTATGCAGAACTTGTAGTACAAGGTCCTTATATTATGCATATTTGCACTATAAGTCACTATATTTTTTCCCAAGTTAATTGCACTATAGGTCCCTATATTATGCATTATATGTCGTTATAAGTCTAAATATTTTTCTCCAATTTTTTCCAGAGTTAATTGCGATATAGGTCCCTATATTATGCAAAATTACATTATAGAACACTACATTATGTAAAAATTGTAATACAAGGTCCTTATATTATACAAAAATTGCACTATAAGTCCCTATATTTTTCTTCAAATTTTTCCCGAGTTAATTGCGATGTACGTCCCCATATTATGCAAAATTACAATATAGAACTCTACATCATGTAGAAATTGTACAGCAAGGTCCTTATATTATACAAAAATTGCACTATAAGTCCATATATTTTTCCGAAATTTTCCAAGAGTCAATTGCCATATAGGTCCCTATATTATGCAAAAATTACATCACACGTCCCTAATTATGCATAAATTGTACTACAACGTCCTTTTCTTTTAATAATGCAAAAATTGCACTATAAGTCTCTATATATCAATTTTTTAAATTACTTACACTATAAGTCCCTATATTATACAAAATAACCTATATTTTATTTTAGAAAAAAAAATTAATGAATTTTAAATGTTGGGGGTGGCAAGTGAAGATTCTGAGAATACATAGCACTTGCAAAATGGTACGTTCACTAAAAAAAAAGGCTAAAATATCAAAAACATGAAAATTAAAGGACCAAATAAGTAATATTACCAAAACAAAAAAACTTACCGGTTATATCTTTCAAAAACCAGAACAATTAGCGGACTAGGATGAAACGCAAATCTTTCCCATTCAAGACAATCAATCTCTTTTACCCAATTATCATCAATTTCTCCTTCCCAATCAATTTCATCACCATCTTCTCCTACTACGTTTTTAATCGCGTGTTTATCAAAATACTCCGATGCTCTTATACCCCACCCCACATCAGCGTCCGGTGGCCAATCCGGCGACTCCTCCTCCACCACCATCTCACTTTTCAACGTTTCTTCATCTTCATCTTCATCTACTTGTTCTTTAATGACATTTTCCTTGTCTATTAATATATCTGGGTTTTGTTCACGGATTGAAGCAAATGTGCGCTCGAGTGTATTACGTAACAGATCTTCTACGGCTGAAGCTTCACTTTTTCGTCCACGTTTTGGTTTTTTAGGAATTGTTGAAGGGAATATTCTTTCGGGACTTTTATCATTAACCTTGGGTGGATTATGGGTATTGTTAGGTTCAGGTACAGAATTGGAGTTTTCTAAGCTAGCAAAGCAAGTGAAATGGTTTGAATTGTTAGTTTGTTTTGTTTGAGATGGGAATTGGAGATTTAAGCGGGAATTACATCGATGGTTTAAATTGATATTGCAGGGTAAGAACGATGAGAACGGGTTATACTCGAGTTTTGGACTTAAAGAAGCAACAAACATTTTTACACTAAAGATAAGAATAACTTTGTGTTATCTTATTAGTAGTTATTATAGTTATGGTCAACGCTAGACATATACATATGCAACTCAATATATTTCCCTAGATAAACATTTGTTGCAAGGTAAAATATAGCAAAACTAAAATAAGCAACTCAATATATTTCCCTAGATAAACTCAATACATATGTCTGTCTCCAAAGGTGTGATAAAATAATCTAACTACTATAATACCTTGAGAGAGCTTACTAGTATTGGTTGGGGCATGATAAAATAACAATAAATAAGATGCAAATAGTCACCCTAACCTAAACACGTTACTCACTGCAAGTATCACAGATCGTACACACGTTTTAATGATAAGTAGAATTCGTCCTTAAAGACTACGAAAGTTAGAGAGAACTTATGCAATGCAATATAAAATGCAAATAAGAACGTTAGAATAATAATACACAAGAAATAAAAGACTGAAATATTTGTTGGATTTTTAATTGCATATACATCAATCTAGTAATATTTTTATTAATTTATTACTTGTCTTTCTATTGGACCACAAATAAGTACACACCTTATTAACTAATGGGTGTAACTTATTTTTTTTATTAAATGTACCAAATTTCTTCATATTATTAGTAAATTTATTATCTCCTCTCATTTTTCATTTCAATATCTGTTAAAATCTCTAAGCAAGTTCCAGGTTATAGTATCATGAGCACACATAATTTAAATTTTTCTAAAGATTTAATCTTTTTAGATTCATGCAGTGAACCATAGACATATATGGTCTGAAATTTATCCTCATTTTCATTAATTAATTCATAATATATATATAACTTTCATTTTTATCAATAACTTTAATACCGTTTTTGTTTCTACTTAATAAAGCCAAACCCCCACTTAAATCTACGGGTTCTACAATCATAATAAGTTCAATTTTCATAAGATTCGCAATTTTAATAAGAACAACAAGTTATTTTTAGTTTTCGATAAGATAATTACCTCTAGTCGATACCGCGCAGCGATATCGATAAGGGTCTGGATCGCCATAGGGGTGTCAATCCCCTGCCAATTCCAGACTAGATGTATAATATCTCGATGTGGGGTTGATTTAGGTTAATCCCGCAAACCATACTATCGTTCGGACTTTAAGCTATCATAAATTCATGTTCATTAGCACCCACCTCTTGATTACCAACACTTTTAGCATTCTCATCCTTTTTAATACCAGATATGGGACTTCCAAGAGATCCTGGGACTTCCAAGAGCTTCTTACCTCGGTTGATTTCTCAACTCACATTTCTAGAGCTCCTTTTCAATATTTAGACCTTCAAATCGACAATGGGACTTCCAAGAGCTTCTTACCTCGGTTGATTTCTCAACTCAAGTTTGTAGAGATCCTTTTCAATTTATTAGACCTTCAAATCGACACTGTATTATACGTCATTGAGTAGCCATACTTACGAAGCTTGCTTTTGGAGGCAGGGGTAAAAGATGAGGAAGAAAGGTTTAGTGATGTTGAGCTAGTGATTAGAGGAGATGTGATTTAGTTATTGTTTAGGCCAAGGGTAGATTTGGGTGTCAAAGGAGCAGCCAAAGGGACAAGAGAGAATTTAAGGTTTAAGAGAGGAGAAAAAATGATATGACTTTAGGGTTTGATAAATAATTAGAAATGTATGTTTTAAATGTAGTGTGTTTTTGAGATGTGTTTGAAAAATTAGCTATTTTTTACATAATTATTAGTTATTTTGATATTATAAAAAATAATTTTATGGGAGAGATTTAACAATCGGCCTAAAAGTAAAAGTTATGTGCTATATTAGGCCTAAAATCAGAATAAATACTACATTGCTAGGTCTAATTTTTGAAGGATTATAACATTTTAAATCTAAATAAAGAATTACCCTTTTTCTAAAAACAAAATTGGACAAACTCATTTACGACGGGGAAGAGAGGGGCAGACATGTCATGATAGCTGCATTCCCCCAAATATATTCCCACATAATAATAAAAAGTAAATTAGAAGCACGATAACAATAGTCATTATAATTATAGATAAAATAGTTCACTTTTATCTCTTACTTCTAATAAGGGTTCGAAATCCTCAACTAAAAAGTTTTTCACCTAACATACAAATTTACCATATTACCAAATAACAGAAGAATCGTTAGCATTCCTCCAGATAAATATTCCAAAGAAATATTATTAGCAACCCGAGAAGAAAAAACTTCAGAATATCTCCATCTCTAACTGTTTCCAATGAAAAAAAAAACAATATAAAATTTTCATTTTAAATGTTCGGAAAACAAAATATAACGTATACCTCTATGATATTTGACATAGTCTGATTCTGTGTAAATCATGAAGTTGAAGTTGTACAATCGAGGCACCAACAAAAGTAGAACTAAAACAATATCATACAATAAACCTTGACCCATATAAAACAAGAATATTCCGATAATTACAGAAATCCCCGTTACACTTGCATATCCAGGTATTACCAAACCAACGAATTGGATTATGCCATTACAAACGTTAGAAAGAAAGGATAAATAAAATAAAACATCACCAGGATACACGTGTGCTCCTAGGTGTGTCAATAATCTTGAAATAACAGGCACAAGGTTGAGTAAAGCATAAGCGAAAAAGGTTTTGTTCCACTTTTTTAAATACATTAAACTAAGAAACACGACAAATTGTTGCACAACACCAAATAATACGAAACTAATAGCAATCGGGTGCATTAAAGATGGATTAGCTTCAACTAATGACTCCCATTTATCACTAATACACTCAGATAACATGAATCCTATGACTCCTACGCAGCAAAATGGGAAAAAACATAAAAAACAACACGTGGTCTCTGTCACATACGAAGGCACTGCAAAATAAACAATTTAAGATCATTAAACTACATTATTGTATGAGCATATAGCAAATAATACCTTTATCGATCGAACGTTTTGCTTCTGACATTACTTTGTCATCCTTAACAGATTTTGTTTGCATCAAACTACTTTCAATTTCGGATCTGCACATGAAGCATTCAACTTGATAAATCAATAACGAGGGGATTATATACACCTAACACCCCGAAAATATTTGTAGGGATAAATAATATAGAAAAATAAAGTTATATATACGAATATCGAAAAACAAATTTATATATTGAAGGAATATCATTCAGAACAATGCTTACTGTTTTGTTACTGTTCTTTTTTCTCGAAGTGATGGGTTTGGTTGATACATTTGTTTTGTTAGGTTTTTTTTTTTTTTTTACTTTTATTTGGTATGGGGTCTGGTTTATATAGTGGTTTAAAAAGCTGGAGATGAAAGAAAAAAGATCTAAGGGGGGCTATATTTGTGCTGGGTCATACGAGGTATAAAAAAAAAGGTTTCATAAAGGATCCAGATAATTTTGAAAATAATGGTAGATCTAAATTAATCTAATGATAATTTTGATAAAAGAGAATCTTTGTAAAAGATTTGTATCAGATTTATAGCTTATATGTACATTATATAGTATCATATACATACAATATTTGTATTGGTAGGTATCCTTGATCCCTTATAGATATCTCCTAGAAATATTGCGTACTTGACGAGATTCTTCTGCATACTGGATAGTCAAAACAATAGCTTAAGAGACGAAATCTTCGACGAACCAGGAATTATAATAAATAATAAAAAAAATTTAGAGAGAGGGCACTATATCGAGAAGGGAAGGTAGGAATAGTGGCAAACCAAGTGTTTGACGAAATTGCAAAGGCACATGCTTTAGTGAAACCAAATGAACTAGACAATGAGGGCACTTTAGCGTTAAAGAATGTGGTCAATTTAGGGCGTGAAAGGACCACTAAGAAATCCGTTACGACCGGAATACTTGACGCCAACACTAAGTGCTCCGGTGAATCGCACTCTATGTGTGAAAAGGAGAAGAGATTAGACTATAAAGAAGTTCTTTTAAATAATAGGAAGCCATCGGTTGGAAAGGAACTCAAGTACTATGAACCCGTGGATGGAGAAATGTTGCAACTTTTAGAGACGGATGTTCTAACAATAGAGCAAGCTTTTGGATTCTCTCTTATAGGTTATGTAGCCGGAAAAAAATCCCCGGATATGGAAGATATAAGAAGGATCATAAAGGCATGGAATGTTGAATGTAAAGTTAGAAAACACCCTTCCGGATGGTTAGTATTCAAATTCGATAAGGATGAATATAAGAAGAATGTTTTCTCTCAAGGTCCGCATCTTTCATATCCTCGCGTCCTCCTTCTCACGGAAATTCCGGACTTTTTCGATTTTGGAAATCTCGAGATAAACAAGATTCCTACTTGGGACAATTTAAGAAATCTCCCGCACCAAGCTAGAACGCATGAAGGACTAGCGAAGATTGCCTCGCAAGTGGGAAAACCAATTCGAACGGATGTGATCACTTTTAAATGTGAGGATATTAGTTACGTACGAGTTCTCATTGAGTTGGATTTAAGTAAGGATAGAAGGTTAAAGGTGGCATTTGGATCGCACACGGGTAAAAAGCATTGTGTTATAGTGGAGTACGAAAATGTACCTCCATGTTGTCCAAAGTGTAAGGCTTTTGGGCATGAAGGTAATAAATGCTTTTATATTGTTGATAAAGTAGGAAATAGTGCTAATGAGTATATAAGTGGAGAAGGAAACAAAGATAAGAAAAAGAAAGCGCCTTTAATACATTTAGCTCCTAAAGGAGCTGATATCTCTAAACAGCTTATAGCTGTTACTCCTAGAAGGACTCGGCAGTATCATTCTCAGTTGCAGATAACAATAGCGCAAAAGAAGCCTTCACATGAGTTGACTAATATTTTTAGTCCATTATAACGGCTACAAGATGATGTAGCATATGATGAGCCAACAAAAAAGTGTAGTCAAAATTCTCGGCTACATTGTGTTCTAGCTCCTACTTTGCAAAATTCAGTTGGTATAATAAATCAAAGCCTTATGGCTGTTATTCTAGTTGGGCCACGCCATTCTTGGTCAACTAAAGTAGCACATGGCCAGTCAACTAAAGAAGTAGGACATAATTATGCGGTCAACTTGAAGATAATTCCTCAAGATAAACTGCGGCCGAGTGAAGTAAGGATACAAAAAATACAAATAAATCTGAAACAGCCGAGTGATGCTGCAGTCCAAGAGCATCACGTTTTTATGGACAGTGCAGCTACAATAACTAATTCTCCGGAAACTGTTATTCTGCAGCAAACTCCGAAAACTACACTAAGGGTCCGTGAAAAATCGTTAGATCTTAATTCCGTCCTGAAGCTTGATAGTAGTTGCGAGGGTCGTGCTTTCCGTGTTGGTTCGAGTTCTCAAGGAACCAAACCAATGATATAACGGTAGAAAATGAATGGAATAGGACCGGTTTTTCGGGTACTAAACAATATATTCTTTGTAAAAAATTCAAGGATTTGAAATTTGATTTGCGGAAGCTAAATAAAGAACACTTTTCTCATATTTCCGCAAGAGCTAAAAAAGCTAAGGAGGATCTTGAAAAGGCCGAGGTAACTTTCCAACAAAACTTAACTAATGATTGTAGCTTTGATGTGTTAGCTGGGCTTCGAAATAAGGCGAGATTTCTTATAAAAGCCGAGATTAGTTTTCTTCAACAAAAAGCTAAGCTTGGCTATACTCTTAAAATTGATCAATGTTCGAAATTATTTCATGGGCTTATGAAAAGTAAACAAAGGAGGAGATTTATTCCTAATATTATTTGTGCTAACGGGGAATTATCAAATTCAAGTACCCAAGTGTATGAAGAGTTTATTAATCATTTTCAATCTTTATTGGGAACAAAGGATACAACATCTCATATTGAATCCGATGTTTTTAATTGGGGTAGTGTACTTTCACAAGAGCAAGGTGTTGAGTTGTGTAGAGATATTACCGATAGTGAGATAAAGTAGACTATTTTTAGAATATAAAATGATAAAGCTCCCGGGCCCGATGGATTTTCGTCTCTTTTCTTGAAGCGTTCATGGGATATTATTGTAGAAGATGTTTTATAAGCGGTACGTGCATTCTTCACTTCCGAATTTTTACTTCGTCAATTAAATACTACGATAATTGCTTTAATTCCCAAGATAGATGATCCGACATGTGTAGATGATTTTCGACCTATTTCTTGTTGTAACGTGGTGTATAAGGCAATTACCATGATAATGGCGGATCGGCTTAAACCGATGCTTAATAATTTAATTGATAAATTTCAAAATGCTTTTGTGGAGGGAAGATCTATGATCGAAAATATACACTTCATGCAAGAGATTTTAAGGGGGTACAACAATCAAAGTAGCTCCTCGGGATGCACTATTAAGATCGATTTTTGAAAGGAGTATGATTCGATCTCTTGGGAATTCCTTCATGAAGTATTAAAGGGATTAAATTTTCCGAAAAAAATTTGTGAATTGGATAATGACTTGTGTTTCATCTCCTTTCTATTCGGTAGCTATAAATGGAGAAATTCATGGATTTTTAAAGACAAAAAAGGATTAAGACAAGGTGACCCTATTTCCCCTTATATTTTTATCCTTTGTCTTGAATACTTCTCTAGGCTTTTAAAGAAAAATACGAGTATTAATTTTAAGTATCATCCTAAATGTGATAAACAAAAGATCACACATCTAGCCTTTGCGGATGATTTAATGCTACTTTCAAAAGGAGACAAGGAGTTAACTTTAGAAAATCCAAAACATAAAAGTATGTAGTAATCAACGGAATACTTAACAACCAAATCCTTACCTTCATCCGCCATCACCACTGGATTTGTTTTCTGTTTTCGTCGATTCATTGATAGTCTGAGAAAATTGAAAGTTGAATGGTAGAGCGATGGTTAGGGTTTCTGTGGGAGATTTTTTTTTGTTCTAAATCTAATCGCTTTTCAGTTTCAATATGACTTTTGTTTTGGTTACAAATTTTTTTTTTGTCAAATAAACTCTTATAGATGAAATATGACGGTCTGTGGGAGATATATTATGACTGTCATTTGAACTGACTTGCAAGTATCTAAACAAGATGAAACTGACTTGCTAAAAGATGCTTCATCCTATAGAAGATTGATTGGTAGGTTGATATACCTAACAATTACTGGATCAGATGTAACATACTCTATAACCTGCTTAAGTCAGTTTCTTTCTAAACCCTCAAAGAATCATTGGAATGCAGCACAACGTGTTTTGCGCTATATAAAGTTAACAGTTGGGCAAGGAATTTTTTACCCCTCATCTTCAGCTATCAAACTAAAAGCTTATTGTGATAGTAACTGGGCTGGTTGTTTAGATACTAGAAGAAGTATAACATGTTTTGCATTTTCTTAGGGGATTCTCTAATCTCATGGAAAAGCAAGAAACAATCAACTATTATTAGGTCCTCGGATGAAGCTGAATATAGAGCATTAGCAACTACTACATGCAAAATTCAATGGTTGTTGTATGTTCTAAATGATTATGGTTTTCTCATCACTCTTTAGCTCATATGTATTCTGACAGTAAATCTGCAATTGCTATGCCTACTAATCCTATACAACATGAAAGAACAAAACATGTTGATATTGATTGCAAAATTACACGAGAAAAAATTCAAGCTGGAACAATAAAACTATTCTTTATTCCTTCATCACTACAGTTAGCTGATATATTCACAAAACCTTTAGGTTCTCTTGCGTTCCACAACAACATTAGCAAGCTGAATCTTACTAACATCCATCTTCCGCTTGGGGGGGGGGGATCTTGGAGTATGAACTTAGTGCTAGAACAAAAACAGCTGGAGAAGAAGATAAATGACCTTTATGTAAATAGTTAGTTTTACTTTTCAATCAAAGCTGTTTGTTAGTTAGTTAGAATGAAACAGCTATTAATCCAGTTGTAGCTACATCACTAGAGCTGAATGTGTGTATATATATTCATGTTCTGTCACTTTATTGAGTAAGAAAAACAATTTCCTCCTCTCCTTCTCTTTGCAGCTGTAATGCTTCTCTCTACTTCTCACTCTCTCCATTAATGGCTTCCATTTTCTATCTTCGACATTTAACACTGTGTTTGATAAATTTCCAAAGTAAAGTTTTCTGACTATAATTATTTTGAATTTGTGATAGTATTAATTAGTGTCATATTCATCCTATAGGACACACAAATTGATATCCATGCCACGATAAATTTTTCGTAAATTTTGTATGTCCGAAAAACTTCTGTTATTCTGTTTTTCCCTAAATCTTGTAACAATTTTAAAAACAAAACTCCTTTCCCAAGATTCTCCATCGCCATTAATGAAAGTCTTAAAAAATATTTGCATGGGGCTAATGGTATTCAACAAGGTGATTTTATCTCACCCTACCTCTTTGTTATTAAGATGAGATTCTTAATGTGTCTTTAGAATAAACTTTTTAAAGAGAATTTTCTCACTTTCACATGAGATATGGAAAAATAGAGTTCAGTCATCTTTTCTTTGCAGGTATTTTATTCATCTTTGAAAAAAAATATGGATTCAGTTGAGGTGTCATGTATTATTTATATCTTCTCATTGATCTATCGACTTTCTATCAACAACAAATAAGAGTGGCATGTTCTTTACAGTATGTATCCTTGATTCAAAGATTCCATTTGTCATGAGTTTGTTATTCAAGAACGTATGCTCCTAAATATATATTGGTGTTCCTCCTGTTCCTATATTCTTTAAAAATTTAAAGTACATGTGAAAACTTAACCGTTGGACCAATAGGTAGCTATGCTTTTCAGGTAGACTCCAATTCATCAAATTTTTGCTTTATAATATGGCCTTTTATTGGCTTTGCATTGTTTTTCCGTGAAAGGCTTTATAGCAAAAATTGAGTGATATATGTATTTGGGACTATCAAGTTATAAAAGACACAAGTGACAAGTTGGACATGAAAATGTCTTATATCAGTTTCTTACCTCATATGGAGTGTTTCATGCATGTAATTGATAATTGAGCTAATTCTTTCTTATGACATGACAATTAACACCTATTTGGAATGCTCTCGAATTAATTTAATTGTCTATCCAAATCATCTTAATAAGGTGGATGGGGTATTATTGAATATGGTGTTTGGATCAAAGATGATGAGGACTGTGGCATATCCACCTCTTACACTTATATATGAGATTTGATGTTATGTTACCATCCAACTCAAAGGATGTCATTTGTTGAATTCCATCTCCAAGTGTCTCTTTCTTCTTCAATCAAACTCGGGATCATATTAGGTCACCTCTCCTAAATTAACTTAGGTTGAACTTGTTTAATTTAAATTTTGTTTCCCGTGGCATAGTTTTAATGTGTGATTTGTTCTCCTTGACCGACTCGCCAACAAATATACTCTTCTTTCTTAAGGTACAATTTCTAACACATTGTATATTTGTTGCCATTTGGCTGTTAAAGTTGAGATCACCTTTTACTGAATGTCGTTTCACCAGTCAATTTAGAAGATGAATTACTCTTTGAATCGTCTACATACACATCTCAACAAATAGGATGATATTATCAAATATTGAAATCATTGGTGGTTATTATGACCTTCGGTCCAATATTTTTGACTTTTTCTCAAAGCTTCTTCTTATAAGATATGAATTAAGCAAAATTCTCGTGTTTTCACCAGCGTTGCGTTAATGTGGGAGACTTGATGGGAACACATTTGCAAGGAGATAAGATGATAAATTTACAATCTGCCCAAACACCGACCCAAATCATTTCATTTACTTTCTAATTTTTGCTAATTGTGTGTAAATAGTTTTTTAAGGTAAAAAATCGTTATTTTGTTCCTAAAATTTCGTGTTTTTTTCCATTCTTATTAAGGTTTACATGTTTAGAATTGTGAATACTTTACACTATGTATATAAAGCACTTCTGTGTATCATATCCCCTTCCTAACGGGTGTAAAATGAGAGGTACAAGGCTCAATCCCCCTGAACATGGATAACCTAATTCTGATTTGCCTAAGAATATACATGAAGAGACGTGTATATACATATGCAACTCAATATATTTCCCTAGATAAACTTTTGTTGCAAAGCAAAATATAGAAAAACTAAAAAAAGGTCAACTCAAACAATTATTTTATATTTGCGGATTAAAAATATTAACAAAATCCCGAACAAATTACGCTCGGGTTTAAAAAATTACACAAATGTCGGCTTAAACCTGACCAAGTTGAATACTGTAGCATTTTCCCAGTATATAATGTTTCTTTTAAGAAGACTTTTTGGTTATTTCTTGTAATTTTGTTATTTATGGTAATTTTTTATTAACTTTTTGGCATTTAAGGTTATTTTGAGATTTTCAATGGTTTTGGTGTTTTGGTGTTTGGGTTTTATTTCAACTTATTGATTTTTAATTTTTAAATCAATAAGTTTAAGAGAATATTACTCAAAAGGTCTTGAAGACACTTCCTATAGACACATGCATTCCTACTAAATCCACTATTCTTACTAAATTCCACAAACAAATCTATTTTTTTATCAAAATTGTTTTAAAACCCTAAACATTCTTTTCTCTCCCTTCTCTGATTTTTGTCTAAACTCACGATACTTTTCTTCCACCTTTTTGTCTTTCTTTTTTTTACTTTTTGTCTTTCCACCTTTAGCCATAGCTGCTGGAAAAAGTAGTCTTGGATAATTTTTTATCCCCTAAATGGATCTCCTGAGAAGAAGAGTTTTGTCGCCGGAAGAAAGCTTCACGCAGCACCTCGAATCCCTGAGCTTCACAGATCTACTTCGCTATGAGAATCGCCGCAGAAAGAGAAGCCATGACCGATATCTGTACACTTGAAACTTCATTAACGAAACTTTGTCTCTTCCATGCTTCTCGCCGGAGCTGGAGATGGCTTCTCTAATGGAGATGGTTCACCAGAGAGAAGCCATGTCCATGAAGAACTCTGATGAACAGATCTACCAGCGCCGAGCACCACCGTTGAAAGAGCTGAGCAACAGATCTCGAAGCTCTGATATGTACACTTAAAGATTCAATAACGAAGCTCTCCTCGCCGAATGGATGTAGAAGAAGTGAAGACCCTGTTTTGAGAAGCAACCCCGTCTTGAAGCTTTTCTTCCATTTAAGCTGTCCGAAAATTGAACATTGACATAAGGAGCTCCGTTCTGGTGAGTCGAGCTTAAACGTCGAAATGTGGAGCTCCATTGAACGTCAAAGTGAAGACCTATATTCTCGTGCTCAGATTCTTTCTTTTTCTTTTTTTTTAGTGGAAGCTTTTAGGTTTCGTTTTCTTTTTGTTTTGTTGAGCATGGTAAAATCAATAATTTTGAATTCATATGTGTATTGTTTCTTTTTCTTTTGTTGAGTATTTTTTTTTGTGAATTTTTTTGCTGAGTATTGTGTAATGTAATAATTTTTGAAGTTTATAAATAAATATAATTTAGTTTATTTAAAATACATGTTTAATTTTTATAACTCAGTATTTTTGAATTATAATCAAGATTATACCGAGCATACTCAGGATTTTTCACCCGATATTAAGATGATTTTTTTACAATACTCAGTAATTTTGTCTGAGTACTCAGCACATATTCCGGCGACTCAATACTTTTTCGGAGTACTTAGTACTTTTTTCGCGTACTCAGTACTTTTTTCGCCGGCATTGGCTAGAAAGTATTGATGCTCAATGAAGGAGGAGAGAGACAAATTATAATGGAGGAAAGAGAAAATAATAATGCAAGAGAGAAAAAAAATCTATTTTTTACTTATATATACCTTAAGGATATTCTTGACCCACAAGGTTTCAAAGACGTCTTTAAGGAAAAGTGGATAAGTGTATTACATTTGGGGCATATAGATGGTCTCAAGACCCTATAGGTATTCCACCCTAAGTTTAATTATAACCAACTTTGACCATTATTAACCATCTCTAACCCGAGCTGAACCTAAATTTAACCACTTAGTAAATTACCCTCAGATGATTTATTTTCAGTTTAGTAATGTTGGGTATCACTAAAAAATGGATCATCCAAATATCACCCATAATGTTGGATGTTGAGTGGTACAACCATATTATTTTCCTTTCCAAGTGTATTTTTTTTCTCTTACCTTCCATGGTTGGATCACTTAACATCCATATCATGAGTGATATTTGGGTTATACCCAACATTACTATTTTCAATTTAATAACTCGAGGTAGTTACCTTTAGTTTCGAAATTTCCCCAATCTGAGGGGAACCCAACCCATGCTCATCCTAAATATATGTACCTCTTATTAAAAATGGGTTTTATATTACACGACGGCTAAATAACCCATTTGCTGGGTGTAAACTAAGCATTTCAAATGGCCAAGCATCTAGTCGTTTATCAGTGCAGGGTTAATTTGTTGTATGTGGAAAATCACCAATAGTGGGATTATTTTTGGACAATATATAATCTTATTAAGAGTCATGGATGTACCAATGCAGTTGTTCAGTATCACCGATGATGGTTGTGGATTTGGTCCACCCCGTGGACCTAGTAATTAAATCACGGTATGCGGAGCTCCAAGTGTCTATAATATAGTATATATATTTGTCTCACTATGTTAATTTAATTGGTTGTATTTAATGCCGACAAACCCACGAGAAAGAAAAGGGGCAAATGACCCTTAAAATTGCATATAAGACCAATGAGAAACACAAGGGCGAGATCCTCGTCGTATTTTGTGAGTTGGATGAGACATGGAACCCATAGTCACAAACAGGTCAGAACGTGACTCGGGTTATTAGTTTGACTATACACAAATACGCGTCATATTACTTTTCCTAGTGGAGCGATCTTCCTCATAATTTTTGGGATCGTCTTTGGACCAGATTGAAGGTACTCACACATTGCATGCATTTTGTAAACTTGCAGATATTTCGTACATTGTTATAATAAAATATTTTTGCGACGTTGGATTCAATATTTTTTTGATGTTAGAGGCTGGCGGACAAGGCCAAATTAAGATCGCATATCAGAACGCCTAGAGAACATATGCAGTTCTTGGTACAGGGACTAGACGTAATGAATCAAAAGACAGTACTATGACCAATGTATTGTTCCAGCTAATATTAGTAAGAAAAAATGACAAAATATGTGTGACTACTTGTAGTCCCCCGAGTTCGTGGTACATATTAATTTTGTATATTTAATTTTTTTAGTAATATTGCAAGTCTATGCACAATCACCGGGAGATGGGGGAGGGGCAGAGAGAATAGGGAAAATCATGGTGCACCTAGTGGTCATGGGTCGGCCAATCTTTCTCATACACGAGAAAAGATACTTGAGGTATTTGTTTGCATATTTGCATTTTCTATTATGCCGACTCATTAGCACAGTTGAATAGCAAAAAAATGAGTTAAAAAAAAATCCTTTTGCGATGAAAGTTAGTCGCGAAAGGAAGTTTGTAATATTTTTAAAAATATTAGCTTTTGCGAGGAACGTTCATCGCTAAAGTTTAGTCGCTAAAACATTACTACGGTTGTCAATGACCTAATGCCAGATGACAAAAAACTTATGACAATTTGGTCACCAAAATAGGTCATTAACGACCAACAATCAACGACAACACTTTAGCGAATACTCATCGATAATGACTATAATCGACCAATAGGTGGCTCTTTATCGACCATAACTGTGGTCACTAAAAACACATATTATAGCGGTGGTGGTTCATACCTCTCCCCTGTTTGTTATTTGAATTTTTTCCCACCACACAAGAGATAGACTTTATCAAGGGAGACGCGTGACAAATTATTCCTTCCCTCGTCATTCTGTTATGGATATGCACTTGAGGGACCTTACAAAACGCACTTGGAGTGTGTATAAGTGTTATTACATGGTACATTATATAAATAATCATTTATCTATGATCAGAGTATTCTAGAATTAAAGATCAATAATTTCACAAGAAGCGAACATAAAAATAAAGGTGTAATGTAAGATGACTCAACTTTGCAATGTTACCATGTTGACCTTGTATTATGTTAGAGATTACATTCTTTGTTTATCGGCCTTGTATCAAGGTATTTGTCATCTTGTTTGTGGTACAAAGTATTTCATCTGATGGGAAATCTTTATGAAAAAACCTCTCAGTATAATATCCAGGCCGTTCAGGTTCTGGTAACATTGCATTCTCACTATCCAACATCAAGAGGACCGATGACATTGTTGGACGATCCTCAGGTCTCTGTTGTACACATAAGAGAGCAACTTGTATACACCGCAATACTTCAGTTACCAAAAACGTCTCCTTCATTAATGGATCTATAAGGTCATTGGCTTTTCCTTCTCTCCATAGTTTCCATGCCTGTATGTATATCTGGTTAGCATAGAGGAAAAACATATATATAAAGTTCCTAATCAACAACTTACAAGGCCTAGAAGATTAATTCTTGATCTAAATAGCGATATTGGTTGTTTCTTTTTCCGCTCACTATTTCTAATACTAGAACCCCAAAGCTAAATATATCCGATTTCATGGAAAAGACGCCACCAATGGCATACTCTGGAGCCATGTAACCACTGCATGACATTTTAAAGTTCACAAAATAAGAAAAAGTCAATGGAAATTTGTAATTGATCAAGGCATATTATATAAATACTTACAGGGTTCCAACTACCCTTATGGTTTTCTTTGCTAATTGATCTTCCCCAAAAGTTCTAGCTGTGCCAAAATCTGAAATTTTTGGATTCATCTCATTGTCGAGTAGCACATTGCTAGTTTTCAGATCTCTATGAATAATTTTCAACCTTGAATCTCGGTGAAGATAAAGAAGTCCTCTAGAAATACCAACAATTATAGCGAAACGCCTCCTCCAAACAAGTAAATGACTTTTGGCATTCTCCGAGCCACCTTTTATTGACAATGCTCCACATAATTAGCATAATATATATTTAATATTTTACCAAATAACAGTTGATGTTCAACTATGTGACTACAAAGGGTTGAGAACAAACCAAATATATAGCTATCTAAGCTTCCATTTGCCATGTATTCATAAATTAGCATTCGCTCTTCATCGTGGATACAACATCCTAAAAGCCGGATTAGATTTCGATGTTGAAGCTTGGCAATAAGCATGACCTCATTCTTGAATTCGTTTGAACCTTGTGAAGACTTCTCCGAGAGCCGTTTCACTGCTATCTCTTCTCCACTTGGTAGTTTACCCTAAGATTCAAAATATAAACAATTGCTAATCCTACTTTCAATTCAAAGATTTGGTCATGAAATGCTATTTACCTTGTAGACTGGCCCAAAACCACCCTCACCAATTTTGTTCATAAAACTGAAATTTTCAGTCGCTCTTGTAACCGTTACAATATCAAAATAAGGCAAATCTGGATTTTCCTTGTCTCCACCTTGGTTGCCCTTTAGTGCACCTAATAAGCAAACAAGCGCAGGATTGCAAAAATAAATGTTATCGATTTCTAGACACTTTGCATGTATTCACATCATCTTTCATCAAATATAGCATAAAATAGACATTTACCTTCTCGATGTGATTTTCGCTTCCAAATAAGGAACAAAACGATAAGTAAAAGTAAAAACGATGCAGCGACAATCCCCACAATAGCAATGACTTTCTTCATCTTCTTCGAACCGCGATCTGGCATATGAAAAGTAAATTTGAGGTTTTGAGAATTTTTGAGTAAGCAATAAAAACAGAAGTGATATTGTTACCTAGGTCTGAAGCTGGGATCCGAATATAGAGTTTCTCTCGTGGAGACATAGTTAGTTTCCTAACATCATTAAGTTCTCCAAACCAGACTATGCAAACATTTTCAGATCCAGGATCATCTGCTATAAAATAAGCTGTACATGAGCAATTTTTCAAGCATTCATCTCTACATTTACCCAGTGACATCACACTATTATGTACGGAAAATATCAAAAAGTCAGGCAATTTGAAACCTAAATATTCTATAAAATTTCCTCTTGCTGAACATTCAAATGAATTTTCTTGTACACATCCACCAGAAGAGTTACGCACATAGCCACTCATGCAGCTGCAAATCGGATCAGCATTTATATCGCAAACTGAATTTGCACCACAGTGTCCATAATTGTCACACTCATTCTGGGGTAATGTAAGCAACACAC
This sequence comes from Nemophila menziesii, assembly GCA_029959085.1. Taxonomy (NCBI): domain Eukaryota; kingdom Viridiplantae; phylum Streptophyta; class Magnoliopsida; order Boraginales; family Hydrophyllaceae; genus Nemophila; species Nemophila menziesii. The sequence continues at coordinate 38,257,270 of JARWIR010000004.1, read as the reverse complement.
GCCAATCATTTGTATTATTATCATATATGGAGATTTTAATTTGACCAAAGTGGTTTATACTTGTCATCGCTAAAGTGGTATTGTCAGAGATAGTGTACTCATAGTACACCTCCTCTGAACTATTGATGACCTGTCCTACATAAGGGAGGGGTATTCCGCTCCCATATAGTCCTTCCACAGTTTCCGCAACTCCACGTCTATACGTTTTAACAGGACCCTTTGAAACTCCCAACTGTGGTAGACCTTGAAGGTTAAGCCAAAAAGTATAATCTCCTTGAGAAGGATCATTTGGACTCTTCCATGATGTAAGATTAAGATTCAAACCGGTCCTCAAGTTCTTTCCGAGCTTCATGCCTGGTATTATAGCGTGAGATGGATGATCAAAACTTTCCCAGAGAATACTTGAATTTTCTTTTGTTTCCTTCAAAACAAGATTTCCTGAGTCTAATAGTTGTGCAATAATGGTATTTGATGATGCATTTGAGATATTGGTGGACCAGACGATCCTTTCTACTTTGTCAAGAAGAATCAAGTTTCCGTCACTTGCAATGGTGAGAACACCAGATGAGTCGTTTAGAGGATTATTTCTGTTTGCAATCCAAACGATCTCTTTTTCTTTAGTAGGGGTGAAATACCATATTCCCAAGTAAAACTTTTCGGAATTTCCAGGGCTGAAGAAGCCAAGCTGGAACCGATTTTGCGAGGAGATTAGGGTCTCGTTAAATGTAATTGACTTTAAAAAATTCAAGGTGTTGGTTGCTATAGATTCTTGTGATAAAATACAAGAAAAAATGTAGCAGACATTTGCAAACAAGTGGAACTTCATTACATTAATGATCTTTTATTATTTTATTCTCTGGATCAGGTTATTGGAAATTAGTAGAACTTACACAGAAAAACAAAGATAAAGATCAATATAATATAATAATTTACGAATATGATAATAGTTTAAATGATGAAAGATATGGCAATAGTGAAATATATTTTGTTGAATCAATTATTTATAAAGTTCACTTGACTGTAAAAAATTGACTTCATTTATATTTGCGTGACAAAGTAAATATGACCAAGTTTCCTAGCATGTTGCGAGAAAGATACCTAGCACACCACAAAGTGAAATCGTAAATATCTTCTTCAATACATAGCAGAATTCAAAAGATACTACAAAACACGGATATTTATTGTCTCCGACTTTCTCCCTCATACATCCTAGGAAGGGTCTTTCTTTTATCATGAATGACATGTGGGCCAACAATTGTGAACTTCAACACGTCCAAGGAGAGGAGGGCATTAGAAAGTGAGTACACCACAATTTAATGACCTAATATCGGTTTACCGTTCAATTTCTCTTTCATGAATCTGGCCAAAGGATTGATTTTCCAATGTATTTGTTGTTGACAAGCCAGTTTACCTAATGGGTTCATGACTTCAAATGGAGAGAACCATAAAATTCAGAATTCACTTTAAAACTTTAACTATTCAAGGAGCCACCTTCTTTGACAAATCAGAATGGAAAAAACCCAAAGAAACATGGAAAAACCAAAGGAAGGCCCTCCAAGGATGGGACAACTCTAACCCCACCAAAAACACACAAAATATACAAATAATTCAACAAAAGACTAAGACGATCCCAAATTACCAGAATTTTAACTAATTATTTTGAGTTTATCAATCAAGGGATGGTCCCCACCCATGACTCTTTGAGCCGACCCCCGGTCCCACCATGGTCAAGTCCCAAAAGAAGTGCTCTATTGATAACCTATTTTTCAACAATAAGCACTAGGATTGTTACAGGACACTCAACTTGAGTGACAACTGAAGTTAACTCCATTGTTGGAGCAGAACGTAAATTCCATATGTCATAATTTTCCTATCATGACTCAAGAAACTCCATTAAAATCAGGCTTGCTCTAATTAAACCAGCTAACTAAATTTTGTGATTTTTAGCTAGGCATGATGTATTCAAAATTCTAGATAGGTAAAGATTATATTTTTGACCAAGACTTAAAAGGTTTTGCTTTTAATTTTTTTTAATTTTTCCAACTTTTCCAAGATTCACTTAAAGTGCTTTTTAGCATTTTATATTTCTTATTTGTAATTATTGATGCATTCATGGGTATGAAACACAACCTCTCCTTTCTCCTTTTTGTAAAAACTTTTTTGCCAGTTTTCAAGATTAACTCTATTCCTTGTCAAAATACCTTGTTAAGGGAGTGAACTCTAAACCATGACGTAGTAGTCATACCTTGGGAGAAAAACAATGAAAGTTTAGTATTCAGGTTGCTTTGAGACTACAATGAAGTTCTTCTATGTTTGTTTTAAACTAACTTGTGTCGCATAATTTTTTGTAGGTCTTTCCATATTTTTCAACTTGTCTATGTTTTGTTAACATCCTTCAGAAAAATTGATGTGGTGAGTTGTAAGATAAAAATCATGGTCAACTGTTTACTTTTCACGATTGACCTATAGTTGTTTGGGATGGTCAAAACATCATCATCGTATTGTCATTAACCCCTGAGTATTTATGATCGCCAGCCAAGTTTTACTGATCAGCTGTTGGCGGCCATCTGATCAGCCACAGTTTGATCTTTTGATCGATTCCTGGATCAGCCGTCATTCTTAACAGTCGCCCATTAGGTGACCCTTAGATTACTCACCCAGAAAATAACACTAAGCACCAAAACCTGAAAATTGAATGTGAGTAAACCCTGTATTGCTCTAATCTCCAGAACAATTGGGCGTTATCACTTTAGAAACAATGCTAGGAACTGCTCCAATACCCCTGAATTCTTTTTTCATAGTTATTTTGTGAGGGAACCTATTCTAGAGAGAAGACAAAACATTTTCCTAAGGATATTATCCTTCAACATAGTACCATTATTTAAGTAACTAAGATTTATGGTGCTTCATTATTGCTCTACCATTGTTCAATTTCATACTTAAGAAGTGGTCCGAGAAATACCTTGGAATTCCTAACTATTGTAATTTATACCGAGGAAAGACCCGGTAAATATCCGATGTTTCGTATTTTGGACAAATATATAATCAAAATTTTAGAAATGGACATATAGGTACCAAACATTTTAGTTTTTGCTTTTTGTTATTACCTGAGTTAATTCTGCAGGAAATTGTAATCCAAGGTCCAAAATTCCCAAATTTTTATTTTTAAGTCCTAGTTGAGAAAAATTATTTTTTATGTCCTATGCCCAACTAGCTGGTTCGCACTTTTACCATTTTACCCTTCCTCTTTATGGGTACGGACCCATAAAGATGAACTATCATGGGGGCTAAGAACGTGATGGGTACGGACCCAAATACATTTTTTTCCAATGCTTTTTTATTAAGTACAAAGATATGGGGTTGGGGCTGTACCCAACACATTATTTTTGCGTGTTTATGGTTTTTTTAATGACTTTATATGGGGCAGAGCCTATGAAAAACAAAAAAACCTTTTACATGGATGTGGGCTGTACCCATGTAGAACAAACACAAAATAGATAAACTATACAAACATTTTATACCCATACCTGGCTGGCCCCATTACCAAACTATTACACACATGGGCTGTAACCATGTTGAACAAAAAAAATTACAATCTAAAACAACACTTTAAACCAAAATGGGCCAGCCCCATTGCCTACTACAACTATATGGGACTGGACCCAATACAACAAAACACAATACAACAAAAACCTAAGCCCACATGGGGCTGTACCCTTACTGAACAAAAAAAACTTAAGCCCAAATGGGGCTGGACCCACTAACAAATTTGAGCCCAATCGGCCTGGACCCAAAAACCTGCGAATGGTCAGTTTGATACGAGCGCTGGATTCGTGTTCTTGGTGGTGTCCCTCTGGTGGGTTCATGTGCAACAAATTTCAAGATCAGAGAGGTGGCGATGGATTTTCACGGCAATGGTGGTGATGTCAGTCGCTCCCAGCAGGCTGTCGGTGTATAGGCGGTGGTGGTGGGTTCATGTGCAGCAGCTTTCGAGATCCGAGAGATGGCGATGGCTTCTTCACGACGGTGGTGGTGATGACTGTCATGACGGCAGATCAGGCTCACCGGTGGGGATAAATCTCGTTTCTGCAGATCCAAACATCAACAACTGTAGTGGTGTTGTTTCTGTGACGGGAGACGAAAGTGGGGGTGGTTATGGTGGTCAGTGGGTTGCTGGTGGTCTTGGTGATGGTGGTTTGCTGGGGGACTTCGGTGGGGATGTTACAGAGAGAGCAGTAGCAGTGAGAGGATGGTGGGCGATGGTGGTGGTGGTGATGGACTTCGGTGGTTCGGTGGTGCGTTTTCTGGGCGGCGAGGTTCCAGGTCTGTTAGGGGTAGGTGGTTCGCTGCTGCTGTTGGTGATGACGGTGGTGGTGGTGGCTCGGTATGGTGATTCTGGTGAAGCAGAGTGAGGACGGTGGTGAGGGATGAGAGAGAGTGAGGATGGTGGTGGTGATGGATGGAGGGAGGTGAAGGTGGGGCTCGATGGTGGCGGTTTTGATGGTGACGGGGTGATGAAGATGAATGTGGGGGTGGGGGGTTTGTCGGGTATAGAGAGAGAGAGAGAGAGAATGGGATGGGGTGGAGGGTTTCGAATCCGTAATGGTGTTTTGGGGTAGCTTTGGTGTGTTTCAGTGTATGATAGGATTTGGGGGGGGGGTATTTTGGTACAATTATCCTTTAGTTGGAGTAGTTAGAAGGCTGGTTGGGATGGGGATTTAAAACACAAAGTTGAGTGTTTTTGGGTCTTAAAAAGCTAATGCCCCTTAATTTTGATTTATTAAGTTATGACATGGGAGGGGTAAACAAGTATTTCATAAAAAGTAATTTACATTTAACGTGTATATAACCACATATACTAATGAAAGACAAAAATGAAAATATTTGGTACTTGAATATTAACTTTTAAAAAGTTGGTTATCTATTTGTCAAAATTTAAAATAATGGATATTTGAGAGGACTTTTTCCCTTCATACCGAAATTTTTAATAAGGTAATCGGTGTATATTTCCACTTGGGAAAAAGATTCCAAGAGTACCCATCGTTTCAAAATTAGAAAAATATATATAATATATTTTCAATATGGACAATCAGGTACCCAAGATTTTAATTTGGTCCAACCGTTAGTACTTTTGTTAAATAAAACCGTTATGTATTGACATTGCCAAGTATATTAATATCTATTTGTCATTTTTCAAATTTATTAAATACTTATTTGTCCTATTCCAAATTCATTGGATGCCACAGTATCTATTCCGCTTTTGTTTTATAATCAGATTTTGTTTGCCATGCAAGCATTTAATGTGAAATAGACGAAGTGTGCTAACAATTGGACAAAATCAAAAAGTTGGGTATATATTTGTTCACTTCAAGTATTTATTTGTTCTTTTAACCACCCTCTTGGTAACCTTGAGATCTTTTTTCTTTTCGATTTTGAAAGAGATATTGTTGGTAAAAATTAACAATACCACTGGTAAAAAAATAAATTGAATTTCATATAACAAATATTCCACAAAATGTAATACAACCACTATGACAAAAGGTGGAATACCAAAACATAAAGTTATCCAAAGAAACGTAATACTACAACTATTACGAGCAATTAGAAAAAAGAACTTACATGGAAACGTTCAGAAAATAATTTAATTACAAATACACGATAAAGTGCCGTGTCAAAAAGATAATCCGGGAGTACCAGTATCTCTAACAATCGTATCCCTCTATTACTCTAATCTTTATGTCAAAAACGATTTGACCAATCATGGAGAAGAGAATATTTTCATTCTTCTTAATTTTTTGGTTCTCACATCTCTAGAATGCAAGTGACATGACAAAGGCACTATATATAGAAGAGATGCCAAGACCAAAACGTCACATTTAATTGCTGGTGATAAAAACTCTTAAATTCTCATTAAAGTCAGATGTTTTGTTGACCAATACTTGGTAACTTCCGTAACAACTGATTTAAGGAGCCATTATTCTATAATGTAAAGCCAATAATTTGAGTAAAGAGTCATCATGTCTTGGACGTTTTGTCTTTTGATAGAAATAATTTGAAGTACCAACTACTAGAATAAATCCTAGTCTCTTTTATTTTTTAATTCTAAAAGACTCCCCACGCCGGTGTCGGTCCTAGGCAGACGGGTGGCGGGGGTGGTGTGCGCTACACGCAGAACTACACCGGTAGTTTCCTCCATATTTTTGCATCGCTTTGACGACTGATGCAAGTGTCGTCTTACCCCTTGGCTTTCAGGCCTTTTTACCTGTTTAGTTATGATTGAATTCCGATGTAAGATTAAAATATGTTTACGTAAAAAGCATACCTGCAACATTGCATCCCGAGGTCAGAATGTTAAGATTCCGAGAGGGATCATTACCATCGCTATCTCCACCATGTCCACGTGGTATCACTGCTGCCATATATAAAATAAAACTACAATTTTTTACCCTAAAGTTTAAAAATATTACTTTTTCCCCCTGAAAGTTTTAAAAATTACACTAAGGCCCCTAAGTTATCTAAAATAGTCACAAAGGCCCTAAAATTTTGTAAAATTACATTTTTTACCCCTAAACTATTTTAAATTATTTTTTTACCCTTAAAGTTTTAAATCTTACACTAAGTCCCCTATGTTATCTAAAATAGTAACTAACGCCCTAGAGTTTTATAAAATTACAAATTTTGACCCTAAAGTTTAAAAAATTACTTTTTAATCCCTTAAAGTTTTGAAAATTATACTAAGACCCTTAGTTATCTAAAATAGTCACTAAGGCCCTAAGTTTGATAAAATTACAAATTTTGACCATAAAGTTTAAAAAACTACTTTTTACCCCTGAAAGTTTAAAAATTACACTAAGGCCCCTAAGTTATCTAAAATAGTCACTAAGACCCTACAGATTTATAAAAGAGTCCATTATATATTAATGCCTATTAAAAAATTTATTTAAAAAAAGCTACCTATAATAAGACTCTTTATTAAAAAATGCCTCAACCTAAAATACCCCTAAAAATAATAATTAAAAAAAAGAAAAAAGAAATTAAAAAACAAAACAAAAACTAATAATCACACGCGCGTCCGTGATTTTTTTTTTAAAATCGTCATAACTAATTCTAAAAAAATAAAAAAAAAAAATTTATATATTTGAATAAATCAAATTAATATTTACGTCTATGATTTTTTTTAGAATTTTTAGAATTTTTTTTTTAAAAATTTCGCAGACACGGAATTTCATGTTTTGAACATGGAATTCCATGCTTTAAACATGGAATTTCGTGTAAAAATCACTATTTCAAACAATGAATTTCATGTTTTGAACATGGAATTTCATGTTTTGAACATGAAAATCCGTATATGTGAAAAAAATAATTAAAAGAAACAAAAAAATCAAAAAAAAAAATCAAAAAAAATCATAGACATAAATATTAATTTGCTTTATCAAAAAATGCAAATTTTTTATTTTTCTGATTTTTTTTTTGAATTAGTTATGACAATTTTTAAAAATATTCACGGACACGCATGTGTGTGATGGAATTAGTATAGTAGGTGTTGGTGGTGGTGGTGGTGGTTGTGGTGGTGGTGGTGCTTGCTGTGGTTGTGGTTGTAGTGGTGGTTAAATACATGGTGGTGATGGTGGTGGTGGTAGTGGAAGTACCATATTATTTGTTTAATATTTAAAAATTAATATTGTATTAAAATAAAATAATATATATTAATAATACGGGTAGTAAAGGTATGAAAAATAAAAAAGGGATGTTTTCTTTAAATAATTAATTCATTAGGTATTTTTTTATAAAATAAATTATTGAAGGTTTAAAAAAATATTAGACTACTCTATGAGAATGTTTTCTCTAATAACCCCTTTATAAAATTACAATCTTAACCTCTAAACTATAAAAAATTACTTTTTTAACCCTTAAAGTTTTAAATACCCCAATATTATCTAAAAAAGTTCACTAGAGTCCTTAATTATTTATAAAATTTTAAATTATCCACTAAATTTTTTGTAAAATTCCCTATTTCCTTAATCTTGTATTTCTTTCCACTAATTTCCAAAAAAATGAAAAATTATACAACATTTACTCACCTCCTAAAGTATTGTTTTCTCCAATTTTAGTAACTAATTAACACATACTAATCACTACTATATTCGGAAATCAAAGCATCTAACATAAAAAGACAAATTTAATAATTTTAAGAAAATGGGAAAAAATTAAAAATAAATGAGTTGATGGATTATATACCTTAAATGCTGAAGATTTGTGTTTATTATTTGATAATCAAGCACCAAAAAGCAAAAAAACAAGAAAAAACAAGCTAGATTATAATTAAAAAAAATTAAGAATTTAAAAGAAAAATTGATAAAATCATGAAATCCTTACCTTTGTAGTTGAAAATAGGTGTTTGTAGTCTCGTGTGGTGTCTCGCCGGGGTGTGGGTGGGATTTAATGGAGAAGATGGAGAATAATAGGAGTTTGGCGGGGTTTTATATATTTCCGATAAGGTCTTTAGCAAGGACACTGTCCTTGCAAAAGAACAAAGTCGTCGCTAAAGACTGGCCAATTGGACGGGCGGGAATATAGACCGCCTTATGCGTGTCAAATTATTTGGAAAAACTCTTTAGCGAGGATTATGTCCTCGCTAATATCTTTTTTTAACATTCAATGCACTAGAATATTTATACTAATATCATTATTCAAATAATAAAATAAAAACAAACACAAATTAAATCTAATAACATTCCAACAAATTACAATTCAAAAAATTACAAATCCAAATTAATTCGAAAATATGACAAAATAATAAAAACTTGTTAAAGAACTAATCGGTCTCGTCCCATCATCAACTATTACGGGTTCATCATCACTATCGATATATATATATATATATATATATATATATATATATATATATATATATATATATATATATATATATATATATATAGTCTCCTCATCAGTCTCGAACTCGTCTAACATGCCATCATATACAGTGTCCTCGACTTCAACAACGGTTTCTGGTACATAGTTAAAAATCGAAAGATCGATATATATTCCTTGTCCAATAGTTAGATGTAACATTGGGTACTCCGAATCCAAGTTCGTATCAGCCAACGGAACGTTGATCGGATCTGGACCAGTGAAAACTGATTATGCACCAAATAATTCGGGACTCCATGTGTGTCAGTCGTTCACCTCCCAAACAACTTTCCACCCATTTTCCTTCTTACTTGCGTTAATTTGATCAATGTAAAAGACCTTTTTTGCTTGAGTTGCTAAGATGTAGGGTTCTTCTATCCACCAAAAAGAACTTGTGTTGATCATTGTTGCCTCGTGTTCTGTTTTTCACAATTTCTTTTTTCCGTCGGTGTGATACCACTGACACGCAAACAACACAACTGAACACCGACCAGTGAATTTAACCTCAACAATCTTGACCAACTCACCATAAAAAGTATCTCCACCCGTGATAGTACGAAAATAACCAGTTTATAAACAAATACCCAACTACAAAACTAATTATCGAGGGAAAACAAAGTAACCAACCTGTGATGGTACAAACTCCATAATATTGAGTTACTCTCTTTTCTCCCTTGTCACGTGTAACCCAATTGACCCCATCCACAACGCAAGAATCATATCGATATACGGCGCCATTAGACATGTTGGACAACAAAAGCAATTCTTCGGTAGCAAGGGGATCACCAGCTCGTGCACTAAATACACCTTTACTGAACATCAGTTATTAATTAAAATATAGTCAATTTAATTGAGAAAATCATAAACTTTTATACCTTTTTCATGAACCATTGACGAAACTTCTCTCGGTATTTTATTTCTTGATAAGGAGAGAAAGTGAGGATCTGAGTTCCCTAAACAAAAAACATAGTATTAACAATCAATAATATGATATTTAAATAAATGATTTTAATTCAAATTATTTACATCATATAGTGTTTGGATCTCATCGCAATTACGAAGGATGTACCAATCAATGTGTTCCTTCTCTTTGAAGGGTAAGTAACCAAATAGTTTTTTTTACCAATTGGCTTGCACTATCTCTTAAACACTAATATTTCCTTGGGTTCAAGAATCATCTCACGTGTCTACCCGGATTGTTGAATTTTTTACTTTCCTCTCGACGGTACCAAGATATAAAAGTAAATTTTTCCTCTACAGCGTATCCCTCGGCGATTGAACCTCTGGCCTGGCCGGATTCTAAATATATTCCTTGAGTTTATTCAAGTACCTCTCAAATGGGTACACCCAATGCATCTGAACCGGGCCTCCTAACCGAGCTTCCTCCTACAAGTGCACAACAAGATGGACCATAATGTCAAAAAAAGCAAGAGGAATAATCATCTCCAACTTTCTCATAAGCTCGACCACTTTAGACTTTCTGGAGTCCAATTCTTTTTTACTCAGGTTCTTCTTACAAATATTTTCTGAACACGTTGCACAACCCAATAATCGGACTGCTAATCGGTTTGTTGTCAATTAACCCTGGATATTAGCCACGAATATAAATTTTATCAAAATATGACAGTCATGGGATTTCATACCAATAATCTTCCCCAAATCACTCTGAATGTTGTTTTGCAAGCTAGAAGCGAAACCATAGGTAAACTTTTGCACCTTTAACTAATCTAGAAACACTCGTCGCTTATTAGTTGTCATCGCATACTTTGCCCGTGGTAGAATGGTTTTACCTCGTAAATCCACAAATAACCACAAATCTTGCATGATACCCATGGTTTCCAAATCTTTTCTCGCCTTCACGTTATCTTTGTTAATTTTCCCATCTAAACCAACAACTGTACTGAGTAGAGCATCACACACATTCTTCTCACAATGCATCACAACAATGTTATCTTTCAACAAGTTTTTCGACCAATACGGTAAACGGTAGAATATGCTATTTTTCTTCCAATTTGACTCCCGAGGCCTAGTTTTCTATACCACCTTGCCACTGAATTCCTTGTGATTTCTTGGAAACACAATTGGCAACCCATCTAACTGCATTCGAATATCTACGGGGACTATGTTTCCTAGGAGGGGCCCTATCACCGACTCTCATGTACGAAGATGCGTCTTTACTAAAACGATGGTTTAGAGGTAACCACCGCCTGTGATCAAAATAAACAACTCCTTTATTCACCCACGTGGAAGGATTATGATATATGCATTCAGAACAAGTTAAGTAACCTTGACTCGACCATCTTGGAGTGTACGATCTAGCCGGGTAATCATTCGTCGTGAACAACAAACTAACCTTCATTACAAATTCCTCCTTCATATGTGCATCCCATGTAACTATCCCCGTGCCTCACAACGTTTCCAACTCATCAATAGCAAGACGGAGAAATACATCCATATCATTTCTAGGTACACGAGGACCCGGTTTCAACAGAGTAAGCATAGATATATATTCGTTCATGCATAACCAAGACGGCAAATTGTAGATCGTCAATATAACCGGCCACATGCTATATGATTTGTTTTGCATGGATAAAGGACAAAGACCATCGATCCCCAAATCAAGGATTACATTACGTGGTTCACTAGCAAACTCGGGATTTATCTCGTCAAATGTTTTCCAACTATGACCATCGACGGGATGACACAACACATCTTTGTCGTTACTCTTTCTGATTGGGTGCCAAATCATATTTTTAGCGGTGTGTTTTGAAGCATACATTCTCTGTTACCTACGCGCAATTAAAGAATAACGCAGCTTCTTATGTGAAACTTTCTTCCCCTTCTTCGGTTCCCACCTTGATTCTCCACAAACTAGAAATTTCTCAAGATTTTCATTCTCCTTATAATACAAAACACAATCATTCAAACACAAGTTGATCGTAGTGTATCCCATGCCCAAACGTTTCAACTTTCTACTGCAATCCACATAAGAATTAGGTAAATTATGACCTTTAGGCAAAACACGACCCAACAATTGAAGAAGTTCGGTAAAAGAGGTGTTTGTCCATTTGTTCTTCACTTTAACATGCATTAAATTTGCTATGAAATCCAAAGAACTCATCTTAGTACAATTGGGGTTCAAATCTTTCTCCATTTCCTTGAACAACGCGTCGTAACACCCACAATCATTTCTATTAAGATTCTCATCACGTATCTCGGTGTCATCGGAGTGGCCGCCAGTTTTGATAATGGCTCCCAAATCATCCAACACATTACCCATTATATTATCTTCGTTTGGTTCATCCAAGGGAATTACTACTTTTTCCCCGTGTTTCGTACATACCTCATACTATGACCAAATACCCCATTGAAAAAGATTCCCTTGAACTTCGTCAATTGGAAACTTTCAATTATTATAATAATGATTACATGGACAAAATATTTTACCGACTGGATTCATTTGTTTTCTCGCAAAATCAATAAACTCTAATAAACCCGAAATATATTCCCTCGTAACCATTTTCTTTGATTTAATCCAACTCTTGGCCATTACCGGGTTCATTATCTAAATTAAATTAAACAATTTATTATTATTCTCAACTATTTAAATTACATTTTAGATCCTACCATTATAATAAATTATTAAAATACCCCTAAGTTATCTAAATAGTACACTAAGGCCCCTAGTTTATTATTTAAATTACATTATAGTCTCTACAATCATATCAAATTACAAATATGCCCCTCAGATATCTATATAGTTCACAAAGTCTGTAAATTATTTTTCCATAAACAATCCAACTCTTAATACTATTATGAATTATAAACCATATTAAAAAATAACACAATATTAAAAAATAACAATTATATCACAAAATATTAACAATATAGCACCTAGAAAATACTCAATAATACAAATTTTAATTATCTAATACAAAATATAACAACAATTATATAATTTAAACAAAAAATTTAATTTTCTTAGAAAATTCCTAATTTGTGGACAAAGTGATGGATAAATTTGCTTTAAAATGGGACCCACAAGATTTAGATGTACAAGAGAAGTTTCGTTATTGATGGGTCTGGAAATTATTTGTGGAGTAGGGCAAAAATTTTGGAGAATTTTGGGATTTTTTTTGAGTTTTTGGGGATTCATTCGCATCACTCGCTAACTGCCTGCTGGTTATGCTGTGGATCTCCCCACCTAGCTAGGCGTCAACTCCCCCTCAACTGCTTACGCCTAGTTAAAATTCTAGGCATTTTCGCCTAGCGCCTTAGTCGCCGTCGAATAGGCGCCTAGCCCGTCTAGACACTGATTACTGGCAAAAAATGGTCGCTTAGCCGCTGATTAATGAAAAAAAATGTCCGCATAGACCTTTTTCTTATTTTTCTTATTCTCGAGAATTCTTTAATTGATATTATAACTCAATTTTTAGTACTTTTATATTTACTATAGTGTTGGTAGATAAATTTTATGACTTAAATTGTTAAAATTGCTCTAATTACTACATACATATTACTAAATATATAAAATTACACATCAGAATTCAAAACTGTATAATTCCGCCTAAGCCCCGTGTAAACCCACCTAGGCGCTACGTCCCAGTCGACCGCCTAGCACCCAAAACCGAGATCTACATCATAGCCTGCTGGTTAATTTTTATTCAAAAAATTATTTAGGGAGGACATTAACTCCTCGCAAAAGATACATATAGTTCTCGCTAAAGATCGATCAATGTCCTCGCAAAAGAGACGATTTTTAGCGAGAACCCGCGACGTCGAATTTCTTTTTTATTTATTTCCATCTACCATTTAATCCACCCAATTTTAGACAAGGACAATGTCCTCGCTAAAGGTTGTCCTCGCTAAAGATACGATCTTAGCGAAGACCCACAGACCATCACTAAAGAGTTTCTCGCTAAAGAACAGCCGTGTAATAGTGTGTATTGAGGAAGAAGGAAAGAAATAAATAAATTATCGTGTATAATATTTATACAAAACTCTAGTTTTTTTGCATACACATATTTGTAGTATGTAAAATAAATTGTAGATAAGAATATATGTTGAGATTAATAATTATATAAAATAATGTTAGATATCACTTTAAATTATATTATATTTTTATCATTTTTTAGATGGATTTTAAATAAATTATATGTAATTTTTTTTTTTGATTTTTTTATGATCAATCTACCTAAAGAGCGATAAAAATACGATGTAATTTGAAAAGATATCAAACGTTACTCGCAATTATATTTAAGTTATAAATTCTATTTCAATATTTTAATGCAATTGTTTTGCTCATCATCTATTCTCTCAACCGACACTGAGAAACCTACTTATATAGAAGGCACATATTGTGCTAGAACAAAGAAGCAGCCCTTACATCTTGTCGTTAGGCCATAAAGCCATCAAATCTTGTCCTCATAAATTACATTATTTCTGTATGCCATCATTGACTTGCATGGTTTCAATAAAAAAATTTGTTATCAAAATATTAAAGACTATCCTACCTACTACTTCAATTCCATAATAATTGTTTCTTTAAAGTTTTTTACACATATTAAGAAACTAAAAACTAGGTAACTTTAAGTTTAATTATCAATATATCTTTAATTATAAAAAAGAGAAAATTAAATATTTAGTTGATAAAAAATTATAAAAAAAAAATAGAATAAGAAAAAGCTCATTTATTTTGCTTTAAAATTTTAAAAATAACATACATCGAGGAATATATATTTTTAGCTAAAAAAACTATTATTAAAAAATAGAGATAGTAATAAAGATAACTTGGTCTTTCTTGCCTTTTTATGAATTATCTTTTGCACCATATAATATGCATGAAAGCCATAAGTCAATCAATATTATTTATTATTTATATGATTATTTAAATATTTTTTATAAAATATTTTGATATTTTATATATTTATAAAAAATACAAATTATAATATCTCTATTTACAATCATCGATTCTTTAAAATTCTTCCATACATATTCAAGAATCTAAAATATAGACAAAATTCAAATAAAATGACGATATATTCATAAATATTAATAGTAAAAAAATTAAATAATTAATTTTTGAAAGTGTTAAAAAATGATAAAATAAGAAAAATATCATTTATTTTGTGTTGAAAGTCTAAATATAATATGTTAGATTTATGGCTTAAAATTTTGTTTGTAAGAATTAATCTATATAGTTATTAATCCTAATATCTTCATATATTTATAAATACATTATTTTGTATATATTATTAGTTAACTTGATTAATTGATAGTCGTCATTACTCTCATTTGCAATCAATCCTTTATAATAAACTTTTTTTGTCCGCGGTTTTTTTTCTGAGATGTATTTTCTACGTATATCGGTGTTTCTTTCATTTTTTGTTTATTATTTTATCTTTTATCCGTGATCATAATTATAACAAACTGGTACCGGAGCTTAAGAATAAAAAAACGAAAAAAAATAAAAAAGGAGAAGATCGGAAAAAAAATCAGGTATTACTGAAGATTTGTCAAACTGCGAAGATTTTGTAATTAAAAATTATATTCATATTACTTGTCAAGAAACAAATATTTTGGATATTAATTATGAAATTTGGACACTTTCGAAAAATAAATAAATTAGGGTTTCTCTTTTGAAATTCAAGTTTTTAAAGTTCAAGCACAATAATTCGATCTTTTATATAACAATAAAATTCGAAACTTTGTTCTACTTGTTTCAAAAAACAAAAAGGCACAAAAATCATTAAATTTGCCAAGAATTGAAAGAGATATTAAATTTAGGGTTTCTTAAAATTTTGAAATCTAAATTAAATTTCATCTCCCACGTTGTACATCTATTGAAAAATTGGTAGTTGAGTCATGTTCTACTCGTCAAGATAAAGAAAACGACATCGAGTTTGTTAAATTTGGTGAAGAAATAGAGTCGTACCAACCGAGTAATTTGATTAATTGTAGCAGGTAAAATTCTTTAATCGGGTGAAGAATAAGGCCAGGGATACGCGATCCGATACACAACACTACTTATTTGTCAAAAATACAAGCACAAAAACATCAAAGAATGTCGGAGACATATTCAGAGTTGAGCTACGTAACCTCGCTCAAATTTCTTATTATGTGTCATTGGTCATAAAAAAAAAGAGTGAGAGTAAAGGACGTTGACATTTGTCGTTTAAACCGAGCCCTTCAGGAATTTTTCAATTATGATATATAGATCAATTAATTCTTGGATTTAGTTGGCATGCCATTTGATATCGGCCCTTCGAGACTTATTCAGCCATTCGAGGATTTTTGAAAGAAGATTAGAGATATTTGAATATTGGTGATTTATTTCTTGACTCCTAAGTGGATTTTTCGTCTAGATGGAGATATTATCAGGTTTTTTGGACCTCGATTACCAAATTTGTGTCAAGGTGGAGATTGTTAAACTTATGATCCGAATTCTTTTTTGTAAGACCTGACACATCTAGTTATTAACCCTACTATATCAATTTACCTATAAATACGTTGTATTGTATATATCATTAGTCAACCGGACCCGATCAATTGGAAGAAGTTATTAGACTCTTCTTTGTAATCAATCATCTATTGTAAAATCTTTTTATCTTCCCGTAGTTTTTCCCTAATTTGGGTATTCCACTTAGAATGACTTCCTTTCGTTTTTCATTTATTTCTTTTATCTTTTATCTGTGATGCTATACCTAACATGATATATATTGTGAATAATTTTATTTAGCTAAAAAATCTATTAATTATGGAATAGAAATAGTAATATTTTATTAAGAATAAAAATAATATAAAGAATGAATTTTTTTATTTTTTTAAAATGATAATTGTTTGTGAATAATTTTTATTAATAGTAGTGATAATTTTTTAGAGAACTGAAAAATAGAGGAGTGAGTCAAATTAACTTAATTATTACTCCTAGTTTCCCAAATTTCCCAAAAGAAAAAAGAATTATTGGACAAATTCTCAATATCCTAAGTGGGGACAGCAGTCGTCACTGCCTCCGATAATTGCCCTTTCACTGCCTCCCGTGATGTCCCTTTCTGCCTCTAATCCGTTGTAATTTCTATGGATCCTCATCTTTAACAACCATGATTCAGCAATAATATTATATTATTTTTACCGTTTTTTCTTACTTCTTTCTGCAGTAGTTCGGTTAATCTTCATCCTCCTGGTAAGTTCTACTGACTCAAATAATCAGCAACAACTAACAAGCTTGATCTTCCTTCAATCTACGAATGAAGTTCTTCTTGTTCACCAATATTTGCTACATTTTTGTTTGCATATTTTCAGAAAACTCTTTTGCAGCCAACACCTTGAACCTATCACAGTCGCTTACTTTTAACGAGACCTTGATCTCATCGCAAAATAGGTTCCAGCTTGGCTTCTTTAGCCCTGGAAATTCTAAAAAGTTTTACTTAGGAACATGGTATAACACCCCAACTAAACAGATCGTGTGGATTGCGAACAGAAATAATCCTCTGAACGAGTCATTTGGTGTTCTCAATATTGGAAGTGACGGAAACTTGATTCTTCTTGACAAAGAAGAAAGGATCATCTGGTCAACAAATATCCAGAATAAATCAATAAATATCACTGTTGCACAACTATCAGACACAGGAAATCTTGTTTTGATGGATGCAAAAGAAAACACAAGTATTCTTTGGCGAAGTTTCGATCATCCATCGCACGCCATAACACAAGGTATGAAGCTTGGGAAAAACTTGAGGTCTGGCATAGATTTTAATCTTACATCATGGAAAAGTCCGGATGATCCTTCTCGTGGAGATTATACCTATGTCCTTGACGTTCAAGGTTTATCACAATTTATAATTTTAAAGGGACCTTTAAGAAGGTATAGACGTGGTGTTTCGGAAACAATGGAAGGACTATATGGGAGTGGAGTATCCCTCCCTTACATAGTAAAGGTTATCAAGACATCAGAGGAGGTGTACTATGAGTACAGTAGTAACGATAATACAACTTTGGCAATGACAAGTATAAACTACTATGGCCAAATTGAAATCGCCGTGTATGATAATAATACAAATGATTGGCGCGTGCTAATAGCATTACCCCAGAACAATTGTGACAATTATGGAGTCTGTGGTACAAATTCTGTTTGTGATATAAATGCTGATCCGACTTGCATATGCTTGACTGGTTATGTACGTAATTCTTTGGGTAGATGTGTACAAGAAAATCCATTTGAATGTTCTCAAACAGGATATTTTATAGAATATTTGGGTTTTCAGTTGCCTGACTTTTTGGAGTTTTCTATGATAACTAATACATCAATGGATCAACGTAAAGATGAATGCTTGAAAAATTGCTCTTGTACAGCATATGCCATTGCAGATGATGAAACTGGACTTCGGAATGTTTGCATAGTATGGTTTGGAGAACTTAATGATGTTAGGAAACTAACAATGTCTCCACGACAGAATCTCTATATTCGGATCCCAGCTTCAAATCTAGGTAACAATATCCCTTTGGTTCTTATTTTTTATACATATATATGCCTAAATTACTAGTCTTACTAAACTATTACGTCATATTTACCTCCATATGCTAGATTCTGGTTCAAAGAAGCTAAAGAAAGTGCTTGCTATAGTGGGGATAATCGTTGCATCGTTGTTACTTCTCTTTATTGTTTTGTTCATTATTTGGAAGAGAAAATCACATCAAGAAGGCAAGTGTCTCCTCCTTCGATTGTGTTCTAGTTTAACCTTGTTTAACGATGAAATGAACATCTAGTTCATGTCTAGACTTCGGTAAAATTTATATTCTGCAATCCTGTGCCCATTTGCTTCACAGATAGAAGACAGGGCAGCCGAGTTGGAGACAAGGAAAGTCCAGAATTGCCTTATTTTGATATTCTAACAGTTACAAAAGCAACTGAAAATTTCAGTTCTATGAACAAAATTGGCGAGGGAGGTTTTGGGGCGGTGTACAAGGTAATTAGCATTTCATGACCTAATTTCCAATTATAACTAGGATCATGAGAAATTACTTATTTTAGTTGTTTGGAAATTTAGGGAAAATTACCGAGTGGACAAGAGATTGCAGTAAAACGACACTCGGAGAATTCTTCTCAAGGAGCAAACGAATTCAAGAATGAGGTCTTGCTTATTGCAAAACTTCAACATAGAAATCTCATCCGTCTTTTAGGATATAGCATCCACAGAGAGGAGAAAATGCTAATTTATGAATACATGCCAAATAGAAGCTTAGATGGCTATATATTTGGTTTGTTCGCAACCCTTTGTAGTCACATAGATGAACATCCTTTTGTTATGTAAAATTCTAATATTTTTGATAATAAAGTGGATCATTGTCTACTGAAGGTGGCTCGGAGAATGACAAAAATCATTTACTTGCTTGGAGGAGGCGTTTCTCTATAATTATTGGTATTTCTAGGGGACTACTTTATCTTCACCAAGATTCAAGGTTAAAAATTATTCACAGAGATCTCAAAACTAGTAATGTGCTACTCGACAATGAGATGAATCCAAAAATTTCAGATTTTGGCACCGCTAGAATTTTTGGTGATCAGCAATTAACCAAGAAAACCAAAATGGTAGTTGGAACCTTGTAAGTATTTATATGATTTGTCTAGATCAGTTAAAAATTTACAATTGACTTTAACTTATTTTGTTAACTTTAAAATGGCATTCAGTGGTTACATGGCTCCGGAGTATGCCATGGGTGGCGTCTTTTCAATGAAATCGGATATCTTTAGTTTCGGGGTTCTTGTATTAGAAATAGTAAGCGGAAAAAGGAATAATGACCAATATATCTATCTAGATCAGGAATTCAATCTTCTAGGCCTCGTAAGTTGGTGATTAGCAAACTTATATATCGGTGTTTGTTTCTACATCATGCTAACAAGATATAATTACAGGCATGGAAACTATGGAGTGGTGGAAAAGCTAATGACCTTATCGATTCATTTATGGATGAATCATTTCCGATGTCTGAAGTATTGCGGTGTATACATGTTGGTCTGTTGTGTGTACAACAAAGACCTGAGGATCGGCCAACAATTTCATCTGTCCTCTTGATGTTGGATAGTGAGAATGCAATTCTACCACAGCCTGAACACCCTGGGTATTATACAGAGAGGGTTTTTCATGAAAATGGTTCCCAGTCGGATGACAGACTTCAGACAATAAACGAGATGACAAATACCACGATACAAGGTCGATAAGGAGGAATGTAATCTATATAATTGTTAGCTAATGTTATTAATAGTGTGTATTTTATATCATATTCTGAAACAAATACAGGAGAAATTAAAACATACTTTTAAGTAATGTTCAACTAAGAAAGACAATTGAATAAACACGTCTTTAATCAATCAATGTCTTGAGATAGTAAAAAGTATTTTGGGATAAAAAAATGTAAATACTCTATAGTTCATGTATCCACATTGATATCCCATTCATGTATTTACATTCAAAGGTTAGTCTAGAATGTTCATCCATTAGTATAAATAGTGGATTTTTTATCTCATTTGTAATAAGTCATTTTATAAGAAAAAATTTATCGTAAACAAAGGTATTTTAGTATCTCTCTTAGTCTATTCTTTCTCTGCTAAATATTGTCCAACACCCAAAATAAATTGTTATCAAAGTTTGGTTGCAAAATCACTCACTGTAAACAACTCATCACCCACACAAAAAATTGGTATTCCAGATGGAGAAAATTTTAATTTCTGGAATATCAAAATAAAAGCGATCCGTGTCACAAGGTTTATGAAAATATGCTGAAAATGGATATAATCGATCAGAAACAACTGAAGAAATGAATTTCAATCAAATTCAAGAGTTGAAAGCATCCATACAAAAAGAAAGATCGGCCCTTCGTTACATTCAAGAAGGTGTTTCAAACTCAATTTTTTCAAAAATTATGAAAACACAAGCAAAGAAAGCTTGGCACAATCTAAATCAAGAATATCAAAGAGATGGAAGACTAAGATCTATCAAACTCCTAACTCTTAGGAGAGAATTAAAAAATATTAAGATGGAAAGAAAATGAATCTTATGTATTTTTTTTTTCAAACAGGTTAACTGAAATAGTAAATCAAATTAAAATGAATGGTGAGAAAATCATTGACAAAAGAATTATCGAAAGAATCCTCATTAGTTTTTCCAAAAGGGTTGATTAAAAAATAATAGTGATTGAAGATACAAAATACATTTCCACAATGAGTGTTCAAGAATTGATGAGTTCACTTGAATAATTTGAGCTGAGATTAAAATGACACTCTGAAGAACCTATTGAGAGTGTGTTTTAATCAAAATGCAACTTCAACAATCAAGAGCAAAAATCAAATCAAGAGAGAGGTGAATCGTCAAGAGGAGGAAGAAATAATCGAGGTCGTGGCTAAAACTCAAGAGATCGAGGAAGACAACAATTTAAAAAGAAAAATGATTATGAAGAATCATCTCCAGAATGCAGAATTTGTAAAAGAAAAAGTCATTCAAAGAAAGATTGTTGGTTTAAAGGAAAACCACAATGTCATCACTGCAAAAAATTTGGGCATATTAAAAAAGATTGTCTATTCAAAAATGATTGAAAGTTTAACTAAAGAAAAATAAGATAGAGGTAATATCTTTTAAACTTGTCAAGTTGCGAATTCGAAAACTGACATTGTATAGTATTTGGATAGTGGTTGTAGTAATCACATGTCATGAGAGAGACATGGATATTGTAGTAACTTCACCTGTAAGAATGAGAAACGTTGACGTTGTTCCCTCTCATAGAAAATGAACTATTGGTGTACAAACGAAGACAAGGACGAGGCTCTTTGGAGATGTGCTTCATGTTCCTATGCTAAAACAAAATTTCTCAAGTGTTGGTCAAATGGTGGAGTACGGATATGGTCTTTACTTTGGAAATGGTGGGTGCATAATTTTCGACAAAGGACACAAGACACCAGTATTTGAGAATCCAAAACAAGTCATTGAAAAAGTAGTTATGGACAAGAGAAATTTTCCATTTACTATGAAGTACGTGAGTAATACCGCAATGAAGGAAGGAGTTATAGATAATTCATGGCTTTGGTATAAATGATTAGTCCATTTGAATTTCAATAGCCTAAAATTATTACATCAAAGGAATATGGTTCAAGGTCTTCCAGAAATTCAAGATAAAGATGATGCATGTGAAGGTTGTGCGCTTGGATAACACCATCGTCAATCATTCCTAAAAGGAGCAGCTCGAAGAGAAACTCAAGTTCTTGAGCTTGTTCATACCGACGTTTGTGGTCCAATGAGTATTCCATCTCATGGTACCAATCGTTACTTTATTATTTTTATTTATGATTTTTCAAGAATGACATGTCTTTATTGTATGAGAGAAAATATGAAGTTTTCAGAGTATTTACACAATTAAAATTTTTTGTGAAAAAACAAAGTGGTCCTTCCATAAAAATTTTGAGAAACAATAATAAAAAAGAATACACTTCACGAGAATTTTATAAATTTTGTGAAGAAGAAGGCATTGATAGACAATTCACCACAACTTATACTCCACAACAAAGTAGAGTTTGTGAAAGGAAAAATCAATCTGTAATGGAAATGGAAAAATCAATGATCCATGGAAAGAGTTTGCCAAAATCATTTTGGGGTGAAGCCATTTATACATCTGTGTATTTTCTCAATATATCTCCAACAAAACCACTTCGAAATCAAACACCACTCGAACCATGGGATGGAAGAAAACTTGACGAGTATTTGGGAGCATTTGTTATGCACAAGTACCCAAGGTGAAAGGACAAAAACTTGACGAGTCAAGTGAAAAATGCATTTTTGTGGGATATAGCCCGAAGTCAAAAGCATATCGACTCTATAATTTGAATACTCATAAAATTATTATTAGTCGAAATGTGATCTTTGTGAAAGTACTTCGTGGGATTGGAAGGAAAAGAAGATTGAAAGAAAAGAAATTATTTCATTGGAGGAAATTAAGACTCAAGTGATGATAATGAATTGCCGTCAATTAAGTTCAGGTTCATCTTCTACAAAATCAAGTCCAAATTCTTCTCCAAACTCAACACCGAAAAAAATGCGAAGGTTGAGTGACATTTATGCAAGTTGAAACTTTTTTATAGTTGAGCCAAATTCATTTGAGGAAGTGGTGAAACAAGAGTCATGGAAATATCCATGGATGAAGAAATCAAAATGATTGAGAAAAACAAAACTTGGGATCTTGTCGAGAAACCAAATGAAAAAGAAATAATTGGTGTAAAGTGGATTTAGAAGATAAAGTATAATCCTTATGTCATTGTTTATATGAACAAGGCAAGTCTTGTCGTCAAAGGTTATTCTCAACAACCTGGAGTCGACTACAACGTAACCTTTGCACCAGTTGCAAGGCTTGACACAATTAGAGCCTTGATTTCTTTTACGGCACACAAAGGTTGGATTCTTTATCAATTGGATGTTAAATCAGCATTTCTCAATGGGTAATTAAAAGAAGAAATTTATGTTGAACAACCGCTAAGCTATGTTGTTCAAGGAAATGAAGAAAAAGTGTACAACGTAAAAAAGACATCGAATAGTTTGAAGCAAATAGCTTGGTATAGTCAAATTGATGGTTATTTCAATACATATAGGCTTGGTAAAAAGCAAAAGTGAGTCGACGTTGTATGTGGAAAGACAAGGTAACTCAAACATCCTCATTGTTGCTTTATATTTTGATGACATAGTGTTTACCGACAATGATAATAACATGGTGGAAAGGTTCAAGAAAGACATGATGAAATAGTATAAAATGAGTGAGATGAGATTGCTTAGATAATTTATTGGTATTAAAATCAATCAAGATGACAATGGAATTTTTATTTCACAAAAGATATATGTCGAAAATGTGTTGAAAAAATTCCAAATGTTTTGATGCAAGTATGTTGACACACCTATTGTTGTGAAGGAGAAGTTCAAAAAAGAAGACGACGCTGAAAAAGTTGAAGGCACTCTTTAAAAGCATGGTGGACAATTTGCTTTATCTCACAACAACAAGGCCAGATATCATGTTTGTTACAAGCTTGCTATCTAGATTCATGAATAATCCAAGTCAAATTCATTTTGGAGTCGAGAAAAGAATTCTTCGTTATCTACAAGGAACTCTAAACCCCTACCAAGTAACCTTTCTTATTTACCAAGTTATTAGTCATATATATAGACTTTGATTATGTAAGATTATATACACCATAGATTCACAATTTAGTCTCTTTTTTTTTGTTTCCGAGCATTTTTGTCTCTCGCTTTATTAAATGTATCTATTCTCTAGTTTTATATTTTCCATTTATAATAAATCTATCAATTCTCATTTTAAATATGGTAAAGTCAATAGATAATTATTGAAGAAAAACGAAAAAATGTGCATCTCTCTTCAAAGTTAAACGTAGACGAAAAGACTCCAGTAGACAGAGCTATACAAGCAAACCATTGATACTTTCAAAAAATATTTAGTTTTACTACCAAAATTGGAGAAGTCTAAACTAGATTAAACACTAACTACACAAAGAAGTCCTTTCTTCGCTCTTAACCAAAGAGGAAATAAAGACTTATTATCCCATAAAAGATTTATAGGAAGCGGCGCGGAACAACGTTACACCTGTATTGAAAGTATGATTCTCATTCTCAAGTAAGACTGACAAAAATGAGTTCAACTCGAGCCTAACCAAAGATAAAAAAGTCCAACCTATATAATTTCTTCTATAACCTTGGTTGAAAAAACTGATCATTTGGTCTTCGGATTGAAAAATTAGAATTTTGTTTGGCCTGGACTGGAACCTGTGACAGAGCCACATATACTTGAGGGGGTTCTTGCCCGCTCCCTAAAATTTTCAAATTCTTTCTTTGTCTTTTTAATTTTTAAAATTTATTTTATTAGATTTAATCATTTCATTTATAAGATAATTAAGCTTTAAATAATAGATACTGAGACTAATAATGTAATATTTTACATAATATAAGGACTAATAGTGAATTTTTTTGTATAATATTAAGACTTATTTTATAATTTTCCATAATATATGGACCAACCAGTGCAAATATGTCAAAAAAATCAAGAATATTGCTTCAACTCGGTGGCTCCCCTAACAAAATTTCTTGTCTCCGCCTCTACTCACTCAATCCGCATAGTGTTTTATTTTTTTCCATATATGAAGCTTTTTTTCATAAAACCATTCTCAATTTTCAGTCTCTTTTCACAATTTATCTTTTTTTTCTTTTCATAAATATAGTTTAAATCATTATTTTGAATCTATTTATTATAATTATAGTGGTTAGATGAGTTGAGTCAAATGAGAAAGTGATAATGAATGAATACTAATTTTTATTTTCTAAGCTATTAATATATAATTTCAGATAGAGAAAAGGACTATGTAGGTATCTATGGAATTCGAAAAAGGACGTCGAAGTACTCATATTATAAAATAGGATTTTTAGGTATTCAACGTTTTCTTTTTATCCAACCATTAGTGTTTATGTTATCTTACACATTAAGTATGATGTAGAGCCTATGTGGACTTGGTTTAAAAAAAAAAATTAGGTACCTAAAAAGTCTATTTTATAGCATGGATATTCAGAAGTCTCTTTTCAAATTACATAGATACCACGAAGTTTTTTTCTCTTTCAGATATAAAAAGTTGACCGCTATAATTTTCATTTATTTGATCTTAATTAAATACTTGGCTAGCCACCCATTTAGACTTTCAAGCTTATGTTCTAGAATTTTAGTTTATTTTATTTGAACACTTATTACAATATTCTACATGGTTATCATGAGAGAGGAAAAATATAAATATATAAAGAGATAATTGTTTCATCGTGATATTAAAAAAATTGAAAATTTGGACTTTAAGACTTTATAAGTTTAAAAAGGATTTCGGTCACTATTATGGAGATTGGAGAGCATTGAACATGTCATCGGAGTTTGTTGTAATCTATATTATCATCAAGTCTTCATATGACAATGAGAGTTTTGACAGAAAGTAGAACTTTCTAACTTTTGGCTTCAAGATAAAAGGCATAAAAAACTTGCTACGAGCCAAATAAACAAATATTCCGTACAAAAAAATGGCATGTGTA
Source organism: Nemophila menziesii (assembly GCA_029959085.1). Classification (NCBI taxonomy): domain Eukaryota; kingdom Viridiplantae; phylum Streptophyta; class Magnoliopsida; order Boraginales; family Hydrophyllaceae; genus Nemophila; species Nemophila menziesii. Next base: position 38,231,249 of record JARWIR010000004.1, on the reverse strand, counting down.
GTACGATATCTTATACTACAAATTTCATTTTTATTTTACATTTTGATCATTCAATCACTATGTTGCAACGCAAATGATACCTTGAATAAAATGCAACAGCTCTCAGGAGATCAAACTCTCATCTCGGCAAGGCAAATCTTTGAGTTTGGCTTCTTTAATCCAAATGGTTCCAGCAATAAGTACCTTGGAGTGTGGCACAAGAATGTTTTAACACCTAAAATTGTATGGGTTGCAAACAGAGAGCAACCCCTTGCAGCAAATGACTCTGCGTCAGTTTTGAAAATCGGCTTTGATGGGAACCTGAGGCTTGAAGATGGCAAGCAAAACACTGTTTGGTTTACAAATATTACTGTACAGTCTAATAATACGTTTGTGATGCTTCATGATAATGGGAACTTCATTTTGAAGGATAGTGTATCAGGGTCAAGCTTGTGGGAAAGCTTCAACTATCCTTGTGACACATTATTGCCAGGTATGAAGGTCGGGATAAATAGACAAACTGGAGAAAAACTTTATTTGTCGTCTTGGAAAGCAGAAAATGATCCAGCAAAGGGAAAATTCGAGACTGGATTTTCAATAGATGAGCCACCACAGGTTTTTACTTGGAATGATTCCGTGCCATATTGGAGAACTGGTCCATGGGATGGTTCCGGATTTCTAGGCACTATAAATGACCGCGAAGGTTATGCAAATTGGATAGATGTAGCAAATGAAAATCAACACGGAACCGTGTATATGACCTATGATCCAAGCGATGACTTGAATATTACATTTTGGATGCTAAAACCGTCTGGTTTATATGCTTCTATGACTTGGAGGGAACAAACTAATGAGTGGATTGAACTTCGGAGGTTACCAAGCAATCCATGTGATATTTATGGATTATGTGGAGCTTTTGGTGTATGTACTGACAATGAGTCAATGATTTGTCAGTGCTTAAAGGGCTTTATACCACAATCAAATGAGGAATGGAGAAAAGGTAACTGGAGAGGTGGATGTGTAAGGGGGACTCCACTTTTATGTGAAAAGAATGGAAGTACATCCGATGGATTTCAAAAACTTAGCGAGATGAAAGTACCTAATGATTATGTATATTTAAAAGATGTAGTTGGTTCTGAAGATTGTAAACTAGGATGCTTGAGAAACTGTTCATGTGTGGCATATACATATCTACCAGGAATAGGATGTATGGTCTGGGTAGGTAGCCTTATTGACAGTCAATCACTTCCTCATACTGAAGAGGGGTTTCTTTTCTTACGCCTTGCTTCTTCTGAATTAGGTAATCTAAATTTTTCATTTATTTTAGAAGCTAAGAAGTTATTCCGTATCATCGTTATTTTCTTTAAATGTAACAGATAATCAAGGTGAAGAGAAGAAAAAGATTAATCTCATAATAATCTTTACAACAATTTCAAGCATCATACTCTTGGCCATCTTAATATATTACATCCGCAGAGCAAGAGGTAATATTCTTAAACCTTGTGTAGTGTAATAAAGGGTTAGAGGTGTCTCCAATTCTCTATGTCTTTATAGGTCGAAAAAGAAAAAGTGTGGAGGAACCTGTTTTGAGTGGTAAATGTGAAGACAACAAATTCACAGCAAGTTCTACAGAGCTGCCGATTGTTGATTTTAGTACAATATCTATTTCAACCAATAACTTCAGCCTGGAAAATAAGCTTGGAGAAGGAGGATTCGGTCCTGTTTACAAGGTAAGGATTAACAAAAAAAAGTTGGTCCGTGAAAGTTAAGTTGTTGAAAATGAACTTCTAACTGTAGGGAGAGATGAAAAATGGGCAGAAAATAGCAGTAAAAAGACTTTCTAATCATTCAGGTCAAGGCAATGAAGAATTCAAAAATGAGATCATATTGATTTCCAAGTTGCAACACAGAAATCTGGTCAAATTATTGGGTTGCAGTATTCATTATGACGAGAAGTTATTAGTTTACGAGTACTTTAAAAACAAAAGCTTGGATTGTTTCATTTTTGGTAATATAACCTGACTTCTCATTCTGTTACCAAATTTATCTTTACTTTTGTTCTGATAAATTCTACTTATCGATTGTGGCAATTAGATGAAAAAAAAAGGCTAGAGCTTGATTGGACCAAAAGATGCCACATAATACAGGGTATTGCTAGAGGGATTCTTTACCTGCATCGTGATTCTCGTTTAAGAGTTATTCACAGAGATTTGAAAGCCAGCAATGTGTTGTTGGATGATGATATGAATCCTAAGATCTCAGACTTCGGGTTGGCACGCACGTTTAATGTTACACAAGAACAAGCAAACACTCACAAAGTTGTTGGAACATTGTAAGTTTTGTCTTTCTTTTTCCCATGAATCTGTTCCAGCTTTCGATATATTCTTCATATTCATTCTTTTTAATGTGTTATACAGAGGGTATATGTCTCCTGAATATGTGATATGGGGGTTGTTTTCAGAAAAGTCCGATGTCTATAGTTTTGGAGTATTGTTGCTAGAGATTGTCAGTGGTCGGAAGAACACTGGATTCCTCTTGGACAAAGATCATCTTAGTCTTCTTGATTATGTAAGTATAACACCCTTCCAACTCATTAATTTTCTTAAGGTGCAGAGATTTATATCGATTTTGAAATTCTCTTATAGGCATGGAAATCGTGGTTTGAACATCAAGGTCCAGAGTTTTTGGATCAATCATTAGCCGAATCGAGTTCTTCATTCGATGTTACAAGATGCATACAAATTGGCCTTCTTTGTGTTCAAGACCATCATACAGATAGGCCAACTATGTCTGATGTAGTTGACATGCTTAGCAGGGAAACAGATCTCCCACAACCAAAACAACCTGCATTTGCACGCCATACTTCGTTGACCTCCTATAGTGGATCGACTCCCAACCTATACCTAATGGATGCCGATGATATGTCATTGCTTGAGGGGAGATGACTGATAGCATCCTTGAATGACAATACCTAGGAAAAATTCATGACATGTTATATATTTAGATTGACAACATCGAAACCATGGTTTTTCATGATGATATTATATGAGATGAGTATTTAACTTTTTTTTTTTTCAATATAAATGAACAAAATATTACACAAACGTATTAATACAAAGACGATTAAAGAAAATCGAAGCATCAATCAAAGAAAAATCACTCTAACAGGACAGGTCAACATCAATTCTAGTGCACCTTGCCAGCGCATCGGCAATAATGTTGTGACTTCTAGGTATGTGATTAAACTTCCATCGTGGGTAGCGACCTAACAATTTTTCTAGCTTAAACCAGAGTCGTTTAAGACTCCAATGGAGCCGAGTATTTCTCGTAATGCCTTGAACAAGTTTAAAATTATCAGAGTAGAAAGAACCACTCTGATGAGAAAGATCATCAGACTAGTTTGAAGTCACAGAGCATCTTTTATTGACTTTCCTTTTGACAATACCCTCCTTATTAATGCCAACAATCGCAATAGCCATCGGCTCACGCTCATTTTTGAAGGAAGAGTCACAAGAGTCACACATCCAAATAAAGTCTGAATTGCTAAGGGCAGGGTTATCCAGACTAGTTTTTTCTCTTGATTTTTGTGTGGTATCATATCGTCCAACTTGAAGAATAGGACCAAAAATTCTAGAAATAAGGTCTTTGGAATTATTAATCACATTATGGATAGACCATTTCTTGTTTTAATGGAAACACTTCATTCTTTCTTTTCAAATGTGATAAGCCTTCGATCACATCCATTGTTAGCAAAACTATTGATAGTATCATTGAGTCAATCCGTCATATTAATATCAGCGTCCTTATCAATTTTTATTTGCATCGGTAAAGATGCCCAGACTTCCATAATGAAAGGACAGTTAAGCAACAAATGTTCTATATTTTCCATATTAAGTTCATGTCATTCACACGTATCATGATCCACGCATTTCTTTTTTTTTCGAATTCTTTTTAGTTGGAATGGCATCGTTACAAACTTTTCAACAAAAATTCCTGATCTTGAAAGAAACATTTGACTTCCATATAGTACCCCAATGGAATTATTGTCCGACAATTGAGCTGTTGGAAAATAACAATCACTGGTTTTACAAATAGAGAAATGGAATTCCAAAAGAAAAACAAAAGATAATATTCAATTAAAATTAATACTAAACTATTACAATGAATCGAAAAAAAAAACTTACACAGAAATTCAAGGAAAACAAAACTACTACATAGTATACAAATTTGCGTTAAAAAGATATTCCGGCCGTACCGGCATCTCTAACAAAGGTTCTACTCTAGTCCAGAAAATATGGGAAAAGAAGAGAGTAGAGAGTAACTTGTTCTGAATTAAGTTTCGTCTAAATTCTATTCAATATTTCCTCTAGAATACTTTTTTTCTATTCTCTCTAAAATATTTTTTTTGTTCTCTCTAAAATGGTATTTATCTTGTCCAAATGAAGTGTATTTATTCCTAGTAACACCTCTGAGTATGAAGGTTTTTTTGGTATCCTCATTATTAGTCATGATCCTATATGATATGACTTGTTGCTTATATAATGACCTAAAAATGTTTTGGGGTCAAATGGGCTCACTTAAGTGAGTTACTAATGGTCCATCCCATTTTTAGGTATTATCGTCCAAGTTCAAGTCATGGTGGTGTAAATAGAATAACTTTCTTGTCTCAACTCAAACTTGACTTCCGTAACCTCTCATGCAACACTAATATCAAGTTATTTTCAAATCAAAAGGAATCATGTCAAAATCTCTAATCAGTTTATCATGGTGACTGAAACAATATGACGTTAAGATTTCTATGGCAAACACTCTAACTTCCCAAAGTGACTTTAAGCTCCAATTACGTCTTGGCTTGGGGTTTATCTTGAATTATGGAATTCTCCACATCATCTTGGAACCTTGTGTCAACCATGTACCTAAAAGCTACATACTTAACACACAATTAAGGGACAAAAGCTCTATAAACAGTAATATGTCCAAAACAAAATAGAAAATTGCAATATGTCAACTACTAGGGGGAAATCCCTCACTTAGGCCCAATAAACTCTCCAAATAATGTCTCATGGATAGATTAATCTATCACAATAAGAGAGACATCATTAAGTTAGTGATAAAATCGGGTCAAAAACTTGACTCGATCCTACGCCACTTACTCCTCCTAGGTTCATCCTCGAAATAACCCAGGGCTCACAAAAGTCAGGGTTCGGGGTTAATATCACTTATATGCACATTATTATTAGTCGGAAAGTTGTCAACAGGTAAAGAAGAATTAACATCATTCATATTTTTCAAAGAAAATATGTGTTGAAAGAATTCAAAATCTCTAGATTCACAAATATAATTATCATCTAGCGACATGAATCTATATGAAACACTATTCAGAGAAAATTCTATGAAAATTGAATCTATGGTCTTGGATCCAACGGTGACTTTCTTGAAACCGGGTAGCCCTACCTTGGCCAGGCACCCCCACACTTTGAAACATTTAAGGTTAGGTGGAAAACTCTTCCACAACTTAACAAAGGTCTTGTCTAATGTTTTATAGGGTACTGTATTAAGTACATTAATCGGAAGACAAGACATATTTCCCCATATTTTGTTTGGTAAGCTTGAACTAGTTAACATAGCATTCATTATTTCTTTAAGGGTCATATTCTTCCTTTCAGTTATATCATTTTGTTGTGGTCTGTATGGATCACTAAGTTCATCTTCTACTCATTAGTTTCACTAAATTCTTTAAGAGAGTTTTTCTATATTCACTACTTCTATCGTATCTAAGCCTCTTAATTTTTATATCAAGTTTATATTCTAACGTAACCTTATATTTTAAAACTGATTATTCTGCTCCATCTTTATATTTTAGGAGATATACTTCTGTGAACCTAAACTAGTTATGTACAAAGGTTATGTCGTATGATTTTTCTCCTCTACTGGTGGTATTTTAAATTCATCTAAGTAATAATGCATTAATTTTGAAAATTTTGTCTTCCTAGTACTCACGTATTTAATAGGTTTTTTTAGAATATTTGGATTATATAAATATAGACATTTTACAAAATCATCAACATTGTGAACATGGATTTGTCCTAGTGTTTTTAAACTTTTAATTGAAGAGAAATTAAGATGTCCTAATCAAACATGCCACATATTTATAGATTCAATGACATAAGAAAAAGTAGATGCAGTCTTATTCATATTTATAGTGTTCAATACAAATAAATCTCCATTAAAATATTATTTCACAACAAAGTCCTCATTTCTAGTAATAACTATTTTTCATACTTGAAAACTAGTTTAAGTCCCACTTCATATATCTAGAAAGTAAGTTGTTACGTAGTGAGGGTACAAACAGAACATCATTTAATTCTAAAATTTTAACTCAAGTGAGTTTCAGAGGAACCTATCCTTTTTCGATAATGTCGACAGTGGTTGAGTTCCCATATACACGTATTCACGGTTAACAACTTCCTCAAACTTCTTGACCAGAGTTTTGTTGAAACAGAAGTATATGGATTCTCCAATTTCGATGATAAGTTCACTCTTGTTATCCACCATATTCGCATCCAATTATCTCATTGGTCTCAGTCAAGTTAGCGGCAGGTTTTGAGCTTGATCTTTCCTTTGGTCACATTGGTAGGCCGTGTGGCCTTCTTGCCCACAATATTAGCACATGCTTTTGGGTTTCTAAATCTTACTTGTGGTCTTGATACAGTCTCCTTGTTTGTTAAAGTGACATTTATTCTTGTTGCCACCGGTTTTGTTCTTGTTTGACCCTTATTGTTTTCCCTTTTCCTTGGAAATATCCTTATTCGCATGACCAGAACTTTCAACAAGGTTAGATTTAAAGGAATTATATTTGAAATGATAAGGACCTATCTTTTAGTAGATTTACCTCTTCTACTTTCATATGACTAATCAGCTCTTTAAGGGTGAGTTCCTTCTTCTTGTGCTTGAGATGGTGTCGGCATTATCTCCAAGAAATTAGGATTTTTTTCAAGAAGGTTAATAGTGTGAAACAATTCATATATGTTCATACATATTGTGATGACTTCGGTGGATACATTCTCATACTCATATAGTTTCTCTATGATCGGTTTCTAGTCTGTGACTTCAAAGTTGTACTAGTTACCAGTTACATATTTCTTTTTATCGGAATCATCAGTCCCGTAATTTTTCTAAAATGTCTCCCGTATGATCTTCTCTGACTTCTCCTTGGGAAAAAGGTCAAATGTCGGACTGGTCATGTTATTCAAGAGTCACCCTCCAACCACGGAATTGAATTTCTTCAAACTGTCCTTGAGAGGGAGGTTCCTTAATAGTTCTTTGGTTGCAACTTCATTGTCAATGGTGGAGATCTCTTCTAACACACCATACTCTAGATGAAAATACTCAAGACAAATTATAAACTTTTGTGCTAAATGTTGTAGTTCGAATCATTAAGATACTCCAACTGTGACATATTGTGAAGTATATTTGCATTCGAATATGAAGCAATAATAGTAAAGTGAAAAGCCATTTCCAGTCAATGGTTTTCATAAAATCTTTTTAAAACTGTTGGTAAAACAGAGCAGTGATAGAAATTATTGTAATCACAAATAAAATATTTTAAACATGAAAGTAAACTTACAACAAGATTACACGTAGATGAAATTACAGAATTTACAATCAAATACCAAAAGAACAAGTAATAGATCACTTTTTTTTAAATTCTGATATAAGTGTTATATTCAAACAACTATTATCACTAATGTAGTCTAGTCTTAGAGAAAATTGAGAATGTTTCTGGTGTGTTGTAATTTTATTTCTTTTTTTTCAAATGATTTTTCTTCTTCTTATATAGTGGTGGAGGTATTTAAAAGACCTTCAAAGTAATTTCTTGTCATAAAATTGTCCCACCAATTCCCATATGATCTTGTCTCAAAAGCGGCACACCCGCCCACCACGCCCACCCCGGCCACCCCGCTACGTCCGGCAGGATGATGATGGTGTGAGCATCATAATCTTCATTTCGAGAGTGATAAGTCTTATAGAATTATAAGAGAAAACTAATATTATAAGCTAGTATATTATTTTTCTTCATTTGGTATATTTTTAAGAGAAAAAAATTCTCAAAAATAATAATAAGGGTCAATGACCCAAAAAATCAAAATAATATTATACTTGCCCCAAAGAATCATCCATTAACTTACTATTATAAGATTACATGTTTACCCGTCAAGGACGATTCCCGTCAAGGACGATTCCCATCAAGGACGATTCCCGTCAAGGACGATTCCCATCAAGGACGATTCCCGTCAAGGACGATTCCCGTCAAGGACGATTCCCATCAAGGACAAAATTTAGTTAATGATGTTATTGGGAAGAAATTTTGTCATTGATGTTATTGGGCTGAAAATAATATTATTTTGATTTTTTGGGTCATTTTCCCTAATAAAAAACCACTAAAATCTTTTAATTTCCAGCCATGTTTCACTTTCACCCATTCTTTCTTCCAATTGGTAGGTTGGAATTTCTTGGAAGTGCACTATGAATTTCACTTGATTGTACTTCGTAATTTCTTTATGTGATATTAATTAAATGCTTGGCTAACCACCCATTCAGACTTTCAAGCTTATCCTCAAAATAATTTCTATTTTACTTGAACACTTATTATTATATTGTACATGATTATCATGAGAGGGAAGCATATAAAATATATAAGAGATAATTCTTTCATCGTGCTATTACAAAATTTGAAAATTTTGACTTTAAGCCTTTTATTAGTTTAAAATTTATTCAGTCACTACCATAAAGTCACTGAACATGTGATTATAGTTTGTTGCAAAATATATTATCATCAAGTCTTCATATGATTTGTAGAGGTTCTTACTTTTCGCATTGAGATAAAAGGCATAAAATACTTGCTACAAGGCAAAGAAATAAAGTTTACAAACAGAAAAATGGCAGATGTAGTAGGATATCTTAGACTACCATCATCAAATTTATTTTATATGTTGATCATTCAGTCACTATGTTGCAATGCAAATGATACTTTCAATCAAACGCAACAGCTTTCAGGAGATCAAACTCTTGTCTCAGCTAGGCAAATATTTGAGTTTGGCTTCTTTAATCCAAATGGTTCCAGCAATAAGTACCTTGGGATATGGTACAAGAAGGTTTTAATACCTAAAATTGTATGGGTTGCAAACAGAGAGCGTCCTCTTGCAGCTAATGATACTGCCTCGACTTTGAAAATCCACACTGATGGGAACCTGAGGCTTTTAGATGGAAAGCAAAACACTATTTGGTCAACAAAAGTTCCTTTTCAGTCTAATAACACGTTTGCGATGCTTCATGACAATGGAAACTTCATCCTGAAGGATAGTTTATCAGGGTCAATCTTGTGGGAGAGCTTCAACTATCCCTGTGACACGTTATTGCCCGGTATGAAGGTGGGAGTAAACAGAAAATCTGGAGAAAAACTCTATTTATCGTCCTGGAAAGCGGAAAATGACCCAGGAACTGGAAAATTTGAGACTGGTTTTTCAGTAGATGAGCCACCAGAGGTTTTCACTTGGAATAGTTCCATGCCATACTGGAGAAGTGGTCCATGGGATGGCTCCGAATTCTTAGGAACAATATTTGACCGCAAAGGCTATGCAAATTGGATTGACATAGCAAGTGAAAATCAGCAGGGAACTGTGTATATGACTTACGATCCAAACGATGACTCGAATATTACATTTTGGACGCTAAAACCATCCGGTTATTATACTTTTATGATTTGGAGCGAACAAACTAAAGAGTGGATTGAAAATCGAAGGTTACCAACCAAGCCCTGTGATTTTTATGGAACATGTGGAGCATTTGGTGTATGTATTGACAATGAGTCTATGATTTGTCAGTGCTTAAAGGGCTTTATACCTCAATCTAATGAGGAATGGAGCAAAGGTAACTGGAACGGTGGTTGTGTAAGGAGGACTCCACTTCTATGTGAAAAGAATGGAAGTACATCCGATATATTTCACAAAGTGGACGAGATGAAAGTGCCTAACAATTATGCATATTTAAAAGATGTAAATGAATCTTCTTGTCAACAGATGTGCTTGCGTAATTGTATTTGTGTGGCATATACATATCTAGAAAGAATAGGATGTATGGTCTGGGAAGGTAACCTTATTGACAGTCACTCGCTCCCGCATACTGAGGAGGGTTTTATTTTCTTACGCCTTGCATCTTCGGAAATAGGTAATCTATTTCATTTTGTTGAGCAGCTCAGAAGTGGGTTGTTATTATTTTTATTTTCATGTAATAGATAATCACGGTGAAAAGAGGAAAAAGATCATAATCATAATCAGCTGTACAACAGTTTTAAGTATCATACTCTTGGTCATATCTATATATTACATCCGCAAGTGGGGAGTCATTCAAAAAGGTAAGAACATTCGTATATCTTGTTTAAAGTAATAAATGATTAGCTGTTTCTTCAATTATCTATCGTCTTTCTAGATCGAACAAGAAAAAGTGGGAAGGAAGCTTTTTTGGGTGGTAAGGCTGAAGACCACCAATTCCCGGCCAGTTCTACAGAGCTGCCGATTATTGATTTTACTACAATAGCTCTTTCAACAAATAACTTTAGCCTGGAGAACAAGCTTGGAGAAGGAGGATTCGGTCCTGTTTACAAGGTAAGTGTTTTAACAAAAAGTAAATGTTGGTCGGTGAAAATTAAAGTTGTTAAAAATGATCTATTAACTGTAGGGAAAGATGGAAAATGGACAGCATATTGCAGTGAAAAGACTTTCGAATCATTCAGGTCAAGGAAATGAAGAGTTCAAGAATGAGATCATATTAATTTCCAAGCTCCAGCACAGAAATCTTGTCAAATTATTAGGTTGCAGCATTCATGGTGAAGAGAAGCTATTAGTTTACGAGTACTTGAAAAACAAAAGCTTGGATTGTTACATATTTGGTAATTTTACTTGACTTCTCATTCTGTTCCCAATTTTATCTTAACTTTTGTTCTGATAGATTTTACTTATGGGCGGTGCAAATTAGATCCAATAAAAAGGCTAGAGCTTAATTGGACCAAACGATTCCACATAATACAGGGTATCGCTAGAGGGATTCTTTATCTGCACCGTGATTCTCGTTTAAGAGTTATTCACAGAGATTTGAAAGTCAGCAATGTATTGTTGGATGATGATATGAATCCTAAGATCTCAGACTTTGGATTGGCACGAACATTTAAAGTTACACAAGAGTTAGCTAACACTCACAGGGTTGTTGGAACATTGTAAGTTTTGTCTTCCTTTCTTTTATGAATTTATTCCAGCTATGATATATTTTTAATATTCGTTTTTTCCATGGTATACAGCGGGTATATGTCTCCTGAATATGCAATATGGGGGTTGTTTTCAGAAAAGTCTGATGTCTACAGTTTCGGAGTATTGTTGCTAGAAATTGTAAGTGGTAGAAAGAACACTGGATTCCTCTTGGACAAAGATAATCTTAGCCTTCTTGATTATGTAAGTAAGACAAAAATTAATTTATTTCTCTTTGGTATCAGTGATTTTTATCGATTTTGAGAATCTCTTAGGCATGGAAATCGTGGTTTGAACATCAAGGTTCAGAGTTTCTGGATCAATCGTTGCCCAACTCAAGTTATTCATTAGATGTTACGAGATGCATACAGATTGGTCTTCTTTGTGTTCAAGACCATCATACAGATAGACCAACAATGGCTGATGTAGTTCTCATGCTTAGCAGGGAAACAGATCTCCCACAACCAAAACAACCTGCATTTGCGCGCCATACTTGGTTGGACTCCTCTAGTGGATCAACTCCCAACTTATATCCAATGGATTCCGATGATATGTCATTGCTTGAAGGGAGATAACTTATAGCATTATTTACAAACAATAAAAATTACTAGAAACAGATTCATGGTATATTGTATATTTACATCGACAACATCGAAACCTTGGTTCTTCATGATGATATTATATAATACGAGGATTTAACTTCTTTCCCTTGTTTTAATGAATTTATTAACTAATACGGAACAAAATTTTTACAACCACTCATATAACAAGGAAGCTAAGTGCTCTAATTGTAGATTTCTGAACATGAATGAAAATGTAGGACTTCACTAGTTCAACACCTAGCGAAAGTAAGACTCTAAGGGGTTGGGGCTAATAGACTTCATATATACGTATATATGACCAAAATTTAGTCTTATGACAAAATTGTAGTCTTAAAAGAGGGTGAATAAAAATATATTCGCACAACGATTAATTGAAAAACATTTACAAAATAATTATAAGTTCGAAAAATTGTCTTAGGCAATTTATCAAAGACAATATAGATACACAATAGAGATATTATTAGTTTGAAAAAGATTATATAGTTCTAATACAATACACAAAGTAAAGAGATGGGATAGAAAGTATACAAGTACTTGAATTGATTTGAATTTTCAAAATCCTAATCCACTATCTAAGGTTACATTTTAGAATTTTCAAATTTTTTCATTAAACTTTTATTTTTCTTAACGGTTAAAAAGAACGATACACAGTGATTTTTCCTGGTTCATTATAACCTTTACACGTCTCAGTCGCACAGCCTAAACCATACTTTTTGACGGATTCAATTACAAAACTTAAAGTGAGATATTTTTCAAACTTAATCTCAAATTCTAAACCATTTTGATAACACAAAACATTCTCTTTTTTACAGAGTATAACTCTTTTCACTAATTTTGGAATCAAAATTTCTAATTTAGAGAAAGAGTATGAAACTGTTTAGAATGATAACATGTATATTAAGAATTTTCCAAAAGAATGGATTCGAAAATGATGATTACCAAGCTAATAAAATAAAAATTAGAAAATTATGATTTCTAACTTGAGTACCATTATATGTTAGTTTTGAATATTTAAATTAAAGAGATGAATGATTGCTTCATTTGACCTCAATACCTGAACTTTTTTGTTTAGGTGGCATAAAAAATTTGTAGAAATGCTTCAAATTGACATTTTGTTTTGCAGCATAATTCTCAGGTATCCGATCTTCGTCTATTCAACTCATTCTTCAACATGTTTAAGCATTCCTCATTATTCTAACTTCGGATGTCCAGATTAGTAAGTTCTTCTCATCTCCAATATCCAATAGGTTATGCATTACTCTTAGTCTTAGTTCAAATGTCTAGTTTTAGCTTTTTCTAGCTCCAATTTCTAATGGATTTAGGCATTCTACCAAGTTTTTGTCTTAGAGATATGGTCTTTAGTTCTTCATCGCCTTCTTCATATTATCACTTGGGCATTCCATCTTCTAGCTGTTGACCTCACATTATATCTGATGTGAGTTGGTGTATTTTTACTAAGAAATATACCAATCTTATTTAGTTTATGCACTTGTTCAAAAGCCATTCATATTGATTTAAAATGTTTCAGAGCATTAGGTAGTTATTCTCATTAGCATCCTAGAAGAACAGGCTAAAGTTTGCGAATATTACATGGGTTATAATGGGAGAATTCCTCGCAATCTGTAAAGTAAATTTAGATTTAGATTTTTGTCTTTTGACAGAATATGTAGTCTCATGGAAGTCAGAGTAACTAAATCCCACAAAGACAACGTATACTGTAAAAGGATCATTGATCTTAATATTATTTACTCTTTATCTTGGCCATTCAATTACTTTGTATCAAAGCAAATACTACGTTAAATCGTACTCAGCCACTCTTGGTGGATCAAACTCTCGTCTCAGCTACCCAAAACTTTGAGTTTGGCTTCTTTGGTCCAAATGGTTCCATCAATATGTATATCAGGATGTGGTACAAGAATGTTCCAACACGTAAATATGTGTGGGTTGCAAACAGAGTTTGTCCACTTGCAGCTGATGACTCTGCCTCGTCTTTGATAATCGGCAGTGATGGGAACCTGATGCTTTTAGATGGAATGGGAAACATAGTTTGGTCATCAAATGTTTCTATCCAGTCTAATAGCACAGTTGCTATGCTTCAAGACAATGGAAACTTAATTTTATTGGATAGTGTATCAGGGTTCACCTTCTGGGAAAGCTTTGATTATCCTTGTGACATCTTATTGCCTGGTATGAGGGTGGGGGTAGGAAAACGCCATTTGTCATCTTGGAAATCGGAAAATAACCCGGCACCTGGACAATTTGTGAGTGGACTTTCATCGAATATGGTACCTGAGCTTGTCGTCTGGAATGGTTTTAATTCCATACTGGAGAAGTGGTCTATGGAATGGCTTAGGGTTTTTAGGTTTCTCATATCCCGGGGTAGGTGTAACCTCAGATTATCAGCAGGGAGGCCTGTATTTGAGCTTGGATAATACAAATTCTTATATTAACAACATCAGGTACACATGCTTTAATGACCTGGAATTCACAAATTAACCAGTGGTATGTAAATTTGAAGGTACTCGATAATTTTTGTCCTTATAGAGCATGCGTAAGATTTGGTGTATGCAGTGTCATGATCGGAAATCGGAAATTCTAAAATTTTAAAATGTAATTCCAATTCCAATCCAGAAAAACTCGGAAAATCGGATAATCAGAAAATCGGAAATCGAAATACAAAAATCAATTCTAAATATGGATTTTTTAGATTGAAATTGGCCGGAAATCAAAATTTTCCATTCCAGTTTCACCCCTACTTTTGAGAACTCCATACAGTATTAATCATTTCTTTGATTCTAGGCTTTAAATATAATATTGATTTCTTAAACTCAGTGCTTCTAAGTATACTCTTATGCTTGTGCTCTTTGTTTTAAATGATCTCGATTCTGATTCTTTCCAACTAGCTCATCCATACATGATAAACACAACTTAAATATCTTAACTATGATTAGATCGATTATAATTACAATCATTGATTAATTGTTCGATCATCAAAAAATAACTAACCAAGGTTCGGGCAACCATGGTTTTGATGTTGTCAATGTATAAATTCAACAAAACATGAATTTATTCCTATTATTTGTCACTGTTGGTAAATGATGCCATCTGTCATCTCCCTTGGAGCAATGATATTTCAGCGGAATCCATTAGGTATAAATTGGGAGTTGATCCTCTAGATAAGTCCAACCAAGTATGGCGTGAATATACAGGTTGTTTTGGTTGTAGGAGACTTGTTTCCCTGTTAAGCATGAGAACTACATCAGACATTGTTGGTCTATCTGCATGATTGTCTTGAACACAAAGAAGGCCAATCTGTATGCATCTCGTAACTTCTAAAGCAGAACTTGAGTCGGCCAGCGATTGATCCAGAAACTCTGAACATTTATGTTCATACCAAGATTTCCATGCCTGAAACAATTTCTAATCTTTCAGAATAGATAAATACACTGATACCAAAGTGACATAAAGGAGTTGGTGTCTTACTTACATAATCAAGAAGGCTAAGATGATCTTTATCCAAGAGAAATTCAGTGTTTTTTCTACCACTTACAATTTCTAGCAACAATACTCCAAAACTATAGACATCAGATTTTTCTGAAAACAATCCCCATATGACATATTCAGGCGACATATACCCGCTGGATGTAACAATGAAAGAAGAATATGAAAAATAGATAACATTAAAGAGCAACATGAACTAAAATTATTAAGTAGCATCATCTAGATACTATGACCAAATAAATGACATCACTACAAGAAATAGTATCATTAGAGACGAGGTATATTGCGGCAACACTAAAATGGGCCTCTAATGATATTTTTAAACACCAAAATGGCCTCTAATCATATTTTTAGCAGAAAGTGTATTTAGAGAGAACTTATTACGGCGAACAGATAGCGGCAAAATTAAAACTTTGAATGGTAAATTTTTTCCAGCTAAAGATAACCTTTCTTGTAGTGCATTCAGAATTTAGTATACTGTTACATCCTAAGTGTATAACTTTTGTTGAAATAAGGAAGACCTAACTTACAATGTTCCCACAACCCTGTGAGTGTTTGCTAGCTCTTGTGTGACTTTGAATGTCCGTGCCAATCCGAAGTCTGAGATCTTAGGATTCATATCATCATCCAACAGCACATTGCTGGCTTTCAAATCTCTGTGAATAACCCTTAGAAAAGAATCACGATGCAGGTAAAGTATTCCCCTAGCAATACCCTGAATTATGTGCATTCGTTTAGTCCAGTCCAGCTGTAACTTTTTAGTTGAATCTGGTTAGCATGATCCATAAAATATTACCGTTATTCCGGATGTAAGTAGAAAGAATTAGAACAAAAGTAAAGATGAGTCTGGTCAAATATACCAAAGATGAAACCATCCAAGCTTTTGTTCTCCAAGTACTCGTAAACTAATAGCTTCTCATCGCCATGAATGCAGCAACCCAATAACCTGACAAGATTTCTGTGCTGGAGCTTGGAAATCAATATAATCTCATTCTTGAACTCTTCATTTCCTTGACCTGAATGACTAGAAAGTCTTTTTACTGCTATATACTGCCCACTTTCCATCTCGCCCTACAGATAGTTAATTTGTAGAAATTTATTAATATTGATATCTGCTGTGTTAACAAATTTGGATAGTAGAAAAATGTCCACATGGATATTTTCTTAAGCCAACAATACAATTCAGGCTTGCAGGTGTTGGTATGGGTTTGGGGGGTTGACAAAGTGTGACCAATATATATATGTTAAAAATTATTAATACCTTGTAAACTGGACCAAATCCTCCTTCACCAAGCTTGTTCTCATGGCTAAAGTTATTGGTAGAAACAGCTATTGCAGTAAAATCAATAATCGGCATATCCGCAGAATTTGCGATAAATTTGTGGTCTTCAGATACTTGGATCTGTGGATTAACTCTCAAAAGATCAGGCTTACCAACCAAAACAGCTTCTTTTCCACTTTTTCTTCTTCGGCCTGAAACATTGGTTAGGTGAAAACTCTACACGTGTGTTTTTGACAAGGTTAATGAAGAGTATTGATATATACCACCCAAATTATTCATACCATCTATAACTTCCATAACATGGCGTGATTTGAGTGGAAGTAAATCGTCAATCAAATCAAGAAAATAACTAGATTAATAAATTACTTCCATTCAAATCACACCACGTCTTGGGTGTTATATTCGGTGGTACATGTCATTACTTGTTAAGGAAATAGTACAAGATTACATAATTATGCTATCAATTCAAGACTTCAAGTGCCTAAGAGATTGTAATCATTTGCCACATTCAATCTATGGCTACTAATAGAAAACTAAGAATGGCTATCTATATGGCTTATACTTCTCCATGAAATCTGTTAAAGAAAGAAAAAGTTCATCAAGAAAGGGATGGTTCCTTTAAAAGAGAGAATTGTTTAGAAGTTAATAGAGTAACTTATAAAAGGTATAATCTCTTCAGTAACGTAATTTAACTGATAGGTTTGATACAAATGCAAGGCCATTTAGCTAACAACTAGATTTCTAATTAAAGTAAGAGTACTCTCAATGAAAAAAATCTTAATCTTGATGGAGTTATACAGAAAATTAAGTCCATTCCTTACCTATCAGGTAAAGTGTAGATTTCCTCCTATGCAAATTGGTGATCTTTTTTTTTTTGTTTTATCTATATTCAGGGAGCTACCTGATGCACATAGTTCTTGTATGCTTTACATCTTATTTTCTTACTATAGTTTCTCCTAGTTCATAAATGAACTCTAGTAATTGACAAATCAATCAAACTTTACAATAATAATTATGAGAGCCTATATTTGGAGAAAGGGATAACTAAAGAGAAAGAGAATAGAGAATTGAAATCGCCCTCTAATTATTCACTACCCTTAATTGTTTCTGGATGTAGTTTACCTTTTTGAATTGATCTCCATCTGTGGATGAAAAATATGAACATGGCCAAGAACATGATACTTGAAACTGTTGTAAAGCTGATAATGAGTTTGATCTTTTTGTTATCTTTTCCTTGATTATCTGTTACATTTGACGAAACTGAAAATGATAAGAAACCATTTCTGACCAGCTCACCAAAATGGAAAATTTAGATTACCTATTTCCGAATTAGCAAGCCGTAAGAAAAGTAACCCCTCATCAGTGTTCGGAAGTGATTGACTGTCAATAAGAGAATCTGCCCAGACCATACATCCTATTCCCTCTAGATATGTATACGCCACACATGAACAGTTACTCAAGCATATTTGTTTACAATCGGAATTAGTCACATCTTCCAAATATGCATAATTATTAGGCACTTTCATCCCGCTCACTATCTGAAATCCGTCGGATGTACTTCCATTCTTGTCACATAAAAGTGGAGTCCTCCTTACACATCCCCTTGTCCAGTTACCTTTACTCCATTCCTCGTTAGATTGTGGTACAAACCCCTTAAAACACTGACAAATTATAGACTCGTTGGCAGTACATATACCAAATGCTCCACATGTTCCATAAATATCACAAGGATTGTTTGGCAACTTCCGAAGTTCAATCCACTCATTAGCTTGCTCACTCCAAGACATAAAAGCATATGATCCTGATGGTGTTAGCATCCAAAATGTAATATTTGAGTCATAGCTTGGATCGTAGGTCATATACACGGTTCCCTGTTGATTTTCACTCGTTACATCAATCAAGTGTGCATAACCTTTGCGGTCAAATGTGATGCCTAGGAATTCCAAGCCATTCCATGGACCAGATCTCCAGAATGGCATTAAACTATTCCATGTCATAATCTGTGGTGGCTCATCTACTGTAAAACCAGACTCAAATTTTCCAGGCGCAGGGTCATTTTCAGCTTTCCAGGACGACAAATAGAGTTTTTCTCCGGTTCGTCTATGTACTCCCACTTTCATACCAGGTATAAACGTGTCACCAGGATAGTTGAAGCTTTCCCACAAGCTTGACCCTGATACACTATCCTTGAGAATCAAGTTTCCATTTTCATGAAGCATAGCAATTGTGTTATTAGACTTGACAGTAATATTTGTTAACCAAACAATGTTTTGCTTGCCATCTAAAAGCCTCAGGTTCCCATCAGAACCTATTTGCAAAGCCGATGCAGAGTCATCAGCTGTAAGGGGATGCTCTCTGTTTGCAACCCATACAATTTTACGTACTGGGACATTCTTGTACCAAATCCCCAGGTACAAATAACTGGAACCATTTGGAGTAAAGAATCCAAACTCGAATACTTTGGTAGCTGATACAAGAGTCTGGTCCACTAAGAGTTGCTGAGTCTGATTCAATGTATCATTTGCATAGCTACATAGTGATTGAATGATCAAGATATAGAATAAAAAATATATTGGTAGTACCAGGGATCTTACTAAACTTACCATTTTACTGTGTGGGATCTTTCTTATAGTATTATAAGTTTGGAAAGTCTAAAGGCACAGCCTAGCGACGAAGCTTCATGGATCATATAGTTTTGATGCGTTTGATTTTATCACGTCTTTTTTGATGGGAAATATGGAGAGACTTGACATTTAATTTAGACCACAAATTGTATTGATCTATTCAATGACGTTAGTGTGAAGGAGACTAGTTGTCTTATGAATTTTCTACAAAGAGTAATGCTGGGTATAAAAGCAATCATCCATGATTGATTTTTAGGTAATTAATTTTTAAATGATATCAGGCATTATTTTTTCTACAATATAGTAGATAAAATGTAAAGTCAATAAACTGTATAATGAGATTAAATTTTGAAAAGTCAGAATAATCTAGATATTTCTTTTTTCCATACATAGGAGGCTTAAAAAGCAGTTAAGAATAGAAAGTTACAATAAGAACAAATGTTCTTATTATTGATCTAGTACAACTCTAATAGCTGCACTTTCAGTTCTATCTCTCATAATTAAACTCGAAAGGTATCCCGGAGGATCTATAAAATCAGTCGGACAAGTGTTCATAAATGACCCTTCCTTTTCTAATCTATCTGCGCAAAAATTTGCTTCCCTGAATACATGAGAAACTTCTAGTTTCGGGTATTTAGCCAATAATTCACGACATTCTCTTAGCATTGAAACTTTGCGACTACCTAAGTTCCCACCGCCCTTCACTAGCGCGTGGAACTTCCCCGAGTCCCTCTCATAATGAGATGAGCTCCCACCGCCCTTCACTAGCGCGTGGAGCTCCTCCGAATCAGTTTCAATGCTCAATTCTGTATAGCCCTTTTTTAAAGCCCATTCTAGACCAAAACGCAATGCAAATAACTCCGAAGTGAATGGAGAATCTGCTAAACAATTACCCACAAATCCTATAATATATGAGCCATACCTGTCTCTAATTAGTCTGCCAATACCAGCGGTGCCTTTCTTTGGGAAAAAACTGCCATCGATATTTAATTTAAAGCCATTAATAGGTTTTACCCATTTAACCAACATATTCCTTGCTACCTTAATTATACCTCCATCCTGTCTCTTGCCCCAAGCTAGTATGAAATTTCTAGCTAAAGAAAAGATTTCGCGCTTAAGTTGTAATGTGTGAGGTACATTTGCATCCCCGTTGAAAACTATATAGTTTCGTTTAACCCATATAACCCATAGTGCAGCTATGAACACAAACGGCCATTCTAATCCTCCTATTTTTGCTTTGGATCGAATATGGTCTTCCAACCATGATTTTCCAGCACAATGTGCAGCAGAAATTGCTGCTTTGACTCGGTTTCTGTCTTGCGAGGCCAAACCAGTTGCTGATGAAGCTTGCGCCAGGTGGACATTTCGCGAGGACCTCACCAGCTCCCATTTCCGGTTCAGCAG
Source organism: Nemophila menziesii (assembly GCA_029959085.1). Classification (NCBI taxonomy): domain Eukaryota; kingdom Viridiplantae; phylum Streptophyta; class Magnoliopsida; order Boraginales; family Hydrophyllaceae; genus Nemophila; species Nemophila menziesii. The sequence goes on along the minus strand of JARWIR010000004.1, from coordinate 38,210,557 downwards.
GCGCAGGTTGTTCATGTCTTCATCTAGCAGCGGCGCAATATCCAAATGCTGCAACTCCACGTCCAGCTCTCCAGTAGCAGGTTCAGCATGATTCAAGTTTCCAGCAGGTTCTGTATTCCACATGTGAGCACTCCTTTCCTCGTTCCAGATTCCAGCAGCAGGCCCCCTCCGAGTATTTGCAGCCGAGTCCCTCTGACCTGCACAATTGAAAAGTAAATTCCAAACAATAGTCGGCACTTTACACTTTAAGAAAACATGAAATAGATCTTCCCTTTCCGCCCCACAAATCCCGCATTTTTTAGAGTCAACAATATTCCTTGCGTATAAGTTTTCGGCCATTGCAATCCGATTTAAAACCACTCTCTAAAGAAAGATTTTGATGTTTTGCGAACACTTAAACTTCCACAATAACTCCCAATTAAATGATGAATCCGGAGCGCTCTCATTTAAGTATTTGAAGGCTGACTTAACCGAAAACACTCCTGAGTTCTCAAATTTCCATATTACGCTTTCCTCCGAATCATTTCTAACCTCTGTGATACCCTCCCGGACAGCTTCTAGCCCAAGCAAAATCGCTCTACATACACTTGATTCATTTCCATTTCTAACATAGTTAACAACTCCTCCTCTAAAGTACCTATTCCTAAGCACCTCTATCCACGCAACCCGATTATCTTGTTGCAACATTCTCCACCCAAGCTTAGCTAGTAACGCCATATTATATTTCTCCGCACTTCTCAAACCGAGTCCACCATTCTCTTTTGTTTTGCAAACCTGTTCCCATGAAATCCAATGTATCTTCCTTTCCAATGGAGTGGAACCCCATATATAATCCCTTACTATTCTATCAATTTCTTTGCATACGTACTTCGGAAATTTCAACACTTACATCTGATATACCGGCATGGCATTTAGCACCGATTGAGCTAGTGTTGCCCGACCGGCTAGCGATAGAGTCTTCGTTTTCCACGTAGCAAGTCTACCTCTCATTTTTTCTATTACTCCTTTATAAAATCCCTTGGGTAGTCTCCCCGAATGAATGGGAACACCTAGATAGATACCGAAAGAGTCGCTAAGACAGAAGCCGCTTGCTAACGCTAATTCCTTTTGTGTTTGAGCGGGAACATTCTTAGAAAAATAAATTATAGATTTTTCCGCACTAATAGTCTATCCCGCCTCTTTGCAAAATCTATCCATGGTCTCTTGAATTACCTGTACCTGCAAAATAGAAGTTTCACCAAATAATATTAGATCATCTGCAAAGAATAAGTGAGATAGTTTTGGGCTCTTTCGACCAATTTGTATCTCTTTCCATTTCCCCGCTGCACAAAGTTCTTGAATCAATAGCGAAAGCCTTTCCATGCACATTACAAATATGTAAGGGGAGAGGGGGTCCCCTTGACGGATACCACGGTGTGGATTAAATGCAGGTAATGGTTCTCCATTCCAAAGGACCCGCATCTCATTCTCTTTCATACTTGACATGATAATTTTAACCCAACTATCCGGGAATCCAAAGTGCCTAATTGTATCTTTGATAAATTCCCATCTGATTTTGTCATAGGCCTTAGCAAGGTCTAATTTAACCGCCATTGTTCCTTTAATTCCTTGTTGATGCCTCATCTTGTGGTCCATCTCATGAACTAGTATCACATTATCAATTGTAGAGCGACCTGGCAAAAAACTACTTTGGCAAGGGCCAATCATGTTAGACAAAATAGGTCTTAGTCTATTGACCATAGCCTTCATAATAAATTTAACAGGTGAATTAATAAGACTAATAGGTCGGAACAAACGTACCCGATTCGGGTCTGAAACTTTAGGGATAAGGTGTATAAGAGTACCGTTCAGACCCGAAGGAAGATGACCTGACTGAGCTGCTTCTCGAACCATCCTACAGATTGCGGGACCCACTGTGGTCCAACATTTCTGGTAAAATGCCGCGGACGGCCCAGGTGCTTTTGTTGGATTTGATTGAAAGACAACCTCACGGATTTCTTCATCTGTAAAAGGTCGTTCCAGAACATCTATTTCACAACTCATGACTGGGCCCAAATGTGGAAGCGTAAATTCATCAATACTTTCAGCCGGTTGTTCATATAAATTCGCAAAAAACTCCCGGACCATTATTTTCAACTCCTCCGCATCATCAATCCAAATATCTTGATCGTTAAGTAATCTTGTATATGTGGCTTTTTTCTTTTTTATCGAGGCAGCTAGCTGATAATACCGCGTGTTCCTGTCCCCTGATTCGATCCACTTTTCTCTTGATTTTTGAAATTGCATTGTTTCCTCTTGTTCTAATACATCCTCATACTCCTTTGCCAATCTAATACCCAACAGACGAAGTGATGAATTATACTTCTTCTGTAAAGCTTTTTGTATTCCTCTAATCCTAGCATTCAGAATTCTTTTCTTTTGGTTTAGGTCTCCAAAGACCTCCTTCTTCCACTTATTTATCTGATCCTGAATTGATATTATTGCTTCGCTTATGTCTAAAATATTTCCTTCCCAACATGTATTCACATAATCCTTGAATCCTTTGTGCAGACACCATACAGTTTCGAATCTGAACCGTCTCGAATTTATTCTCGGTCTTTGATCCGGACAAACTTGGATTAGGATAGGCATGTGGTCCGAGTGAAGTCTAGCTAAATGAGTAAATCTTGTGTTCGGGAATAGGTTCTGCCATTCTACATTTCCGTAAGCTCTATCCAGTCGTTCCATAATTCTTTGGCCAGAATTCCACGAATCACACCATGTATAGCATGGTCCCTCGAACCCTAAGTCAATCAAACCGCAGTTGTGTCTCCGTTCCTCGAATTTTTTCATTCTTCTAGAGACTCCTGAAACACCACCTTGTTTATCTATTTCTAGTCCAACTTGGTTGAAGTCCCCAGCTACCAGCCAAGGGGATTGTAAATTATGGAAAGCTTGGTGAAGTGCATTCCATAATAGATCCCTTGTCTTGTAATCCGGGCTTGCGTAAATAGCAGAGAATGTCCAAGATGTACACCCACTTTGTGATATTTCAACATTTATTACTTGCCTACCCGCCGATAAAACTCTAACATTAATATCAGAATCATTCCATAAAAGCCATATTCCACCGCTATAACATTCCGAGTCAACTCTGACTGAATTATCTCTCTATAGCGAGTTAATAATATTACTCAACTCCACCCCACTAACTCGTGGTTCCACAATCACGGTTAGCCAAACGTTGTTATTAATCATCATGTCTCGGAGTACCCTACGAAACCTTGATTTTGCCGCGCCATAGCAATTCCAGATTAGTATATTGATGGGTTGATTAGATTTCCCCCAGTTTATACCTGCAATATCTGAACAATTCATTAAATAAAAAATAACTTAGATGATAGTACCTCTTGGCGCACTAGACGCGCGAGTCCATGATCGTATCCGCATCACCGTTCCCGTTGTGTGACTCGTGTTGCTGCTGTTCAGCCTCCTCGGTTTCCTAGACTTGGCTATCGAGCCACATTGTGTCTTCTGTATCACTGCCGTCCCCATTTTCCCATGGTAGTTCGGGAGGCATGGGTGGTAGTGACATGTTGGTAGTGAGTACAGGGCCATGGCTCGCTTCTCCAGATTCTGCAGGTACAGGAGCAGCAGCTCTCGGAATTGCAGACATAGGAGCAGCAGCTCTCGCCTCCTCTGGTATGGCGCCTGCTGTGATGATGTTCGAATTATTTGCAACAAGGTCCCTGCTTGTTATTCCCATTTCAGTCACTTCTACATCTACCAACTCACCCCTTTCACTTCCCAATTCATTTCCATTACCATTCACGCCCTTATACTCCAAACCTATAACTTCCTTGGAATGACCATTCTTATTGACCCCACTTGCTCTATTAATTTTCCCATTTTTCCTTCCACTTTTTTTCCCTGTTAGTGGCGCCCCAATGTTACTGTCCAAATTATCAATTTCTTGTACATCTACTTCATCCACAAGAACATCTCTTTTTTCAAAATTCGGTGATGTTATAACATTGTGCCCTTTTGTACCAGCTCCTTTTTTATTGTTCAATATAGCCCAGGACACGTTCTTACTTTTATTACTTGCTATTTTTGTTCCTGAACTCTGTCCTTTGCTTGAAATACTATTCGCAAAATGTCTCCTCCCACTACCATTCTCATCAATCCTTAGTGCATCATAACGATTTCCCATCCCATTTTGACCATTTAATTTACCTATGCTATTCGCACCACTCCTCCCTTGCCCTCTATTTCCATGTCTCACCGTCATCCAATCCCCGTATTTAGCCTTGCTCACTTGTACTTCTTCCTCTTCCTCAACCATTACATCTTTACCTTTTGAGTTATGTGTGTCTTCTTCCATTCTAGTTTCTTTGTTCGGAGGGCAATTTTCCTTTTTGTGCCCAAACTTACCACATTCAAAGCAAATCAAGTGGAGTCCTTCATACTCCACCTTACATACATCCAATCCAATACGCACCTCGGGTTCTAATGGTTTTTTCAGGTCCAACTCTATTGCCAATCTCGCGTAGTTACCCCGTAATCTAGCTTTCGTCATTGGATCAATTCTCACTGTTCTACCTAGTTTATCGCCTATCTTCCTCAAGATACGCGAAGTATAGTTTTGCATACCTACATTCGAGATCCTAACCCATGCTGTTGTAGTTGTTATGGAATTCGAAATCGCACTGAAGTTCGGGGTCCATTCCCGTACAACCAAGTAATGATCGAGCACCATCCATGGTCCACCGGATAACGCAAAATCAAAATCATCCCTCTGTTCAAATTTAACCATATAGTATCCATGTCCTACGTCAACTAGCTCAAAGAGACCCTTAGGAGTCCAGATTTGTCTAAGTTTGGAGGACAAGTAGGTGAATCCCACTTCTCTTCCCAAAAGCCTAATTACCGCAGTGTTTCTCCATAATCTAATTCCCTCTTGAATCTCGTCTCTAGTTCTTAACACAGTGGGAATCGTATCATTTATACCCTCCTCATCATCATCCTCTACTAGGTCTTCTAGGTCAAAAAAATCATCTTCTCCCATTACTCTAGTAGTTTTCATTTCCTCACAATCCTCCATTATTGGGATAACTAAGTTATTGCCTGTAACGGTCCCTTTCCAACTATTGAATTAAGGTTTAACAGAAGTGCCAAATGAATTACCTGTTACAGTTTTGTTGACAGGTTCTGTGATCACGTTCTGAGCCAACGGTGGGCCCATCCTTATGTCCTCGGTGGCTAGCGTTTCAGCACTTCCAATCGGTGATAGTCGAGATCTCTTCCCAGCGCGAACCTCCATCATTGCAGAAGTTAGCGTAGGAAAATCTTCCCTAATTGCATCGTTGGCCTGTGATTCTGCCTGGAAATTCATCATTGTTGCAGTAGTAACAGCAGTCTGTGGATTCTCTGGAGGGAGATGTTCCGTCGGAATCATCTCGCCGGCCAGGTTCAGCGGCGAAGTCGCCATAAGCAAACGTCAAGTTGTTTTCTGTTAGCGCTTTTTTTGGAGCGTTTTTTACCAGTTCAAATGTTATAATTTACAATATTTTCCTTTTTAATAATCTAGATATTCATTATAAGAAGTAGGTCGTTCTTTCACCTAAACATAATTTTTTTTATTAGAAATTATTAAAAAACTTATTTGTTAAAAACATTCTTATTCTTTATTAAAAAGATCTATTAACAAAAATATCTTTTATATAATTATTATAATTATTGTATTATTTATTATTTAAATTTAACAACCCTATTACAACTTTCTACCACCACTTTCCACCATTACCACCCGCCACCCTACAACCATCACCCACCACCACAACCACCACCATCACCTTAGTAATACCACCACACAATAACCACGACCGCCACCACTATAACCTTAACCACTACCACAAGCACCACCAACACAACAACAACAACCACAACCAATACCACCACCACCACCACTACCACCTACTACTAATTTCATCATACAAACGCACGCGACCGTGATTTTTCTTTAAAATCATCATAACAAAAAAAAAGATAAAAAATTTATATATTTGGATAAATCAAATTAATATTTAAGTCTATGATTTATTTTGATATTTTTTATTTGAGTAATGATATTTGTCACCCTTTTTGTATCACCCTTTTATCACCTCCTACATGTATACCCTATTATTTAGTAGTAGGTGGTGGTTGTGGTGGTGGTGATACCCTATTATTTGTTTAATATTTAAAAATAAATATTGTATTAAAAATAAAATAATAAATTTAATAATAAGGGCAGTAAAGGTATACAAAATATAAAGGAGGCGTATTCTATAAATAATTATTTTATTAGGCAACTTTTTAAAAATAAATTATTGAAGACTTAATTTTAAAATTAGGTACTTTTATGAGGTTTTTTTTAGCAAATACCTCTTTTTATTTTTGTAAATATTTTTATTTTACAAATAAAATGAAAATATAGAGAAAAATACAAATTGAGGCCAAAAATTTCTAAAGTTTATATTTTAAAGCCTAACTAAAAACTTGACCTAGTTAAGGCATATTTCTAATCCTTTGGTTTAATTTTTGATGTTTTTATCCTTACTTAGTCTGAACAAAGAATCTTTTAATTTTTTCGGTGGGCACAGACCCACCACCTCTAGCAATGATGTTCGGAAATTATAATTGTGATGGGTACGGATCCTTAGAGTTTGTGAATTTGTATTAGTTCGTTCATTTTTTTATTTAATCCTTCATAGTGGTCTATCTTAAACTCCATGTGGGTACGGACCCATCTCGACAGGTACAGACTTGTCTCATTTATCACAACAACAGGCTATACCCATGACCCAATACATTTACTTTGCAATGGTCCTCTATGGTTCTTGGGGTGTACCATTATGTCCAAAAACAAAAAAGAAAACCAATATCTGCACAATTAGATACCATGCCAACAAAAAACAAAGAGAAATCCCTTTACACTTGCTATTAATTAGAACAAAAAACAACACATCTTTTATAAAAAAAATGAAATTTGCAAATGAATAACGTTTTTTGCCTTCACTGGTTGTACCCATGGTGCAAAAACAAAATATACTACTTAAGAAAAGAGATTTGTTACAGAAACTCTTCAAAATCTACTAAAGGATTCTTAGCAAAACCGTGTATGTTCATCTCGTCTAATAAGCACACCTTAAAATTTATCTACAAAACAAACATAACCTCTTATAGTGAATTATATAGGAATTCAGTAAGTGAGAAGTCTGGAAATATTACACCCTTTTAAAACACATACCAATGATTCAAAATCAATAAAATTAATAGAAATATAAATTTAGATAGACTCCCAATTTCAAAAGAATATGCAAATATTTTATTGCCGAAAAGATTTTTCCTTTTATATAAGAAGAATTCATATAACCAGACAAAACTTCAAAATTGCATTTAACCCGTAAAACGGCGGTCAAAAACTGCATTTAACCCGTGCAGCAGCGGTCAATATATAAGTACAAATACCCCCACCACCCACCAAACAGGTCTTTTTATCTTTGTCTAACCCAAATTCCTGGATTTTATATTTAAGATCTTGTATAACCAGTACTTTTCTTTGTTATTTTTTTTTAAGTCATTATAAACACAACTATGCATAAGTCGTAGATTTTATGAGCTTTCTTTACTTGATCAAAGTCATAAAGGAGAGAAATCATTATGCATGTCCTATACTTGTTAAAATATGAACGCTGGAACACTATTGCTGTATTAAGGCATGAACGAAAATGTTTGAAAAATCTTGTATCAACTTCTCTGACTAATGTTTATTCACGTTGAACAGAAATTGCAACCTATATTATTAAACTAAAACCAAAGAACCTAATTATGTTCTTACTTTCACTTCACACTAAAAAAATCCCAAAATTCTATAATTAAACCTTTTAACCAATTCTACAAAAACTAAATTTCTCAAATACTATGCTATCCAATTCAAATTTATATCATATAATTACCTTGTCAAAATAATACTCTTAAGTGGAAGAACCTAACATCCATTTACAGAATAAAACAATAAGCAATATCAACCTTAGTAAGCTTGAGAATTTAACTTTTTCTAACTATGTCACTTGGTAGTTTGATCAAAAAAAAATTCCTTGATTTCCTCTTCCTCAGTCATGATATTTGGTCTCATTTTCTGTAGCGAATTCTTCTACATTTTCTCTGAAAAATGTTTTCTTTTTTTTTTCTCCGAATGGAATAAACATTCCCTCATGTAAGTGGGAAGGTATTAAATACGTAAATTACAAAAATACCCTCCTTTTACCAAATTAGACTTTGACTAATGATATAAAAATGTTTCTTATCCAAATATTATATTTTGACCCCACAACTTAAATTTAGGGATATTACACAAGGTACTTTTGGTTACATGAAAGAAATATTGAAACAAACTTACTTAAATTTTGTAATAGCGATTGGGTCAGATGTGTTGATGATATGAAAAACACATAGGGTTATATTTTTTCTATTGGTTCCGGTATATTTTCGTGGACATCTAAAAAGATGAATACAGTGGCAGACTTATCAGCGGAAGTCGAATATATTTTCGCATCATTAGTAACCTCTCAAGTTATATGGCTAAGGAAAATTTTAGAAGATATTTGTTTGAAGTAACAAGAAACTGTTGTTATCTGATGTGACAACAAGTCTGTTATTGCAATGACACAATCCCGTCTACCATAGTCGCACAAAGCATATTGCAATCAAGCACCACTTCATAAGATAAGTTGTATAAGAAGAGTTAATTCAGCTCAAGTATTACAAAACGGAAGAAAAAGTATTTGATATATTCACTGAAGCACTTTCAAGAAACAAGATCGAGTTTTTCCGTAAACTTATCGGAATTACCAAAAACAGTATGGGTAGTGTTACAATTAATGTCTTTGAAAGACATTAAATCGATATAGGTCTTTTTGAATCAGTTCATCATATCTCTTAGAGTCTATATTCATTGAATCTGTTAGAGTTTATTCATTGTATCTTTTAAAATTGTATATTTGTTGTATTTGTTAGTGTTTCTTGAAATGTCTCAAATAGTCTATATAAGAGTCGTTATATAGAGAATTTGAATATCATTCAAATAAGAAAAATATAAATATCTACTAAATTAACGATATTCTTATTCATATTATTTTCTTATAATTATAAAAAGTTTTTTTACTTAAATTTCTAAATCTTTAAATTCAATAATATCATCTGAATCCATTGAGTATAAGCTAGGAGTTGATCCGCTTGAGGAGTCCAACCAAGTATGACGTGCATATGCAGGTTGTTTTGGTTGTGGAAGATCAGTTTCCTGTTAAGCATGAGAACTACATCAGTTTCCAGTATGATCCATTAGTGCAGCTTGATTAAATATTACAATTAGTTTTATCTTAATCTAATGGAATGGTTGATTTAAAACGATTTTGATATATCAATGGTTTGAAACCCATAATAGTTAAGTGGTCCAAACAGGACTATTGTAATAATTTAGTGGCCCTTAGAAATGTTTACTCTTTAGCTTTATTCGTTAATATGAGATACTGTTTCAGATTATCAAACTATGTTATCAGAGTACGTGCTGCTCTTGGTGAAGGTTATTGCCGTATTGGTGATCTTCACTGTAGCATGATGAATACAAAGATATGAGCACATAATGCTCGAGTCTCAAAAGCAATATCTTCTGATTTTTTTAGGAGTTTGATTTAAAGGAGTTTAGAGTTTAAGACTTACACACGATCTTTCAATTTGGTGGTCGATTTGGCTTAAAATCATTGAGAAATTTTAAATGTTTAGTTTCAGATAATTTATTGAAAATATTTATAATATATGCAACACTTATTATTGCTAGACGATACTGGTAATGGTAATTGCTATTTCAGTTAGAATATTAGTGATTTTGAATTTAGTCATCTTTGAGTGATTTAGCAATGCGATTGCTAAGACTGTAAATATTTTTGTAGTGATTCTTGGTAATTTAAAAAATTTGGACAAAATATTAAATCTTAAACCCTTCAATAAATAAAAACAATGTATGCAAACTATTTTAAAATTTTGTAAAAACGATTTGTTAAGATTCAGAGTGAAATTATATTAGAAAAAAGAATAATGACACGAGTAAAAAATTTAAGTCTCAAAACTTGATCTTTAAAAGGGTTCAAGGACGCGTCCAAAAAAAAAGGTTCAAGGACAACTTTCAATATTTCTTTTTACACTTAGATTACTTTTATTTATAAAGTAATTGGAATATTCAAATGGTTCCTAAGAAGACACATCATTGTTATATATAATAAGTTGATGTATGCTAAATTCAAAATTTATTAAAAATTTATATAAAATTAATACAATATAAAATATTAAAATATATTTATAATTGTATTCTATTTTCTAAAAAAAAAATTACAAATTAAAACATATTATTTATATATATATATATATATATATATATATATATATATATATATATATATATATATATATATATATATATATATATATATAACTATATTTAATTTTTTTCATCGATAGATATATTATATACGCTATTACACGGCTTAGCTTTTGCGAGGACATAAGTCATCGCGAAAGAAAGGAAATGTCGTCGTGAAAGACAGGTTTGATCTTTAGCGAGGACATGCCTTTGCTAAAGATTCCTCGCTAAAGACCACATACGTGACGACTTTTGCGCGTCCTCGCGTGAGACAACTTATCTTTAGTTAGGACCACGTGTTCTCACAAAAGATCGGTTGACTACCTAGTCTTTAGCGAGGATTTCTGGTTTATCTTTAGCGAGGACATATATCCTCGCAGAAGCCTATTTTATAATTTTTTTTTTGTTTTTTTTTTTTGTTTCAATTTTATATTGTCTAATAGTGAAATATAAATAAAGCGGATAACTGAAATAAACCCGATATATATAAAAATGAAAACTAATGACAAAAAAGTCAAAATAAAGTCAAACCAATACAAATTACTAAAAAGTCAAGATAAAGTCTGATAGAAAGTCAAAACAGTACATAAATAGCCGAATACAAATATTAATCAAAATCTAGTAGAATCTTCATCAGAACTATAACCCTCGTCCATAAGCCTAAATGGCCGGCTGGTAGGAGGAGCAGTATGAGGATTAGTAAGAGGAGTAGTAAGAGCAGTAGGAAGAGTTGTGGGGCAGTAGGAGGAGCAGTAGGAACTGTAAGAGTTGTAGAAGGAGCGGATCGAGCAGGATCTGAAGTACCGGTGGCTGGAGGAGCAGTAGGGGGCACGAATTCTGAGAGGCCATGTTCGGCCCTGCACCAATTAAGTAATTCGATGGCCCTAGTCATCTGTGTGTCAATGGCCTCCCTCGTGGGTCGAGTTCCAGCTGTGAAGCACGTAGATCAAGATATATCCTATGAAGGCATAGGTTCCTTGCCTATGGAGACAAGAAACTCGTTGAGGGCGGTCATCATCCATTCAAAATCCTTGATCATCTTATCTCTGACCGGACCAGAATTAGCACCATTCGACAACTTGGCCTTAAGCGGGTGTCCAGCTCTAGGGGTCCAGCTGCACGTCCCGCCACCCAAACCCGACCAGGTTGTCTCCATGACCACATCCATTTGTTCATGTTGTGATAGGGAGGGTGTAGACGATGACGAGTCAGTCTGACTATGGGAGTCGCGGACTTTGTTTTGCAGAATGTCCCTTAGTGCGTCTTATTCCATAAATTAAATATCAAATTTTAAATTATATGAATAACTGCTACCGTAATTTAAAACTTACATCCACTCGCTCATACTCCTTTTTTTGTGTTTGGAATCCCTCAGTCCGGGTCAATCGAAGCGTTTTATTTTTCTCCTCCTCCTGTTTCAGTCAAATAGTCAAGTAAATAAATGTTCAAAAAATAATTAATTGAATTTCTTACCAAAATCATGGTCGTCGGCTTCCGAAAGAAAGTTATCGAACCTGCCCCACTTTGCTTTTGTCGCAGTTTTCTATCATCTCGATTCACTGCAGCTTGATGTTAGTTATTTAATAAAACAAAACAAAGCAATAAAGAAAATAAAGAGCATAATTTTAAAAAAAAAATTAAAGTAAAATAATTACCCGACACTTTTTCGAGTCCCACATCTTACACGTTGCCTCCCAATTCTCTAGGGGTTTGATCGTCTGGCTTTTAGCCGCATTGTAATATTTCTTCTTTATCCGGTTTTTGTAATCACTAAACCCCTTACAACACTTATCGTTTAGCATCGACTGGATAACATCATCTGAATTTTGTACCATCTAATAGTTCTATGTTAAAATGTATGGAAAGGTTTTTATGTTTAAATAGCAACAAAGGAAGGGGGTTAAGGTAGTTTAGAAAATTGTCCTTAATTTGTTGGTAAAATAACGAAACTGTAATAACAAATTTTGAATATCAAAAACATTGCTAGCCCAAAAAACTATTTTGAGTAATGTTGGGTGTCACCCAAAAAGTGATCACCCAAATATCACCTTCCTAGGTGGTTCAATTAAACTGTTTCGAGAAAAAAAGTAATTAGGAAAGAGAAACAGTTTAATTGGACCACCTAGAAAGGTGGTATTTGGATGATACCCAACATTACTCAAAAATAAAATATCAAAAGTTACATATCAGTATAGTGGTGTGGATAAGTCCACTGTCTTCAAAAAGAATCTGGTACAACCGAAATACTATATTGCTCATCGCCAAACGTGTATTCAAAAAAAAATAGTACAACCAAAATACTATATTGCTCATCGCCAAATGTTCCCCCAAGGTATGACCACTTCTTATTTTAACTCCGTAAAGACTACAATCTACTTATAACTTTTGTTCGAAATTCGTAATCAAGAGAAGAGAAAAAGAAGAAAATTGTTGTTATGAGTGTCTAAATAAAATCTGGAAATTTTTTATAGTGAATGAAGTAGACCTAAGAAATAAATGTCATTAAAACAAAATATTTTCAAAATCAATAGAATTAGCAAGGTAAACAATTTAAATCACAGTATAATCTAGGCTAGAAAACTTGTGAGTATAAAAAGGGTCTACCAGACCATCATAGTAGATAATCTAGTAAATCAGTAGTATATATAAGCTCATTGATAAAAAAAATTAAAATTTTCTCAGACTCCTCAAGACAACTCAATACCCCCGTCTGCGTCGGAGGCATGACAAGAAAGAGGTGGCGTGCATATGTGGCTGAACCACGGATCCACACATGCGTAGGTTAGATCTTTTGAATCCTTATTACAATACTTAGGGATGCTAATGGAGCCTGTAGATACCCCACAAATATCGTTAAGAAGGTTCGCATTCTATTTGTCAAATCTTTTCTCTCCCACTTATTAGATATGTGTGTGTAATTTAATTGAGAGTCAAAATGTTATCCGGAAAACATCCTTTCTTTGTCCTAACCAAATCGAGTATGTGTGCAGAAGAAAGGGACGATGAGGAATGCAACTCAGACACTCAGATGCCAAAACCAACTATCCCATTATTCTCAAATCCTAAAGTCTACTAAAGCTTTAATACTTATAACAAGGAAAAAATGTTCATAATCTGTTACAAATGGTTTTAATACTCATATCACATAATTACATCATGAAGAGTCATGGTTTCGATATTGTCAATGTAAATATACATGAATCAATTTCTAGTGACTTTTAAGTCGGAGAAATTCGAACGGTATTCATCTACCATTAGACGCCTAATTACTCAATCAAAAAATTAATTAAGAGAAGTTAAATAAATAATACAGTTAAAAAATTATGGAGTAATGGTAAATTGCGAAGTAGTCCTTTACTGATCAACTCACTAATAAATACACTTACAAGAGTTACTTTTTGTTTAAGGGAAATAAATATTTTTTCATTAGATACATTTGTCTAATTACTATTTAAAAAAGTTAACATACTTTGCAAGAAAGACCCTACATTTTCAAGCACCCTACATTTTCAAGCAACTCTATATAAACAAAATACTAACAAGACTTTTATGAGAATATTTAAACTATTTCAATAAAAAGTATACGTATATGTTACATATTTTGCAACCTTAAACAATTTGAACTTCAAAAATAGTTGCACACATATTAGGCAATACACTTCACTATCCATATAACACAAATATAATTAAGACTTCTAACACAAGACAAACTTGACCTAATTAGCAAATATGACAAATACTAACGATATTGATATAAACTTACACATAATAATCCACTGCGGTGGCGGATATATATGACGAACATGTTCCTCGGTGATACTTGTGAATAATACAAATACAATAACCTTTATTAACATTTATATGCTATCACATGAACTATTCAAGATTAATAACTCAAAATTACAATCATATCCAAATTCGTATAACACTTTATACATAGTATAAATATGTAACCTATGATTTATAAAAATTACAGTAACTAAAACACTAAAGTCCAATTCAAGATTCATCTTTACATAGTAAATTAATTTTCATAACCTATGATTACAGAAACTTAAACAATAAACACGAATTCAAAAATCATCTTTACATAATAAATTCTTTTCCATAACCTATGGTTTATAAAAATTACATTAATTTAAACAATAAACTTCAACTCAAGATTCATCTTTACATAATAAATTCTTTTCCAAATTCGCAATACAAACATATACATACTAAAGAAACCGAAATACATTATTTTAAATCACATTCATAACAAAATTACTTCAAAAAAATAACACTTTTATACCCCGGTTTTGAAATAAAGTTTGGAAAAATAAAGAAAAAATAATCCCAAAAATTTCCAATCACTATCATAAAAAAATAATTCAACAATTTCACTCTTTTAACACAAAATTTCGAAAACAATTACTAGAAAAAAAATGATAAAAACAAAAAAGAAAATCAACCTAAAAACACATCTAACCTACACATTTAATGATCTTGTACACATTCAAGCCCTTATACTTCTTGAAAAAAGTAAAATTTATTACCTATCGGGAGTTGAGGGCTTCCTAGCCCAAGATTGAGACATCCTATGTAAAGTAAACAGAAAATTCGCCAACCAACAAACCCACCTTCAAACCTTCAACACCTACGACCTTTTAAGCTTTTGGATGTTTGAACTTCAAAAATGGGTTTTCGAATTTTATAGAGTACTTTTACAAACAAGAAATTTAAAAGTAGATGGTGGGAATACAAGGTGTTATATTCAACCTTTTTTTTATCCATAGACTCTAAAGCTTCATCGGCCATTGGAGATTGAAGAAGGTTTGAAACTTATGTTTTCGAAGTGAGAGAGAGAGAGAGAGAGAGAGAGAGAGAGAGAGAGAGAGAGAGAGAGAGAGAGAGAGAGAGAGAGAGAGAGAGAGAGAGAGAGAGAGAGAGAGAGGGAGGGAGGGAGAGAGAGAGAGAGAGAGAGAGAGAGAGAGAGAGAGAGAGAGAGAGAGAGAGAGAGAGAGAGAGAGAGAGAGAGAGAGAGAGAGAGAGAGAGAGGGAGAGGGAGAGGGAGAGGGAGAGGGAGAGGGAGAGGGTGAGGGAGAGGGAGAGAGAGAGAGAGAGAGAGAGAGAGATGAGAAGTGAGGGGGGAGAGAGGAGAGAGGGGGTGGCGTGTGAAGTAAACCAAAGGTCTTTGTTTTTTTTATTGCAGATAATTAATTGTGTTTAATAAATTAAATCTAAATTTTAGGGAGTGACATGTGTCAAATTTGGAAGAAAACCTTCCTTTTCTACTTTTAGAATTTTTCTAACTAAAAAACAACCCCAAGTCTATTATAAATGACATTATCCTTCTTCAGTCAACCAATAAAATACAAAGACATCTTAAGGATAAATTAGTAATTAGCTAAAAAAATATATAAGTTTTCGTTCATGATTGTCTAACGGAAAAATCTAATCCAATTCAACATCAAAAAAACTACTTTATGCTATATCTTACTCGAACCAAACAAAATCTAGTCACCTTATACATCAAATAAGGATAAATTAGTAATTAATAGTTTTCTATTTTTTGTTAAAATGAATAAAATACATGTGTATGGAAGAAGCTCTCAAAATTAGTATTCACTTTACTAAATAAATTCTAGTTCTATAAAGAAATTTCTAGAATTTTATTGTTATTATTAGTAAAAAAAAATCTAGACTATAGAGAATGAGCATTAACTTTAATAGGTAATTTAAAAATTTTGAACAAAAATTAAATTTAAACCCTTCAATAAATAAAAACAATGTATGCAAACCATTTTAAAATTTTGTAAAAAGGATTTGTTTAGATTTAGAGTAAAATTATATTAGAAAAATAATAACGACACGAGTAAAAATTTTGAGTCTCAAGACTTGATCTTCAAAATGGTTCAAGGACAACTTTCAATATTTCTTTTTAACTTAAATTACTTTTATTTATAGAGACACGTCATTCTTATGTATAATAAGTTTGATGTACATTAAATTCAACATTTATTAAAAACTTATATAAAATCAATATAATAATATAAATTACATTTATATATATATATATATATATATATATAACTTTGTATAATTTTTCAGCAATAAATATATTATATACACTACTACACGGCTTAGCTTTCGCGAGGACATAAGTCCTCGCGAAAGAACGAAAATGTCGTCATAAAAGACAGTATTGATCTTTAGCGAGAACATGTCCTTACTAAATATTTCTCGCTAAAGACCACTTACGCAACGAATTTTGAGCATCCTCGCATTAGACAGCCTATATTTAGCTAGGACCACGTGTCATCGCAAAAAATAGGATTTTTTGCGACGAAGTTGTCCTCGCGAAGAAAAAGTTCTCGCGGTTGACTACCTAGTCTTTAGAGAGGACTTCTAGTTTATCTTTAGAAAGGACATATGTCCTCGCAAAACTTTTTTTTAATTGTTTTTTATTTATTTTATATTGTCTAATAGTGAAATATAAATAAAGCGGATAACCGAAATAAACCTGATATATATATATAAACAAAAACTGATGACAAAAAAGTCAAAACAAAAGTCAAAACTATACAAATTACTAAAAAGTCAACATAAAGTCGAATAGAAAGTCCAAACAGTACATAAATAGCCGAATAAAAATATTAATCAAAGTCTAGTAGAATCTTCATCAGAACTATAACCCTCGTCCACAAGCCTAATTGGCCGGCTGGTAGAAGGAGCGGTAGGAGGATCAGTAAGAGGAGTAATATGAGGAGCAGTGACAGCTGTAAGAGTTGTAGAAGGAGTGAATCAAGCGGGATCTGACGTATTGGTGGATGGAGGAGCAGTAGGGGCACGACTCCCGAGAGGTCGTGTTCGGCCCTGCACAGATAAAGTAATTTGATGGCCTTAGTTATCTGTGCGTCGATGTCCTCCCTCGGGTGTCGAGTTCCAGCTGTGGTGCACGTGGATCGAGATATATCCTGTGAAGGCATAGTTTCCTTGCCAGACAAGTAACTCGTTGAGGGCGGGCATCATCCATTCGAAATCCCTGATCATCTTATAACTGACCGGATCAGAATTAGCACCATTCGATAGCTCCAAGGGTCCAGCTGCGCGTCCCGCCACCCAAACCCAGGCGGGTTGCCTGCATGACCGCATCTGCATGTTCCTGTTGCGATAGGGAGGGTGTAGACGATGACTAGTCAGCCTGACTCTAGGATTCTCGGACTCTGTTTTGCAGAATGGCCCTTAGTGCGTCTTATTCCATAAATTTAATATCAAATTTTAATTATATGAATAAGTATTAGCGTAATATAAAACTTACATCCGCTCGCTCATACTCCTTTTTCCTCCACTCGTCCTTTTATTGTCATACCCGATTTCCTAAAAGAAGTGGCCTATACGGGGAAGAGGCAACTGTTGTTATTGTTGTGTCTGGGATCCCTTACTCGGGGTCAATCGAAGTGTTTTATTTTTCTCCTCCTTCTGTTTCAATCAAATAGTTAAGTAAATAAATGTTCAGAATTATTTAGTTGAATCCCTTACCAAAATCATGGTCGTCTGCTTCCAAGTGTAAGTCATCGAATGTGGCCCGCTTGGTGTTGTTGCATTTTCCTATCATCTCTATTCATTGCAGCTTGTTGTTAGTTTTATAATGAAACAAAACAAAGCAATGAAGTTAATAAAGAGCATAATTTTTTAAAGTAAAATACTTACCTTAATTTTTTCCGAGTCCCACGTCTTATACGTTGCCTCCTAATTCTCTAGGTTTGATCGTCCGACTTTCACCTGCATTGTAATATTTCTTCTTTAGCCGATTTTTATAATCACTAAACCTCCTACAACACTTATCGCTTAGCATCGATTTGATATCATCATCTGAATTTCGAACCATCTGATAGTTCTATGTTAAAATGTATGGAAAGGTTTTTATGTTTAAATAGCAACAAAGGAAGACGGTTAAGGTAGTTCTGAAAATTGTTCATAATTGTTAATAAAATAACGAAACTGTAATAACAAATTTTGAATATCAAAAAACATTGCGAGCTGAAAAAATATATTTAAAAATAAAATATTAAAAGTTACAAATCCATAACGTAGTATAGTGGTATGGATGAGGCCACTGTCTTCAAAACAAAATCTGGTACAACCGAAATACTATATTGCTATTCGCCAAACGTTTCCCAAGGTATATGACCACTATTTATTTTAAATCCATAAGATCTGGAATCTACTTATGACTTTCGCTCAAAATTCGTAATCAAGAAGAGAAAAAAAAAAAGAAAATTGGTGTTATGAGTGTCTAAATAAAATGTGGATATTTTTTTAGTGAATGAAGTAGACCTAAGAAATAAATGTCATTAATACAAAATATTTTCAAAATCAATAGGATTGACAAGGTAAAAATATTAAATCACGATATAAAATTCTAAATGACTGTGGAATTAACTAAAGGGGTTATTGTTGAAAACATCCTCCTTAAACTCTTTAATTGTTTTTTTATGCCTTCAATAATCTTATTTATAAAAAAATGCCTAATGAAGTAATTATTTATAAAAAACATCCCCTTTATATTTTCTATACCTTTACTAATTCTATCACATGCGCGCGTCCGTGAAATTTTTTTAAAATCGTCATAACTAATTCAAAAAAAATCAGAAAATTAAAAAAAAAATATTTTTGAATAAATCTAATTAATATTTACGTCTATGAATTTTTTTGATTTTTTTTGAATTTTTTTGATTTTTTTTGAATTTTTTGATTTTTTTTGAATTTTAAACATGGAATTCCATGTTTTAAACCGTGAAATAAACATGAAATTCCATGTTTTAAACATGAAATTTCGTGTCTGCGAAAAAAAAATTAAAAAAATCAAAAAAAACCAAAAAATTCAGAAAATTCCGAAAAAAATCATAGACGTAAATATTAATTTGATTTATCCAAATATAATTTTTTTTGATTTTTTTGATTTTTTTTGAATTAGTTATAACGATTTTAAAAAAAATTCACGGACGCGCGCGTGTTTATTAGTTTTTTTCTTATTTTTTAATTGTTAATTATAAAGGGGCTGTTTTCAATAAATATTTTTTTCTAGGCACCTTTTTCTAAATGAGTTTTTTAATAGGCATCAATCAACAATTGGCTCTTAACTAAACTAGAAAACGTGTGAGTATATAAAGGGTCTATCAGACCATTGGAGTAGATAATCTAGTAGACCACTAGTATATATAAGCTCATTTATAAAAAAAAGTTTTTCAAAATTCTTTTCAGACTCCTTAAGACAACGCAATGCCCCCTTCTGCGTCGGTGGCAGGACAAGCGAGAGGTGGCGTGCGTATGTGGCTGAACCACGGAACATGCGTAGGGATGCTTATGGAGCCTGTAGATACCCCACAAATATCCTTAAGAAGGTTCGCATTCTATATGTCAATCTTTTTTCTCCCACTTATTAGAATGTGCACGTAATCTAATTTGAGAGTCGAAACGTTATGGGAAAAACATCCTTTCTTTGTCCTAACCTAATCCAGCATGTGTGCAGAAGAAAGGGACGATGAGGAAGGCAACTCAGACACTCAGATCCCAAAACCAACTATCCCATCATTCTCAAATCCTAAAGCCTACTAAAGCTTTAATATATTCATTATAACAAGGTAAAAATGTTAATAATCTGTTACAATGGTTTTAATACTCATATCAAACAATTACATCATGAAGAGTCATCGTATCGATATAGAAAATGTAAATATACATGAATCAATTTCTAGTGACTTTTATTGCTGGTAAAATGATTCTAACAGTCACCTCCCTTCGAGCAATGACATTTCATCGGAATCCATTAGGTATGAGCTGTGAGGTGACCCACTTGAGGAGTCCAACCAAGTATGGCGTGCATATACAGGTTGTTTTGGTTGTGGAAGATCTGTTTCCCTGCTAAGCATCAGAACTACATCAGACATTATTGGTCTATACACATGATGGTCTTGAACACAAAGAAGCCCAATTTGTATGCATCTCGTAACTTCTGATGGAGAACTTGAATTAGCTAAAGATTGATCCAGAAACTCTAAATCTTTATGTTCAAACCATGAATTCCATGCCTGAAATATTTTCAAAATAGTTAAAATCAGTGATACTGAAGTACTGAAGTGAAGAAAATGAGTTGGTGGCATACTTACATAATCAAGAAGAGTAATATCATCTTTATCCACGAGGAATTTAGTATTCTTTCTGCCACTTATAATCTCTAGCAATAACACTCCAAAACTATAGACATCCGATTTTTCTGAAAACAATCCCCATATAGCATATTCAGGAGACATATACCCGCTGTATATCACAAAAAAGGATGAATATGAAAAATATATCAAAGATGGAATATAATCATTAGAGAAAGTAAGACAAAAACTTACAATGTTCCAACAACCCTATGAGTGTTTGCTAGCTCTTGTGTAACTTTGAATGATCGTGCCAATCCAAAGTCTGAGATCTTAGGATTCATATCATCATCCAACAATACATTGCTGGCTTTCAAATCTCTGTGAATAACCCTTAGAAAAGAATCACGATGCAGGTAAAGTATTCCTCTAGCAATACCTTGAATTATATTCATTCGTTTGGTCCAATCAAGCTCCAACTTTTTTGTTGAATCTGATTAGCATGATCCAATAGAATATTGGAATTACTCTCAGATACAAGTAATAGAACAAATAAAATAGAACAAAAGTATAGATAAGTCAGGTCAAATTACCAAAGATGAAACAATCCAAGCTTTTGTTTTTCAAGTACTCGTAAACTAATAGCTTTTCGTTACCATTAATGCTGCAACCCAATAACCTAACAAGATTTCTGTGCTGGAGCTTGGAAATCATAACTATCTCATTCTTGAACTCTTCATTACCTTGACTTGAATGGTTAGAAAGTCTTTTCACTGCTATATGCTGTCCATTATCCATCTCTCCCTACAATTAGTAGTTTAATTTCAACAATGTTAATTTTCATAGACCAACATTTACTTTATGTTAAAATGCTTACCTTGTAAACAGGACCAAATCCTCCTTGACCAAGCTTGTTCTCCTGACTAAAATTATTGGTAGCAATAACTATTTTAGCAAAATTAATAAGTGGCAGCTCTGTAGAACATTCTGGGAATTTTTCGTCTTCAGATAATTGGATCTGTGGGTTATCTCTTAAATGATCAGCCTTTTGGTCTGAAACAGATTCCTTTCCACTTTTTCTTTTTCGAGCTGAAATATAGATTAAGCATATCATTCTATTGCATATTTTCATGTGTTTCTGACAAGGTTAAGCAAATAGTCCAAGATTATGTTATCATCCTAATTGTGATTATTTGGCACATTATATTCATGACTACTTAGCGAAATTTAAATTTTGCAATCTCTATGGCTTATACTTCCATGAAATCGATTAGGAGAGAAAAAGTTCATCGACAAAAAGGACCTCTCCTTTTAAAGAAAGAAAGCTTTAGAAGTTTATTCTGATGAAATTTGGTTCAAAATCCAAACCCATCTAAAACAACTACAGTTCCAATAAAACTAGAGTACTCTAGAAGATAAAAGGATAGCGAAATGGCTTCAATAATGTACTTAAAGTGATATTTTGGGTTCAAATTCCAAGCCATTTAGAATTTAGATAAAAACTAGATTTCCCAATTGAATAAGAATTAAGAGTACTCTAATAGATATACATGGTCATTTTCTTATTATATTTTCTCCTAATTCATTATTGTACTCGAGTAAGTGACAAGATAATTAACCTATACGACAATAAGTAGTATGAGAGCCAATCTTTAGTGGCAATAAGTGAATTTCTTACCCTACCAGATTTATGAATGTCGTTTACCTCTTTGAATTGCTCTCCACCTCAGGATGCCATATATTAAGATGGCTAAGAGTATGATACTTGAAATTGTTGTAAGGCTGATAATAAGTTTGATCTTTTTCTTATCTTCACCTTGATTATCTGTTAGATTTAATGAAAATGATAGAGATAAAAAAAAACCATTTCTGAGCAATGCAACAAAATGGAAAATTTAAAATACCTATTTCAGAATAAGCTAGGCGTAAGAAAAGAAACCCCTCCTCAGTATGCGGGAGCGAGTGACTGTCAATAAGGTTACCTTCCCATACCATACATCCTATTCCTTCTAGATATGTATATGCCACACAAATACAGTTACTCAAGCATAGTTGTTTACAGTCTTCAGAATCATTTATATCTTTTAAATATGTATAATTATTAGGCACTTTCATCTCGCTAACTTTCTCAAATATATCGGACGTACTTCCGTTCCTTTCACATAGAAGTGGGGTCCTCCTTACACATCCATTTCTCCAGTTACCTTTACTCCATTCCTCGTTAAATTGTGGTATAAACCCCTTCAAGCACTGACAAATTATAGCCTCTTTGTCATTACATACGCCAAATGATCCACATGTTCCATATTGTTCACATGTATTATTTGGAAACTTCCAAATTGCAATCCACTGATTAATTTGTTCATTCCACGTTGTTAATTCATATGAACCCGATGGTTTAAGTGTCCAAAATGTAATATTCAAGAGATTGCTTGGATTGAAGATTAAATACATGGTTCCTTCATGAATATCTTTTTCTACAAATATCCCATTTGCATAACCTTTGCGATCAAACACCGTGCCTAGGAACCCTAATCCATTCCATGGACCACTTCTCCAGTATAGTACGGAACTATTCCATGTGATAGATTGTGGTGGATCATCTGAAATACCCGCCGTAAATTGTCCAGGAGCTGGGTCATTTTGCGCTTTCCACGACGATAAATAGAGTCTTTCCCCAGTTCCTCTATTTATTCCCATCTTCATACCGGGCAATAACGTGTCACTTGGATAGTTGAAGCTTTCCCATAAGGTTGACCCTGATACACTATCCATGAGAACGAAGTTTCCATTTTCTTGAAGCATAGCAACTGTGTTATTAGATTGTAAAGAAACACTTGTTGACCAAACAGTGTTTTGTTTGCCATCTAAAAGCCTCAGGTTCCCATCAATACCAATTTTCAAAGTTGAGGTAGTATCATTAGCTTCAAGGGGATGCTCTTTATTTGCAACCCATACGATTTTAAGTACTGGAATATTCTTGTACCACATCCCCAGATACAAATTACTTGAACCATTGGGACTAAAGAAGCCTAACTCAAAGATTTGTTTAGCTGAGACTAGAGTTTGATCCACTAAGAGTTGCTGAGTATGGTTCAAGGTATCATTTGCATTACAACATATTGACTGAATGATCAAGATAAATAGAAACAGAGATAACCTTAAAAAATTCATTTGTTTTGTTGGATTTGCTAACTTCAAAACATGTCACTTATCTTGTAACCAAAAGTCAAATACCTTTACTTTCGGTCAAGTCTCTTTTATTTTTGTATTGAAAATTTCAATATAGATTACAAAGACCCTGTCAATGACTCAGGGTGATAGTGAATGAAGAATCTTCCTTTACTGTCTATTAAGAAAAAAAAATTGGGTTCAGGCTTAAAGTCAAATTCTTTTAATTTGTAAAATACAATTAAAGCTTTCATATTATATTTTATTCTCATGATAAGAAAGACCGCCACTAATAATAGGTATTTTGTAGTGATTAAATAATAACTCTTTCATATTATATCTTTCTTATTCTCATGATAATCATATACACTATTGTAAGCATTGTTCAAGTCAACTAAACTAAATTAAATAATTAGAACTTAATTGAAAGTCAGAAGGTGTTATGCAAGCATTTAACTAAAATCTAAAAACCCAAGTTTAACCAAGTGAATATCAGCTAGAATTGTTTACCTTTCTATTACCATTCTAAATACAAATTCAATGGGTTTTAAAAAGATTAACACAAAATTAATATAAAGTTAATATTTACTTACATAAATATTGTTCTGTGTCTTCATTTGTTTGCTGCTGGAAATCACTTTCCTCTTAGAGTTAATTGCTCCAAAAGTCAAAAAACATGTTTTTTCATCTTTTGGACTAAATTTTGAATAATTGATAAGTTATCTTTGTATGTTTAATGAGTTAGTTTCTTTTAATAGGTTATGTATTTGTTAATAGATTTCGTAGATTTAACCTTATTTGGCACCAATTTTTTGCATAAACCAGGATCAAACATCCTTTCTTCTATCCATCCGGCATCTTTAATAATGTTGACCAGTCAAACAGAAAACAGAGGACATATCTTCTGAATAAATACAACATAAAAAATTATTCATCCACGATATTACACCAATTACTTAAAAAAAATTACAATTCACAGGTTTACATCAGAAAACACAGTTTGTATAAAAATACAGCGCACAACATAAAATTAAATTAAAAGAGAAATTAACTCCTGCGTAAATTAAAAAGGTATAGCTATATTTTTGTTGAATTTGTAAATTTTGTGATAAAATTTTGCCAACACATCCATGAAAGTAGGGGAAAGCCTGGAAATCACACAACAAAATTTAATTTACTCTTCAATCAATAGTTTTCAAAAACGTAATTCTGCTCAACTCCTACAGATACCACTGCTACTCTGTTGTAGTAACATAAATATACAAGGTCTTTCACAAAAGCCTGGAATTGGAATTGTGTAGCGCCCGGAATGTTCCTTTTAACAATATAGCCGAATAGACTATACAATGGAAAGATCTATTCCATGTAACTATTACACTGTCTTGAATGGATTGATATGGCTATGGTGAGTGCTATAGAGCACCGCGTAAGCAAACCTAATTAATAGCGACTCTAATTTAGTAGAGTAGCAAAAACTAAACATTTAACATATTGAGATTGTAACCTTACCTAAGCAAAATATAACTCTCCCTCTCTTTGCTTGGTGACTTAAAGCCTTCATCCCTTCACTCCTATTACCTTTTGCAAAGTGTTTTATGTATGTAATTCCTACTTTGTTCATGAGTCGCAACCTGAAAGTGAGTTAATTAAACAAACGGCTAATTAGCTAACGTCATAAAAAGAAATAAATATTTCTTACAAATAATATAATACCTCATCCGAGCTCACGAGATACGATATCTCAACCATATCCATGTAAGCTTTCAAAGCATTTCTTGAAGTTTGGAAAACGTGTTAAAAGGAAAAAACAAGCAATTTAAACTAAAATATTTCATACTTTATTATACTTCTTCATAATTTTAGTAAATGCAGTTTGATTCAACAAACTATAAGATTGGTGAAATACTATATATGCTTGTTTTAATCTTTCCTCTGTTTTTTTGTAGCTTTTCATAGCTAAAGGTTAAGTTATTTGAACAATTGGGTACGAATTAAAAAACAAACTCAATTGTTCAAATAACTTATCCTTTAGCTATGATGAGCTACAAAAAGCAGAGGAGAGATTAAAACAAGCATTCATAGTATTTCATGAGAAGCTTCAAATACTCAAATCTTATAGTTCGTTGAATCAAACTGCATTTACTAAAATTATGAAGTATAATATGGTATGAAATATTCTAGTTTGAATTGTTTGTTTTTTCCTTTTAAGTTTAACACGTTTTCTATAGATAACTTCAAAAATGCTTTGAAAGCTTACTTGGATATGGTTGAGATATTGTATCTCGTGAGCTCGGATGAGGTATTATATTATTCGTAAGAAAAATTCATTTCTTTTTATGACGTTAGCTAATTAACCGTCCGTTTAATTTAACTCAATTCAGGTTGTGCGACTCATAAACAAAGTAGAAATTACATACATATAACACTTTGCAAAAGGTAATAGAAGCGAAGGGATGAAGGCTTCAAGTTACCAAGCAAAGAGAGAGACTTACATTTTGCTTAGGTAAGTCTTTTGTATAGTCTGAGTTGCTGCAGCTACATATAAATAAATAAAATGTTAAACTATAAAGTGGAAAAGATTTGCTGGTTTGATCCTCAAACTTCAAAAGTTAACAAAATAGTACTCAAATATAACTTTTGAAGTTTGAGGACCAAACCAGCAAATTTTCTCTACTTTATAGTCTAATATTTTATTTATTTATAAGTATCTGCAACACCCCTGACTATACAAAAAAAAAAAGAACAATGAAGTAGTGAAACAAGAAAGAAGTTTGCTTAGTTAGATTTATACCTTTCGAGGGAAAGGTGTAAAGTTCAGGGACCATTTGGGGAATTTAGCGATCTAAGAGTTGATGAATCGTGATGGAGGTTTTTTTATGCAGGAGAGGGCTCGTCTGAGAAGAAGACCGATCCTTCTCTCGGTCACTCTCATGAATATATTTTATGCCCCAGAAAATCTTTACTACCGGATGGTACTCGAAAATCGTTTTTGACACAGTTACCCGAATAGTCCTCTCCAAGGACAAATGTTGAGAGTTCAAGGACTATTTGGAGAATTTTCCATTAATTATTTGTCAAAAAAAGTTGTTTTTTCTAACATTATTTATGTTAGATTCTGCTAAGCAATCGGAGATTAACTGGAAACAACTGTTTAACATTATCAAAGGGATTGCACAAGGGCTTTTATACCTTCATCGAGAATCAAAACCTACGATAATTCATAGGGATTAAAAGCTATTAAACATCATTTCTTCATCAAGCAAAATATTGCTAGCTTTTAAATCCTACGGATTATTGTAAGTCTGAATCTCGATGAAGATAATAAATCACTCATGCAATCCCTTCAATTATATTGAAGGGGTTTTTCCAATCTAGCTTTGATTGCTTAGCAAAATCTGACATAAATTATATCAGAAAAACAACTTTTTTCGACAAATAATTAATGGAAAATTCTCCAAATAGTCCCTCAACTTCAGAAGATACCCAAACAGTCCTTGGAAAGGACCATCCGGATAACTTTTAACAATGGGACAAAAAGGAAGTTGAAGTACCATTTGGTAGTAAAAATATTTTGATGGTGTATATTAAAAAATTTACTGGGGCCAAGAATAAATGAACAATTTGAATATTATACATCCTTACATATGCATGATTAAGTATCTAGTATGCAAAAAATTGCAATACATATCCCTCTATTAGTCAAAATTTGCACTATAGCCCTTGTTACAATTTTTTTTATATATTAATTACACCACTACTCCCTATATTAGTGGCAAAGAAACACACTACGGTTCGTCAAAATACACAAACATAAAAGATTAGATTATGTAAGTATATATACTTTAATTCATCACATTACATTACATTTAAAAAAATGTCACTAATTATTGTACAATTTTTTCTATAAAACAGAGCAAAAGCTATAAAATTAATAGATCCTTCAATTTTACAAGCACGTGGAAAGAAAATGAAGTACATATAGAAATATTATGTGTACAATATTCAACAACTCATCCAGATATGGCTATGAGTTGCTATACACATAACATCCCTATATTATGTATCTTTGTACTTCATTTTCGTGTTCGCGATTGAAGGATCGATTAATTCCAAAGCTTCCATTAATGTTCCATAGATTCCATGCCTCAAAAGAATTGTACATAAATAGTAACAAAATAAGAAAAACGTAATATATAGCGCAATTAAATTAGAATTTATATGTTTACGTAGTCTTTGATGTTTATGTATTCTAATGAGAGATAGTGTGTTTCTTTACCACTTACGATTTCCAAAACTAATATTCTAAAACATCTTTTTTGACCAAAAATAAACCCTCAATTGCATATTCATGAGCCATGTAGCCACTACATTCAGATAAAACAAGATTTATTAATTAATCTTAAATTTAGACAACTTAATTGACTTAAAAGGTAAACTCTTAATTACTCACAACTTACACTTATAAAATTCTTAGGATAAATATTTTTGGGATCCCCTAAATTAAGTTCTATTTGAACCATTTAATTAATAAAGGTTCCAAACAAATAATTAGTTTACCAAAATGGTTTTGTATGGAAGTGCGATTACAATATTTTGGATGTAAAAATTTAGAAAATTACTGGGATCTAAAAATAAATAAATAAGCAAGTGACCATTATATGTTTTCATACACACATGTAAAATATTTTGATAGTAAAATATTAAAATTTTACTAGAGCCTAAACTAAATCAAAGAGCAATTGCCCATTATACTTCTACATATACAAGTACAAAAGGGATTTTGAGTGATTAAAAAAATTGGAGGTAAAAAATAAAAATTTACTGAAATCTAAAATAAATAAATGAAAAATAGACCATTATACTCTTATACATACACATAATTTGCATGTTTGACAGTCTTTTATAACCGCTACCTAACAAAATGGTTGATTTGGAACCATTTTGAAGAAGTAATCTAAACCATGGGGAATTTTCGCTATTAATAATTACAAATTTCTTCTGCAAAGCCATGAATTTTTTATTTCTTTCTTTGAGTTGATTGCAATATAGATTCTTATATTATGTAAAAATTGCAATATATAGGAACCTCTTTTTTGCAAGAAATACACTATAGGTTTCTAAATTATGCAAAATAAGTACCATAACTCTCTACATTATGCAAAATAACATAATCTTTTAAAAAGTTTGGGGGACTAACTGAAGATTTTTAAAATCCAGGGGGCCATAGTGTATTTTTTCAAAACAAAATAAAATTTTAGTAGTTAAAAGAACAATTCTAACCTAAGGTGCCAATTTTTACAAAATATTATAACCAAGTCCCTCTATTTTGTAAAAAATACTTGATATCTCAGAGGGGTCAAAGTATAAAATTTAAAAAAAATTACAAGGTTAAAAAAACAATTTTTAATATACAGGGGTAAAATTTGTTTTTCCAAAACTCGGGAATCGTGGTCACACTAGAAAAAAAAGTTAATGTTACTTCATATGAAAATAAAAAGTACATATAATATACATATAAAACCAATCAAAGTTTATGAATCTAAAGTCCAGTTTATATTCTTACTTGAGTTGCCTCTTTCTTTTCTTCACTCGAGAAGCCAGGAATAGTCAATCACAAGTTCTTTTCTGAAAAAATTAACTTCGTTTAATTAGTTCAAAGGCAAAAATAATGTAAATTTAACTGCAATTTATAGAAATAAGAGCACTAATTGTAAATAATGCAGTACAAACCTAGATGCAGCAACACATCCTTTGAGGAATTCCTATAAGAAAAGCAAAAGCACTCACCTACAAGAAAAATAGGTAAAAATCTATGAATTTCCATTAGAAAAAAATAATAATCAAATATAGAAAGTTATATATAAACATTTATAAACCTCACTGAATCAATGAAATCATCGGCAATTTCATATAGAAGATCTTCAACTTCTGGATCCAGCTTCCCTTGCGAAAAATACTCAATGGTTGAAAAAGTATAGCCAAGCAAAAAAAAAAAAAGTATAAACATTAATCTTTAATTAAAAAAAATTACCTGGAAACAAGATCTTGATCTTCATTTTCCCGAGTAAATTCTGTCCCCTGACTCGAACTACCTTTTGTTGCGAGCACCACCGTCACTCGCAAGAAAACTGCTGCCACTCGCCATGAAGAAGAAGAAGTCGGCACTGTGAAGCCGTTCGAGGTGTCGTGGTAAAGGTTTGCGAAGATGAAGAAGCTTGGATCTGGCCGCCGTTCGTTTTAATGCTTGGGGTCATGAGGTTGCAGCCATGGCCGGAGTTCGTGAAGGTGGCAGCCATGGCCGGAGTTCGTGAAGGTGACCATTTCCGGATCTATTCGAGTATTGAGGTTCTCCGTTGGCAGATCTACACGGAGGAGCTTTACGAACGTCGCCGGAGAAGAAGATCCCGCGCATCAGAGAAGAAGCTTCACCACCATAACTTCCGTGTTGCAGAAAACCGCCAAAAAAGAGAAGGGACCGATGCAGACAAACGACGGACGTTTGCAGAAGCACAACTTCGAAGATCTACTCAGCAGAGCTTCACGAACGTCGCCGGAGAAGGAGATCGGCCTAAAGAACTTTGTGAACTCGGACTATGGAGAAGTCATCTCTCTTCTCGCCGGCGAAGAGAAATATTAGTAAGAAGGAAAAAACAAATTTTATGTGATGAGAAGGTAAATATTGTGCTTTAATAGAGAGAGAGAAGCTAATAAAGAGAGAGGGATATATAGGAGATAGACTTGTTTACGTGAGATTTTTTGGTTTATGAATGAAATTTGAATTATTTATTATACATAGTAAAGAAAGAAGGGGTATAATGGGTAAGGATATTTTTGAATAATTCAGCTACATGAAGCAATGTATTACTCTCTCCGTCCATTTTTATTTGTTCCATTTTCTAAATGAAGGTGTCCAATATTGTTTGTCTATATTTCATTACCAAGACACTTTTTTCCTACTTTTTCTAATATTACCCCTAATTAAATAATAGAAAATGTAGCATAATAAATAAGATCGTGTATATTAATTAAGGGCATTTGTGTAAAGAGGGAGAGTATTAAATACTCTTTTTAAATCTTGTGCACCAAAAAAGTGGACAAACAAAAATGGACGGAGGGAGTAAAAGATTAAACGGTGTCTTGAAAAATCAAGTAAGTTTAGAGTCAATGGTTGTCTTGAAAATTTAAAAAGGGGAATTTAGGAAATAAGGCTTCACGACTAGAGGCTTAATAAATACTAACCCTAACCCTAATTCTCCATTACAATCTAACTATTATAGGGTAAAACACTCAAAACACCTTTTTTCTATTGTGAATAACCAAAAAAATCAAAACAAAAACCTCATATACACAATCCACCGAACCATTTTCATCTTCCCTCTTCTCTCTCTGTACACTCCCTCTCTCTAACCTCCCTTTCTCTCCTCAATGCAACATCTCTCTGTGCTCACCATATCCGCCACCACTATCACCATCTTCACACCACAAATCCCACCACAAACCCCACCACTAATCCCACCTCCGTTCCATAGATCTGGCCTTCTCACCAGATCCGCCATCACCGCCCATTGCCTCGCCGTCTTCCCGTCTCCATGGCTACGTATCTCAGATCTACAGCGTAACCTGATGGAGCCCTGCTGTGCACGTGTTTGGTCGCTCAGATCTACAGCTGCCGGAGACAGAGTCGTTCGCTGGAGAAGAAGACCATCACAACCCTCCGCTCCTCTGCAACATCATCACCTTCGTTTTCCACCATCATCGAGCGAGATCTGTTTTTTTGTTAATCGTGTTTACATGTAAGCAAGGGCTCAGCCACGCTGGTCCAGCCCCCTTGGGTCCCGCCATCTCAGCCATCCCGTCGCTCCCTAGTTTTACACCTTTGTTTATACCTTTGTTTTACACCATCACCTTTGTTTTACACCATGACCATCTCCTCTAGCGCAATAAAATCGCCTCCATCAGCGCCTCCCTTCATCGAGCGGGATCTGTTTTTTTCATTGTTTTTAAAACCTAACTTTCAGTTCTGTTTTTGTTATGGTCCAGCCCATTAGTGTATTTAATTTATTGCTATTTTTTTCCAATGTGCTTTTTGGGCCGAGCCCATTAGGGTATATCTCGTTTTTATAAAAAACATTCCATGGCCCCTTGGGTTTAGCATTTTTTTTTAAATTTATTAAAAAATTAACCTTTGTGAATTTTGCAGGTAAAAATAGGGTAGGGTCTTGGTTTTATAATGTAAAAATTTCAAAAGCTTGAGGAATCTATAGAAAAATAAATTATATAAAATTATACAAACACTTCACATGGGTACAACCCCTAGGGTATAACATTGGACACATTCGACACATTGGACATGGATATATGCAAAAAGCGAGACTTGGGTACATCCCTTCGGTTACTTGGACAATCACATGGATAATCACATAACTTAAAAACGTAAAGGTAAAAAGCGTTATGGGTACAATCACATAACTTAAAAAACGTAAAACCTAACATAGGTCTGTACCCATGGGTACGGATCCATCAGCTTAATGAAAAGAACAAAAAGAATAAAAAAACAAAATACTAAAAAAAGGGTAAAAATAGAAAAAAAAAAAAGTGCAACAAAAAATGAAACTAGGCTTTAAATAGAACAAAAATCTAGTTAGGCTTTAAAAAATAATTCAGTTGGATTTGGGCTGTTTTTTGTAGATTCCTCATTTGAAAGGTTTGAAGTCTTTCAAGATGACTAAATTCATTAGTTTGCTTGCTTGTGAAAGCATATAAATAAGTATCATATGTTGATGGTTGATGACAAGGAAAAAAGAGATAAAAGAATAGAGACACGAAAGATCCAAGAGTGAAGAATCATATAGGTTAGTTAACCGAAAGTGTGTAACAGTCCTATAGTGGTTAAAGTGTTAGGATAGAGCTAGAGTTATTTGTTCTTTCTTTTGTGAGAGGGTTTTGAGTTTTTTGCGTACAAAAACCAAATTGTAGTAGTGTGTGTGATTATATTGAATTATTCCGTGAAGGTAGGCATATTTGGATGAACCACGTAAAAATTATTGTTTTTATCTTTTATTTGCATCTGTGCACGATTCTCGAACGGGAATTCTGACATTTTCCTAACACCCGGACCGTCACGTGCGAGTTTTGAAAATCAAGCCCCACAACCTGCCCCACACTCTATTTAGTGCCCTAAAATCCTCCCTATTTAGAATGGGGTTGGACTGGCACCCACAAACCCATGCCCCATTGATATCCCTATATATTATACATGTGCCTATTACATACATGTTTATGTATTTGTCCCAACACAACCTTCAACCAGTCGCTTATTTTTTATCCTTTAAGGTCTTATACTTGATCCTAGATGACTTACTTCTTTTAAAAAAAATTAGGTAAACATACGTGTGCATTTATGCTAAATCAATCCTCAACCAGCCGCTTATTTCTAACCCTCGAGGTCACATACTCAACCCTAGGTTACTTGTTTGCAACTTTAAATCATACATACTTACACATTCGTGCTAACTTGACCATCAAAGAATCTAGTTTACTCTAAACCTCTAGATTACATATTCGATCTCAATGACTTTATTTGTTCTTTATTTCGTATATACTTATGATAGCTTGTTTTATCTTCAATGTTAAGCCATTTCATATTTTGATTAACAAAATCTTAAACAAAATGAGAGAGTTACATTCATAGAAAATAGTCTTAAGTCTCAACCTATATAATTCTATAAAAGCTTCAATAAGTTAAAATAAAAA
Source organism: Nemophila menziesii (assembly GCA_029959085.1). Taxonomy (NCBI): domain Eukaryota; kingdom Viridiplantae; phylum Streptophyta; class Magnoliopsida; order Boraginales; family Hydrophyllaceae; genus Nemophila; species Nemophila menziesii. The sequence goes on along the minus strand of JARWIR010000004.1, from coordinate 38,177,065 downwards.
ATCAGAAAATGTACATAGGAATTTATATAATTCTATAAAAGCTTCATAAGTTAAAATCAAAAATCAAAAATCAAAAAATTTACATAGAAATATATTTCCATACCTAAAGTCAATAAAAAGAATCAAATCACTCTACCTACCAAACCCAAATAAATCTAAAAACAACCTCAATGATCATATGATCATTGAAGTAATAGTAACATTATTAAAGGACGCAATTTCATGACTCGCATGCCACATATCTTCATCAATAGAAGTCATCCTAGTTGAAGTAAAAGTCGGATGTCTAGGCATAGGCAAACTTGTATTAGCACTCTCCAACATTAAGAGTATATACCCCGGCTTTTCCTACAGGTTCAATGGTGCATATGTTTCGCATATTAAGAGTGTTTATAATGGTGTCGGTTTTTTCTTTACAATTAAGAGTTTCAATAAGAAAAATCAACTCAGGCTGATAGGTTTTGACCGCATCCTTGAGTGTTATAATTGTCAAGGGAGTACCAATACCTTGACAATTTCAACAGAATTGGACAAACCCACAAATCTCTTTTTTAACATCTTGTTCCTTATTTTCCATTTCAGCATCAATGTTTTTATGTGTCTCTTCATTTTGTTTTGTTGATTCTTCTTGATGAATATCTTCCTTAATAGATTATGTTGTTTTCCATCTTGTTGCCCGGGGTTTGTCATACTTCATAGTTTCCATAGATTTTTGCTTTCACTTCTGGTACCATCTTTGATTTATAATCACAAATTCGATGGTGGATTAGGGTTTTGAATTCTTCATGAAGTGTGAATTGTATAGATTAGTTAGGTAAAGGTTGTGAGTTCTCGTTGATTTCAGGAATAAGAGGTTTAGATAAGGTATTTTGATTTGGGGCTTTTTGATTAGTTCCGATTTGGATATAATGTTTTGGGTTTATGATGACGGGTGTTTCATTTGAGCCAAAGGTTAAAGAAGCTAGAGTTGTTGGGTTATTTTTGTTGATGGGCTGAGTAGTTGGGCTGGTGATGATATTGTTTTCCATTTCTTTTTCTATTTCGGCCCATGTTTTAATTGGCCCGACATACTCCTTATTGGGGCCTTTGTTTTGTTCAACTATTTCTCTTACCGCTGTCAGGTCTATTTGATTTTCATTCCTCTTTCGATGATATTTTGAAGTTGTTCTTTCCTTCACTGCTGCACTATTTTTTCCAATAGCCATATTATTGTCAGTAGCAATAAATGTATGAGGGTAAGATAATTCAATTTTTGAATTCTTATCGTTTTGCCTAGGGTTTTGTTGCATTTGGGCGGGATTTTGATTTTGACCAGTTGGTTGTTGACTCGGTGGTGGATTTTGACTCGATGATAGGTTTTGATTTGGCTTTGATTCATCAGGAATTTTTGGTTCAAATCCAAAGATATTTTTGTTAAGCTTGAAGTGAAGTCTTTGTTTGTTAGTACAATCGATTTCTTCATGGTCTAACATTTCGCATAAAAAACATAAGTCCCAAAGCTTTTCATATTTAAGCATACCTCTGACTTTTTGTCCATCTCCCAGGTTGATAATGTAGGCTCCTTGAATTGGGTTGAAGATGTTCCAGTCCACACGTACTCAAATAGTGCTAAATTCCATAAAGTTTTCAATTGGGGATAAGATGATTTCTTTGACTTTACCTAATTCTGTAGAATTTTCTTTTTAGCATTGTCTTCATTAATAAGTGTTGGTGGTATGTCATGGATCTAAATGATGAATAAGGAAGTGGTAAGTTGAGCATCAGTTTGGAGTTTTGCAATGTTCCACTTATGGAGGAGAACATGCTTTCCAACTAGGTTCCATGGCCTATTTTTCCAGACTCGTTGAAAATCCTCTTCCGATTCAAACGTGATTATGCAGGTATTGAAACCTCTTTTCTCAGTGTGGACTTTTTCTTTAACTCCTTAGGAGTTATAATATATTTTCTTAAGTTGTTAAAGCTAACTCCTTTGTTTCCTACGATTTTAGCATAGAGTTTTGCCTTTCAAATTGAACATAAACAAAATTAGGATCTTCCGTCAAAATGAGAGATTCATAAGCAGTGTTTGAGTTGTTTCTAGTGTAAAATTCCATCGGTAAAGAGAGACTTTTAAGGAAAAAAGATTTATGATAAAAAGAAGGTAGGTAAAGGGAGTAAATGAAAAGCAGGAAGGTAGATAGAAATTTAGAAGATGAGAGTTATAGTGAAATTGATTATAAAGTCAAGATTTATGTGTATGTAATGGATCTTAACAATTTGTATAAAGATAAGAGTGAAGGACATTTTTTGGTTAGATCAGAATAGGATTTAAATTAATTATACGGTGGTTCATGCCAACTTGGTCTCGGACTCTCATTCATCAATAAATCCACTTTTACTCTAATCCTCTAAATTCTAAAGTACATATTCGACCCATAATAAGTTTTTATGTCTTCTATTTCATATAGACTTATCATAGTTTTTTATCTTTAATGTTGACACTCCATGTTTTGATACAAAATATTAAGCCAAAGAAGAGAGTAACGTTCATAGAAAATAGTACCTATATAAATTATAATTCCATAAAAACTTCATAAGTTAAAATCAAAAATCAAAAATCAAAAAATTTACATAGAAATATATTTCTATACCTAAAGTCAATAAAAAGAATCAAATCACTCTACCTACTAAACCCAAATAAATCTAAAAAAACAACCTCAATAATCATCTACCAATCATTGAAGTAATAGTAACATTATTAGACGATGCAATTTCATGACTCACATGCCACATATCTTCATCAATAGAAGTCATCCTAGTTGAAGTAAAAGTAGGTTGTCTAGGCATAGGCAAACTTGTATTAGCACTTTCCAACATTAAAACAACCGAAGCCATATCTGGTCTATGTGTTGCTGAATCTTGTACACATAACATCCCTATATGTATACATCTTTGTACTTCATCTTCTTTACATGTACTCGCAATTGAAGGATCTATTAATTCCATAGCTTTTGCTTTGTCCCATAAATCCCATGCCTAAAACATTTACACATAAATTAGCAACAAAATAATGTGATTTAATTAAAGTTTATATAATACTTACGTATCCTTTGATATTTGCGTATTCTGCTGAGCGATAATGTGTGTTTCTTTTACCACTTATGATCTCCAAAAGTAATATTCCGAAACTATACACATCAGATTTGACTGAAAATAAACCTTCCATTGCATATTCATGTGCCATGTAGCCACTACATTTAAATAAAACAAGATATTATTAATTAATATTAAATTTAGACCACTTAATTGACCCAAAAGACAGACTCTTAATTTACTCACAACTTACACTTATAAAATCTTAAAATCTTATGATAGATATTATTGGGACCCACTAAATTATTGCAGACGTCTTATTTGAACCGTTTAGTTAATAAAGGTTCACTGACCAAAAAAAATAAAAAAATAATAAAGGTTCCAAATAGAGTCATCATTTTACCAAAATGGTTCTGTTAGCAATTGTTTTGATTAAAAAATTACGGGGACCATTATACCTTTAAATATGCACGTGCAAAATGATTTTGTGAAAATTAAAAATATTTAAAATTTTACTAGATCATAAATAAATCAAAGAACAATTGACCAGTTTACTTTTACATCTACACGTGCAAAAGGGATTTTGAGCAATTAAAAAAAATTGGCGGATTTTTTTTTACTGAAATCTGAAATAAATAAATGAGTAATTGACCGTTATAAGTATATACACACGTAATTTGCACGTTTAGTTGTAAACTAACAAAATGGTTGATTTGTAACCATTTTGAAAACCTTAAGAAGTAGTCTAAACATGATTTGTCCAATAGTTTAGTGGGTCCCACACATTAATCCAAAATTGGTTAAAAAAAGTGAATATTGAAGGGTTTGAGTACTTACAAGGTTCCAACAACTCTCATAGTATTAGCTTCATTTTGATTACCTCCAAACATTCTAGCCATACCAAAATCTGAAATTTTTGGGTTCATTTCTTCATCGAGCAAAATATTGCTTGCTTTTAAATCCCTATGGATTATTCTAAGTCTTGAATCTCTATGAAGATATAAAAGCCCTCTTGCAATTCCTTCAATTATATTGAATCTTTTTGTCCAATCTAGCTCCGATTGTTTAGCAGAATCTGACATAAATTACAAAAAACAAATTTATGAAAAATTCTCCAAATAGTCCCGCAACTTTAAAAGTTTTACTTAAATGGTCCTTCAACTCTCAACATTTTAACGGTAGGACAAAAATGAAGTTCGAGTACCATTTAAAAATTTACTGTGACCTAAAATAAATAGATGAGCAATTGACTATTATAACCTTCTGTAACTGGGGCCTAAAATAAATAAATGAAACATGGACTATTATACACCCTTACAAATATGCATGATTAAGTATCTTTTTTTTAAAGGAAACAATTAAGTACGAGAAATTTTTCCAAATGGTCCTTGAACTTCAAAAGTTACTCAAATGGTCCTCAAAATTCATTTTTCGCCCAAAGTTAATTCTTCAAAGAACCCATTCTGGTAACTTTAAAGTTCGAGTACCATAAAAACTTACGAAGGTCTAAAATAAATAACTGAGCAGTTGACAAATAATACCCTTCAAGTTAGGGATTTTGTGTAATAAAAAATATTCTGATGATATAAATTTTACAAAAATTACTGGAACCTAAAATAAAATAAAAGAGCAATTGACTATTATACCCTTACGTATGCATGTTTAACCATCTTTTTTAAAGGAAACAATAAAGTAAGGGCAAATTCCCCAAATGGTCCCTAAACTTCAAAAGTTACCCAAATGGTCTCACTCGAAAACTAACGGTGGGACAAAATTGAAGTTCAGGGACTAGTTGGGGAATTTTTTGCAATAAGTAAAAAAGAGGTTAAAACTAACTAACCGAAAAGTATTGAATCCAAGCTTTTATTAGGCATATATTCATAGATCAACATTTTTTCTTCTCCTTCAATAGTGCAACCAAGAAGCCGTACAAGATTTCTATGTTGAAGCCTTGCGATTAATTTAATTTCATTCTTAAATTCTTCAATTCCTTGTCCTGATTTTCTTGAAAGTCTTTTTACAGCTATAGTTTGACCACATGGTAATACACCCTGAAATTAAAGACAAAAATATTTAATAAGTATGTTATGTAACATTCTCAATCTTTTGCAAAAATGAACCCTCAATTTTTGAAAATCATTTTTTCCCTAGTGTCAGATTTTTACCATTAAGTGCCACGTGGCAAAGAAGTTCGAGGACCAAACGGGTGAAAAGGGATAGTTCAGGGACCATTTAGGGAGTTTTCTCTATTAATAAGAAAAACAGTATAGGTTTCTATTTTGTAAAAATTGCACTATAGGGACTTCTATTTTGTAAGCAATACACTATAGGTTTCTACATTATGAAAAATGACATGAATTTTATACAAGTTTGGGGGGCTAAGTGAAGATTTTCAAAATCTCAGGGGGGTTTAGTGTCATTTTTTCTACAAACATTAAATTTCAGGGGATAAAAGAACAATTTTTCAAACCTCTGGGTGCTAATTTTTAACATAATATCAGAACCTATATTGCACTATAGGTCCCTCTATTTTGTAAAAAATACTCAAAATCTCAGAGGGGCCAAAGCGTATTTTATAAAAGATTACAATGTAAAAAAAAAACAATTTTCGAAAATCAGGGGGGACATAGTGTATTTTTTTATATTTTTTAAGTTACAGGGGTTAATAAAATAATTATCAAATATCAGGAGGGGCCATGGTGTATTTTTTTAATTGCAGGGGTTTAAAAAATAATTTTCAAAAATCAGAGGGGCCATTAGTGTATTTTTCTTTTAAAGTACAGGGGTTAAAAACAATTTTCAAAAAATCAGAGGGGGGCATAGTGTATTTTTTTAATTAAAGGGGTTAAAAATAATTATCAAAAATCAGGGGGGCCATAGTGTTTTTTAAGAAAATTACAGGGGTAAAAAACAATTTTCAAAAATCAGGGGGGCCATAATGTATTTTTTGAAATTACAGGGGTCGAAAACAATTTTCAAAAATAAGGGGTGCCATAATTTTTTTTAATTACAGGGCTTAAAAAACAATTTTAAAAAATCAGAGGGGCCATAGAGTATTTTTTAAATTACAGGGGTTAAAATACAATTTTCAAAACTCATTAGGGGCATACTTTTTTTTTCTTAAAATAAAATTAAACAAATTTCAAAACTCAGGGGAGCCGGTTGTAAAAACATAAAGTTGGAAGACCATTTATGTAACTTTCAAAGTGAAGATCCTAATCCAGTAAACAAAATAACCTAATACTTAAAGGACAATTTAGTAAATTTTCCGTATTATTAGTACCTTATAAACAATGCCAAATCCACCTTCTCCAAGTTCATTAGCATGAGAAAAATCATTAGTAGCTAATGCAACAACACTAAAATTATAAAGAGGTAATTCTTGACCAGATCTTTGTTCACCCTCCACCGTTAGATCTATTGGTCCTGAACATTCCGTTGAATATCCACCACTGATCCCAGCTTCTTGTTTCGCTACTTCATTCTTCTTCTTTTGTATAGCCTGTGTTTCTGCAGCTATACATATATAAATAAATTAAAAATGTTAGATTAAACTAGACTAGACCCAAGACTCTATTTTAACAAACTATTTAGTTAAACTTATTATATAAAAAGGAAAAAAAATTGCATGTTTGGTCCTCGAACTTTAAAAGTTATCGAAATAGTCCTCAGACTCCGTTAGATTTTTACCTTTCAAGGGCTAATACAAGTGAAAGGAGTATAGTTTAAGGACCATTTAGGGAATTTAGCTATTTAAAGTTAAAAGGGAAAATTTACCAAATGGTCCCTGAACTATAGGTCATTTGCCGGTTGGTCCTTGAACTACAAAAGTTACCCAAATGGTCATTGAACTTCATTTTTGTCTACGCGTTTATCAAGGACCAAACCAGTAAAAGGGGTATAATTCAGGGACCATTTGAGAAATTTTCCGTATTAATAATTACGATAATACCTGCTACCACATCAGGGGGGGAAGGTGCTTCCGAATTGTTATTTTTTTGGGACTTATTTGAATTATAGGTCCTTATAGTATGCAAAAATTTGCAATATAGGTCCCTGAACTATAGGCCAATTGCCAGTTTGGTCCTTGAACTTCAAAATATTACCTAAATGGTCCTCGAACTTCATTTTTGTCCCAGGTCAGAGTTTTAAGGTTAAGTGATGTACAAGGACAAAACTGGTAAAAGGGGCAAAAATTAGGGACAATTCCGGAAATTATCTATAATAATTACAGAAATACAGAATCAGGGTTTTTTGTAAAGGTGGGGCAAGGTGCACTCAAAAAAAAAATCCAACTTCTTTGCATTATAGGTCCTTGTAGAATACAAAAAATTGCAATGCAGGACCCTATATTATGCAAAATTTGCTCTATAGCCGTTGTTACAATTTTTTTATACATTAATTACACTACAACTCCCTATATTATACAAAAAACATATATTTTTATAACTTTTGAAATCCAAGGACCAAATTGAGAAATAGGGTATAGTTTTGGGACTATTTAGGGAAAAGTATTTACGAAAACATACCTTTCGATTTTGCTTTTCGTCTATATAACATCCAAATCAAGAAGCTCAACAAGAATATCACCACCACCACCACCACTACAACCACCACGATAATAAGCTTTGATTTTTTTCCTCCACCACCTATCAAATAATCATCATTAAATTCCATAAAATATAAAAAATTAAAAAAATCAAAATTACCTAGTTCAGAATGAGCAACACGAAAATACAAAGTATCACCATTTTCAGTAAATTGTTGTATATCAATAAGTTCTCGAGTCCATATCATACAATTAATTCCAGTAACATAAGCATAAGCTACACATGAACAATTATTCAAACACTTTTCTTCACATTGATTAATATCTTCAATTCCAACATTAGCTACAAAATCCGGTAATTTCACACCTTCGATCTTTAAAAACCCATCTTTCTTCTCATCTCCATTAATGTCTGTATTATTAACTTCACATTGAAGTTTCGCATTCCTTACACAACCGTTCGATGAATTGCTTGAATCAGGTACAAACCCTTCAAGACAAGTACAAATAGGTGTGTTTAAAACATCGCATTTCGCAAAGGGCCCACATCTATTATACTTATCACATTCATTATCGGGTTGTTTTTGAGATATATTCCATATGTTTAATCCTTCAACCCATTTCTCTTGCTCACCATAACCATCCCAACTTACACGAAATTTAAGCAATTCTGAAGGATTTGGTGGGGTATATGTGAAGTAAGGTTCATTATTTCTTAATGGATCATTGTTTAGCTTGAATCCGTATAAAAACGCAGCTCTCATGGTAGGTATACCTGTAAATATTGCTCCGGTCCAAAACCCACTTCTCCAAACCCGGTTTATTCCATTCCATATCACTATTTGAGGTGACCCACGTGCGTCAATTCCCATTGTGTAGTTTCCTCGAGCAGGATCGTTTGGAGATTTCCATGAACTGAACACGTGTTGTTCACCCGCCGGAATATCCATATAAACACGTAACTCAGGTAAGAAAGTATCAGTTGGATTAGTGAAACTTTCCCATGAAGCGGGTACAGATTCACGGCTATTTTCGTACAGTTTAAGATCACCGGAATCCATTAACACCGCCGCGGAGTTATTCGATTTTAACGTTAGATTTGTTGTCCAAAGAGTTTCACCATTTCCGTTCACCACCATTAAATTACCGTCATCTCCGATTCGTATAACACCACCTTCATCTAGAACAGGCGTTTCTCGATTAGCCACCCATATAACAGATTTCTCAGGTGATGAAGTTTGATTATACCATATTCCGGCGTATCTAGAAGTTGAATTTCCAGGACTGAAAAAACCCAACACGAATTTTCCACCGTTAGATACAATTGTTTCTCCATCTGTGATCGGACCACCACCACGAGTGATTCTATTGGCGGCACGTGAATTTACAGAAATGTAATAAATTATGAATAAAATGAACCAAATTAGGCTCTCTTTAGTGAAACTTGCCATTTTGGAATAGTAATCACTACTGTATCATGTATTAGAGAGAAAGATTATAAGAATAAGATTTAGAGAAGAAATGGTCGTTAAAATGTTCAGAATGTGGTGACAGAGAAAGAAGCTTCTCATAGCCGTCCCTCTTGGTATAAAAGTAGTATAATGATATTATATCGAGAGTGTGAACACTGTAGGAGTCTAAATTGTGTTATAGTACTAAAGTTTGAAGTAAGTTCAAGACTCTTTAAGTCTTCATGTTTAAAATTTAGAGTCAACCCTATGCATTATAGTATAATTTCATAAGCACCCCAATAATTTTGTTTTTTCTTTCATATGAGAAAGTAGTAAAAGAAATTCCCACCTAACTCTTGAGGGATTGCTAGAACAATCCTAATCGTGGATATGTCACTCTTTTCTTTCTATAGTAATGTGATATCATTAGGACTCGAGTATTGTATCGATTCATTGAATTTTTTTTGTTTTTTTGTCTATTCAATCCATTTACATATACGTCAATTTCTCGATTAATGTAACGTATTCTAAAAATCTTCCAATTATATATAATATATCAACACACTCTCATAAGTTTATTAGATTAATTCTCGGAGTTTGCAAAGTACGAAACTGTATAAATGTGCTCCTTGACCATCCAAAATCTGATATGAAAAGCACAGCTCAAACATTTTATGTGACGAAAGAATTATTTTCCACCTTTACAATTTTCTCTCTTAAATAGAGATATAATTTTCTTTTTAACATTCAAATTTTGTATAAGTATTTTTCTGTGGATAAAGATTGTCGGGTAAAATAATTCAAATTTTGATTTTAAGATCAAACCTCTTTAAGTAAAAAAGTTCTGCGTTTTATAAAAAAATGATATATTTATAAATTATTTCAGAAATATTTTTTCACTTGTAATTCTTTTAGGATTGTTCGTGAACTTATGGCATATATACATCGCTATGCCAATACACAACTAATAAAAGAATGTCCAGATTTTTTTTCAAAAGAAAAATGATGAATAAAATAGTAAAATTGTTACAAAAAGTGGGCGAGATCCCCAATGTCACGACATTGTCGAAGTGAATCGATCAAAAAGGAAAAGATGATAAATGACCAGTTTCCGGAAGAATGTTTTGTGTGAAATTTTAGGAAAAAGGTCGACCACTCCATTCCAAAATCTACTAAGATGTTCAATACAAAGTTGGGATTTGAGTCACGGAATTTCCTACTTATCAGCATGAGAGGACGAAGTTGTTATCAACTATTTGACAGATTTTTAAACTCTTGAATAAATGCAAGATAATTTGTACAGATAATAAATATTTCACTCCTTGAAACTATCAACAACGTGATAAGTTGAAAGAATTGATACTGCTTCACTTTCAACAGTTGAACTACGCCATACATTTTTTGCAGTCGCAAAATAGACATGTGGGTTCTAATTATATCCAACAACAGCAACTTCAAATGGTTTAAATTGATATTTTAATAAGGCATCACGATACAAATAGTGTTGGTCATCATTAAGAGATTCACAATGTCAAGATTCCTATTAGGCATGGTGAAAATAAGATCCAAACCCTCTTCAATAAGGTCTTCATCATGTTATGAGGTAGAATCAAGATATCTATGAGTTCCACTTTAGACATATAAAAGGAGAAATTATGTAGGAAACCCGAATATTTTAAGGAGGATAAAATATATGTAGTAAATATTGTCATTCCATCCTCTGTGAGTGAAATCACGAATCCTGGAAGGGATCCACTCACTCAAATGAGTGCATTCGTTTGGGTTTATCAAACTTTAAGCAAAAGAATTAGCCTAAATTGAACGATTAAAAGGGAAATGGTGAATAAAATATTCAATAATTTCTGAAGAGAAATCACATAAGTTTCCTCACAAAGAGATTTGAATTACAAGATAAGTCATTGGTATAACTTTTTCATATAGATATCTGGATCTTAGTCAGAATTCTCGCATGCCATTTTGTTTTGCAAAGGTAAGGATTCTGGTACCAATGTGAAGATAAGAACCTATAATTTGCTTCAACTTTTATATATGATATTGTATAGTACCCGACATAGTATAATAATGTCATTAGATTAAGTCCAAATGATTTTGTCTGGATATCCTGAATAAAACCGTTAAGGTTGAGGTTAATTGGAAAATATCAAACACATAACATGTTATGATTGTGGTGTTGATAGTTTGGGGTAGGGACAGAGCCAAACGGAGGAGGTGAAACCTCAACTATTCTCAAGCTATAGTGCGAATTTGCTCATGAAACATATTTCAGTAAAAAAATTATGAATGAAATAAATATTAACCTTATTAAAAAAATGCAAAAATTGAATATATTGAGTGAAATCGCTAAGATAGAGATCTATTGACAAAAATCAAACACATAATATATTTTTGATTGTCTTGTTGATGGTTTATAATATAGAACATGGAAAAAAAGGGTACATATTATACTTTTAGAAAAAACTTAAGTAAATTAAATTTTAATCATATTGTTTAATTTTTTTATATAATATATTTTGAGAAAAAAAATTAAATCATGATCTAAAAAATCCAAAAATAACAGGAATGGAATTGTTTGCAAGTAAAATTAATGGTTACGATCCTAAAATACAGACAAGGCATTTTCAAATAATTTACATTTTTAGCATTTTCAAATATAAAAAGACCGGGTCTTCTATGATGGATTATCATCGTTTTAAAGAATTGCTCGAATGTATTACACTTACCGCAAATTCTAGGGGGTTATGGTGCAATTTATGTAAATCGATAGTAACACCAATCTTTGAATATTCTATGTTGACCAGAATACCAACCGTTTAATACCGCACTTAACTCAATGACCCCACAAAAGCAAACATTTGACAATATTAGGTACAAATGTATCATGACACGTAAGCAACCTAAATGCAACGTTGTAAAGGACAAAATCTATGGATAAAACCATTTATTAAACTCTGGCCACCATCCTAGAGGAGAATAATAAACACGATAAAGGAAAAAGGAGATAGAGATGGCTACAAATTGGCTTGAAAACAAAGATCTTTTTTTAATTTTTTTGGGTCAAATTGAAAAATAGGTATGTTCACGAATGTGCTCCACATATTTTTAAAACCTTACTTTTTCATGCAGTTTAATTTGATAAAAAATATAGCGTGGTCTATTTCTTCATTCTATCTTGACTATTAACTCTTTTTAGTCTTATACTATTAAAAAATAAATTAGCTTAATGCTCGCATAACTATCCATCCAATTCGTAATTTATGTTTTTAATCTTTAAACTTCATTAAACTGCATGAAAAAATAAAACTCACTCAATTACATCATTCGATATTCATCTGTCCAAGTTTAGCTCCATGATCACTTAATTAAATCTTAAACTAATTGTTTAGATGAAAAAAAAATTAAAAAATATAAAGAAAAAATAATAAAGAAATGAAAAATAAAATTATTTTGTTTGAGATTATAAAAAAATAATATAAGAAATAAAAATAGACGATTATATTATTATTTTGTTTGAATTTAAAAAATAAATAAATAATATTACATATATATATATATTTATCTTTATATCTTTTAATAAGATTTATTAAATTATTTTATTGGTTTATTTTGATTTTTTAGATTTTTATATAAATCGTGTTATTCTTTCTTAATTAACTCTAAAGAATAATTAAAAAATATAAATTACCCCTTTAAGCAATTATTAAATTTTTATTTTTTATTAATATAATAAGTATTTAAAATAAATTAAATAAATTAATCTTCAACTATCATTTTTTTTTCTGCAACCACTTGAACATTAAATGGTGACACATTTGATAATGGGTGGTTAACGTATAGTTTGACTTTTTTTTTTTTAACAATGAAAGGTGCCTAGACACCAAATAGAAAAACGTATAGTTTGACTTTAGGAAGGTGATAACGGTAAGGGTGTGATTGGTAGATTGTAATGAGATCAGTAATGTAATGGCATTACTGATTTAGACATGATTACTGTGATTGGTATGTCGTAATCAACTCCATAATACCATTCCTTCCGTAATCACATTACAACGAAAATTGAGTTTTTCATTACATAGCTACTACCCATGAATGACCCATTACAGTCGTAATCGTAATGGATATTTTCTTTTAACAAACTAAAATAATTTTATTAAACTTAATATATAACACATTTTTATCATATCTTTTTTTATTAAATCAAATATGTAAAAATTCATATATATTATTTTTAGAAACTCAAAAAAAAATTATACTTACTATGTACATACATAAATCGTATATAATTACATAAAATCTTTATATATCGGTGATATATTTCACTATAATATACTAAAAATTATAACAATTTTTATTATTTCTCACATACCCATAAATCATGAATCAACATTTATATCAAAATATTAACATGAAATTAAATTATTAAAATTTTATTTCTTTATAACAATTAAACAAGTTACCTAACCAATAACTAACTAACCAATTGAATTCTAAATTACATCAATTATACTAATATCATGCATTTTCAATAAAAGATAAAATCGAAATGTATAAATATAAGATTTATTGAACTATATATACAAATTATTTAAAAGTATTAAAATAATTTATTTTCCATATTCTATTTTATTAAAATTATTTATATTTTATAATAATAAAGTGATTACGTTATATTTTAAATAATTTATTTACAATCTTATTTAATTAAACTAGTTATTAGCACAAGGTTGAAATCAAGCAGGCCATTACATTCTCATTCAAATAGCATACCAAACACTGTATAATGATTACAAAGTTCATTACATTCCCAATCTCATTACATTACTGGTCTCATTACATTCCTGCCTAAATCCATTACAGCATACCAATCACACCCTAATTGTCATAAAAAAAAAGGAAAAATAAAATTAAAAATTGATTGAAAGAATTGACTGAATTTACATTATTAAAAAAGAAAATGATAATTTAAATAAAAAATATTTTATACTTTTCTATATAATTTATTATATCATAATTTTATAATTAAGTAGAACATTTTAAAATATATATTTTTTCCTTTAAGTGATTTTAATATAATAAGATTAAAATAATTAAGAGAAGCTTATTTTAGAGTAAAAAATATTTTTTGAATAAAATTAAAATATTTAAAAAACTATTCAAAATAATTTTAAAAATCTAAAATCATTTTAAGTATTTTTTAAAAGGCACATATTTAATATTTCTTCTAAAATATTTTTATTGTCATTGATCCGAAGAAAATCGAGTATGCAAAACATAATGCTGCTATTATGGAGTTAGAGTTTGTAATTGGGAACTTTGTTCGTTTATCACCAACTCTAGAGGTGTTTTCAAACTCTGCTCTTGAGTGTTGCTAGTCCTATAGCTCTGATCTTTATTTTTGCAGCTTCTAAAGATGACTTTAATGGAGTAGGGACCAATCTGCAGTCTGGTGCTACTTTGGGGTCTTTTTTATCAAACTTTTTTGTTCGCTGCAGCTACCTTGGGTTTTCAAATGTCGGAGTTTCGTGTTTCGGGATTACGAGTTTCGGGTAGTCGTGTTTCGCGTATTCGAGTTTCGATTCTTCAGGAACCGGCGATGCAATTTCTCTCTATCCATTGCCTGATTCTTCTTGTGGCCGAAATTTTAATACACTCATCTATTTTGGAAGATTTATCGCTCTAAAAGCTCAAGCTTTCATGAATATCTCTTTGGGGACCTATCTGCAAATTCTGAAAATTGCAACTTTTTATTCTTACTATCTTTGTGTAGCTCCTGTGGTTGTTCTCAAAGGCAATTTGAGACGCTTCATTCCTTTTTATACTAAAGCTATATACTACAGCCCCTTAAACGAGAATTTTCCATCAGCACTGCTTTATTTGATGCTCACGTTTTTCCTATCTTTGGAAATCTTCTCCAGCTATTAATCGTTTCTTATGGCCAATTTTTTATTTTTCATGAGTTGCTACAGTACCACTGATTTGAAAACGCTGCTCATGGCATTCTTTATGATTTATTTTGGCTTCTTATTTTAAAGGTGAAAATTGAGCTTCAAATTCTTAATATGGAACTCTAAATCACATTATTCATGTCTCAACTGATTTTATATTGGGTTATATTTTTAATAGAGCACCTTTTTTATTTAGTGCTGCTACCTATCTTTCTTCTACAACATCTTTTTGCTAAAGCTGTCGATGTGGGTTATTTCTTTCGTGAGTTCAATCTGGGAGAGTTTGGTAATGAAGAAATGGCTGAGGATAATATTTTGTTAGAAGACGACGTAGATACCATTTGGCTTAATGATGCTTTTTTATGTAATAGTTGGGATCCAACTATTATGGTATAAATTGTTATCAATAAAGAGGAGGAAGTCATAAACAAGATTACGAAACGGAGGGAATGTAATAGTGTTTTGGAGGGAGAAGTTTGGGTTGTCCTCTTCGCCATGAGATTAGATCTTAACCTTCAGAGTAGTTCTTTCTACTCTGACAACCTTGAAGTTACTCAAGGTATCAACCGTAGAAAATGAATCAATTGGAGAATTCGCCCAATGGTCTCAGAGGCCTGGAGGTGAATTGATCGATTCCCAGATGGAAAGTCATTAAAATTTAAAAGAGAACTCAATGGAGTGGCTGACAAATTGGCTAAATGTATTAGGCTTAATTTTGATATATCAGATTATCCTTGTGGGTCAATCGTCGATTTCTCTAGTAGTCTTACTTTTCTTTGTAGGGTTAGAGGTACCGGTTAACTTTGTGTGGTTTGTTTCTTTCTAACTTGACAAAAAAGAAAAGACTTATATATGGAAATTCTTCAATCAAGGTTAAACATGGAAAGATTGATCAACTTATTTTTTTCCTCTACTCCTCTTTCTTCATAATTGCTCTTATAATACTTTGCAGATCAGGTTTGATGAGGTGGCATATGCTTTGCTAAAGCAAGATCTACTTGCTACTAGTCTTCATGGTGGTCGTAGTCAAACTGACAGAGAAGCGGATCTCTATCCCTTGTTCAGTAGTCAGTTGCACCGTGCCCTAAAATAAAAAATAAGCCCCACAACCCATCCCGTCCTTCGCCGTTCTTCCCCACAACCCGCCCTGCCCTGTTCTTTGAATCCCCATGGGATTCGGGTTCTACCTGCAGGTGAGAGACAAACCAAATCAAGAATATACTAAAAAAAGATACGATCCGAACATAAGATGACTATCAAGGAACAAACGAGTACTAAAGTTAGGGTTGACTATGGTCCTAAATTATCTAGCACGGAAGGCAAAAAAAGGTATAGGGAAGGATAATCTCAATATCTTAACGATGAAGATGGTCTATTGTTATGTTTAATCGCTTAATTTTTTTTTACTTATTTGGGAGTAATTGTGTAACAAAGATAATAAATTTATGATCTTAATTCAATGCTACAACACTTGTTTTTATTGTTTTTTTGTCGAAAACATAATATATTAAAAGAAACATCAAGTACGTGGGTCACCCACAATATTACAAAAAGATTAGGGTTGAGTTTGGGATTTAGCCTCAGGTTCATTGGCCTTTATGTACTCATCATAGGCTTCCCTTGCTCTTGGTGTGTTGATTGGGTCAGGCTTTACCCCATTGAAAATATAGTTATTCCTACCCTTCCATATGAACCATGCTAGGAAAGCTATCTCCTCCACTAGCCTTCTTATTGAGTTTGTATTATTTGAGGTTATTTCACTCATGTTATACAACCATGCATCAAACATGTTTGTGGCTTGGTTCTTGTCAAGAGTTGCATAGTGGAGGCTATCCATGTTTCCCTTGCCCAAGAGCATTCCAGTAGAACATGTTCAGTAGTTTCATTTTCAAAGTTACAGACTCAACATATTGAGTTTTTACTACAGTGTCTTCTAACCTTATTACTTTCAGTTGGTAACCCTTCTTTACAATCTTTCCAGAGAAAGTTTTAATTTTTTTTTTTTTGGTATGTTAATTCTCCATATTGTTTGCCACAGTTTTTTGGTTGTGTAGGATATAAAGGCCATTTTACTTATATCCTGATTATTTTCTTCCATATCTTTTTGTTTCAAATAGTGGTACATTGTTTTTTAGCAACCTTATGTATACTAATAGGTAGCATCATGTTTATGATAATGTTTTTATTTTCCTCAGTGCACACTTCATTTATTATATTTTCATCCCATATGTTTGTATTTTTTTGCACAAGCTCATTTACTTTATCTATTTGCTTGTTGGATTGGTTTCTGATCATATTGTTACTTGGGGCCCACCGATCAGTCCATATGTTAATTGTTTTGCCATCCCAATATTCCATATAATGTTTTTTATGAATGTATTCCTTCCATGCATGAGACTTCTACATCCCCATGATCGGTGGGACCCAATTTGCGCTTCATGGAAGCTACAGTTCTTATACTATACTCCTTTTAGCAGTTTTGACAGGAGTGATGTAGGGTTTCATAGTACTCTCCTAGAACTTACGGCTAAGAGGGCCGAGTTCATAGTTTTCATATCCCTAAACCCCATTCCTCCTTCTTTTTTACTTATTATCATTTCTTCCCATTTTACCTAATATACTTTATCTTTTCCTGGCCTGTCCCACCAAAACCTTGTTATGAGGGAATTAATCTTCTCACATGTTGATTTAGGTATGTGAAAGGCATCCATAATATAAGTTGGGATGGCATTTATTATAGAATTTATGAGTATTTCCCTTCCTCCTCCAGAGAGGAACTTATTACTCCTTGTTACCATTTTTTTTCAATTCTTTCAATAATTCAGTTCAAAGATTTTGTTTTTGCTCTTCCGTAATCAGTAGGCAACGCTAGGTATTTCTCAATATTGTTTAGTTTATTTATTCTAAGTGTTTTTATCAATTGGTGCATCAAGTCAGGTGGTGTATCTGTTCCAAACATGGACCCAATTTTATTTAGGTTCATTGTTTGGAATGTTGCTATACTATATTTGTTCATTATGTCACAGAATATATCAACTTCTCGCTGCTCAGCTTGCAAGAAGAACAAGTTGTCATCTGCAAAAAGTATGTGATTAATGGGGGCATTTTTTTTGTTATTTGGACCCCTTTAAGTAGTTTTTTTTTCATTTTGTTTTTGCTCTTCCGTAATCAGCTAGGCAACGCTAGGTATTTCTCAATATTGTTTAGTTTATTTATTCTAAGTGTTTTTATCAATTGGTGCATCAAGTCAGGTGGTGTATCTGTTCCAAACATGGACCCAATTTTATTTAGGTTCATTGTTTGGAATGTTGCTATACTATATTTGTTCATTATGTCACAGAATATATCAACTTCTCGCTGCTCAGCTTGCAAGAAGAACAAGTTGTCATCTGCAAAAAGTATGTGATTAATGGGGGCATTTTTTTTGTTATTTGGACCCCTTTAAGTAGTTTTTTTTTCATTTTATCATTTTATAATTTGTAAGAGCAGTTAGTGCTTGGGTGATGATGCAGAAGAGGTAGGGATAAAGGGTCCCCCAGTCTTAGCCCTTTTGTAGGTGTATTAAGAGGTATAGGTACTCCATTCAATAGTATTGAGTATGAGACTAATGTTACAGTCTCCATAACCCAATCTATCCATATTTCCATAAAACCAAGTTTCTTTTTAGCATGTATTTTAGGAAATCCCATTATACACTTTCATAGTCTTTTGCTATATCAGTCTTGATAGCAATAAAGTGTTTATTAGATATTCTTTTTGTTTTTAGAAAGTAGCATACCTCATGTGCTATAAGTATATTTTCAGTGATTGACCTTCCAGAATAGAAGGCAGATTGTGCATCCCCAACTATAATACTCATATTTTTTTAAGTCTTTAACTAAATTTTTTGCTATAATCTTGTATATTATATTTGAACAACTTATGAGTCTATAATGGCCCATATTTGCTATGTTGCTCCCTTTTGGTATTAAGGTTATATAAGTTGTATTGATAGGGTATAAATTTCCTTTATTCCACATAGAGTGTGACACTATTCTGAGCAAATCATATTTAAGAAGCTCCCAATATTTTCTAGTAAAAGTGTTCATGGTAGCCATCTAGACCTGGTGCTTTATTAGCACCAAGGCTCCATAATGCTTCCTTAACTTCATTTATGTGCATGGTTTGGTAATTTCATTATTCATGCCCTCAGTGATACAAGGTTTTATCACCTCAAGTACTGATTATAATTTCTATACCCCGTTTTAGTAAAAATATTATTTTAATCTCTCCTTTTATTTCCTCTGGGTTTTCCATCATTCTCCATTCATATTTTGGAGTTTTTAATTTTTTATGTGTTCTTCTCTGCATTGTTATAGCATGAAGCACCCAGTGTTTTTGTCACCTAGTTTTGACCAGGCGAGTCTTGATTTTTGGGCCCAATAAGATTCTTCTGTAGCCTAATGTTTTTAAATTCTTTTAGCGATCTCATCGTATCTCTCCCAATCATCATGGTTGGGATTGTTTATTAGTGCTTCAACCTCATTGAAGTCTTTATTTCTTTGTGATATGTTATGTTTTTTTCCTATTTATCCCTCATTTAGTAAGTTCACCAGTAAGTTTCCCAATTTTTTTCCATATCTTATAATGCCACTTACTTTAATAGTGTGAAGTAGTTGCCAAGTGTTTTTAATAGGAGTGGTACATTGTTCATCCTCATTCCATAGTTTATCAAAAAAGAATCTTTTTTTATTTGGTTTTATTTCTTTTTCCATATGAAGTATAAGCATTGAGTGCTCAAATTCAAGGGGAGGTCGAACTTCCACCCAAGCTTCAGGAAATAAAAGGTTCCAATTATTATCACTACAACACTGGTGGTCCTTGGTGTGTTCTAAAATAATGCAATAAGTAAAGAGAACCACAACCGCAAGTGTACGGTTGTCCCAAGTAATAATAGTGATAACAGATTCGTTCTCAGGGACGGATTGGTTGACTCTAATGCTTATCAAGTAGTGTTTAATTGCACGGAAAAGCAACTAAATGATTATAAGTTTGTTTGGTTGTTTTTCTACTAACTAAGACAATAATTAAAAAGACTAAATTAATGCAAATATAAAGCTAGACGCAAGTAAAAATAGTTGGACGCAAGATATGAGAAAGTGGTACTCGAGTAACGCTAGGGTTTCACCTAAATCAAATCATTCCATGTATTGTTTAAGGAACAAATTCGGTAATTACTATTGGTCGGGATTCAATTATCTCCTTACCCCCGTCAGGGTGGACTAAGGAGCTCTCCTCAGGTGCTACAAACCCCGTCAGGGTGAATATAGTCCACCTTCGAATGGTTCAAGTCTAACTACCCAATTGGCCGTAAGATTAATCAAGCCTGTCAAGGTCAGATAATTTATATCCTACTTTCATTAACTAGTTCCGTACCTAAACCCCCCGTCAAGGTGATCCAATCGCCATTAATTGGAATAGCCTAAGTACTAAGTCCTAATATTGAGTCGCGAATTCAATAAAAGTAAATAAATGTAAATTAAGGAAAAATAGTGAATACCCAATTTGAATTAAATTAAAATAACCCAAATTCAATAACACAGAATGAAATAAATCATGGTTCAATCCATTACGCGTTCTCAAGTACTTAATGAAATTAGCTCATAATTGAAAAAACTAAGAAAATAAATAAAAATGAATTCATAATTGTTTTACAGAAATGAAATTAAGAAACCTAATTAGGATGTTGATTCGGCTGAAAGATGGAGATATAGACAGTCTCCAGCTCCAAACTTCTTCTCTTCCTTGCTTCTGCTTCTTACTTTTGAAATAATGAATTGTGTGAAAAATAGAAGTCAAAAGCCCTATTTATACTTAATAAAATCGGACTTGGACCTTAGCCTATGATTAAATGAAATAATAAAGGCCCAAGTCCATTATCTTAGCCCAAAATCCCGTAACTGCTGCACCACCTCCACTAAAACAGCTTTAACCGACTCGTTTCAACTCCGATTGACCCAATTCCAGTTGCTAAAGTTCCGTAACTCAGTGGGGCACAAATTCTCTTCACAAGTCAGGGGCTAAATCTACTCTTAGGTGACTCGTAATCAACAATATTTGACAACTTTCCAGATTTACAGCTCTAAAATCTCAATTCTTTCGGGATTTGTCTTCATGCTTTGACTCCATATCACGATCTTTGACTTTATCCTCGACTTCCTCTCCTAGCTAGTATTTAAAACCTACAAAATTTTCACTGAAATATACAATATTACGCGCAAAAGCTTTATAAATCAAAAAAAAATACTAAAATCACAAGAGAGAAATTGGAATATTGCATATTATTACTAAAAGTCTATTAAAATAGCCAGATAATCACCTAATTTGATGTCTCCGAAGCATATAAATATAGAACAAAAGAGGAGACATCAAACACCTATCAATGTACTCATTAATTAGAGTCCCCCCCGGTTCTTTTATTGTTCCAAGTGTATGTACAACCTTTTCTACTCACATCTTTCATGTTAAGTTTGTTGTACAATTTATTACATCTTTTTGTATTTTTCACGTTGAAGTCTTTTCCCCCTAGTTTCTCAGAAGATTTCCTATACATGTTGAAATCCCCATTAATATTCCAAGGTAGGTTATTATAAAATCTTTTACAGCTAACTAATTCTTGTATAACTTTATTTTTTTTCCTTCTCATAGCAAGGAATGTGTACATAAGTAGTGCAATACAGATTACCATTTTCAGACACATTTTTTACATTGAATTAAGTCTTTTGTGTAAGCTAAAATTTCCATGTTAGTAATATGATAGATATATCTTTTTATATGACAGGTAGATAATACGACATAAAATCTAATTTTGTATAATTAACTTTTCATAACTAACTTTGCATGAAAGGAAGTTAAAATGTGATCAACTAATTACATTCAATGTCCCTTGCATTTCAACATTTGCATAATTGTCTATTAACTCTTATAAGTTGTAAATTTGTATAAACTGTCAATTAACTAACAATTAACTCTGATCAAATTTTGTATTTCAAATTTTTCATAAATTGCAACTTGTGATCAAATAAATTATGAAAAACTAACAAAAAAATTTGTATTAAGAGGAGGTTGGTTTATATACTTTACAATTTTTTTATTAAAATTATAGTAAAATGTACAATTTATGTAAAGTTAAATAAACCCCAATATTTCATTTTTTAATGAAAACAACCCAATTAATTGCAGTTTTCTTGTCAAAAAAAATAATAATTGCAGTTTAGTCCCTAAATTGGGATAAATTGGTATTTTAATAAAAAAAATTAACGTACCTAAAAGCTCCCGCGCTTTAGTGATCAACAGCATGTGACCTCTGACACACATTCCTCTTCTTCTTACTTCTCCTTTAATGCTTTCTCTATCTCTGTTAACATTTTACATACATATATACAATAATAAGTTCAAAGCGTACTCATCCACCTACTCTTCATCGTCCATGATGAACGGGGGAAATACTTGTGTACACCATATACTACCATACTGACGGTAGTTTAGTATTATTTTAATATAGAGATTTTTTTTTTGTTGTCTTTTTACAATGCGAGTGAGAGGAGATGGGTTTTAGGTTTTATCATGTTTTATTGTTTCTTATTTAAACATTAAAAAAAAAAATCATTTTTTCTCAACGTTTACATTTTCTTTTTCCTTTTTGTTTAGGAATTTTTCAACGTTTTTTTTTTGACAAGTTTTCAACGTTTCTAGCTGTATATTTTTTTATCTTAAAATTTATTATTTATTTAATATTGAGAATGTAAAATCGGAAAAATAAATCAGAAATACAAATCGAAAACAAAAATCGGATCTGAAATTTCGAAAATTTATATGTGGTTCTGATTCCAATATGATTTTTTTGGGAAAAATCGAAAATCGAACTTTCGAAACATTAAAAATTCTGAAATCGGAATTTTGTATAGCATAAACCAGTGAGTTAGCTCAACTGCCCAGAGTTTGTTATTTCTTCAGCACTTAAAGGGGAGGTACATGGTTCAAATCCCTAATTCTGACTTTTCTAGGAATATACATGGGGAGGCGTGTATATCTCCGTGACCCAGTTGAATTAGTCGTGGTGCGCGCAAGCTCGCCTGGATAACCCACATACCCAAAAAAATATTATATAACATGAAAAAACATTTAAAGACATGTTGATGACCAATATAATTGGGGGTGAAAATCGAATCTGAGATTTTCTATTTCTGATATTTTTCGATTCGGAAATTTCGATTTCAGAACAAATTTTGTGCCCGTTTGGGATTGATTATTTGGAGCTAAAAGCGCTTTTTGATGAAAATTAAAATATTTTCAAAAAATATTAAAAAATATTTTGACATCTAAAATCACTTTAAGTGATTATTTTAATAATCACTAATCTAGTGCTTTTAGAAAAAGTGATTTTTAGAGTCTAAAATATTGTTATAGATCTAAAATCACTTTAAGTGATTATTTTAAAAAGCAATCCCAAACGGGCACTTTGTATGTTCCAGAGTTTCAATTTCCGTTTTTTCCGGAAAAATTGGATCAATTTCCGGTCTTTCCAATTTTTTCCGAAAAAACCAGAAATTGAAACTGCGGAACGTAAAAGATTTGTTCTGAAATCGAAATTTCCGAATCGAAAAAAAATCAGAAATAAAAAATCTCAGATTCGATTTTCACCCCTAATTTTATTGGTTATCAACATGTCTTTAAATGTTTTTTCATGTTATATAATATTTTTTTGGGTATGTGGGTTATCCGGGCATGCTTGCGCGCACCACTAGTAATCCCTCTGGGTCACGGAGATATACACGTCTCCCCATTTATATTCCCAGGTAAATCAGAATTATGGATTTGAACCATGTACCTCCCCTTTAAGTGCAGAAGAAATAGCAAACTCTGGGCAGTTGAGCTAACCTACTGGTTCATGCTATACAAAATTCTGATTTCGGAACAAATTTTTAATGCTTCGAAAGTTCGATTTTTTATTTTTCCGAAAAAATCATATCGGAATCGAAACCACATATAAATTTTCGAAATTTCCAATCCGATTTTTGTTTTCGATTTGTATTTCTGATTTATTTTTACCGATTTTACATTCTCAATATTAAATAAATAATAAATTTTAAGATAAAAAAATATACAGCTAGAAACGTTAAAAATTTGTCCAAAAAAAAAAAGTTGAAAAATTCCTAAACAAAAAGGAAAAAGAAAATGTAAGGCCCTGTTTGGTTTGTGAAAACATTTTTTGTTTTCGTTTTCAGAATATATTTTCAGAAAATGATTTTCGTTTTCTTTTCATAATTTTCAGAAAATATGGAAAACGTCGATTTCACGTTCTCCAATATAGCAATGTTTTCATTTAATTTTCCAGAATTCTGTTTTCATTTTCTCTAGCCAAACACGTTTTTATCAGTGTTTTAGAAAATATAGAAAATGAAAACAGAAAACACCCATAATTTTCACGAACCAAACAGGACCTAAATGTTGAGAAAAAATGAAACATCTTTTTTTCTTTTAATGTTTGAATAAAAAAGAATGCCCGTCCAAAAAAAAAATAATAATATAAAACAATGAAACATGATAAAACCTAAAACCCATCTCCTTTCACTCGCATTGTAAAAAGAAAACAACAAAAAAAAATCTCTATATTAAAATAATACTAAACTACCGTCAGTATGGTAGTGTATGGTGTATGGTAGTGTATGGTGTACACAAATATTTCCCGACGGTCGGTTAATGGAGGTGGAGATGGAGGATATAGCACCAGATCCATGAAGCTGAGCTTTTTCTTTAACCTTGCTTGAGCTGTTCATGACTGAAAAATCCACAAACTAGGCGCACATGCCCTTTCTAGTATGTTTCTCCTCCAATTTTACCCTTTTTAGTTAAACGATTTGTTCACATATCTTAATGTAGGGTTTCTAGATTTACTATATATATATTTGCTATTGGGGTCAGATCAGCTAATATAGTTCTTCTGTGAATTGATTAATTTGAAGATTTTCTTTATTAATTTTACCCTAGTATATAATGCATGTTCAGTGTTTGTGTAATTGCAATAGTTGTTAATAGATCTGGGATTTCAAACTAGTGTTTGTGTAATTGGTGAAATTACTTCCACCAAGTTAGAGAAGTAGATTAGTCTCGATTTTAGGGCATTCTCGTAATTTGTCTAACGTGGAGATTTTATTGTAGCTTCTATGCAAAATATCAGATCTGAAAGAAAATTCCAAGTTGAAAGCCTTTGTGACTTCAGTGAAGCTGAGCTTTCCGAGAAGGAATCATCGGAATCAAATGTTTCAGATATTGCAATTAAGTCCCTGGAATCTGAGAAACAAGAGACTGAGAAAAATGTTTAAAAGGAATCTACTATGGAAGGTTAGTACATTTTTAGTTTACGTTAGGTTAATTTAATTGTTTATCAAAACAGAGATTTGCACTCCAGTCCCCGTAACAATTACAAGGACTGGTTCCAAAAAGTCCAAAGAAAATAGCTTCATTACTTAAAAAATCCTTCAGCTTTAAAATCAAAGGAGAAGCTACAATAATCTCAAGCAAAGAGCCGTCATAAACACTATTTTTGCATAATATAAGGACCTCTATTGCAATTAAACCTTAACCTACCTTTATACTGGGATGTAAATGTGAAAAACACTGCACTCACACCTAATGTAGCACTAGATAACCAAGCAATCAAATGACAAAAACTAGACTATCGAAAAACAACAATTATGTAAATAAATTTATATAAAAATTAAATTCCTAAATTAATTAAATTTTTATTTTAATCAGTCAAAGTCAAATCTCAAAAAGATAATACAGTTATTTTAACAAACAATTCTTAAACTCTCCAAACTAAAAACATGTTGTCCTTTTACAGATTTATATGCGTCCGCTAATTTTGTTTCAACTTCGGAAATGATAAAAGAAGTTTCAATCAAGTACTCGAGATATATCTATACCTGGAACTGCTCAGAAAGGGCCACCTAAGCATCTTACACTGACTAGACCTAAGGAACCGGATTTTGAAATATCTCTGCGGGCCCGCCCAGTTAAAGTTAAAAGTTCAGCTGAACTTGAAGAAGAAATGATAGCTAATATACCTAAGTTTAAAGCTAGGCCATTGATTATAAAGGTGTGTGTGTGAGTAAATTAATTAATTTTTTATTATGTAGATACTAATTAATTTTTTTTTTCTGTTGTAGAATTTGAAACTTTAACTTTACCTGCTTTACCGACAAGTACACCTCAGCTTCCTGAGTTTAAGGAAGGTACTAAACCGCAATTTTTGCGTAATATGTAGGGACCTATAGCGCAAACTTAACAAAATTTGTAAAAAAAAAGTCATGTGCTAATCAATATGCTGAAAGCTCATTTACTGTGGATCCTTCTCAGGTAATGTATTTAATTAATTAACCTAATTATTATATATTTTTTTCTAGCTAATTAACCCCTCTCTCTCTCTCTATATATATATATATATATATATATATATATATATATATATATATATATATATATATGGTGGGAAAAAGAAACAAATTAAAGTATTTTTTACTAAAATATCAATTAAAGAAAAAGAAGCAATGTTATTACCAAATCCCAGGCTTCCATGTACGTCTTAAAGATATATATATATTTACTAATTTATTTTTTTGGGGCCCTAAAGAATGTGTGGCCCAAGGCGAGGCTGGCTCTGGGCCTTAAGGATCCAAGTTAATGCATTTGTTAGTGTTGAAAAAAATAGTAAATGGTACCCTGTTGGATAACAAAACCTTATTGATTATATGGAAATAGTACAGTTTATTTTTGCATGTAAACGTGTTACCTTCTTAAATTTAGTTTTGTTACTTTCAACAAGAGAACAAATGTAAATTAGACGTGTAGGATTGAATGACTCGAACTCGAAAATATTTGCTTCCATGTAGTGTATTGTTTTTGTACCTTATTCATGTGATTGGTAAGCAGACTTTTTATTTTTTTCTTGTCAAATGAGGTTGAAGGTTCTTTTTTTTTTTTTTTAGTTTGTAGTAGTCGTAGTTACCCGAATCAATTTCTCTACACACTCCACACACTGAAATTATAATTGATTTCGAAATTAGAATCAGAATCATAATGGAAGGACCAAACATTAAATTCAGCATAGTAAATTTATGTTTATAAATAAATGATAGGAGACTAAATGATATTTTTTAATGGATAAAAACTCCATTAATAACTAGCAAAATACAAAATTTAGTCAATGCATGTAGCATTGCATTCTTCAAGTAGAATATGAGTTAATCTGAAAGAAGTGATGAACCATTTAAAACGGAAACATAATGTTACTAAACTCTTATCTTCCCTAATTAGCAACCTAGTTTAGCTTTCTAGATTAAAAAATGCTTCAAGTTAAATTGTTTATTACAATTTCTAATATCAATCATAAGGTTATAAATGCTATGAATAGGTCTTGTTTTATTATAAATGCCTTGATTTATAAAAGTAATAAATCCAAATGTTGCAATAAACTAGAAAATAAACACGCATAATTCAAAATTATCTTGTTAAAACGTCATTACATTTACCTTGTAAAAAGGAGCACAAATACAATGCCAAGCACTTCTCAAGAAGAAAAAATGGCTTGATTGGTAGATAATATTGAAAGGGCAGAATCATAGGAGAAGCACAACCTGGAAATGAATATTGTAAATAAAAAGTAAAAAAGTTGTGGAATTTAAAAAGAAAAGGGGTTTAAAATATACGTACAATGACTAGCACTGGACTAGTTTGGGGACTGTTTCGTAACTCTTACTATGTGGGTTCATACCACATTTCAATATTAAGATGTGCAAGTGAAGCAACTAACGTCACTACAGCGAGACTAGAAGCCAGTAGGAGAATTTCTTTATAACCCAATTCGGTCGGTTGCTTGTTTGAAATTAAAGTTCAGTTCACTTAAAAGTTTATCCCAACTATATAAATCTCTGGTGTATATTATTAAGTGTAGGACAATATAGCCGAATAGACTATACAATGGAAAGATCTATTCCATGTAACTATCACATTGTCTTGCATGGATTGATATGGCTACGATGAGTGCTCTAGAGCACTGCATACACAAACGTGATTAAAAGCGACTCTGATTTAGTAGAGTAGCACAAACTAAACATTAAACATATTGAGATTGTAACCTTACGTAAGCAAAATGTAACTCTCTCTTTGCTTGGTAACTTAAAGCCTTCATCCCTTCACTTCTATTACCTTTTGCAAAGTGTTCTATGTATGTAATTTCTACTTTGTTTATGAGTCGCGCAACCTGAATTAAGTTAAATTATACAAGTTAAATTATACAGATGTTTAATTAGCTAACGTCATAAAAAAAACAATTTTTTTTTACGAATAATATAATACCTCATCCAAGCTCACGAGATACGATATCTCAACCATAGCCAAGTAAGCTTTCAATATTATCTGAGGAAAACATGTTAAACTTAAAAGGAAAAAACAAACAATTTAAACTAGAATATTTCATACCTTATTATACTTCTTCATAATTTTAGTAAATGCAGTTTGATTCAACAAACTATAAGATTTGAGTATTTGAAGCTTCTCGTCAAATATTATGAATGCTTGTTTTAATCTCTCCTCTGCTTTTTGTAGCTCCTCATAGCTAAAGGATAAGTTATTTGAACAATTGAGTACGTTTTTTTAAAGTTGAGAGTAGTGTATCCGATTCTATATTTGTTTTAACATGCTTCAATATTTCTGTAGGAGGCGGTCTAAAGGCTTTAACACGTGACCTATCGCCTCCTCTTGTTGATAGAATGAAAAACTTAAAAATAACTATGAATATTATAAATTTGGTTTAGAATTTAAGTAGGGAAAATGGAATAATGCTGCAAAATGTTGGTCAACAAAGTATTACATCAGGGGAGAGTGATAAAGAATGGTGGGTCATGATGCTATCTTGTAAACGGATGGTTGATGGAATTGAAAAAATAATAAGCCTTTGTTAACCCAACTTTTTTTTCAATGCCATTAATCATCAATTTACAAGATTAGCATCATGCCCATAATCTTTTATCACCCCTGATCCATCATGTGGCACTTGTCCCCCACATGATGTAATACTTTATCATGGTCCACCATTCTTTATCATCCTTGATTGATCTTGTGGCACCTGTTCCCATCCCCCCACCTGATGTAATACTTTATTATTGCCCACAATTCTTTTTAACCCCTGATCCATCATGTGGCACTTGTCCCCCACCTGGTAATAACTTATCATTGCACACAATTCTTTATCACCCCTGATCCATCATGTGCCCCCCCCCCCCCCCCCACACACACACCTTTTTATTATGTCAACAATAGGAGGCGTAGGAGGCGATAGGTCACGTGTTAAATCCTTTAGACCGCCTCCTACAGAAGTATTGGAGCATGTTAAGATAAATATAGAATCGGATACACCACTCTCAACTTTAAGAAACGTACTCAGTTGTTCAAATAACTTAACCTTTAGCTATGAGGAGCTACAAAAAGCAGAGGAGAGATTAAAACAAGCATATATAGTATTTCACCATAAGCTTCAAATACTCAAATGTTATAGTTTGTTGAATCAAACTGCATTTACTAAAATTATGATAAGGTATGAAATATTCTAGTTTAAATTGTTTGTTTTTTCATTTAAGTTTTACGCGTTTTCCGCAGATAACTTCAAGAAATGCTTTGAAAGCTTACTTGGATATGGTTGAAATATCGTATCTCGTGAGCTCATACGTGGTATTGTATTATTCGTAAGAAAATTCCGTTTCTTTTTATGACGTTAGTTAATTAACCGTCCGTTTAATTAACCCACTTTAGGTTGCGACCAATGAACAAAGTAGAAATTACATATATAAAACACTTTGCAAAAGGTAATAGGAGTGAAGGGATGAAGGCTTTAAGTCACCAAGCAAAGAGAGAGAGAGAGAGTTACATTTTGCTTAGGTAAGGTTACAATCTCAATATGTTTAATGTTTAGTTTTTGCTACTCTACTAGATTAGAGTCGATATTAATTAGGTTTGCTCACGCGGTGCTCTATAGCACTCACCATAGCCATATTAATCCATACAAGACAGTGTAATATTTACGTGGAATAGATCTTTCCATTGTATACTCTATTCGGCTATATTGTCCTACACTTAATAATATACACCAGAGATTTATATAGTTGGGATAAACTTTTAAGTGAACTGAACTTTAATTTCAAACAAGCAACCGACCGAATTGGGTTATAAAGAAATTCTCCTACTGGCTTCTAGTCTCGCTGTAGTGACGTTAGTTGCTTCACTTGCACATCTTAATATTGAAATGAACACACGTAGTAAGAGTTACGAAACAGTCCCCAAACTAGTCTTGTTAGCTCTAGTCATTGTACGTGTATTTTAAACTCGTTTTCTTTTTAAATTCCATAACTTTTATTTACAATATTCTTTTACAGGTTGTGCTTCTCCTATGGTTCTGCCCTTTCAATATTATCTACCAATCAAGCCATTTTTTCTTCCTGAGAAGTGCTTGGCATTGTATTTGTGCTCCTTTTTACAAGGTAAATGTAATGACGTTTTAACAATATAATTTTGAATCCTGCGTGTTTAATTTTCTAGTTTATTGCAACATTTGGATTTATTACTTTCATAAATCAAGGCATTTATAATAAAACAAGACCTATTCATAGCATTTATAACCTTATGATTGATATTAGAAATTGTAATAAACAATTTAACTTGAAGCTTTTTTTTAATCTAGAAAGCTAAACTAGGTTGCTAATTAGGGAAAATAAGAGTTCAGTAACATTATGTTTCCGTTTTAAATGGTCCATCATTTCTTTCAGATAACTCATATTCTACTCGAAGAATGCAATGCTTCATGAATTGACTAAATTTTGTATTTTGCTAGTTATTAATGGAGTTTTTATCGATTAAAAAAATATCATTTAGTATCCTATTATTTATTTATAAACATACATTTTATTATGCTGAATTTAATGTTGCGGTCCTTCCATTATTAAAGAATTCTGGTTCTAATTTCGAAATCAATTATAATATAAGTGTGTGGAGTGCGTGGAGAAATTGACGCGGGTAACTACTACTACTACAAACTAAAAAAAAGAACCTTCAACCTTATTTGACAAGAAAATAATGGAAAGTCGACGCTGCTTACTAATCACATGAATAAGGTACAAAAACAATACACTACATAGAAGCAAATATTTTCGAGTCATTCAATCCTACACGTCTAATTTACATTTGTTCTCTTGTTGAAAGTAACAAAACTAAATTTAAGAATGTAACACGTTTACATGCAAAAATAAATTGTACTATTTTCATATAATCAATAAGGTTTTGTTATCCAACAGGGTACCATTTACTATTTTTCTCAACACTAACAAATGCATTAACCTGGATCCTTGGATATGGGCCTTGGGCCCAGGCTAGGCGGTCGGACGCCTTGGGCCGCACATTTTTTAGGGCCCCAAAAAGTTAAATTAGTAAGGATATATATATATATATATATATATATATATATATATATATATATATATCATGGAAGCCTGGATCAATGGAATTGCAATAGTTTAATGAGAAACACGGTGCAAGTTTGAATCCCATTAGGTACCCTCTGTGAGTTCTATTTTTAATAACCATGCAAGAGTTGAAGCTTAAGTCATTTAGCAAAAAACAATTTAAAAGTAAGTTTGTTTTCTATTTTTTATATAACTATTATATTTAATTTTATACATATTTTAAAATTAAATTGTAAAATAATAAATATCTCTAAAATAAAACGAGACCTATTTGTGGCATTTATAATCTTTTGATTGATATTAGAGATTGTAATAAACAATTTAAATTGAAGATTTTTTCTTAATATAGAAAGCTAAATAAGTTGCTAACTGGGTAGGAAAATAAGAGTTTAGTAACCTTGTGTTTTCTTTTTGAATTCTACATGTAATGACGTTTATGACGTTTTAACGAGATAATTTTAAATCCTACGTGTGTATAATTTTCTAGTTTATTGTGACATTTGGTCTCCTGGATTTCTTCTTGGCAGATCAAATGACCATCCAGGTTTGACACTGTCTTATAATAAAGACTTCCCAACTTAAACCTCCATTGACAAAATTGCCCTTGAATGTGTATCAAGTTCAAGCTATCCGATATTTATTCTTTAGAGACTAATTTTACAGTCATTATAGAAAATATTTTAATAATAATGAATATAATTATAATATTATTTATTATGTGTTAAAAATATGTGGATATTATAAGTTGCAAAGGAGAATGTAATATATTTAAAGAGTTTTTTAAATATGATTGCATTACATCAATATCATTCAATAAACGTTTTATCAAATATATTTTTACTTTAAAAAATAAAAAATATCCAACGAATTAAAAATAGACATTTTGTATTTTTGTTTAGTGGGAAGAATATTTTTATTCTTACTTAATTACAAGTTAATGAACTATTTCCAGTTTAATATAGAATAATATTTTAAACAATACTCATTCTTTTTAGGGACAACGCCCAGTTAATTATGCAGAGAGCGTAATTTTTTTCAATTAATTACAAATTCAACTTAATTCTCACTTAAGCACAAAAAAGTTAGAAGATTACAAAAATACACATAGGCCTATTAATTAACCATAATGATATTTATTTATATATTTTCATTTTTATTTTATTTTCAATTCTTTTTTTTTTCGGATTTTTTTCCAAATTTTTCCCCGGTTTATTTTTAACGTGTTCCACGAATACACAAAATTGAAACAAACAAAATCAAGTTTTGTATACTACAGGAATACATAAATTTGAGTTTGATGTGTTCTATGAATACACAAATTTGAGTTTCATGTGTTCTATGAATACACAAATTTGAGTTTTATGTGTTCCAGGAATACACAAATTTGAGTTTTATGTGTTCCATGAATACACAAATCTGAGATTTGTGCGTTCCAAGAATACACAACTCTAATCAAGTTTTGTGTGACCCAAACCCTAAAACATAAACACACAAAAATAACAAAAAAGTGTTGGACAAAAAGATAATATATAAAGATAGTTAAAAACGAGTAAAAATAGGGTAATGCGATTAATAAAGAGAAAAAAACAATTTTAGTAAATAAAAGAACCATTTAGATCAATTTTTATGATTTTGTGTGTTACAGGAATACATACATCTATATTTGTGTGTTATAGCAACAAAAAAACCAGAATTTCGATTTAAAAAATTTTAAAAAAAAATTTGTAAAAAAAATTCGAAAAAAAAAAAAAAAAAAATTGAAAAATAATATAAGGGCAATGATGGAAGGTAAATATGACAATGTGCTTAATTGGGAATTAAGTTGATAATTTGTGAGTAAGTATGAAATAATTTGTTTTTTTTTTTAGAATAAAAAGTGTGGAATTGTAATTAATTGGGAATTATTCCTTCTTTTTAATTATATTTTAATTTCGTATTGATATTTATTTCATTTTCTTTTTATTTTAAATTTGGTTCGTCGCCGCTACCGCCTACCGAGGCGATTTATTTTTAAAGATCTTACTAATTCCAAAAAAAATACATTCTTAAATTCGTCAAATTTATCTCTCTTATTGTTAAAAAAAAAAATTGCTTGAGTCTTGATTATATTTAGTTATTGGGTGATTATGTTCTGTGTGCAATTTAAGTGATTAATGACTCTGATATAATTTGAGGGATACACAAAGATTTGTTGATTATATATGTGTGTAAGATATGGCGTAAACATGTGTAATTAATATGTTGTTTTTTCCTGTTATGCATACATATGGCTGAGGACATGTGCACAATGGCTGCAATCTTCAAGATTATACGAAATCGTAAAATGACACCCTATTATCTTGAGGGGCTCTCTAGACGTCCGTTCTATTGCCTATTTCCGGGGATTCAGAATTATATGGGAGGTAAAAGGTGGGAGAAAAGTGATAGCATCGTAGCAGATATTCTGATGTCGTATAATGAAAATGACAAGTTTTCACATTTGGGGGCGTGCCGATAAAGATTACCCCCAATGATGTAAGCTTAATTATGGGTGTAAATGGTGGGTCCGAGCGAGTTCCAAAATATACACGTGCTGACCTAGGTGCTGGTCATTGGTTTAATAATACATTTCCTGATGTGAAGGCAACAGGATCACTTTCTCAGTCTCATCTTAAAGAAGTAACCAAGAATATACTTGAAACAGATGGAGGGGATATAGATACTTTAACAATTTATATAAACATGCTTACAATGTCAACAATTTTTTATCCAGCAGGGTTAGGAAGAATTTCTTAATGGCACTTAAAAGTATCTGAGCGTTTGTGTGAACTAAAAAATTACAAATGGCCTAAACATATAACTTACCATGTAATGAGTGCGGACACTATTCTAGGGAAAGGGTGCTCAGTATTGCTATTTGTGAGTATTTAAGTTTTGTTTAACAAACATTTATGAAATGTTACTGATAACCTTGCCAATTGTTTTATTCCAGGCTTGGATGAATGATCACATTCAAATACCAGGATGGGAACCCGAGGAAGAACATGCCCTCCCAAGGATAGTTAAGTGTAACCTCTCCAAGGGTGCATTGGACTTCCGCACTGAAGTACTTGATGTTATTAGGCCACATATGGTGATTATGTTTAGAATACGTGTATATTTATGTTTGATATGGTTTTGAATGTGGATAGGTTTTGACAGGGGAGTTTAAAATGACTACGCTCGAGGTAATGGAGTTTGGTGCGAATCGTATAGAAAACAATGACCAAAATGTTGAAGGTGATCCAGAAGTAGGTACTTCTGGTGGTGTAGTAATGATTTGGTGAATCCCAGTGATAATTGTTTTATCCGTTAATGATAGGATAGCTGGTGGCACAATACAGATGAGTTGTCTAAAGTGAAGATGGAGTTGGAATCCGAGAAACAACGAAACTTGACTTTGCTTCCCCAAATTGAGTCAATGCAATCAGATAACCGGAACCTGCGTGAACATTTAGGTGAAATGAAAGCTCTAAGTATCTGCGTAAAAAGAGTGACGTGAGTTTTGATAAAGCTGACAGTGTTTGTGTATATGGTCTGGATAAACTCAGTCTGAGTGAGAATGTAAACGACGATTTAAATACGACAGAAACACCTAATTCCACCGAGAAGACTGATTGTGAGTTACGTGAAGAGTTGATATGTGATTTGACTGTAGATGCCCGTGAAGAAGGTGAAGGCGTGTTTGTTGGTATTGAAGGTGAAGATCATACAAATAAAGAAAACGAGGTGGATCACACCCCAGAAGGTGCAAATGATCTAGATATAGGTAATCGAGATATTGCAGGCATCGATAATATAGAGACAACAACAGACTATGATAACACAAACAAAATATCAAGATCTGTTGTTACCGCTGATGAACATCATGCAAACCCTGAAACTGATGTGGAGTGTAATCTAGATGGAAAAGTAGATGCTGATGGGGGAATGAAAATAACTCAGGACCTGAATGTGCAGAGGGTGTCAATTCTGATAAATCTGGAGCAATGGACGAAGTTGCATGTGTGGTCGGAGTTGAATGCAATAACTCAGTTGTTGTTGGTATTGATGATGGTGCCCCGATTATACAAGATATGAACCCCGATAATATATATATATCTGCTGAGGAACATGTTGGTAATAAAAGGAATTCAATGGTTGGTAGGATTAATAATGCTGAGCGAGGGAAAAGGCGTAAAGTCATATGCGATGATTCCATATCTGGTAACACAAAAAAAGATGGGAAAAGGAGAAAAAAAGGTAGTTGAGAAGCCAGTTTTGGTTTATGATGAAAATGATAATGACTTAGATGACTGTTACATCATAGCAGATGACCCCTCCCCCCAAAAAAAATTGTGTTACAAACCTGACCGTGAACTCTTAGAGAGTATAACTCAAAAGTTAAGTAGTCAGACATTAGTATATAGTGATGATGGGGTTAATATCTCAGCGGGGCATTGTTTGTTGATTGGAGAACAAGATCGAGTCAAATGGCAGGTAATAAGTGTAATATTCGATGTACATTTACTTAAATACATATTTTTTACCACTAACATTTTGAATGTACATGTAGTTGATTCTTATATGCTGCAATACTGGGATCGACAGATCAGCGAGGTTGATAGTGTGTGTGGGTTCTTGCCTGCTAGAGGATATGTAAGTGTTACTGAAGTTATTTTTTTATGTGAACGGGATTCGTACTCTTTTTTCCTAATATGCAGCATAAACGTAAAAAGGAAACAATTGAAGATTTCGAGCTACGCAGATGGTTAGTGAATGACAAAAACAGACAAATAATAAGCTCAAAAAGATTTTTACTTGTTTCGCTACTTACCAAATTGGGTTATCAACCTTGTGGAGCACATTAATATATGACAATGAAGCTCAAGCTTTCTTCCACTACAGCAACGCAAGAAGCAAGAATGGGAACCCGTTAATGGTAGATTCAGACAAACAGTTGATGTCTCCCTATTTGTGATGAATTAATCTACTCCCTACTTGTGATGAATTAATCTAGGCTGGAGACATCATTTTAGGTGTATTTAGGAATTTAATTGTCGATTTTTAATCATATTTCTATATTTTCCTATTTCTTGTCTTGATTTGATGATTTATTATTTTTAGAGCATATGGGTTTAATTGTTTGTTAAATGTGAAGATTTAAAGATATATGGTAATTGATTTGATACCAAATCAATTCTAAAATATAATGGATAGAAGATATTGATGGAAATTGGAGATAAAGGAAAGAAAGGATAAGTATGGAAATATAAAGTTGCCAAATAAATCTGAATTACAGCAGCTACGACCACAAAAGTGACTATAACTCAAGATTGGATTAGAATTTGGAAGAATGGTTTGAAGCAAAAGTGTAAAGATTTCCAAGACGACCAGTTTTGATATAAAGAACGCGTCAAACGGAGTAGTATTGAAGGAGTTATGACTAAAACAAAACAACAACAGTTTATTACTTTTTCTGTATTTTAGGGTGACGAATCTGATTTGGAAAAGAGTCATATTTCTTGTTTTCCACTCCAAGAAAACGTTTTAGAGTTTCCTAGACCCTATAATTACACCCTCTAATCAGTAAAAAATATCCCTGGCGAATCCTTAAGCCAAGAAGAAGCTTACAACAAGAGGAGAGAAGTCTGGAAGGAGCTAAACATCAAATTATGTCTTCACAAGCCTTCAAATTTGTAATTGTTTTCTTTTCTTTCTCTAGTATGAACTAATTTCTATTTAGCTTGAGATTTAGCATATGGGTATGAACCCTAGACTTGTTTTACATCTATATTAATTTGGGATGCCATTGTATTTAAATTGAATTCATGTTTTATTCTCTGTTTTATGTGCTTTGACTTATTGCCCGTTTTCCTTGCTAGTGCACGAGTATAGGATTACCTTAACAGTAGTTAGATGATCACCCGGAAGGGGTGTCTAATTATTGAAACACCACATAAACGTCTAGTGTGCGGTAGTAATCCTGACAAGATTCGCCTAACTAGATAACCATTAGGGTCTGATTGGTATACTGTAATGAGATCAATAATGTAATGGTATTACTGATTTATAAGTTATTACTGTGATTGGTATAAAGTAATCAATATCGTAACATCATTCCCTACGTAATCTCATTACAACAAATAAGAGGTTTTTCATTACATAACACCTACCCATGAATAACCCATTACGTGCCTATTCGTAATGATTTTTTAAATCATCATACTAAACTACCCTCTGAACAAGCCGATAAAAAAACTCATAAATTCTTAACCTAGCCCATGAGCAATTCATCATTATTCTTCAAACAGATCTTATTCTAACCTATCCCATGAACAATCAATCTATATAAACCTAAAACAAACCTAGTAAAGTATTATTCAATCATCGCTATTGTTTAGTTTATCGTTTGTTCATCCAAGAAATTACAAGGTGGACAATCAAGCAGTAAGCTACATTTAATTTTTCTATTGGGTAACTGCATATGCGTATATATCAAAATATAATCAACATAAATAATCTATTTATTAGTTTTTTAATCATATTTATAATGAATTGTTATCTGTTATTTTTTCTTCCATGAATAATCGAATAGATGTATGAGTCTGGTTATTTATGAAAAATTATAATTTTGTTTCTTTGTTGTGTTAAACGTATTTGTTATAAATTAGATTATAGTTATACTAAATTTAAAGGCAATTAATCAATCTGATGTTGTTCTTCTCCTAAGCCGCTGATGTTGTTCTTCTACTAAGAGAAATGGTCGAGGTGCATGTTTGAGTTTGAATACCTTACAACCTATGATGTTTAGGTAACAAAATTTAACTTATCAGTGGATCGATTGTCCTCTTTATTGTTATTAACATTAAATTTATCAAATATGGATATTTGAATTGTCCATCGTATAACATTAATTAGACTACATCATAGAATTATGTTAACATTAATTTTCCTAATATGGATATTCTAGTTGTTCTTGCATCATTTTACAACATACGAAACTATAAAATATTGCAGGGTGATGGCGAGATTAAATTTGTTCACAAGAAAATTAATCAGGAAAAGATATAGCATCACAATGTTATCTTATTGGTTGAGTATAGTTCAACTTGTACAATTATTTTTCTCATTATGTCTAAGGTGGTAGAAAATGTTACTAAATCTATGTGTTTAAGATCAACATATGAGTATAATTTTTTTCAAAGAAGAAAGTATATTGAAAAAACAGTTTATGCAAGTGATAAAAAATGTGTGGATCTTTATAGAATGAATAGATGAGCATCTATATCTTTATGCTCTAGACTTGAAGCAACAGGTAGATTATCTCGTACAAAATATATAGAAGTTGATGAACAAGTAGCTATGACCTTACATATCCTAGCACATCATCAGAAGCAAAGAGTTATAAATGCCAACTTTGGACTATCGGGTGAAACTATTAGTAGATGCTTTAATAAAGTAATAATCTCTATCATTAGGCTTCAAGGTGAGTTGTTTAAGAAACCAGAACCAATACCTGCAAATTCTACTGAGGAGAGATGGAAATGGTTTAAGGTAAATTTTTTTGTTTATCATTATATTTCATATTTCCTTATATCTGGTAGATAAAAAAATGAATATAGTTTATTTTATACAAAAAATTGATAGGGGTGTTTAGGAGCTCTTGATAGCACACACATAAAAATTTGTGTGCCTTTAGCGGACAAGACAAGGTATCAGACACGGAAAAATGAAATTGCTAACAATGTGTTAGGTGTGTGCTCGCAAGACATGCAATTTATATATGTCTTGCCGGGTTGGGAAGGGTCAGCTGCAGATGGTAGAGTGTTGCGTGATGCATTGAATAGAAGAAATGAATTAGTGGTTCCTCGTTGTAAGAATTATTTATATGGTGTTTAAACAAAAAATATAAGTTTGTTTAAGTGTAAAACTAACAGTTAAATATTTTATTATGTTGAGGTTATTACTATTTACTGGATGCGGGATATACAAATGGTGAGTGATTTCTTGCACCATATCGAGGCCAACGATATCACTTAAATGAGTGAAGAAATGGGAATCAACCCAACAATGCTAAGGAATACTTTAACATCAAGCATTCTTCAGCAAAAAATGTAATAGAGAGGTGTTTCGGTGTTCTAAAGAAGAGCTGGGAAATTCTTAGAAGTCAATCATTTAATCATCCCAAAATTCACACTCGTATAATAATAGCGTGTTGTCTTCTACACAATTTTATACAACAAGAGATGACTATTGATCCATTTTAGAATTGTAATATCGAAGAAGATGAAGAGTTAAGTGAGCATTTAAATTGGAATGGTGAAATGAATGTTGTAACTTAAATTGACACATTTGATGAATGGACTACTTTTAAAAATAATCTTTCGGTGAACATGTTTGATACTTGGAAGGCTTCTAGAAATACCAGATAATATTTATATGATCTTACATTATTCGTAATACTAATATTTTTAATATTATATTGAGTGATTTTTTTAAATATTGTTGTGTTCTTAATTCTATTTTTTTGTACTATATACTTGAATATATGACTGAATGATAAATATTTTTATTTTTACTACTACTCATAGTATTGACACTTTACAATGGTATATGTAGGTATCCATTAGAGAGGGAAACTCAAGATAGCAGAGGACCTGGTAAGAATAAGAGGAAATGGGGTTACAATGAGCGCTCAGTGCTGGTGACTGCTCTTGTTGACAGTGGATTGTACAAGGCTAAAAATGGGTTTAAACCAGGGTATTTGTAGTATCTTGAGGAAAAATTACAAGTTTCCTTGCCCAATGCCTATCTGAAAGCTAAGCCCCATATTGAGTCAAGAATAAGAGTTTTAAAGAGAGACTTTTTCATAGTATTTGACATGATACGTGGCCAACATACTAGTGGTTTTGGATATGATTCAGATACAAAATGTCTTATTGCTGAGAAAGCAGTATGGGATGCATATCTGCAGGTATACTATTTTATAATTATTGTTTCATTAATTATAAGTTTGATTATGTTTATGCTTTCAGTAAATTATTCCTTTTTATAAGTTTTAATTTTTCTATAGAGCAATCCCAAGGCCGCACCATGAAAAATCAAAGCATTCCCTTTTTGGGAAGAATTGCTTGATGTTTTTGGAAAGGATCGTGCCTTAGGAGACCACGCTGAAGGAGCTTCTAAGATAGTTGAGGATATTGAGAAAGAGGATGAGAAAAATGAATTCAATAATAGTGTTGAAGGTACACCAAATAGTGAACAAAATGCAGCCGCCACTACTGATGTGCAGTCTCCAAGAAATGAAGAAGTTCATAACCGAAAGAAAAAAAGAAAAGTAGAAACGAAGATCAGGTGACATCAATGATGGATGGGATACAAAATGCAGCTCTTGTAATTGGGAATGAAATATCAAAAGCAACTGAGATTTTTGGCAAAGCAATTGGTATTGACGCCATGATTTCAGAAAAAAGACACAGATTTATTCAGAGGTGGAAAAGATGTCATATCTTACTGCTCCTGATGTTATTAAAGTTACCTATCGTATCGCTCGTGACCATGAGTTAACTGACGTCTTATTCATAATGATTGGGAATGCTCGAGAGCAGATGGCTAGAGCTATCACAGATGGAGAATTGGAGTAAATCGAGCTATTAAAGTTTTGCAGTCGTGGTTTTAAATTTTGTTTATGCAATTTTACTAATTTTTGGATGTAACAGTACTTTTTATGAGTTTTGCAGTCAGACTTTTTTGGATGTTCTATGCAATTTAAGTGAATTTTTGGATGTTAAAGTAATTTTAAATTCTAGTCGTTTTAGCTATTGTGTGGATGTTACAGTAAGTTGAGTAATCTCATCAGTTGGAGATAAGTTAACTTTGTATCAGTGAAATTAATTTTATGAGTAATTGATATAAATGTTCGTGTAAGGACCTATACTGCAGTTAATAAATGCGATTGATTTTCATTCAGAAGTTTCACCTGAGATGAGAATGTTGGGGTTCATTATGATAGTGAGAAAGTTGGGGGCTGATAAAAGATATATTGGGGCAACAAATTTGATTCTAAATAGTCCAGGGGTCAATGTGGAATTACAGAAAATTTATGGGGTTGATTTGGAGGTTCACAGGACTGGTAAACTAAAAATGGGATGCTCGTGTAAAAATTAAAACCACAGGTACTACTTTGCAAATACAAGAGAATAAAGGGGATGTAAATGCGGTTTGTAATGCTAAAGGTGCTGAAATTTAATTGCAAGAAAATTAACAGATCGGGGACTTTTCGGTGCAAATTTGAGGAATATAAAATCCGGGACTTACGATGCAAATCTGAATATAATAAAAGTTGTATCTGAGGCTGAAATTGAACTAGGCTTTAAACTAAATTTTTTACAACTATTTACTACACAGTCTTTTAAACTCTAGAAAATGCAGAAACGTAAAGCCTGAAAGTGACACTATTATGAATTATTTGCACTAGTAGGGATTGATTGCAAACCTAGTATTTATTTGTCTGTATTTTTGTAATAGTGCAGGGCTATATTTGCAATAAAAGTTGTTGCTTGTTGAGAAAAAGAGATCCAAATCCATGGAGGTAGTAGATAAATCACACAATTTATGTATTATTTACGAAAAAACGTACTCACAATTCCAAATATTTTAGGTAAACGCTAGTGTATATAAAAATACCATGTGGATCAGTAAGCAAAAGATATCTTACATCAGCTATAGATAATGTGAAAGTTAAGTTTGTCAATAAAGTAGACCTTCACAATTCAGTTTTAATTCTAACATAAATTAAAGCTCCTGCAATGCCTCTATGTGAAGACACATACATTAAACTAGAATGACTTTTAACACTTGATTACCATTTCACAAACAAAAATTTCAGTTAATTTCTAATACATAACACTTGATTAGCATTTCACAAACAAAAATTTCAGTTAATTTCTAATACATAACACTTGATTACCATTTGACAAACAGAAATTTTAGTAAATTGCTAATACATAAACCAAGCCTATAAACACACTTATTGCAGCTCATCTTAACCTTCAAGATATTTCTCAAGCATTAAAGTGTAAAATTTAATTCATAAAGCCTTTCATTGGATCACCATGATGAACTTTCTTCATCCTAGTAAAAAAAATTTCAACATACACATAGTATTAACTTATCACTAGAAAAATTAAATACACATTTATACCTCATCATTCCACTTAACATTATATCTCCTCTTCCTTTCATCCTTCTATTCTCTTCTCCTTATATCCTCCTGCACACTAAAAAAATAAGGGATTAAACGGTAATTACCTTCTTAAGTGCTTCAGCTAACTTGTTATCATCCAAAACCAAACCATCTGGTATTTTACTCCTTCAACTAGCAAGATTCTTATTTTCTACTTGTGCAGGTGCATCTGATTTCAATGGACCAACAACGTATTAGTTTTAGGATACCATTTTCTGGTTGAATGTTTGAGGATACCATTCTTTGTGCTTGCAAAGGTGATTATGGGTGAAAAGGTTGGGAAAGTGTAAACTGGTTTGTGTTATGTTTAATGAAAATATAAACACTTCTTATGTTCCCTTCTATTCTCTCTTAAAAAAACTGATCAAAAGTAATGACAATTTTGTCTAGGCTGTCGAGGTTCCATTAAGTGTGAAATTCATTATCTAATTATTTAACATTTATAATAGTAAACTGTTAAAATCATAGAGTATTTGTAATGTTGGTAAAGAACAGATGAATAACCATGTACGTGACAAAAAAATAGTTATACCTTAGGGAGATTTAAATTACAATTTTGATATATATCGACGTGGACAGCAAAAAGGAGGAGAATTGGACATGTGATAGAATTGATTCTATGTAAAATATCTGCATTATTTGTTTTTGAAAGTTTATTTAATTTGTTAATGAAATTGGATAGTTATGCATTTTATTAACAACATAAGAGGGTTTGTTATTTGATTAAAACGGATAATATAGTCATTATATATAAATTATGAGAAAATTACCCAAGGGGTTTTGAAAACACCACCCCAAGACCCAACAAGACTAGGTGGATTCACTCTTCTTACTAAAGGCCACAATAAAAAATTAACACTATACACTAAAAATCCAATTACTTTTTTACCCTCATTTGTTTTTTATTTCTCTATATATACTACTTTATCAAAAATAATTAAAACCCAAAAATCTATTTCTCTCTCCTCTCTCCCGTAACTTTCTCCATCTCTTCACTGAGGGCTCTCTCTCTTAGGATACACGATCGTCGCGCCTCTGTCGGAGAAGAAGACAACTTCGTCCGGCGAGATCCAGCTCCATGGCTGCAAAATCACAGCTTGAGAAGCCATGAAAACTGCAGATCAGAGAAGACCGCCCTAACGAGCTACTTTTTGAAGCTTCCATATATTAGATCTACTCCGGAAGCTCATCTTCGCTGTGAGCCCTCTGGCCGCCACCTCACTGCCGGGTATCATCTCACTGCCGATGAGCGGTGGAAGTTTTCTTTCACTGGTTTGAGCTGTAATGTCGACTAACGACGGTTTTCTTGTTCACCTTAGACCATTTCTTACAATATTAACATGAGGATTATCAAATAAATAAAATCTAAGAAATGTTTTGAAGAATTTAATATTGTGGCTGTGAGATTTGTGAATCTGTTCTAATGTGAGTTGAGCTATGTGAGATTTGTGATCTGTTATTTGAAAAC
Source organism: Nemophila menziesii (assembly GCA_029959085.1). NCBI lineage: Eukaryota > Viridiplantae > Streptophyta > Magnoliopsida > Boraginales > Hydrophyllaceae > Nemophila > Nemophila menziesii. Next base: position 38,132,764 of record JARWIR010000004.1, on the reverse strand, counting down.
TGAGAAAAGGATTTGTGAATCTGTTATCTGAAAAAGGAGAAAAGAATTTGTGAATTTGTTATATGAAAAAGGAGAAAATGATTTGTGAATATAGTATATAGTCTGATGATATGTGCTTTGAAGATTGCTTTGATGCTCATAAGATGAAATTACGTGCTGAGTATTGTTGGTCATTGTATTTTTTTTCCTTTTTCTAATTACATTGCAGCTGTAATTTTCTTTTCTTCTATTTTTTTCTTTTTTTTAATAGTTAGAAGTAGTCTTTTTGAGCAGGGGATTACATAATAAATATTGCTATTTAATTTTATTGATTGGATCAAGAAAATTATTTAAACTTAAATTTTTTGTCTAAATGCTCAGTACTTTTACTGATTATACGAGAAATGCTCAGCACTTTTATTGATTAAACGAGCATGCTCAGCACTTTTATTGATTAGACGAGCATGCTCAGTATATTTACTCAATAAAAAAATTCGAATAATCAGCAAATTTTTTTAATACTCAGTACTTTTTTCACGCTCAGTACTTTATACTCAATACTTTTCCATGCTCAGTACTTTCTCCACGCTCCGTACTTTATGCTCAGTACTTTTTCCAGCGGTGGTCGGTGGCCGGAGGTCGGAGCTGGAATTATTAATAGTTAATGACAGAGGAGAGAGAAAAATTAATAAAGGAAGAGAGAGAATAATGGTAATGGAGGAGAGAGAGTAATGGTAATGGAGGAGAGAGAAGAATCTATTTTTTTGTCTTATATACACTATAAGGGTAGTAAAGGTATTTGTCAATTTTGAGGCCTCTAAGTAGAACAGAGAATCCAATTGGTTTCTATATGGCTCTAAGATGGTCCCCAAGACCCTTGGGTAATTCACCCATAAATTATTTCGATTCCTTTCTTTAGAAAAATAGTTACCAAGCAAGGGTTTGGAATCAATAAATCATTTCCATCTTTATTCATATATCATTCCAAGTACTAGTTATGTTCATTATATTCCTAACATGATTATATTTCTAGATTTATTACATTCTAGTCTAAATCCATTACAACATATACCAATCACTACCTAATATCTTTTTATATTACTCTAATTTTGAAGAAGATGTAGAAAAAAAAAATCTTGAAAGATTGCTCGGACGTTTTCTACCTAATATGTGTCAGGTCATCTATCATTTATTGACTCTTGTAAGACTATAATAACTCCTTTCGGATCCGGCTCAATCTCGGGAACAATTTTTACCTACTCAATTAGAAATAGATCTTCATGGTATACTCATAAATCTTCATGGTATAAGCTCAACGATGGTACTCATATATACGCCTTATATCTAAAACCATTTTGAATCCTTAATAATTTCATTTACTAGCCCGCATATTCTACATTTATTCACACTTTTAGAGGCGTGAGTTTAATTAAGGGGTCTTTCCTACCCTACTAATTCAACTCGCCCACATCTTATTTGACGTGATTGCTAGTTGAGTTCGGATAAAAGAACGTGACATAAACTGATCCAAACTTGAAGATAATATCTAATTATTAAGTTTAAAAAAGATAATGATAATAGATAATAATTCAACATACTTCCGCGGTAAGTAACTGTAAGTTGACAAAAGGCACCAAAGTAGGGCTTCAAATTTATTAACCATAACAATCACATATATAAGACGAACATATATTCTTTGTTTTGCTATTAATATCTTGATATGTTTACACTCTCTAGAACGGCCATGGATGTTCCAACTTTGATCAACAAAAAATTGTATACCCATCATTGTTATTGTTTGCTTTCGTAGATTGATCTTGAAAGATAGTACATCCCACAATTTCTTCCTCTATGATGGGCCAATCAATAAACTCCGGGATGTAAACATCATGGGGAAATTCAGAAGACCTAGGCGGAGTAATTGGTGAATTGGTGATCGGTTCAGTTGACCCTGATGAACTTCCTGACTCCGTTTTTTTAACACCGTCATTTAACGGAGTGTCTAGTTTGGTTTGTTTATCTTTACGTTTGTTACCCTTCTTCCTCGTATAGGTGTGCCATAAATTCTTGATTTCATTATCTGTTCTCCCAGGTAATTTTGCTGCTATATCTGACCATCTACATAAGATATAAGTAAGAAAATATCATAAACTACACGATCTGATCTTCAAATTCATAATAAGCAATTATTTCCTGTAAATGATAATCTTTTGCTCAAAATAATTATTCTTATACATAAACATGAAAAGGAAAGTAGAGTGTTGTGGGAAACAAGCCTTACTTATTTCCTATAGATTCTTGCAACTCAATAATAATTTCGATCTCATCTCCAGTGCAACCTCCTCGCTTAAGATCTGGCCTAAGATAATTCATCCATCGAAGTCTGCAACTTTTTGCAGATCTTGCAAGTCCTGCGTACATATATTAAAATATTCAAGAGTATATAAGCTATAAAAGTATGAAGTTTTAGAAGGATTTTAGAGTTGCTTTGATGGTAATTGGTAAGGAACATTTCTCGATTACGATGAAATTCTGGGATTAGAACATACCTGCATCTTTAGGCATATTGGTCCAGTTCTTGATGCCATTGCTTCTGATGTAAGCAACTAAGGTTTCATCTTCTTCGGGAGTCCAAACTCCCTTTTTCAACTGAACATTGTTACTTAGCAGCAGCTTCATTCTTTCTGTGCAAGTCTTTTTTTAATCCTAAGTCAATTGCTTAGTTAATATCACTTGATCGATGGCATACAATATTTATAAATAGATGGTTATATATGATTGCGAGCCGCGTATTATAACCTTTTTTTTTTCTCCAATCCCGCGTATTATAACCAGGGCCGTATATTCACTAGCGGGTCCGTGGCAAGTTGGTGTAGACTTATTGCTTTGGTTAAGCAACTACACGAATCTTAAATATATTCCTCTTTTTTAACAATTATACATATGATAAACAAATATAATAGAAAATTTTAAAAAAAAACTAGACACTAAAAGTATACATATATTTTGTTAAGAGAGACCAAGACGATTATGAGGCAGGGGCAATTATGTAACACGGTCCCAACAACATGGACCTTTATAATAAAGGTCCTTCCCTCTAAGTGTCTAGTTACACAATGCTAAAAGCCCAATATGCCCTCCCCATTAGTTGTTATATACTGCAAAACCCAAAACACAAAATCAATATCTATTAAGGTTTGTAAGCCCCCCTTTCTTCTCTCTCAACCCACCCCACCGTCCACCATTACCGCCCACTTCGTACCCCACCCCACCGTCCCAAACCACTGCCGCCATCCACTCCACCTTCACCATAGCAACCATCGCAGCCCCGCCCTTCTTCTCACTCGATCCAGCACCCACCCTTCTTCTCTCTCGATCCAGCCCCACTCCACCCTTCGTCCTCCCTCCTTCACGAAGCACCACGATGGCCGCCCCTTCCATGGCCATCAACAAATAAGCACCACACACCCCGCTGCTGCCCTACCGTCGCTGCCAGAGCCACCAGAAAGACCTCGCCGGAGCCCTGCTGCAACTGCCGCCATCCACACCACCTTCACCATAGCAACCATCGCAGCCCCTCCTTTCTTCTCTGTTATCTCGCTGTAACAACCCACCCCCCCACTGAAGGTGGCCCCCGAGTTCGCCTCCGAGATCGAGTCCAACGAGATGCGACATCATCACCTCCCCACTGCTGGGACCTACGGCAGCCACCGAAGCCAACGAACAACACCTTTGACACGGCGTTCCAGCGCTGTTCTTGGCCATATCCCTCCGTCCTATCGCGCTGCCAGATCCACAAAGCTTCGAGCGAACCAGATCGACCTTCAATGTTGCTGCTGCCTCCATATCTGCTGTCACTCAGTATGTTTTGATTCTTTGGTTTGTTTTATAAAATTCTGTGACTTGTTTTAAAGGTTCTTTGTTTTTGCAGGTAAAGTAGTATAAGCTTTAATGGAGGTTGGGCTTTCCGTGGTGGTGCCGCCGTTCGCTGGTGCTGTTCGTGATGGGGTGCTGCAGATCTGGATACCCAATAACCATCTGGGTCGAGCCCCATCTGGGTCCAGCCCCATCTGGGTACAGCTTTTGGACTACGGGGACAGGGACCTATGAGCAAATTTTACTGCAATACTTTAATTTTGTTTATTTTATTGTATATGTTTTTTAATTGAATCTACTTGAATTTTGCAGAAACAGTGTAGTGGGCACAGCCCCTTTACCATTTAAAATGCACACGAACCATATGTACAGCCCATCACAGCCCATCTGGGAACAGTCCAAATGGGTACAGGCCCACTTGATTGTATACCGATATTAATGGACATTGTGTGCAGGACAAAAATTGTATAAGGACTTTTATTTTGTAATGCAATATAGGTAATAAAAATCCACAAATGAACAAAAGTAATGAATTCTTTACCAATTCAGCCACAAATGACGCTGTAAAAAAAGGTCTATGGGTCTATTTAATCCATTTAATGACTTAAAAACATGAAAACACTGACAAAAAGAAAATATGAAAAATGGTACCGAAAAACAGGTGGGATCGTAAATGGGTCTGTACCCGTTTCGTGCGTACCCAGGTCGGATTTGGAGCTTAATCAAAAAACATTAATAAATAATAAAATAATTTAAAATAAAGAGAATGGGTAGATAGGTAATTGGGCAAACCAGATAATGTAACTAAGGACTTTAATAGAAGAAGTAAGGAACTAGGCCCTAAAAAATAAAGTTTTGGTTAGTTAGGCTCTTTTTTGTGGTTTCCTCTATGAGGCAATGCCTCCAAATTTCTTTTTTATCTTAATTATGACTATAAGTCAGTATATTATGCAAAAATTGCACTATAGATATAGAGTAAAGATTAAAATATAAGTCTAGTTATTAATTTTTTTTAATTAATTATTCTATAAGTTTCTTTCTTTTATAAAAAATAATATACATTTGTAGTAAAAATAATTAAAAATCATATAAAAAATTATTTATAATCTAATAAAATAAATTTTAAAAATTAAAGAGTCCAAATTAAGATTTAAAAAAAATTAGAGACCAAACATTTATAATTTTTTTTAATGATAGTTCTATTTATTCAAATTTTGAGTAATGGAAAGATTCTTATTACTAACTGTTATTTATAAAAGACAATGTCATTTATAGATAAGGATGTAAGGTGGCAGGTGCCTATTGAGAATTAACTTTTCTATTAACTAGAATCAATATTAAATTATTAATAATAAAAAAAAATCATTAATAATTTCTAATTAAGGAGAGAGATAGTTCGTCTTTTAGTTTTATTTCACCATTTATACTTTACATTTCTCTGTAAAATAAAAATCCATAACACATTTCCAAATATCATATAGTAAATTTTCTAATTCAATTGGTTAATCATTCATCCATTCAATAATTTTATATCACGTCTCTTCTTATATGTAAGATCTCTCATTTTTACTCTTAATTGTAATATTTTCTTAATTTGTATTTTAAATAATAAAAAAGAAATCTCTCATTCTTTCTATACACTGCACCCACAACTCCTTTCCCTTCCACCTTGCTTTTTTTTCATTTTGTTTGGACGTTAACCCCATAACTCCTTTCCAACCTCTGTTTTACACTTTCAATTTTTGTATCCTTTGAAATAAAAATTTCAGGAAAATCCTCCAAAAATTCTCTCTTTTTGTCTGACTCCAAAAATCTTTTAACAAAAGTTATTTTCGTTTTAAGTTTATGACTTACCAATATAGTAGGAAGAATGAGAGGTTATTTTTTTTTAATTACTTGAAATACAAATCAAGAAAAAGTTACAAAAAAGAAAAACAAAAAAAAAAAGATTTAAAGATAAGAGAGATATATGATAAAATGTTAGTTTTGTTGAGTGGATGAATGATTCACGAAATGATTTCGAAAAAGGGGAAATTTATTAAAAAAGCCCATGACAACTTATAATATAAGGCCTAAAGTAAGTGGTACTTAAAAATGGTTCAACCGAACAGACTATTTACTAATTTGACACGGTATAGTGTTTCTCTCTCCAACATCAAAGGTCTATTCACCCATTTGTTGCACACAAATCCATTTATTATTTTCAAATAAAAATTACTTCCATCTCTCCTTATTGGAACGGGAGTAATTGCTTTTAGTCGTTATACACTAACGTTTCATCAGTTTATCTTCATCATTCCACCGACCCCCTTCCATATCCATCCACCATAAACACTTAAAACACAACCAAAAGCGCAAAAATTACAGTCGGAGAAAACACAACCAAAAAGCGAAAAAGTTTTGTTGCCGTTTGGAGTGTTCAATGATGCGGGATAGATAACACACTGTTATAAAAGTTTATTTGTACAACAAACACCGTCGACGGTAGACAAACCATCTGAAAGGTATGTATTCATAGACAAACATTATATTGTTATGCATGTGTAGAATTTGTATAAATCATCATTAGGTTTTTTTTTTTGCCGATTCATGTAGTGGTATATACAAATAAAATAGTTGATGATTTCTTGATTTCTGTTTAATAATAGTAGTAGTGTTCATCAGTTCTCTAGTGTTTCTGTTTTTGAGTATAAACACATTCGATGGTTAACAGTTAATCTAATGTTCATTTTGACCATGTATTGGGTGACAATTAATCTTATGTCTTGCACATGCAATGTTTAGTTATTGGGTGATTATGTTTTGTGTGAAATTTAAGTGATTAATGACTCTGATATAATTTGAGGGATACACAAAGATTTGTTGATTATATATGGTTGTAAGATATGGCCTAAATATGTGTAATTGATATGTTGTTTTTTTCTGTTATGCATACATATGGCTGAGGACAGGTGCACAATGGCTGCAATCTTCAAGATTATACGAAATCGTAGAATGACACCCTATTATTTTGAGGGGCTCTCTAGACGTCCGTTTTATCGCCTATGTCGGGGGATTTAAAATTATAAGAGAGGTAAAAGGTGGGAGAAAAGTGATAGCATCGTAGTAGATATTCTGATGTCGTATAATAAAAATGACAAGGTTTTCACATTTGGGGGTGTGCCGATAAAGATTACCCCCAATGATGTAAGCTTAATTATGGGTGTAAATGGTGGGTCCGAGCGAGTTCCAAAATATACACGTGTTGACCTAGGTGCTGGCCATCGGTTTAATAATAAATTTCTTAATGCGAAGACAAGGAGATCACTTTCTCAGTCTCATCTTAAAGAAGTAATCAAGAATATACTTGAAACAGATGGAGGGGATATAGATACTTTAACAATTTGTATAAACATGCTTACAATGTAAACAATTATTTATCCAGCATGGTTAGGAAGAACTACTCAATGGTACTTAAAAGTATCCGAGCGTTTGTGTGAACTAAAAAATTGAAATTGGCCTAAACATATAACTTACCATGTAATGAGTGCGGACACTATTCTAGGGAAAGGATGCTCAGTATTGCTATTGGTGAGTATTTAACTTTTGTTTAACAACCATTTATGAAATGTTACAGATAACCTTGTCAATTGTTTTATTCCAGGCTTAGATGAATGAGCACATTTAAATACCAGGAAGGGAACCCGATGAAGAACATGCCCTCCCTAGGATAGTTAAGTGGAACCTCTCCAAGGGTGCATTGGACTTCCGCACTGAAGTACTTGATGCTATTAGGCCACATATGGTGATTATGTTTAGAAGTTAAATTTGTATCATTAAATACGTGTATATTGATGTTTTATATGGTTTTGAATGTGGATAGGTTTTGACAGGGGAGCTTGAAATGACTATGCTCGAGGTAATGGAGTTTGGTGCAAATCGTATAGAAAACAATGACCAAAATGTTGAAGGTGATCCAGAAGTAGGTACTTCTGGTGGTGTAGTTAATGATTTGGTGAATCCCAGTGATAATGGTTTTATTTGTTAATGATTGGATAGCTGGTGGCACAATACAGATGAGTTGTCTAAAGTGAAAATGGAGTTGGAATCCGCGAAACAACCAAACTAGACTTCGCTTCTCCAAATTGAGTCAATGCAATCAGATAACCAGAACCTGCGTGAACATTTAGGTGAAATGAAAGCTCTAGTTAAGTATCTGCGTAAAAAGAGTGACGTGAGTTTTGATAAAGCTGACAGTGTTTGTGTAGATGGTCTGGATAAACCTAGTCTGAGTGAGAATGTAAACGACGATTTAAGTACGACCGAACCACCGAGAAGACTGATTGTGAGTTACGTGAAGAGTTGATATGTGATTTGACTGTAGATGCCCGTGAAGAAGGTGAAGGCGTGTTTGTTGGTACTGAAGGTGAAGATCATACAAATAAAGAAAACGAGGTGGATCACACCCCAGAAGGTGCAAATGATCTAGATATAGGTAATCGAGATATTGCAGGCTGCGATAATATAGAGGCAACTACAGGCTATGATAACACAAACAAAATACCAAGATCTGTTGTTACTGCTGATGAACATCATGCAAACCCTGAAACTAATGTGGAGTGTAATCTAGATGGAAAAGTAGATGCTGATGGGGGGAATGAAACTAACTCAGGCACTGAATGTGCAGAGGGTGTCAATTCCGATAAAGTTGGAGCAATGGACAAAGTTGCATGTGTGGTCAGAGTTGAATGCAATAACTCAATTGTTGTTGGTATTGATGATGGTGCCCCGATTATACAAGATATGAACCCCGATAATATATATATGCTGAGGAACATGTTGGTAATAAAAGGAATTCAATGGTTGGTAGGATTAAGAATGTTGAGCGAGGGAAAAGGCGTAAAGTCATATGCGATGATTTCATATCTGGTAACACGAAAAAAGAGGGGAAAAGGAGAAAAAAAGGTAGTTGAGAAGCCAGTTTTGGTTTATGATGAAAATGATAATGACTTTGATGACTGTTACATCATAGCAAATGACCCCCCCCCCCCCCCCCCCCCAAACAATTTGTGTTACAAACCTGACAGTGAAGTCCTAGAGAGTATAACTCAACAGTTAAGTAGTCAGCCATTAGTATTTAGTGATGATGGGGTTAATATCTCAGCGGGGAATTGTTTGTCGATTGGAGAACAAGATCGAGTCAAATGGAAGGTAATAAGTGATATTCGATGTACATTTAGTTAAATACATATTTTTTACCACTAACATTTTGAATGTACATGTAGTTGATTATATGCTGCAATACTGGGATCGAAGATCGGCGAGGTTGATAGTGTGTGTGGGTTCTTGCCTGGTAGAGGATATGTAAGTGTTACCAAACTTATTTTCTTATGTGAATGGGATTCTTACTCATTTTTCCTAATATGCAACATAAACGTAAAAAGGAAACAATTGAAGATTTCGAGTTACACAGATGATTAGTGAATGACAAAAGCAGACAAATAATAAGCTCAAAAAGATTCTTACTTGTTTCGCTACTTACCAAATTGGGTTATCAACATTATGGAGTGCATTAATATATGACAATGAAGCTCAAGCCTTCTTCCACTACGGGGACCGCAAGAATCAAGAACCGAAACCAGTTAATGGTAGATTCAGACAAACAAGTGATTTCTCCCTATTCGTAATGAATTAATCTAGGCTGGAGACATCATTTTAGGTGTATTTAGGAATTTAATTGTTGTTTTTTAATCATATTTCTATATTTTCCTATCTCTTGTCTTGATTTGATGATTTATTATTTTTAGAGCATATTTGTATATTAAATGTGAAGATTTAAAGATATATGGTAATTAATTAGATGTCAAATCAATTCTAAAAAAATAATGGAAAGAAGATATTGATGGAAATTGGAGATAAAGGAAAGAAAGGATAAGTACGTAAAGATAAAGTTGTCAAATAAATTTGAATTCGAGCAGCTACGACTACTAAAGTGACTATAACTCAACAACATTGGCTTGGAATTTGGAAGAATGGTCTGAAACAAAAGTGTATAGCTTTCCAAGGCGATCAGTTTTGATATAAAGAACGTGTCAAACGGAGTAGTATTGAAGGAGTTATGACCAAAACAAAACAACAACAGATTATTACTTTTTCTATATTTTAGGGTGACGAATCTGATTTGGAAAAGAGTCATACTTCTTGTTTTCCACTCCAAAAAAACGTTTTAGGGTTTCCTAGACCCTATAAATACACCCTCTAATCAGTAGAAAAATATTCTTGGCGAATCCTTAAGCCAAGAAGAAGCTTACAACAAGAGGAGAGAAGACTTGAAGGAGCTGAACATCAAATTATGTCTTCACAAGTCTTCAAATTTGTAATTGTTTTCTATTCTTTCTATAGTATGAAATAATTCCTATTTAGCTTGAGATTTAGCATATGGGTATAAACCCTAGACTTGTTTTACATCTATATTAATTTGGGATGCCATTGTATTTAAATTGAATTCGTGTTTTATTCTCTGTTTTATGTGCTTTGGCTTATTGCCTGTTTTCCTTGCTAGTGCACGAGTGTAGGATTACCTTAATAGTAGTTAGATGATCCCCCGGAAGAGGTGTCTAATTATTGAAACACCACATAAACGTCTAGTGTGCGGTAGTAATCATGACAAAATTTGCCTAACTAGATAACCATTAGGGTCTGATTGGTATACTGTAATGAGATCACTAATGTAATGGTATTACTGATTTATACGTTATTACTGTGATTTGTATACAGTAATCAATATCGTAACATCGTTCCCTTCGTAATCCCATTACAACAAATAAGAGGTTTTTCCTTACATAACACATATCCACGAATAACCCATTACGTGCCTATTCGTAATGATTTTTTAATTCATCAGACTAAACTACCCTCTGAACAAGTCGATAAAAATAAAACTCATAAATTTTTAACCTAGCCCATGAACAATTCATCATTATTCTTCAAACAGATCTTATTGTAACCTAGACCATGAACAATCAATCTATATAAACTTAAAACAAACCCAGTAAAATATTATTCAATCATCGCTATTGTTTTGTTTATCGTTTGTTCATCCAAGAAATTACAAGGCGGACAATCAAGCATTAAGATACATTTAATTTTTCTATTGGGTAACTCCATATGCGTATATATAAAAATATAGTCTACATAAATAATCTATTTATAAGTTTTTTAATCATATTTATAATGAATTGTTATCAGTTATTTTTTCTTCCATGAATAATCGAATAGATGTATGAGTCTGATTATTTATGAAAAATTATAATTTAGTTTCTTTGTTGTGTTAAATGTTTTTTGTTATAAATTATATTATAGTTATACTAAATTTAAAGGCAATTCATCAATCTGATGTTGTTCTTCTTTTAAGCCACTGATGTTGTTCTTCTACTAAGCCACCGATCTTGTGAAATTGTCGAGGTGTATGTTTGAGTTTGAATACCTTACAACCTCTGATGATTAGGTAACAAAATTTAACTTATCATTGGATTGATTGTCCTTTTTATTGTTATTAACATTAATTTTATTAAATATGGATATTTGATTTGTCCATTGTATAACATTAATTAGACACATCATAGAATTATGTTAACATTAATTTTCCTAATATGGATATTCTAGTTGTTCTTGCATCATATTACAACATACAAAACTATAAAAATATTGCAGGGTGATGGTGAGATTAAATTTAGTCACAAAAAAATTAATCAGGAAAAGATATAGCATCACAATGTTATCTTATTGGTTGAGTATAGTTCAACTTGTACAATTGTTTTTTCTCATTATGTCTAAGGTGGTAGAAAATGTTACTAAATCTATGTGTTTAAGATCAACAAATGAGTATAATTTTTTCAAAGAAGATAGTATATTGAAAAAACAGTTTTTGCAAGTGATAAGAAATGTGTGGATCTTTATAGAATGAATAGATGAGCATCTGTATCTTTATGCTCTAGACGTGAAGCAAAAGGTAGTTTATCTCGTACAAAATATATGGAAGTTGATGAACAAGTAGCTATGACCTTACATATCCTAGCACATCATCAGAAGCAAAGAGTTATAAATACCAACTTTGGACGATCGGGTGAAACTATTAGTAGATGCTTTAATAATGTAATAAACTCTGTCATTAGGCTTCAAGGTGAGTTGTTTAAGAAACCAGAACCAATACCTGCAAATTCTACCGAGGAGAAATGGAAATGGTTTAAGGTAAATTTTTTTGTTTATCATTATATTTTATATTTCCTTATATTTGATAGATAAAAAAATGAATATAATTTATTTTATACAAAAAATTGATAGAGGTGTTTAGGAGCTCTTGATGGCACACACATAAAAATTTGTGTGCCTTTAGCAGACAAGCCAAGGTATCAGACTCGGAAAAATGAAATTGCTAACAATGTGTTAGGTGTGTGCTCGTAAGACATGAATTTTATATATGTCTTGCCGGGTTGGGAAGGGTCAGCTGCAGATGGTAGAGTGTTGCGTGATGCATTGAATAGAAGAAATGGATTAGTGGTTCCTCGTGGTAAGAATTATTTATATGGTGTTTAAACAAAAAATATAAGTTTGTATAAGGGTAAAACTAATAGTTAAATATATTATTATGTTGAGGTTATTATTATTAAGTGGATACGGGATATACAAATGGTGAATGATTTCTTGCACCATATCGAGGCCAACAATATCACTTAATGAGTACAGAAATGGGAATCAAACCAACAGTGCTAAGGAATACTTTAACATCAAGCATTCTTTAGCAAGAAATGTAATAGAGAGGTGTTTTGGTGTTTAAAAGAAGCGTTGGGAAATTCTTAGAAGTCAATCAGTTTATCCTCCCAAAATTCACACTCGTATAATAATAGCATGTTGTCTTCTACACAATTTTATACGACAAGAGATGACTATTTAGCCATTTGAGAACTGTAATATCGAAAAAATAAAGATTTAAGTGAGCATTTAAATTGGAATGATGAAATGAATGTTGTAACTTCAATTGACACATCTGATGAATAGACTACTTTTAAAAATAATCTTTCGGTGAACATGTTTGATACTTGAAAGGCTTCTAAAAATACCGGATAATATTTATATGATCTTACATTCTTCGTAATACTAATATTTTTAATATTATACTGAGTTATTTTTTTATATATTGTTGTATTCTTAATTCTATTTTTTTTTACTATATACTTCAATATATGACTGAATGATAAATATTTTTATTTTTACTACTACTCGTAGTATTGACACTTTACAACGGTATATGTAGGTAGCCAATGGAGAGGGAAACTCAAGATAGCATAGGACCTGGTAAGAATAAGACAAAATGGGGTTACAATGAGCGCTCAGTGCTCGTGACTATTCTTGTTGACAGTGGATTGTACAAGGCTAAAAATGGGTTTAAACCAGGGTATTTGAAGTATCTTGAGGAAAAATTACAAGTTTCCTTGCCTAATGCCTATCTGAAAGCTAAGCCACATATTGAGTCAAGAATAAGAGTCTTAAAGAGAGACTTTTTCATAGTATTTGACATGATATGTGGCCAACATACTAGTGGCTTGGTTATGATTCAGATACAAAATATCTTACTGCTGAGAAAGCAGTATGGGATGCATATCTACAGGTATACTATTTTATAATTATTGATTCATTAATCATAAGTTTGATTATGTTTATGGTTTCAGTAAATTATTCATTTTTGTATGTTTTAATTTTTTCTATAGAGCAATCCCAAGGTCGCACCATGAAAAATCAAAGCATTCCCTTTTTGGGAAGAATTACTTGATGTTTTTGGAAAGGATCGTGTCTCTAACACCACGCTGGAGGAGCTTCTGAGATACTAGAGGATATTGAGAAAGAGGATGAGGAAAATGAATTCAACAATAGTGCTGAAGGTACACCAAATAGTGGAAAAAATGCAGCCGCCACTACTGATGTGCAGTTTCCAAGAAACGAAGAAGATCATAATCGAAAGAAGAAAAAGAAAAGTAGAAACGAAGATCAGGTGACATCAATGATGGATGGGATACAAAATGCAGCTCTTGTAATTGGGAATGAAATATCAAAAGCAACTGAGATTTTTAGCAAAGCAATTGGCGTTGACGCCATGATTTCAGAAAAAAGACAGCAGATTTATTCAGAGGTGGAAAAGATGTCATATCTTACTACTCGTGATGTCATTAAAGTTACCTATCGTATCGCTCGTGACCATGAGTTAATTGATGTTTTCTTCACAATGATTGAGAATGCTCGAGACAGTTGGCTAGAGCTATCATAGATGGAGAATTGGAGTAAATCGAGCTATTAAAGTTTTGCAGTCGTGGTTTTAAATTTAGTTCATGCAATTTTATTAATTTTTGGATGTAACAGTACTTTTTATGAGTTTTGCAATCAGACTTTTTTGGATGTTTTATGCAATTTAAGTGAATTTTTGGATGTTAAAGTAATTTTAATTTCTAGTGTGTGGATGTTACAGTAAGTTGAGTAATCTCATCAGTTGGAGATAGTTTAACTTTGTATCAGTGAAATCAATTTTATGAGTAATTGATATAAATGTTCGTGTAGGGACCTATACTGCAATTAATAAATGCGATTGATTTTCATTTCAGAAGTTTCACCTGAGATGAGAATGTTGGGGTTCATTATGATAGTGAGAAAGTTTGGGGCTGATAGAAGATATATATGGGCCACAAATTCGATTCTAAATATTCCAGGGGTCAATGTGGAATTACAGAAAATTTATGGGGTTGATTTGGAGGTTCACAGGACTGGTAAACTAAAAATGGGATGCTCGTTTAAAAATTAAAACCACAGGGACTGCCTTGCAAATACAAGAGAACAGATGGGATGTAAATGCGGTTTGTAATGCTAAAGGTGCTGAAATTTATTTGCAATAAAATTAACAGATCGGGGACTTTTCGGTGCAAATTTGAGGAATATAAACTACGGGACTTACGATGCAATTCTGAATATAATAGAAGTTGTATCTGAGGCTGAAATTGAACTAGGCTTTAAACTAAATTTTTGACAACTTTTTACCACATAGTCTTTTAAACTCTAGAAAATGCAGGAACGTAAAGCCTGAAAGTGACACTATTATGAATTATTTGCACTAGAAAGGATTGATTGCAAACCTAGTATTTATTTGTCTGTATTTTTGTAATAGTGCAGGGCTATATTTGCAATAAAAGTTGTTGCTTGTTGAGAAAAAGATATCCAAATTCATGGAGGTAGTAGATAAATCACACAATTTATGTATTATTTACGAAAAATTGTATTCACAGTTCCAAATATTTTAGGTAAACGCTAGTGTGTATAATATACCATGTGGATCAGTGAGCAAAAGATAACTTACAGCAGCTATAGATAATGTGAAAGTTGAGTTTGTCAATAAAGTAGACCTTCACAATTCAGTTTTGATTCTAACAGAAATCAAAGCTCTTGCAATGCCTTTGTGTGCAGATACATACATTAAACTAGAATGACTTTTAATACTTGATTACCATTTCACAAACAAAAATTTCTGTTAATTGCTAATTCAATTCATAACACGTGATTAGCATTTCACAAACAAAAATTTCAGTTAATTGCTAATATATAACACTTGATTACCATTTCACAAACAGAAATTTTAGTAAATTGCTAATACATAGACCAAGACAAATAAACACACTTATTGCAGCTTATCTTAACTTTCAAGATATTTCTCAAGCATTAAAGTGTAAAATTTAATTCAGAAAGCCTTTCATTGGATCACCATGATGAACTTTCTTCATCCTATAAGCCTCCATATCCTCAGCAGTAGGGGTGTGCACGGGTCGGTTTTGGATGAAAAATGTTCAACCCACAAACCGCCCGTTCTTGTGCGGGTTTGGAAAAATGAGACCCGCACCCACCCAATACATTGTATAAACCATTGAGTTTCGGGTTGAACGGTTTTCGGGTGCATTGCGGGTGATTTAGTTCAATAAATAAGCCAAATTTGTATCCATATTCATTATTAAATTTATATTACAAATGAAGGTTGTAACAAAATATATTGTTTAGGATACTCATATGCATTTCCAATCATCTCTGATTAAAAGATATTAAATGAGATTTTAGGAAAATAAATTTGTGAATTAAACAACGAATAGAGATAATATCATTGAAATGAAAAACTGATTCATTAGATAATATATTATTGAAATATTGAAGGATTTCAAAAATTTAAAAGTGAAGGAATTAAAAAAAGAAATGTAGAGTGAGAAGCACATGACCCCTGCTATTTTATTTGAATAAAATGAGCAGTACAATTTTTTTTAAATCTTTTATACTACAATTTAATCGGGTATATGCGGGTTTGCGGGTTTCAAGTTTAAAATCCACAACCCGCAAAAAGTGTATATTTTTTTAAAATTATGAACCGCAACCCACCCAATAAAAAGCTAACCCGCATAATTTCAGGTTAGTGTAATCGGGTTGGTCGGGTTATGCGGGTTTTCTAACCCGATGCACACCCCTACTCAGCAGTAACCTGTAATCAAAACTCAGGTAAAAAAATTGCAACATACACATAGTAATATCTTATCACTAGAAAAATTAAATACAAATTTATACCTCATCATTCCACTTAACATTGTATCTCCTCTTCCTTTCATCCTTCTCTTCTCTTCTCTTCTCCTTATATCCTCCTGCACACTAAAAAAATAAGGGATTAAACGGTAATTACCTTCTTAAGTGCTTCAGCTAACTTGTTATCATCCAAAACCAAATCATCTGGTATTTTACTCCCCCAACTAGCAAGATTCTTATTTTCTACTTGTGCAGGTGCATCTGATTTCAATGGACCAACAACGTATTAGTTTTAGGATACCATTCTCTGGTTGAATGTTTGAGGATACCATTCTTTGTGCTTGCAAAGAGGATTATGGGTGAAAAGGTTGGGAAAGTGTAAACTGGTTTGTGTTATGTTTAATGAAAATATAAACACTTCTTATGTTCCTTTCTTTTCTCTCTAAAAAATACTGATCAAGAGTAATGACAATTTTGTCTAGGCTGTCGAGGTTCCATTAAGTGTGAAATTCATTATCTAATTATTTAACATATATAATAGTTAACATATATAATAGTTAACTGTTAAAATCATAGCGTATTTGTAATGTTGCTAAAGAACAAATGAATAACAATGTGCATGATAAAAAAATAGTTATACCTTAAGAAGATTTAAATTACAATTTTGATATATATATATATATATATATTTATAGACGTGGACAAAAAAAGGAGAAGAATTGGACATGTGATAGAATTGATTCTATGTAAAATGTCTATATTTTTTTTGTTTTTAAAAGTTTATTTAATTTGTTAATGAAATTTGATAGTTATGCTTTTTATTAACAACATAAGATAATTTGTTATTTTATTAAAAAGGATAATATAGTCATTATATATAAATTATTTCGATTCTTTTCTTTCAAAAAATAGTTACCAAACACGAGTTTAGAATCAATAAATCATTCCCATTTTTATTCATATATCATACGAAGTGCCAGTTATATTTATTACATTCCCTTATGATTACATTCTTGATTATATTCCTAGGTTCATTACATTCCAGTCTAAATCCATTATATTATACCAATAACTATCTAATATCTTTTTATATTACTCTAATTTTGAAAGAGATGTCAGAAAAAAAAAATCTTGAAAGATTGCTAGGACGTTTTCTACCTAACATGTGCCAGGTCATCTATCATTTATTGACTATTGTAAGACTATAATAACTTCTTTTGGATCCAGCTCAATTTCAGGAACAATTTCTACCTACTCAATTAGAAATAGATCTTCATGGTATACTCATAAATCTTCATGGTATAAGCTCATGTATGTTGCTAGCTATGTTCACCCAACCAAACTTGAAGATAATATCTAATTATTAAGTTTAAAAAACATGTATGTGATTGATACATTATAACGCACCGCTAGGGGAGAGCATGGGTCGGTTTTACCCGGTTTTGAGGTTAGGGTAAAGCGAGGGTAATATATTTCGGTTTAAGAAATTGTTTGGGTAACCCAAGGGTAGGGTAAAAAAAAGTTTACCCTCGGGTTAATTCGGGTTACCCTTCGGTTACCTTCGGTTTACCCAGTTAGTCAACATTAGTCAAACTTTTTTTAATGCATGAAAAAGTTTTAAAAAATGACAAAATCTGAAAAAACCGATATTATTATACCTCTAAATATCAAAATTATTATTTTGACATTACAAACTAAGAAGTCGTGAATCAATACTTCAAAATAAGTTATGTATGTTTGGAATATCCAATAAACCAAAGGAAAAGATTTCTCTAATATGTATGTTTTGTATTTTTTTATATTACTCGGTTTTTCGGTTTGGGTAAATCTAACCCAATAGCTTGGGTAATATATAGGTAAAATATATGGACCCGAAAAATCATATGGTAACCCGATAGGTAAGGTTGACCTTGGTAAAATTAACATATATTTTGGGTCGGTTTGGTTAAAATTAACTCGGTTTTTCGGTTTCGTTAAAATTATGCTCTGCCCTACGCACCGCGGCTTTTGAATAGACAAAAAACAAAAAAAGATAATAATTCAACATACTTCCGCGGTAAGTAACTGTAAGTTGACTAAAGGCACCAAAATAGGGCTTCAAATTTATTAACCATAACAATCACATATATAAGACAAACATATATTCTTTGTTTTGCTATTAATATCTTGATATGTTTACTCTCTCTAGAACGGCCATGGATGTTCCAATATGACTTTGATCAACAAAAAATTGTATACCCATCATTGTTATTGTTTGCCTGCATATATTGATCTTGAAATGTAGGACATCCCAAAAGTATTTCTTCCTCTATGGTGGGCCAGTCAATAAACTCAGGGATGTTAAAATCAATTGGCGAATTGGTGATAGGTTCAAAGGTCGGGGAACTGGTTGACCCTGTGGAACTTCCTGAATTCGTTTCATTTGAAGAAGGAGTGTCTAGTTTGGTTTGTTTATCTTTACTTTGTTTCACCGGTTTGTTACCCTTCTTCCTCGTATAGGTGTGCCAAAAATTCTTGATTTCATTATCTGTTCTCCCAGGTAATTTTGCTGCTATATCTGACCATCTACATAAGATATAAGTAATAAAATATCATAAACTACACGATCTGATCTTCAAATTTATAAGAAACAATTATTTCCAGTAAATGATAATCTTTTGAGCAAAATAATTATTCTTATACATTAATATGAAAAGGAAAGTAGAATTTGTGGAGAACAAGCCTCACCCAATAGCAACTTAAGAATAGACTTACTTATTTCCTAAAGATTCTTGCAACTTAATAACAGTTTTGATCTCATCTTCAGTGAGACGTCCTCCCTTAAGATCAGGCCTAAGATAATTCTTCCATCGAAGTCTGCAACTTTTTGCAGATCTTGCAAGTCCTGAATGCATGTATATATATTAAAATATTCAATAGTATTCAACCTATAAAAGTATGAAGTTTTAGGATTAAAGAGTTGCTTTGATGATGGTAAGGAACATTTCTCGATTACGATGAAATTCTGGGAATAGAACATACCTGCATCTTTAGAAATATTGGTCCATTTCTTGATGCCATTGCTTCCAATGTAAGCAACTAAGGTTTCATCTTCTTCGGGAGTCCAAACTCCCTTCTTCAACTGAACGTTGTTACTTAGCAGCAGCTTCATTCTTTCTGTGCAAGTCTTTTTTTTAATCCAAGTCAATTGCTTTATCAACTGAGCATACAATTTTATAAGTAGATGGATAAGTAAAAATTGCGATCCGCGGTACTTGAGGGCCGTAGATTCAAGGAAAATCTAGTATGGGAATTGCACCACATCACTAGGGTAGCCACTTGCTTGACCTCTATATATAATCGCGTAATACTATGGCCCCACGTTGGTTGAAAGAAATAAACTAAATAAAATATATCTTGTCATCATGTAAAAAAAAAAAAAAAAATATATATATATATATATTGTCGTCCCATAATTAGTTAATTTGTATATTTTAAATTTAAATTCAAGATATATAAGAAGTTATTATTGTACATGGAAAAACCATCCAACCCGTTTTTCCAACCCTATTATCTTATAAAGACTACCCATCTATTATTCTTAACCAGAAGTCTGAAATAAAACCAATCTCTAATCAGAACAATTCAATGCTTCCTCTTTAATTTAACTATTCTCTTTCTGTTCAAAACAAAAACACATGGAAACTGAATCATATTATCTAGTCTCTTAGATTGTGAACAAAAGTCTTATTCACTGTAAAAAGATTCGTGATCCGAGCTATTCAATTATCACTCGATTTCCGCTGCTCAAGAGGTAAACACGAATTTAAATCCTCTTATATTATGTATTTTTTCAATTAAATTCTTTCAATTGGTATAAAAGTATAAAAGAATAATTGAGTTTAATATCTTGTGTAATTATTAAGTAGAAAAGAAAATCAATTTTTTGTTTTGTCAAAAAAAAAAGGAAACTGAGTTGTTTTTTTTCTTTTTCGAAATCATATGATATAGTTATTATGTGAATCTGTCCTCTTTATGAATTTGATCTACTGTATGTGAGTACATTATACTGTAGAGAAATATAAACCAAATTTGTTTCCATCCATTTTTCATAGTGCAATCAAACAAATCCTTAGTTATTATTCTCTTGAATACATTATGCAAATGTTATGTGATTATGTTGCTACCAATTATCTTTTAGACGTTTTTTCATGTTATTTTTAATTTTTTAAATATAGTCAAAGATCAATGTAAAAAAAAAAATAGTAAAATATCAAGGTAAATTGTATTCAGATTAAAACAATGTTAATGTATTCCAAGAAAATGACCATACACCATTTCGACACCTTTTAACTAATTTTATTTTTTGAAAAGAAATTTTTGTAGCGCGGATGGGTTTATGTATTAGTAAGCGGATGATCGCGATAGACTTTATTGCGTGTCATCCAATCCAAATATACATTAGTTTTTCTGTATATATATTTTTTTTTTATTACATCGGAGACCCCATGGGTCATGTTACAAGCAAATAAAAAAACGCACTAGACTAATACATCATTAATTAAATCAGGATTATAAATTGCCCTTGGCGTCTTAAACCCCATGCGATCCTTGGTGAGCAAAGTCCATATGCCATCTGGTGGGTCTTCTAGCAGCTCAAAATCATCCCTATTCCTCCAACTTGTCTTTGCCAACCAGTCGGCACAAGCGTTTGCCTCTCTAAAGATATTCTTCACGATAAAACCTTCATTTCTATCAAGTATAACCCGGATAAGTCTAATCCATTGCGCCCCAGGTCCTCTTCCCTCTCTCGCGCTCTCTATTAAGTCGATTGCTTCCCTTGAATCCACCTCTACCACCACGTCATGGAGTCCCAAACGTTCTAACAATTTAAGCCCCTCACAAAGTGCTATAATCTCTACAATAACCGGAGAATCATTGTAAATTTTCATGCGGAAACCACTTATCCATTCCCCATTATCATCTCGAATAATCCCACCTCCGCCACCTATCTTTCTCCAATTACTATAGCTACCATCCGTGTTCATCTTAAAGCCCCGGGTGGGCTTGGACCATCCAACCATGGATATAGAAGGATTCTTAGTTGCGCGCATACCCGGTGATTGCCTCCACGCTCGAGTGATCATGGTAGCGACATGCTTCGCTTTTCGAATAATTGTTGCTGTGTTAGGAAAACTTTCCCTTTCGAACACTATTTGGTTCCGTTGCTTCCATATCGTGTCTATAAGCGCTTCAAAAAATACGTTCCACTGTACTCCGCAATATAACATTTTATTAGAAACATTTCGTGTCCACCAAGTTCGATCTGTGGAGCTTAAAAAGCTACTATCATTCTCGATTTCCAAGCCCTGTAGCTGGTCGGCTTCTTGATTCTGATGCTGGCGCTGGAGTTCGTGGGCTTCTCGTGCTTCAGCAGGTTGTCTGATCGCGTTGAACACGTTCTCTCCTGTTGATCCGAGTCCAAGATGTCCTGCTCTTCGTCCAGCAGCTCCTAAGTCAGTAAAGGTGCTGCTCCCTCCTCCAATAGCTTCCAGGGGCCTGCCATGCAATAAAGAATAATTAGTAGACAAAGACCGCCCCCCATCCCCCAAGTCCCTGATCAGAACATGACAAAAAGGGTCACTATTGACCGAAGCAAAAGGTTCCTCCCCCCTGACCCCATAAGCCAACTCATCAACAGTTCCTCCCCCAAGACCCAAATTAACCAAATCAATTCTAATATAATCCCAAATTTTCCTAGCAAAGATACAATCCCGAAAAAGGTGTAAAGCACTTTCATTTTCTAAATTACACAAAGGACAAAGAGGAGAAATATTCATACCTCTTCTTACAAGATTTCCTCGTGTTGCAATCCTTTCCCGCACCGCTCGCCATAAGAACACACGGATTCTTTGGGTTGATTTTAAGTTCCATATCTTCTTCCAAATGGGCTCTATTCTAGAATCAATTGGTAAATTCCCCCACCTGACTGATCTTACTGAAAACACACCGTTCGCTTCATGCAACCATGACACCATATCCTTGGACCCCACCTCACTTACTGATCTAGCGACTGCAATTTCGAGAAGCTTGGTTGGTGACAATAGGCTATGGAAACTCGTCCAATCCCATGACTCATCTGGCCGAATATAGTCACTTACTCTTTTAGTCAAATCACTAGCTTCGAAAATCACTGTGACATGATCTATGAGAGGCGACTCCCCCACCCACAAATCACACCAAAATGACACATCTCTCCCATTATGTAACACCCATCGGGATCCTCTTCTTACTACATCAAGCCCTTCCGTGATTGCTCGGCACATCCTCGAATCATTTTGTTTGATTAAATATTGCATAGGTGGTCCTTTAAAATATTTCTCTCTCATTACAATAGGCCACAAGGTACATGTATCGTGAATTACCTTCCATCCAAGTTTTCCCAAGAGTGCTCTATTCATCTCATCCGCATACTTGAATCCCAAACCACCAGCTTCCTTAGGTCTACATATATCCTTCCAAGCAACCCAATTAATGTTTTTATTATCCTCCGAAGAACCCCAAATAAATTCTCTTCTAATTTTATCGATTTCCTCGCAAACAAAACTCGGTAATCTCTCCACTTGCATGATATACATTGGTGTAGCACTAAGAACGGCTTGGGCTAATGTAATGCGGCCCGCTAAAGATAGAGTGTTACCCTTCCATTTCGCTAATTTACCACGTAAGTCATTTATAAATTCCCCAAAGAAACCTCTTGGCCGCCGACCCGAGAGGATGTGAACACCTAGATATTTACCAATCCTATCGCACCGTTGGTAACCACTACGTAAAGATATATTACCAGCCACTTCCTCCTCTACGTTCTTCGAGAAATAAATAATTGATTTATCCTTACTAATTGTTTGGCCCGCATCCCTACAAAAGATGTCCAGAGATTCCTGTAACAATAAAAAATTATTAACGGAAGCCTCTGCAAATAAAATCAAGTCATCGGCAAAAAATATATGCGAGATAGGAGACCCCCCTGGACAAAGGTACATCGGTTTCCATGAGCCTTCTCGCACTAGACCCTGAATAAGTAATGAGAGGCGTTCCATGCATATGACAAATAAATATGGCGAAATCGGGTCCCCTTGACGAATTCCCCTCTTAGGTGTTATCGTCTCTAACGAATCGCCTCTCCACAAAATGCTCAACTCATTATCCTCCATCCCCGAAATGACCACCGAAACCCACATAGGAGGTAATCCTAAGAGTTCCAATGATTCCTTAATAAAACTCCACCTAACCTTATCATATGCTTTAGCTAAATCCACTTTAATCGCCATATAACCCTTCTTCCCCTTAGCATGCCTCATAACGAAATCAACTTCATTAACCAAAACAATATTATCGATAGTTGATCTATTAGGAAGGAAGCTACTTTGATAGGGACTAATACTCTTTGCTAAGAGAGGGCGCATTCGATTCACCAAAACCTTCATACAAATCTTGTAACACACATTAATCAAGCTGATGGGTCTGAATTGCGTAATAAACTCCGGATTGTCCAACTTCGGAATAAGATGGATGAGCGTTCCCAATACCTCTTTCGGAAATCTTCCATTCACTAGAGCACCCCGAATCATATCGCAAACTGATGGACCCACTATATCCCAACACCGCTGATAGAAACCTGCTGTTAAACCATCCGGTCCAGGCGCTTTGTGAGGCGACATTTGGAAGACTGCTACACGTACTTCCTCATCTAAAACCGCACTTCTCAACATCTCAATGTCATTTGCTTCGAATCTCTCTGGATGAGGAAGCTGCGAAACCGTGGTAGTCCCTTCTTCTTGCGAAAACAAACCTTCAAAGAATACTCTTACCCATTCTTTCTCCACCACTCTATCTTCAATCCATTCGTGATCATGCCCCCTAATCTTAAAATCTTCCAACTTCTTCTTCTTAACTTGCGCTGCACAATGGTAGTATCGTGTGTTGCGTTCCCCAGAATTAACCCACTCCGTATGCGCTCTTTGGAACCAAAACAACTCCTCCTGCTCTAGCAAGCTTTCGAACTCTCCTAAAAGTCGTGACTCTAATCGGATAAGCGATGAGTTATATGACCTCTGGACTGCTTTCTGTATTCCCGCTATTCTTGCTAACAATCTTCTCTTCTTACGAAAAATATCCCCAAAGAACTCGAACCTCCATATCTCCA
The DNA here is from genome assembly GCA_029959085.1 of Nemophila menziesii. Lineage (NCBI taxonomy): Eukaryota > Viridiplantae > Streptophyta > Magnoliopsida > Boraginales > Hydrophyllaceae > Nemophila > Nemophila menziesii. The sequence continues at coordinate 38,108,148 of JARWIR010000004.1, read as the reverse complement.
ATTCCTGCCGCATAGTCTCAATATTCTCACTAAGTGATCTTCCATCCACCCTCCATTTCTTCTCCACTAGCTCTCTAAACCCCTCATGATAGAACCACGCTGCCTCACATCGGAATCGCTTTTTTTTTGGAACCCTAACCACAGATGTATTTAAAGTAACCAAAATAGGGGCATGATCCGAATGTACCCTAGGGAGGTGTGAGACCATAGACATTTCGAAAGCCTCAAACCATCGTCTATTACCATAAGCTCTATCTAGCCGCTTGAGGATTCTCATACCCGAATTCCACGAATCACTCCATGTGAACCTCGGGCCCACGAACCCCATATCTTCTAACCCACACTGATCCCTCCATCTCTCAAATCTGACCATACTTCGGTTTACTCCCATTACTCCTCCAACTTGATCTTCTGGTACCTGAAAGTCCTAGAGGGGGGGGGGGGGGTGAATAGGATTACTAATAAGATTAATGCCTAATTAAAAAATCTTTTGGACAATTATAAGTTTAAGTGAAAACTTCTAAGTCAACTAAATATATCAAACACTTATGGGATCATGCAAGGGATAAGTTAGAGGTTTGATATATAAGTTAAACAAGTAAATCGACAATCTAATATCTTACTACTCTAGAAGATTATATGTTAGATAAGCTAGATAATCAATATCACAATAATCATGCTAGCATATAAACAAACATATAAAGTGCGGAAAGTAAATAGAGTAGGGATAGAAAGATACACGCGATTTATAGTGGTTCGGTTTCCCTACATCCACTACCTAAGGAAGCCTCCTTAGGATTTCAAGCTTTTCACTAAGCTCCCGTGTCTCTCTTAACCGGGCCGAGAACACAATAACCCTTACAACCTCTTCGATAACACGAATGACAAACACTTGTGTAATCACAACACAAGGATACCAAGTATACTCCCTATACTTGAATTCTCTCTTAATCTATCTATTACAAGACCTAGACTTAAGAGGATAGAAACAAAGTGTTTAAAGGGTTGCTTATAAAAGCTTGTAACTAAACTCCTAAAAGAGTGGATATGAACCCTATAGCTTGTAAACTCCTCTTGAGTAGATAGAACCTTGTGGCTTATTTGATTAACTCCTTGGAAGGACTTATAAGCTCACTAAGATTGATTTTGACTATGTATAGCTCTTGACACCTTCTTGAATGATAACAATTAAGCTCCTTAATGTTTGTAATTAGTTGGTGTAGTTGTAGCCTTCAAAGAGCTTCAATTTATAGCAGAAAATAGCTTCCAACGGTCATAAGGCTTGGGTCCAACCGATCTATTAATTTCCCAACGGATATATTCCTTATGACTTAACTTTTGTGCAGAAAAACCTTTCTTGCGGTGTACCGCAAGTTTCGTGCGGTGTACCGCATCTCAACGGTTATATTTTCTAACTCTCTGACGGGCTGGCCTATGCACCGCGCCCTGGTCCGCATTCTTGGTCCGGTGTACCGCGCCTCTGGTCCGGTGTACCGCGCCAAGTATCTTTGAAGGAATTTGACTTATGATATGATACTCGGATCAATAAACCTTCTTCACGAAAGTTGTAGATAACATCATTCTTATAAACATTGTAGTTGATCATTAAAGCTATATCTCAAAGTACATAAAGATATGAATAAAAGTGAATGCAATGAGATATAATAAGAATGGTATGAAAAGTGTTTTTGATGAATAATAGTGCAAGATAGGATGAATATAATAAGAGTAATTAGCACACTAATCATAAGAGGATTTGTCACATTAAAACAACCTATTAAGGGAGGCTATATGCCAACAATCTCCCCCTTTTTGATGATGACAAATCCTACACTAAAACACCTAAGGAATGATATGAAAGTTTAAGCATTCATGAAATTAAGCTCCCCCTCACAAAAAGCATATAAGATTTGAGATGCATTTGTGAGTTTTAAAACGTGCAATTTTTTGAAAGAAGTTTTAGTGCACATATTTCTCCCCCTTTGTCTTCATCAAAAAGACGGGGTTAATAAAAACAACTAAGGATAGAAGAGCTAAAACTCAAGTGAATAGATTTTAAACAACGATTTTAAAAAGCGATGCACAAAGATAGATAATTGAAGAGCTAAGAGATAGAGACTTTTTACTAACTCCTTGATCGATAGATATTCATTTCATATGCTTTCTAATGACACAAACGATTAGTTGCAATGTATGAGATAAAGGATTAGCCAAAGCATTAGAGTTTTACCAAAAGCTCCCCCTTACAAAGTGCATAGAGTTTGTTTCAATTTGTAAAAGTTTGATCAACAATTTCTCCCTAATAAGAATATTTGAAATCATTTTGAAAAAGTTTAGGGGTAAAATGTAATTTTTGAAAAGTATAGGCGACAACAATTATTTTTCAAAAAGTTTTTAGGGACTAAAAGCAATTTGAAAAAATCTTTTAGGGACCTAAAAGCAATTTTCAATCATTTTAGGAACTAAGACAAATGGAACAATCTATAGGGACTAAAGAGCAATATAAGATAAGATCAAGGATTAGAGATGCAATAGTACCTATATCATCAAGGAAAAAGTTAGCAACATTAATATCCAAAGCATATAATTTAAGCATTTAACATTCAAGATAAAAACATCAAACTTAAACAATTATCCAAGTTAAACACAAAGCATCCTAAACCATTATCCAAATAAAACACATAGCAATAATATCCTAGAAGTCCAAAACACGGATCCATAAACAATTAAAGCATAAACATCACAAACTTAGTCCAAAACAATAAAAACACATAAAACACAAAGTAGAATAAAATGAAGATTTAAAAACCAAACACCCAACACGACCATTTAGCGAAATTCCAGGGGAGAGCGGCTTCTAGAACGGCTTCGAGGATGTGATACATCATCTTTGATACACGAGACATCGTTCTTAACACAAGATAACTCACTAGCAAGATGTCCTATTTTCTCTTCCAACACCCCAAATTTCCTTTCTAACTTTTCTTCTAAAACCTCAAATTTTCTACCAATATAATCCATAAACCGAGACATAGCACCTTTGAAACTAGAAGGATTAGGAGGATTCTCATGAGTGGGGTTTTGAGGAGGCTCATTTGGGATAGGATTTTGTTGACCCGGAATATCCAATAGTTCAAGTGTGTTAAGTGCCGGACCAAAAGTTTCTTCTCTAGCTTGTAGGATACGATTACGAATAGCAACATCCGAAATACGATTAATAACCGAATGCGAAACATAGGTGTTATTATAAATAGCAAATTTCATTCTCTTGATTGTGCTATAATCAAAACACCAAGCTTTATCAATTGATTTCACATTAGTACCACTTAAAGAAATTCCACTCCCCTCAAAGATCTTAGTTAGAAAAATACCATATGGGACTTTATCTCTTGCGGTTCTAGCATGGTTCATCCATTTGAACATGATTGCAATAATATTAATCGGTCGTTTTGCAAAGATAAAAAATAGGAGATAAGCTTCATAAGGAATTAATTTTGCATCATGTTTGTCCTTTGGAATTATGGCCGAAATAAGAAACTTATGAGCCACAATGAATTCCAGATCAAAATTACGCAAATTCCAATTTCCATCGGCAACAAGCATCCTACTATTAACAAAATCCATAACCTCATTTTGACCAACTATATCAAGAGTAGAGCCATCCCAACCACTTGACCAAAAACCACTAAATCCATCCAAAGGAATATGATAACGAGCACACAAAACATGTAATTTTAACCGTAAAGGAGTACCCGAAACTAATGATTTAATTAAGTTATTGGCACAATCATACTCAAAATTAGTGTAGAATTCTTCAATCAATCCACTAGCTAATTGACTACCCGTAAATTTGAATACATTAGCACAACCTTGAAAAGTAAATAGTTCAAGAAGAGAATTTTCACCCGATGGAAAAGCTGAATCACTAAAAGTTTTACCCGGGGGAGGATCGAATGGCCGGAGTGGAGGAGGTGTTGGTGACCTCGCCGGAGATGGCGCACGGCGGCGGCTGGAGGAGGCTCCGGTGGTGGTTTTCTTCTTTGGAGCAGCTTTCTTTTCTCTCATGGTGAAGAAGGGAAGTGGGTAATGAAAGAGAGAGAGAGAGAAGTGATTTGGTGGAGTAGATGGTGTTTCCAGGCGGCGGAATGAGTGGAGGAGTCGCCGGAAATCGCTTTAGAGGAGGAGAGGTTTTGTTTTAATGGTGGAATGAGGAAGATAAGAGGATAAACGGGTTAATAACGCTGACCAAAACCTAACCTGCGGTGTACCGCGGAAACCGTGCGGTGTACCGCACTGCTAAAATAAACTGCGCGAAAAAAATAAAGGAAAAAATAAAACTGCTGAAACCCTAAGTCGCGGTGTACCGCGGAGTGGTCCGGTGCACCGCAAAAGTGTTCGGTTTGGACACTAAAAAGGGATTTTTTTGATTCTTTTAAAAACACCCGAAACACATTCGAAACTTCCCCAAAAGATTCGGAATGGTATAAAACTAATAAGAACATTTTTGTTTTGAAAAGAAGCACCAAGAAAAACCCGAAAACACATAAAACAGTTCATTTCACAATTACCCCTAAGTTTTCTAAAAGTACAAAAAGACCCAATGTAAAAACAAAGCAACTTTAAAGCATGAAAAGGTCAAGATACACAATATAATAACACATAGAGGATACATCACATAAAACACATAATAAAGCATAAAAATAAAAAGAAGAAAGGAAAGAATTCACCGTATTTTCCTTTTACGAGGTTTGAACGTCCTTTTGCATATAATTCCATTTTCTTGACGCTCAACACCTCCAACGAATATTACTATGGTAGCCGAGGTGGAATGGATCCGGAAATGTGGTTAGCATTTGCCACGATCCATATTGGTTTTTCCCACGAGGGTATCAAAGATCCACTTTCAAGTTGTTCGTGGTAATGGCATGTAGAAGCATGATGACCGGTTTTACCACAATAATTGCATGAACTTCTTTTTCGAATAGAACTACCATGTGAGGGTTTTGAACACGAAGTTTCCTCATTCTTTTCACTATCCAAATTATCACTTAAATACAATTTTTCTTTAAAAAGGCTATTTGGATCAAAAGGAGTGACATTTGAAAAGGGATGATTTTTTAGAGTTTTAAGGAAAAAGCTTCATCAAAATTTTTCAAACCTTCTATATTTTTCTTCATAGGATGTTGACTTTTATTTGAAGAAAAGATGTTTTCAAAACAAGGGTTTTTAGTATTTCCAAGAATATCATCTAAAGTGATACAACATTTAAAACAATTCTTTTGCTCAACTTTAGCCCTTTTTAACGTGAGGTTATTCAAATGGATTTGAGAATCAAGAATTTTGAGAAGGGATGAAATTTGCCTAATATCATCATAATTATAAGGAAGAGATAAAGAGTTAGGATAGATGGCTACCTCATGGTTTGGTTTAGGATTGTCATGAGATTCATCATGGATTAAGATTTCTTTTTCTTCATCATTTTCGACAATTCCATATAGAAACTCCAAACGATTCCAAAGTTCTTTTGCGGATTTACAATCTAACATTTGTGAGAAAATTTCTTCGGAAATTCCACGAATTAGAGTGTACATTGGTTTTGCATTTTGAGTGAGCTTAGCCTTTTCCTCAATGGTGAGTTCATCAAAATTTTTTTCTTCTTGATTTAGCTTAAGAACTCCCGCTTCATTTAATTCTTCTTTATATGGAACGAATGGTCCTTCCATAACAATTCTCCATTGATCGGGATCTTCGGCTTTGATAAATTCCTCCATTTTTGTTCTCCAAGCAAAATAGTAAGTACCTACAAAAAGTGGAGGTCGAGTAGAAGACGACTTTTCCAAAAGATTAAATTCCATATCGTTTACTCTACTAACGATTAAGCTATTCACGTAGAGTTAGGCTCTGATACCAATTGAAAGTCCTAGAGGGGGGGTGAATAGGATTACTAATAAGATTAATGCCTAATTAAAAAATCTTTTGGACAATTATAAGTTTAAGTGAAAACTTCTAAGTCAACTAAATATATCAAACACTTATGGGATCATGCAAGGGATAAGTTAGAGGTTTGATATATAAGTTAAACAAGTAAATCGACAATCTAATATCTTACTACTCTAGAAGATTATATGTTAGATAAGCTAGATAATCAATATCACAATAATCATGCTAGCATATAAACAAACATATAAAGTGCGGAAAGTAAATAGAGTAGGGATAGAAAGATACACGCGATTTATAGTGGTTCGGTTTCCCTACATCCACTACCTAAGGAAGCCTCCTTAGGATTTCAAGCTTTTCACTAAGCTCCCGTGTCTCTCTTAACCGGGCCGAGAACACAATAACCCTTACAACCTCTTCGATAACACGAATGACAAACACTTGTGTAATCACAACACAAGGATACCAAGTATACTCCCTATACTTGAATTCTCTCTTAATCTATCTATTACAAGACCTAGACTTAAGAGGATAGAAACAAAGTGTTTAAAGGGTTGCTTATAAAAGCTTGTAACTAAACTCCTAAAAGAGTGGATATGAACCCTATAGCTTGTAAACTCCTCTTGAGTAGATAGAACCTTGTGGCTTATTTGATTAACTCCTTGGAAGGACTTATAAGCTCACTAAGATTGATTTTGACTATGTATAGCTCTTGACACCTTCTTGAATGATAACAATTAAGCTCCTTAATGTTTGTAATTAGTTGGTGTAGTTGTAGCCTTCAAAGAGCTTCAATTTATAGCAGAAAATAGCTTCCAACGGTCATAAGGCTTGGGTCCAACCGATCTATTAATTTCCCAACGGATATATTCCTTATGACTTAACTTTTGTGCAGAAAAACCTTTCTTGCGGTGTACCGCAAGTTTCGTGCGGTGTACCGCATCTCAACGGTTATATTTTCTAACTCTCTGACGGGCTGGCCTATGCACCGCGCCCTGGTCCGCATTCTTGGTCCGGTGTACCGCGCCTCTGGTCCGGTGTACCGCGCCAAGTATCTTTGAAGGAATTTGACTTATGATATGATACTCGGATCAATAAACCTTCTTCACGAAAGTTGTAGATAACATCATTCTTATAAACATTGTAGTTGATCATTAAAGCTATATCTCAAAGTACATAAAGATATGAATAAAAGTGAATGCAATGAGATATAATAAGAATGGTATGAAAAGTGTTTTTGATGAATAATAGTGCAAGATAGGATGAATATAATAAGAGTAATTAGCACACTAATCATAAGAGGATTTGTCACATTAAAACAACCTATTAAGGGAGGCTATATGCCAACAATCTCCCCCTTTTTGATGATGACAAATCCTACACTAAAACACCTAAGGAATGATATGAAAGTTTAAGCATTCATGAAATTAAGCTCCCCCTCACAAAAAGCATATAAGATTTGAGATGCATTTGTGAGTTTTAAAACGTGCAATTTTTTGAAAGAAGTTTTAGTGCACATATTTCTCCCCCTTTGTCTTCATCAAAAAGACGGGGTTAATAAAAACAACTAAGGATAGAAGAGCTAAAACTCAAGTGAATAGATTTTAAACAACGATTTTAAAAAGCGATGCACAAAGATAGATAATTGAAGAGCTAAGAGATAGAGACTTTTTACTAACTCCTTGATCGATAGATATTCATTTCATATGCTTTCTAATGACACAAACGATTAGTTGCAATGTATGAGATAAAGGATTAGCCAAAGCATTAGAGTTTTACCAAAAGCTCCCCCTTACAAAGTGCATAGAGTTTGTTTCAATTTGTAAAAGTTTGATCAACAATTTCTCCCTAATAAGAATATTTGAAATCATTTTGAAAAAGTTTAGGGGTAAAATGTAATTTTTGAAAAGTATAGGCGACAACAATTATTTTTCAAAAAGTTTTTAGGGACTAAAAGCAATTTGAAAAAATCTTTTAGGGACCTAAAAGCAATTTTCAATCATTTTAGGAACTAAGACAAATGGAACAATCTATAGGGACTAAAGAGCAATATAAGATAAGATCAAGGATTAGAGATGCAATAGTACCTATATCATCAAGGAAAAAGTTAGCAACATTAATATCCAAAGCATATAATTTAAGCATTTAACATTCAAGATAAAAACATCAAACTAAAACAATTATCCAAGTTAAACACAAAGCATCCTAAACCATTATCCAAATAAAACACATAGCAATAATATCCTAGAAGTCCAAAACACGGATCCATAAACAATTAAAGCATAAACATCACAAACTTAGTCCAAAACAATAAAAACACATAAAACACAAAGTAGAATAAAATGAAGATTTAAAAACCAAACACCCAACACGACCATTTAGCGAAATTCCAGGGGAGAGCGGCTTCTAGAACGGCTTCGAGGATGTGATACATCATCTTTGATACACGAGACATCGTTCTTAACACAAGATAACTCACTAGCAAGATGTCCTATTTTCTCTTCCAACACCCCAAATTTCCTTTCTAACTTTTCTTCTAAAACCTCAAATTTTCTACCAATATAATCCATAAACCGAGACATAGCACCTTCGAAACTAGAAGGATTAGGAGGATTCTCATGAGTGGGGTTTTGAGGAGGCTCATTTGGGATAGGATTTTGTTGACCCGGAATATCCAATAGTTCAAGTGTGTTAAGTGCCGGACCAAAAGTTTCTTCTCTAGCTTGTAGGATACGATTACGAATAGCAACATCCGAAATACGATTAATAACCGAATGCGAAACATAGGTGTTATTATAAATAGCAAATTTCATTCTCTTGATTGTGCTATAATAAAAACACCAAGCTTTATCAATTGATTTCACATTAGTACCACTTAAAGAAATTCCACTCCCCTCAAAGATCTTAGTTAGAAAAATACCATATGGGACTTTATCTCTTGCGGTTCTAGCATGGTTCATCCATTTGAACATGATTGCAATAATATTAATCGGTCGTTTTGCAAAGATAAAAAATAGGAGATAAGCTTCATAAGGAATTAATTTTGCATCATGTTTGTCCTTTGGAATTATGGCCGAAATAAGAAACTTATGAGCCACAATGAATTCCAGATCAAAATTACGCAAATTCCAATTTCCATCGGCAACAAGCATCCTACTATTAACAAAATCCATAACCTCATTTTGACCAACTATATCAAGAGTAAAGCCATCCCAACCACTTGACCAAAAACCACTAAATCCATCCAAAGGAATATGATAACGAGCACACAAAACATGTAATTTTAACCGTAAAGGAGTACCCGAAACTAATGATTTAATTAAGTTATTGGCACAATCATACTCAAAATTAGTGTAGAATTCTTCAATCAATCCACTAGCTAATTGACTACCCGTAAATTTGAATACATTAGCACAACCTTGAAAAGTAAATAGTTCAAGAAGAGAATTTTCACCCGATGGAAAAGCTGAATCACTAAAAGTTTTACCCGGGGGAGGATCGAATGGCCGGAGTGGAGGAGGTGTTGGTGACCTCGCCGGAGATGGCGCACGGCGGCGGCTGGAGGAGGCTCCGGTGGTGGTTTTCTTCTTTGGAGCAGCTTTCTTTTCTCTCATGGTGAAGAAGGGAAGTGGGTAATGAAAGAGAGAGAGAGAGAAGTGATTTGGTGGAGTAGATGGTGTTTCCAGGCGGCGGAATGAGTGGAGGAGTCGCCGGAAATCGCTTTAGAGGAGGAGAGGTTTTGTTTTAATGGTGGAATGAGGAAGATAAGAGGATAAACGGGTTAATAACGCTGACCAAAACCTAACCTGCGGTGTACCGCGGAAACCGTGCGGTGTACCGCACTGCTAAAATAAACTGCGCGAAAAAAATAAAGGAAAAAATAAAACTGCTGAAACCCTAAGTCGCGGTGTACCGCGGAGTGGTCCGGTGCACCGCAAAAGTGTTCGGTTTGGACACTAAAAAGGGATTTTTTTGATTCTTTTAAAAACACCCGAAACACATTCGAAACTTCCCCAAAAGATTCGGAATGGTATAAAACTAATAAGAACATTTTTGTTTTGAAAAGAAGCACCAAGAAAAACCCGAAAACACATAAAACAGTTCATTTCACAATTACCCCTAAGTTTTCTAAAAGTACAAAAAGACCCAATGTAAAAACAAAGCAACTTTAAAGCATGAAAAGGTCAAGATACACAATATAATAACACATAGAGGATACATCACATAAAACACATAATAAAGCATAAAAATAAAAAGAAGAAAGGAAAGAATTCACCGTATTTTCCTTTTACGAGGTTTGAACGTCCTTTTGCATATAATTCCATTTTCTTGACGCTCAACACCTCCAACGAATATTACTATGGTAGCCGAGGTGGAATGGATCCGGAAATGTGGTTAGCATTTGCCACGATCCATATTGGTTTTTCCCACGAGGGTATCAAAGATCCACTTTCAAGTTGTTCGTGGTAATGGCATGTAGAAGCATGATGACCGGTTTTACCACAATAATTGCATGAACTTCTTTTTCGAATAGAACTACCATGTGAGGGTTTTGAACACGAAGTTTCCTCATTCTTTTCACTATCCAAATTATCACTTAAATACAATTTTTCTTTAAAAAGGCTATTTGGATCAAAAGGAGTGACATTTGAAAAGGGATGATTTTTTAGAGTTTTAAGGAAAAAGCTTCATCAAAATTTTTCAAACCTTCTATATTTTTCTTCATAGGATGTTGACTTTTATTTGAAGAAAAGATGTTTTCAAAACAAGGGTTTTTAGTATTTCCAAGAATATCATCTAAAGTGATACAACATTTAAAACAATTCTTTTGCTCAACTTTAGCCCTTTTTAACGTGAGGTTATTCAAATGGATTTGAGAATCAAGAATTTTGAGAAGGGATGAAATTTGCCTAATATCATCATAATTATAAGGAAGAGATAAAGAGTTAGGATAGATGGCTACCTCATGGTTTGGTTTAGGATTGTCATGAGATTCATCATGGATTAAGATTTCTTTTTCTTCATCATTTTCGACAATTCCATATAGAAACTCCAAACGATTCCAAAGTTCTTTTGCGGATTTACAATCTAACATTTGTGAGAAAATTTCTTCGGAAATTCCACGAATTAGAGTGTACATTGGTTTTGCATTTTGAGTGAGCTTAGCCTTTTCCTCAATGGTGAGTTCATCAAAATCTTTTTCTTCTTGATTTAGCTTAAGAACTCCCGCTTCATTTAATTCTTCTTTATATGGAACGAATGGTCCTTCCATAACAATTCTCCATTGATCGGGATCTTCGGCTTTGATAAATTCCTCCATTTTTGTTCTCCAAGCAAAATAGTAAGTACCTACAAAAAGTGGAGGTCGAGTAGAAGACGACTTTTCCAAAAGATTAAATTCCATATCGTTTACTCTACTAACGATTAAGCTATTCACGTAGAGTTAGGCTCTGATACCAATTGAAAGTCCTAGAGGGGGGGTGAATAGGATTACTAATAAGATTAATGCCTAATTAAAAAATCTTTTGGACAATTATAAGTTTAAGTGAAAACTTCTAAGTCAACTAAATATATCAAACACTTATGGGATCATGCAAGGGATAAGTTAGAGGTTTGATATATAAGTTAAACAAGTAAATCGACAATCTAATATCTTACTACTCTAGAAGATTATATGTTAGATAAGCTAGATAATCAATATCACAATAATCATGCTAGCATATAAACAAACATATAAAGTGCGGAAAGTAAATAGAGTAGGGATAGAAAGATACACGCGATTTATAGTGGTTCGGTTTCCCTACATCCACTACCTAAGGAAGCCTCCTTAGGATTTCAAGCTTTTCACTAAGCTCCCGTGTCTCTCTTAACCGGGCCGAGAACACAATAACCCTTACAACCTCTTCGATAACACGAATGACAAACACTTGTGTAATCACAACACAAGGATACCAAGTATACTCCCTATACTTGAATTCTCTCTTAATCTATCTATTACAAGACCTAGACTTAAGAGGATAGAAACAAAGTGTTTAAAGGGTTGCTTATAAAAGCTTGTAACTAAACTCCTAAAAGAGTGGATATGAACCCTATAGCTTGTAAACTCCTCTTGAGTAGATAGAACCTTGTGGCTTATTTGATTAACTCCTTGGAAGGACTTATAAGCTCACTAAGATTGATTTTGACTATGTATAGCTCTTGACACCTTCTTGAATGATAACAATTAAGCTCCTTAATGTTTGTAATTAGTTGGTGTAGTTGTAGCCTTCAAAGAGCTTCAATTTATAGCAGAAAATAGCTTCCAACGGTCATAAGGCTTGGGTCCAACCGATCTATTAATTTCCCAACGGATATATTCCTTATGACTTAACTTTTGTGCAGAAAAACCTTTCTTGCGGTGTACCGCAAGTTTCGTGCGGTGTACCGCATCTCAACGGTTATATTTTCTAACTCTCTGACGGGCTGGCCTATGCACCGCGCCCTGGTCCGCATTCTTGGTCCGGTGTACCGCGCCTCTGGTCCGGTGTACCGCGCCAAGTATCTTTGAAGGAATTTGACTTATGATATGATACTCGGATCAATAAACCTTCTTCACGAAAGTTGTAGATAACATCATTCTTATAAACATTGTAGTTGATCATTAAAGCTATATCTCAAAGTACATAAAGATATGAATAAAAGTGAATGCAATGAGATATAATAAGAATGGTATGAAAAGTGTTTTTGATGAATAATAGTGCAAGATAGGATGAATATAATAAGAGTAATTAGCACACTAATCATAAGAGGATTTGTCACATTAAAACAACCTATTAAGGGAGGCTATATGCCAACAATCTCCCCCTTTTTGATGATGACAAATCCTACACTAAAACACCTAAGGAATGATATGAAAGTTTAAGCATTCATGAAATTAAGCTCCCCCTCACAAAAAGCATATAAGATTTGAGATGCATTTGTGAGTTTTAAAACGTGCAATTTTTTGAAAGAAGTTTTAGTGCACATATTTCTCCCCCTTTGTCTTCATCAAAAAGACGGGGTTAATAAAAACAACTAAGGATAGAAGAGCTAAAACTCAAGTGAATAGATTTTAAACAACGATTTTAAAAAGCGATGCACAAAGATAGATAATTGAAGAGCTAAGAGATAGAGACTTTTTACTAACTCCTTGATCGATAGATATTCATTTCATATGCTTTCTAATGACACAAACGATTAGTTGCAATGTATGAGATAAAGGATTAGCCAAAGCATTAGAGTTTTACCAAAAGCTCCCCCTTACAAAGTGCATAGAGTTTGTTTCAATTTGTAAAAGTTTGATCAACAATTTCTCCCTAATAAGAATATTTGAAATCATTTTGAAAAAGTTTAGGGGTAAAATGTAATTTTTGAAAAGTATAGGCGACAACAATTATTTTTCAAAAAGTTTTTAGGGACTAAAAGCAATTTGAAAAAATCTTTTAGGGACCTAAAAGCAATTTTCAATCATTTTAGGAACTAAGACAAATGGAACAATCTATAGGGACTAAAGAGCAATATAAGATAAGATCAAGGATTAGAGATGCAATAGTACCTATATCATCAAGGAAAAAGTTAGCAACATTAATATCCAAAGCATATAATTTAAGCATTTAACATTCAAGATAAAAACATCAAACTAAAACAATTATCCAAGTTAAACACAAAGCATCCTAAACCATTATCCAAATAAAACACATAGCAATAATATCCTAGAAGTCCAAAACACGGATCCATAAACAATTAAAGCATAAACATCACAAACTTAGTCCAAAACAATAAAAACACATAAAACACAAAGTAGAATAAAATGAAGATTTAAAAACCAAACACCCAACACGACCATTTAGCAAAATTCCAGGGGAGAGCGGCTTCTAGAACGGCTTCGAGGATGTGATACATCATCTTTGATACACGAGACATCGTTCTTAACACAAGATAACTCACTAGCAAGATGTCCTATTTTCTCTTCCAACACCCCAAATTTCCTTTCTAACTTTTCTTCTAAAACCTCAAATTTTCTACCAATATAATCCATAAACCGAGACATAGCACCTTCGAAACTAGAAGGATTAGGAGGATTCTCATGAGTGGGGTTTTGAGGAGGCTCATTTGGGATAGGATTTTGTTGACCCGGAATATCCAATAGTTCAAGTGTGTTAAGTGCCGGACCAAAAGTTTCTTCTCTAGCTTGTAGGATACGATTACGAATAGCAACATCCGAAATACGATTAATAACCGAATGCGAAACATAGGTGTTATTATAAATAGCAAATTTCATTCTCTTGATTGTGCTATAATCAAAACACCAAGCTTTATCAATTGATTTCACATTAGTACCACTTAAAGAAATTCCACTCCCCTCAAAGATCTTAGTTAGAAAAATACCATATGGGACTTTATCTCTTGCGGTTCTAGCATGGTTCATCCATTTGAACATGATTGCAATAATATTAATCGGTCGTTTTGCAAAGATAAAAAATAGGAGATAAGCTTCATAAGGAATTAATTTTGCATCATGTTTGTCCTTTGGAATTATGGCCGAAATAAGAAACTTATGAGCCACAATGAATTCCAGATCAAAATTACGCAAATTCCAATTTCCATCGGCAACAAGCATCCTACTATTAACAAAATCCATAACCTCATTTTGACCAACTATATCAAGAGTAGAGCCATCCCAACCACTTGACCAAAAACCACTAAATCCATCCAAAGGAATATGATAACGAGCACACAAAACATGTAATTTTAACCGTAAAGGAGTACCCGAAACTAATGATTTAATTAAGTTATTGGCACAATCATACTCAAAATTAGTGTAGAATTCTTCAATCAATCCACTAGCTAATTGACTACCCGTAAATTTGAATACATTAGCACAACCTTGAAAAGTAAATAGTTCAAGAAGAGAATTTTCACCCGATGGAAAAGCTGAATCACTAAAAGTTTTACCCGGGGGAGGATCGAATGGCCGGAGTGGAGGAGGTGTTGGTGACCTCGCCGGAGGTGTTGGTGACCTCGCCCTGGCCCGCATTCTTGGTCCGGTGTACCGCGCCAAGTATCTTTGAAGGAATTTGACTTATGCTATGATGCTCGGATCAATAAATCTTCTTCACGAAAGTTGTAGATAACATCATTCTTATAAACATTGTAGTTGATCATTAAAGCTATATCTCAAAGTACATAAAGATATGAATAAAAGTGAATGCAATGAGATATAATAAGAATGGTATGAAAAGTGTTTTTGATGAATAATAGTGCAAGATAGGATGAATATAATAAGAGTAATTAGCACACTAATCATAAGAGGATTTGTCACATTAAAACAACCTATTAAGGGAGGCTATATGCCAACAGTACCCCTATCTGATTGAAATCCCCTAGAATTAACCACGGTTCCGTTATGTGAGTCGAAGCTTCTTCCAAGGATTCCCAAAGAGAGTCTCTGATCCAGCTTTTTGGACTAGCGTAAACTGCAGATAGCAACCAAGAAAAACATGAGACACCAGAGATTCGTAAATTAATTACCTGCTTACTGGCCGATAAAAGTTGGACCGATACTGCCGATTGGTTCCAAAGAACCCAAATGCCGCCTACAAAACCAATCGCGTCCACTCTAATGGATTTCTCCATGCGAAGGGATTTGATTATATTGGTAGCCTCCGCTCCCGATTCTTTGGTTTCCACAACAATTGCGATAATCGGCTTGTGTCTGTCAGTTAAATCCCTGAAAGCCCGCCTGAACCCATCACTATTAGCACCTCTACAGTTCCAAAAGACCACATTAACTGGATGGTTGGCCGAGGGCCAACTTCCCCGAATATTTTATTAAATGTATTATTCATAAAATATTAAAATACCAATTAACAGAACTAATTAAATAGAGTTCAAAAAAGAAAAAAGAAAAGAGAAAAAAAGAAACAAGAAAGACGAAAAGCAAACCAGTAAAGAAGTCCTAGAACTTCATGTTATCAGGCTGGACTTCGAGCTCCATTATAGTTGACCCCTCTCTCCCTTGATCATGACAAAACACCTCGTGACTAACTTGATCAAATACCTGTATCACGGCCAATTCAGATGATATCGAAACTCCTTCATGAATCCGTTTCAGGCCCTGTACACTTGATGGCCGAACCTGATCCAGGTGTTGGTCAGGTGGTTCGGACCCCATCACTTGAGTTTTGTTTGAATGGCTGAGATGGTTAGCACCTACCCTCCCTCGCATGACAGTAGTCTTAGGAATAGACCCATCTTCTACATGTGCTGTGTTTGTTTCCAAATTCAATGAATCAGCAATTTCATAAATTTCAGAAATTGCACTTTGGTCCCTATTATTTAAACTCTCTCCCATTACTATATCTTGACCCATATCATCGCCCAACTCAGTAGTGTTCCCACCAACTAGTCCATTTAACGCTCCAATTCCGCCCACTTGTTCATTCCCTTGCGCCCTACTAATCGCACCAGAGGGATCAGCGAAATCGGAAAGCTCCTCTTCGCAAGGTGTCTTAATACTCTTCTTCTAACTTGATTTACCATTCCGGGCTGGTGCAACCTCGACTGAGTCTCCATCGATTACCACTAAATTACTTTCATTGAAGAAACCTCCCTCCAAACCATTTGACATAGCATTTACCACACCATGTTGTACCTCAATTCCACTTAGTTTCGGATCCCTCTCTATGATTTTTCCCACCGTAACCCCATCTATTCCACCATGTTTCCCACTTCCACTAGGTTTTTCGTTATCCATTGACGCTAAGACCCCATATCTTGACCCATTTTCACGGTCTATGTTCGAGCCACTCCTTTTCTTGATTGGCGTCATCCCTACCTTTTTAGTACCCCCATTGTAACCCTTTTGATTGGCTTTCTGGACTTGGGCGGCCCCATTATTCCTCGGTCTTCCCCTAGTACGGTCAACCTTCATCCATTCTCCATATATTGGAGCCGCATTACTTACTTCTTTACCAATGTCTCGAGGTGGTACGTTACTGTTTTGATTCCTCTCTATAGTCTCAGATACCCCCTTCTGAATCCCACACTCATCTTCGACATGCCCGAATTTCCCACAGTTAAAACATATACGATGGAGGCCTTCATACTCTACCTTTTGGAGATGATTTTGGATTCGAATTATCGGGACAAGAGGTTTATCTAGCTCCACTTCCACCGCTA
Organism: Nemophila menziesii; assembly: GCA_029959085.1. Taxonomy (NCBI): domain Eukaryota; kingdom Viridiplantae; phylum Streptophyta; class Magnoliopsida; order Boraginales; family Hydrophyllaceae; genus Nemophila; species Nemophila menziesii. The sequence goes on along the minus strand of JARWIR010000004.1, from coordinate 38,091,012 downwards.
TACGGGCGAAGTTACCCCTAGCTCGCGCCCTTGTGAACGGATCGATACGGACCATTTTACCAATTAAATTTCCTATCGCTGTTAGAATTTCTGTATATATTCTCATCTTGAATGAGATATTTCTTCTTAAAATTATTCAAACATTTTATACCCAACATGCCCTAAGTCCTCTACCATTTATTGATTGTATTGTTCTAAGGTTTATAATGACTCTTTCTGATTCAGCTCAATCTTGGGATCTACTATTACCTACTTGATTAGAAGTAAATCTTCACGAAAATTTACTAATTTTGCTAGCGTTAACTCAAGGATAATGATTTCATCAACTTTCCCACATATTTTACGTTGATTCATATTTTTTTTTTTGGACTTTCGTTGATTCATTGGTGTGAGTTTCCATTCTTTAAGAGGTCTCCCTCACCCTATTAGATGCAATTGCTAGTCCGGGTTCGGATAAAAGAACGTGACGTTGATCCATCTAATATTAATTTTACTGAAATGTCTTGCTATGCTTACCCAACCAAACTTGAAGTTAATATCTATTGTAAAGTTAAAAAATAATAATCATAATAATAATAATTAAATAACATCATTCAACGTCCTTCCATGATTCCATCACAAGCAAATTTAATTTGATTAAAGGCACCAAAATAGGGCTTCAAGTGTAGTAACAAAAATAACTATGGATATAAGAAAGACCTATATTCTTTGTTTTGCTATTAGTATCTTGCTATGTTTACTTGCTCTAGAATGGCCATGGATGTTCCAAAATGACTTTGATCACCACAAAGTTATTGTTATCACATCATTGTTATTGTTTGCCTGCGTAGAGTGATCTTGATATTTAGGATATCCCAAAACTATTTCTTCCTCTATGGTGGGCCCATCAAGCTCCGGGATGTAAACATCATACGGACTGAATGAACTAGCGGTAGTAAATGGCGAAAATGTAGTCGATGGCCAATCATTAATCTTCGGGTTGTACACATCATGCAGACTATCATTCATATCAGATGAACTAACCGTAGTAATTGACGAATCGGTGGTCGATGGCCAATCATTAATCTTCAGGATGTAAACATCATGCAGACTATCATTCATATCAGATGAACTAGCTATAGGAATTGGTGAATTGGTGATCGATTCAAAGGTCAGGGAATAGGATTCAATAATATTATATTCAGTTGACACCACGGAACTTCCTGACTCCGTTTCTTTAACACCATCATTTGAAGACGGAGTGTCTAGTTTGGGTTGTTTATCTTTACAATGTTTCACCATCTTGCTACCCTTCTTCCTCGTATAAGTGTGCCAAAAATTCTTGATTTCATTATCTGTTCTTCCCGGTAATTGTGCTGCCATATCTGACCATCTATATAGAATATAAGTAAGTAAGAAAATATCATAAACTACAAATTCTGCACATACACAATCTGATCTTCGAAATAAAGAAAACACAATTATCTGCCAGTAAATGATCATCTTTAGCTCAAAATAATTATTCTGTTGTTGTGGGGAACAAGTCTTACCCAGCAACTTAAGAATAGACTTACTTATTTCCTAAAGATTGTTGCAACTTAATAACAGTTTTGATCTCATCTTCAGTGAGACGTCCTCCCTTAAGTTCAGGCCTAAGATAATTCATCCATCGAAGTCTGCAACTTTTTGCAGATCTTGCAAGTCCTGCATGCATGTATATATTATTAAAATATTCAATAGTATTCAAGCTATAAAAGTATGAAGTTTTAGAAGGATTTTAGAGTTGCTTTCATGGTAAGGAACATTTCTCGATTACGATGAAATTCCGGAAATAGAACATACCTGAATCTTTAGAAATATTGGTCCAGTTCTTGATGCCATTGCTTTTGATGTAAGCAACTAAGGTTTCATCTTCTTCGGGAGTCCAAACTCCCTTCTTCAACTGAACGTTGTTACTTAGCAGCAGCTTCATTCTTTCTGTGCAAGTCTTTTTTTTAATCCAAGTCAATTGCTTTATCAACTGAGCATACAATTTTATAAGTAGATGGATAAGTAAAAATTGCAATCCGCGGTACTTGAGGGCCGTAGATTCAAGGAAAATCTAGTATGGGAATTGCACCCACATCACTAGGGTAGCCACTTGCTTGACCTCTATATATAATCGCGTAATACTATGGCCCCACGTTGGTTGAAAGAAATAAACTAAATAAAATATATCTTGTCATCATGTCAAAAATATATATATACCATTGATTTTTGTTTTTGCTTTTGGATCGTATGTCTGTTATTAATTCAATTCATATAAAAACATACAAAATAATTACCACTTTATTATGAATACCACTAAAAGAAAAAGGAATACAAAGCTTTTTTGGTTTCAACTCTTTTTTAATCCATTCATTATACTATTTCTTTTTTTTTTGGTATAGAAAATAATTCTGTCAAAAAAATAAAGTATAGAAAAATAAGAAAAAGAATTGATAAAGAATTAAATTTTTTAATTTTTTAAATAAAAAAATAAGAGTGAAGGAAATTATTAAAAAATAAATTTTTAAATTTGATTTGAATTTTTTTAATACATCGGAGAGACATCTTGGATTCGGAGTTATTGGCTCGATTTAAAGACTCTGGCCAGTTAAACTAATCTCTACTAGTTAACTTAGATTTTAAATTATATGATTGGTATAAAAGGAGATCATAATTTTTAAATTTGGTTAAACTCAATGACATGTTTTACTTTGTATTGGTGTTGTAAACAAGTTGAGGCGAATACGGATTTTGTTTGTTTAATTTCTTGAGCCGAGTCAAGTAACAGATGTGTAACTTTGTTTGTTTATCTTCTCGAACGAGTTAATATTAACGAATATAAACTTTAATATTTATCTTTACAAAATATATTTAACATTAAACTTTAATAATAAATTTAGAAGCTAATATACGACAATATAACAATTCAAGAATATAAGCGAAAAATTAACGAAATAGTTCGAATAGTTACGGGTCCAAAGTGGCTCTCCAGTGTATTAAAATCTAATTTCAAAATTTATTGTAAAATTCTTAATTCTCTTATATTTAATGAAAAAATGTAAAAAATTTAATTTTTTTCTTTTATTCAATACTTTTGGACAAAATTATTTTCTTATTTAGTTAATTATTTTTTAAAGTTTAATATTAAATATTTTTTTTTAAAGTTTAATATTAAAGTTTATATTCGTTAGTTAAACAAACAAACTTACACATCTATTACTTGACTCGGCTTGATAAATTAAACAAACAAAATTCGTATTCGCCTCGACTTGTTTACAACACCAGTACAAAGTAAAACGTGTCATTCAGTTTGACCATATTTAAAAATTATGATCTCCTTTTATACCAATCATATAATTTAAAATCTAATTTAACCCGTTGGGATTAGTTTAGCTGGCCACATCCTTTAAACCGAGTCAATAACTCCAAATCCAAGGTGCCTCTCCGATGTATTAAAAAATTAAAATCAAATTTAAAAATTTATTTTTTAATAATTTCCTTCACTCTTATTTTTTTTTAAATTTAAAATTTTTAATTCTTTATCAATTCTTTTTCTTATTTTTCTATACTTATTTTTTGGGTAGAATTATTTTCTATATCAAAAAAAATAGTATAATGAATGGACTAAAAAAAGTTGAAACCAAAAAAATAAAGAACAAACTAAAAAAGAAAAAAGCAAGATCATAGAATTGTTGTACGTGATGGCGGCATATCTTTTCTCTCTCATCGAGTACATTAGTACCTGCCTACAAATAGTCTTAGTTTACACAAGTTTTTGAGTAAGACTTGCGTACTTTGAACAAAAAATCCCAAAGTCAAATATGGGTGAGAAGGATTTGGAAAAAAAAAAATCTAGTATGGGAATCTTGTTGCCCCACATCACTATCACTAGTCTAGTACCGACTTGTTTGGCCTCTCAAATCTGAGTAAAAACATCTACATTAGGATGTATTCAAAAACTTTTTTCTTTTTGTTCAAATGTATTCAAAAACTGAATTATGATAAAATATCTAAGATCCGTATATACAAGTATAGTATTAGAATGTACTTCATCCTTACATTAATATTTATCATAATTTTTAAAAATAAATATCCACAAAAAATTACTTATTTAAGTTATCAATGAACATTTTTTTTTTTCCAATTTTATCATTATTTAATGTTCAAAAGCGTATTATCATTAAATTCATTTACTTAGTTAATTGAAGGTAGATTAGTAAAAATAGAAGGAATTAATTGCTTTTTTTAATTGGTATGTATAAAAAGGTATGACAAACATTGATGGACGAAGGAAGTATGAATTATGATGTATTTCTTGAGCCCTTAAAGGGGGTAAAGCAAGAGGTACAGAGTTCGAATCCCTTCTCTGAACATGGGTAACCTAGTTCTGATTAACATAGAAATATGCACGGGAAGGCGTGTATATTTTCCATATGATTAGTCGTGGTGCGCGTAAACAGGCCCGAACACCCAGGATATCAAAAAAAAAAGTATAGTCTTTTTCTCCTTAAAGGAAGTAAAGCAAGAGATACAACATTCTTATTACCTTTCTAAATATAGGTAACCTAATTTTGATTTATCTAAGAATATACATAGGCAGCTATGTTGTAAATCTTCCCGTCTAGGCGCTCATAGGCGCCGCCTAGGCGTCAACTCTCCCCTCATCTGCTTACGCCTAGTTAAAATTCTAGACGTTTTTACCTAGCGCCTTAGTCGTCGTGGAATAGGCACCTAGCCCATCTATATAGGCGCCGATTAATGGCAAAAAATAGCCGCTTAGGCGCCGATTAATAGAAAGACATGCCCGCATTAGCCTTCTTGTTATATTTCTTATTCTCGAGAATTCTTTAATTGATATTATAACTTAGTTATAGTATATTTATATTTACCATAGTGTTGTTAGATGAATTTTATGACTTAAATAGTTAACATTGCTATAATTACTACATATATTACTAAATATACAAAATTACACAGCAGGATTCAAAACCGTATATTCCGATTAGGCTAATTGCGTCTACGTGCTAGGCTCCGGTCGACCGCCTAGGCCGCAAAAACGAGATCTACAGCATAGATGGGCAGACGTGTATATTTCTCATGGAATTATCGTGGTACGCGAAAATTGACCCGAACACCTATATATTATATAAAATGTATAATATTTTTCTCGATAAATGGGTAGAGAAACTAAGACCTTGTTTGCAACTGATGAAATTTCAATCTTATACATATACATTAAGATATCAAATCGATATATCCTTTTTTACTAATTCAAACTGAATAACTTTTAATTGGCTTATTTTAATAAAATATCAAGTGAAATCTTATTCATTTAGATATTATTGCTTAAACATAAAAAGTTTTATGCATATGTGTATCACTATCAATACTTATAGTTGGCCTAGTGGTTAGGCTACTCCGCAGAGACCAAGAGGTCCTGGGATCGAATCTCATTGGAGTCAATATGACTCCGAGTCCAAAGTGGCTCTCTCATGTACTCAAAAAAAAAAATACTTATTACTTAAAAAAGGTACCTAATATATGTCAAGCTCTTTGCAGTACAACTTAAAACATTTCCCTGGAAGGCATGCTTGAGTATACTTCCCATCTAAGAGAGCCGTTATTATGATGTTTCGTAAAAATAGTTTAAATTTAAATACGTTTATTCGTGTTAAATTAAAATTTAAATAATTAATTAGCTTAGTTTATAATTAAGTAATTTAAGCAAATAGTTTATTTATTCAATGGATAGAAAAGAAAAGAAATTAAATGAAAATTACAATTAAAAGAAGAAAAGATAAAAATATCCTGACACCTATGTACATACACGGTTTTTTTTTAATAATGATTGAATTAAGCATATTAGATCCTGTTTGGAATTGATTATTATAGAGTTAAAAACATTTTTAATTAATAATAAAATATTTTAAAAAAAATATTAAAAAATATTTGGACATCTAAAATCACACTTAGTGATTATTTTAATAATTTATTTTCTAGTATTTTCTTAAAAGTGATTTTAAAAGTCTAAAATATTTTTAAAAATCTAAAATCACTTCAAGTGATTTTCTTTTAAAAAGTAATCCAAAACAGAATTTAGTCACTTAGGAAAGCATTACATATAATAAGTACTATTAAATGAATAAATAAAAAATAAAATAAAAGAATTTTTCTTTATCAAATGTTTATATAGATAAGATAATAACGTTACAATCTGAAAGTTCAGCCAATACCACATGGAGTAGCATCAAGCAACAAAAAGTGTGCTAACTGGGGAGGAGAACACACCCTCCAATCACCAAACAATTTGCCACTTAGATTTTGTTTGGCAACCCAATCAGCCATTAAATTACCTTTGTGGGAAACATAGGATAAGTAAGGATTACAAGTTTCTGCTACATTATAAATGAAATTAATAATATTACGACATACAAATTATTACCGGGCTTCATTGTTTGAAGTGGCTTCATAATATCTTTGCAGTCATTTTCCACAATAACTGAGAAGTCAACGAAAGTCTTTGCCACTTCAACACCCCACAAAACTCCCAAAGGCTTCAGCTTCAGTAGCACTTTGAGCTTCAACAATTCTTGCATTACTTTGCACCATTTTCCCTTCATGATCCCTGACAATATAAGCAATAGCACAAGTGTTTTGATTAAAATATCCATCAGTGTTTATTTTCAATTTATCACAAGGTGGAGGAGCCTATCTTTTCCCAACATCATTATCATAATTATTAATACTCTTACTAGTTCTCGCATCATGTTTAGGGGCATTATTTTGTTCCTCCAGCTTACTAATGCTTGCACCATTAGGATTATTATTAGCTAATTTATACCCATTCCAATTATTATATGCTTTATGCATAATATAAATAAGGTTGGGAATCACATTGTTAAACACAAATGAAATTCGCCCCTTCCAAATATGTCAACAAATGTTACTAAGTAACTTAGGAGCCCCTTTAGAATCCTCATTAGCATTAATCATGGAGGAAATAATGGTGAGGAACCCTTCTCCAATTCTGAATGTGCTTGGGTTTTTAGTTTTTAAAATGAGGGGTGAAGATAGCCAAACTGCTTTAGCCTAGGGTCAAGCAAAAAGAAGATGCTCGAATGTCTCCTCACCATTGTTACAAAGTTTACAGGGGTTACTTTTAGTACATTTCCTATTAAAAAGGTTAACTTTAGTAGGTAAATTATTAGTATTGCATTTCCACATAAAATTTCTAATCCTAGGAATTCATTTCATGTTCCAAATTGCTTTCCAAATGCGCTGATCCAACATGAATGACACATTTGGTTTATTAGCAAGTGTAATTGGTGATTTTACCTCCTTGTCTTTTTTTAAGAATGTTATAAGCAATTTTAAGTGAATAACTCCCATCTTTTGATATTCCCCTATAACAAAAATCATTACAATCAATCTTAGAAATAATCATTTGTGTAATATTTTTAGCTACTGAACTTTCAAATTTATTATAGATAATTTCATAATTACAACCTTTCTCAGAGGTAAACAACTCTTTTAATAAATAAAGTGTAGCGTCAGTAGGTCTAATAATCATTTTCTTATTATTAATCCAAATGTGATCCTGGAGTTTAATCCTTCTGCCATCTCCAATTTTCCAAATAATATCATTCTGGAAGACTTTCCTTCCTTCTAAAATAATTCTCCATCCTATTGAAAGGTAGGAGACAATTTTTGCATTCATAAAATCATCATTAGTGTTGTATTTACCCTTCAGCAATTGTGCCAAAAGAGAATTTGGGTTATGTTACAAGTTCCAAGCTTGTTTACCCAAGAAAACCACATTCATCAATGTGGTATCTCTAAAACCTAAACCACTCTCAAATTTTTAGGAGCATAGGGAGTTCCACTTTTGATAATGTATACTTTTTTAAGTTTTCCTTTTCCCCACCAAAACTGTGCAATTATGCTATTAATAGTATTGCAAATGAATTTTGGACGTAAAAGCGTTGACATTATATAACTTGGTAAACTTTGTATCACTGCCTTAATTAAGATTTCCTTCTTACTATCAGATAGGAATATAGTTTTCCAGTTTTTAATTTTATTTAAAATTCTTTCAATTAACCATTCAAGGTCCTTAGTTTTATACTCCAATCAGTGGGTAGTCTTAAGTAAGTTCTAAGATTTTCAACATGATTCATTTCCAGCCTATGAGCCATTATATATTAATATGAGCAAGTGTATTTGTACTAAACAAAAATGCACATTTATCCTTATAAAGACAAAGTCCAGTGGCAAGGCTATAGTTTTTCATAATATTATTAAAGGCTTCTAAATCTTGATAAGTAGCTTTTCTGGAAAAAAAAAATGTAGTATCATCTGTAAAAAGAAGATGAGTAATGGTAGGGCAAAGTCTCCCAATTTTGAAACCTTCTAGTTTATTTTTTTCCAGTTTATCTTTAGAGATTATGACACAAGGGGTCTTGAAGACACACCTTTTTCTCAAACCAAACCCTCTTTCCTTCTCTTCTTACTAAGGACCTCTAATAAGATTTAACACATGAGACCTAATATCCCTATTACATAATTACCCTCAAATGTTTTATAGCTATATATAAATACTATTTTGCTAGTTTGCTTCCTAATATTACCATATCTCTCTCTCTCTCTCTCTCTCTCTCTCTCTCTCTCTCATATATAATCATACATTTTGCAGCATTTCACGTTTGAATTTTGAATTCAAATCTCATTTCTTCCTTATCGATTCCAACCTTCTTCATTTTGTCTGGGTTCGTCACGTATCATTTCTTACTTATAAGGTTTATACGAAATTCAGTTATGTGTTTTCATTGTGATTTATCATATGGGTGTCTTCTATTTTTTTTTTTGCTCGGCAAGTAGACTTTTATTACTCAAACTGTCAATTACATGGGCTAACTTAATTAGGCCTATTACATTTAAACTTGGGCCAGCCCAAATGGGCTCCCTTACATTTTAGAACAGCTAAAGACAAAAAGTACCAACATCACGTGTACACAAGTACACTACAATCTAAACACTCCATCTAACCCTAACTAGTTCAATCGTTTTTTCCTCTTTCACCTTCTTGAATCTGCACAATGCTTCTCTAAACGCCATTGAAATACCTTCAACAATCTTCTCTTCATATTTACAGATATTTTTGAAGATCCTTTCATTTCTTTCAATCCAAATAAGATAAGTAGCAATCGAAAGAAGTATTCTCATTACCTCTTGGTTCGTCACTTTGCCGCTTTGATAATCAATAAACCATTTCATGAGGTTCTCCCAATTCGAGATCTTGGTAGAAACCCCATGAATGTTCAAGCATCTAAACCATATTCTCTTCGTGAAACCACAATCCCAGAACAGATGGTTTCTATCTTCACTCGTTAATTTACAAAACTCACACAGTGAATTAGATATTACACCCCAAGAAGCTAATCGGTATTTAGTCGGTAATCTGTCCAACTGAATCAGCCAAAGGATGAACTTATATTTTGGAGGACTTTTGGAGCTCCAGATGATCTTAGACCATTCATTGAGTGGCTTCTTAGGTCTCAGATATTCATAAGTCTCTTTGAAAGAAAAGGTACCTTTTTTACTGCAATTCCAAATTATTTTATCTTTCTTGTTTGGCTCAATAATGATATTAGCAGTAACTTTCTCCATGAATTTAAACTTCGCAGGCCATCTCCACCTTGTTTCATGGATAAATTTGCTAAGCTTACAGTCAATATAGTAGCCTGAGACCAAATTGCTGCTCTGAATATCTTGAAGGCATCTGTTCTGAGGAATCCTAAAGTCTCCCCAAAGCGAGATATCTTTGCCACATCCAATCTGGTATGAGATTAATTTACTCGCAATATGTCTTAATTTGAGTATTTTCCTCTAACCCCAAGAGGAATCTTGGGGAATCTGAATTAACCAGAAAGATTTACCCTTTAATAGATTTACTTGAACCCAATTGGACCATAATGTTTTCCTTGGAAAACAGCAATTCCATAATAATTTTAATATAGCTGTTTGATTTTGAATGAATAAGTCCCTGATGCCTGATCCACCCTCTTGAATAGGGTAACAAATAGATTCCCATGAGACTTTAGCCCCTCCTTGAAATTCACTTGAGCCTTTCAAAAGAAAAGCCATAATCTTTTGTTGAAGCTCTTTAATAATTCTCTTAGGTATGGCAAAAATGTTGAACCAGAAACTGGATAAATTGTTAAGAACTGATTTGATTAATTGAAGCCTACCAGCAAAAGATAAATGCTTTGAGCTCCAATGTTCTATTTTCTTGACCATTTTCTCAATTAGAGGCTTGCAATCATCTATACTTAATCTACCAGTTATTAGGGGAACCCCTAAATATCTCATAGGTAGATGACCCTCAGGAATCTTAAGAATATCCCACATACTTTGTTTAATATCTTCAGAACAACCACCATAAAAGATGTTACTCTTGCTATAACTTATCTGAAGACCTGATAATCTGTAAAATAAGTCTAAACCTTGTTTAATAAGCTCAGCTGTAACTATAGAAGGTTCAAAAAATACCATGAGGTCATCAGCAAACATTAAATTATTCAACTGAAGCTCTTTACATTTAGGATGCCAGTTAAAGCTTCTTTTTTTGCCAATCTTCATAAGTATCTGAAAGAGAATCTCCATACATAAAACAAATAGATAGGGGAGAGTGGGTCCCCCTGTCTTAAGCCCCTTTCACCCTTAATAAAACCTTTAGGAGAACCATTAATTAATAGACGGTAAGAAGTTGTTGTTAAGCACATTTTGATCCAATCTATGAACATCTCAGGGTAACCAAAAGCCTCAAGAACTTTAATAACAAATTCCCAATCTAGGGAGTCATAAGCTTTCATTAAATCAAGCTTTAAGGCACATCTTTTAGAAATTTGAGCTCTAGAATAGCCCCTCACTAATTCTTGAGCAATGAGAATATTCTCACCAATATTCCTGTTTTGAACAAAGGCTGATTGATTATTTGAAATTAATTCTTGTAATGTATTCTTGAGCCTATTCACAATCAGTTTGGCTATGATTTTATATATTATGTTACAGCATGAAATAGGTCTGTAACTTTTAACTGAGGATGGATTATGACATTTAGGGATTAATGTAATAATAGCTGAGTTAACCTCTTTTAAAAGTTGACAATCTTGTAAGGCACTCTTGATAGCAATACAAACATCAGGCCCAATTAAGTCTCATATTTTCTTAAAGAAACCAGCTGTATAACCATCTGGCCCAGGGCTCTTAGAATTATCCATCGAGAACAGGGCATCTTTGATCTCCTTATCAGTTCAGGTAAAGTTAACTCTTTAGCTTGATTATCTGAGATATTTTTAGAGTTGATTCTATTAAGAAGATTAGTATTATAATTCTCTCTATTAATTCTTTTTTTGCCCAGGAGGTCTGAATAAAACTTCACAAATTCATGTGAAATTTCATCTTCATCTGAAACAGTAGTCCCATTATCCAAGGTAAGAGTATTGATACTATTTTGTGCTTTTCTTCCATTTACCCACTTCATGAAATAAGCTGTATTTAAATCTCCTTCATCCACCCACAGAGCTCTTGATTTATATCTAATAATTGACTCCTCCTTAACTCTTTCATCATGCAACTCATTAAGGAGTTGGTTTTCCTCTCGCAAAACCTCTACACTTTTATCACCTTGAAGTCTAATATTCTGAATATCAGTTAATCTATTTTGGATATGACTAATTTTGTTTGAACTATTTTTGAAATGTAGGTTATTAAACTCCTTGAGTTTACCTTTGAGAATTTTCAACTTATTGGTAAGGTTGTACATAGGAGATCCATTTATTTTGGTTTTCCATGTCTCAACCACCAAAGGGGTAAAAAGTTCATGTTCCATCCAAATATTGTAAAATCTGAAAGGTGAGGAGCCCCTTTTCCTGAATGGAATAATTTCCAAGTGTTGGCTACAATGATCAGACACACCTGGAGGTTTGAGAATTAGGGATGTTTGGTTAAATTTATTGAGCCAAGTAGAATTGACATAGGTTCTATCAATTCTACTTGCTCTCATATCATCTCCAGCAGCTTTATTAGTCCATGTGAATTTGGGACCATTATATATAAGGTAAGTTAGTTCCAAATCCTCAATACATTTTTTTCTCTCTCATGATAGAAAAGTTCTCTCTAGGTGGTTACAACTTTTAGTGCACGTTAGCATTTGCTAACGTGTACATTCCATTTTAACAAATAATCAAAGTCCTAAAATAGCAAAATACATCTAAAAATTACAATTTCTACTCTAGTTTTCATATATTTATGCTAGTTTATACATTTTTAGATGTTTATATGTTTCATATATGTTGTTCTATGCTGTTTGTTTTCATTATTCCATGTTTCTGTCCAGTGTTTTTTCATTATTATTTGTTTATGTTTTCCGTTTCATGGTAGATATGTTCATAATATGTTTGCATTGATTTGATTTTGTTGTTTGTATGAATCGTCCTTCATTATACGCGTTTCTTCCATTGATTTTTGTTGAGTATGGTAGATTTTATGGATACTCTATGTATCTCTAGGGTTTATCACTGCCGCCTGCATGCAGGAAAGTACATTTGTACTATACTCATCATATTTTAAATCGATGGAGTACTCATCATAGTCTGTGAGTACTCTACTATTTTGCTGAGTATCATGTGTTTAGACAAACAATAGAGTACTCATCATATTATGTGAGTAATCTACTATTTTGCTGAGTATCATTTGGTTATACAATACATAGAGTACTCACAGAATATAATGAGTACTCCACTGTTTTGCTGAGTTTCCTGTGGTTATACAAAATATAGAGTACTCACAGAATTTGATGAGTACTAGACTGTGTTGTATAGTGGTTATACAAAACATAGAGTACTCACTGAATATGATGAGTACTCCACTGCTTTGCTGAGTTTCCTGTGGTTATAAAACTATAGAGTACTCACAGAATTTGATGAGTACTAGACAGTGTTGTATAGTGGTAATACAAAACATAGAGTACTCACAAAATATGATGAGTACTCCACTGCTTTGCTGAGTTTCCTATGGTTATACAAACTATAGAGTACTCATAGTTTTTTATGAATACTAGACTGTGTTGTATAGTGGTTATACAAAACATAAAGTACTCACATAATATGATGAGTATTCCACTGTTTTGCTGAGTTTCCCGTGGTTATACAAACTATAGAGTACTCACAAATTTTGATGAGTACTAGACTGTGTTGTATAGTGGTTATACAAAACATAGATGATGAGTACTCCACTATTTTGCTGAGTTTCCTGTGGTTATACAAACTATAGAGTACTCACAAAATTTGACGAGTACTTGAATGTTTTGCTTAGTATCACGTGGTTATACAAAACATAGAGTACTCACAGAATATGATGAGTACTCTATTGTTTTTTTGAGTATCATGTGGTTATGCGAACTATAGAGTACTCACAGAATATGATGAGTACGCATGGGTTTGCTGAGTTTAATGTGGTTATACAAATTATAGAGTACTCACAGAATTTGATGATTACTCACATATTAAGATGATTACCCTACTGTTTTGCTGAGTATCATGTGTTTATTCAAAACATAGAGTACTCACAGAATAAGATGAGTACTCTACTGTTTTCACATTATTATTTGATTAATCTATTGTGATTAAACAATGGATTTCTCTTCATTTGTTTATGCTTTCTAAATGTAGTATTTACTTTTTAATAATTATACTTAGTTTTTCCATGTTTGTTGACGGATATAATGTACCCAGATGTGCTTGTTGTGTTCAAGTCTAGTATTGATCAGATTTTCCTGCACTTTGACGAGCTGGATGGTTTTAACTCTGTAAAAGCTTGTGTCGGTTCTAGGTGGCCTCATTTGTCTAAAGCATCGTTGATTCGTATATGATAGGAGAGTATAAAGATTCCCTTTTTGAAACTGAAACAGATTTCCGCACAATAACGTAGATTCTTGGACGTGGTGTGTTTGACAAGATTTATATTTAAATTACCGATTCCAGGGCAACTTGCTTGAACAATATTTCATCTGCAGAATCATTAGGAATTCCTACACCTATCTGCCCCGATCCAATCCGGTCTGTTGTTGCTTCGACACCAGATCCAACTTTTTTCATTCATGAACAGAAGGATATGAGGAGTGATTCTTGGAAGTCTGGGTTACAAGGTATTGGCAAGTATTTCGTAGGTGGTATCGAGCAGTTCCATTCCGTTCTTTGCAAGCAAGCTGCTATCGAGGGTTTTGATTTTGACTATATCCATAATAATAAGAACACCCGCATCAGCGCACAATGCTTTTACAAGATCGAGAAGGGGTGTAAGTGGTATGTTTACGTATCCAGAGAAAAGACAAATGGATATTGGTATTTGTGCACATTTAGGAGGATTCACACATGCGGTCAAGTTTACAAGAAAGATCACACTCTTGGTTGGATTCCTCCATTTCTAGCCGTGTTATTTCTAACGAAGTTCGTTCAAAACCATCGGTCAGGCCTAGAGACATTCAGTCTATTTTAAAGGAGAGTTATGGTTTCGATGTTTCTTACAAAACATCGTGGTGTACTATCAATAAGGAGAAGGACAATCTATTCAGTGATATTTGAATCGTCATTCAATCGTTTGCAAGGTTATTTTGAAAAACTACAGCAACTCGATCCATAGACGGCCTTCTCTGTACAGTATGATACTATTACTTGTGTATTCCATCAATGTTTTTTCTCTTTTGATGGTTCTATAGTTGGTTTTAAGTATTGTCGCCCCATGCTATTTTTGTATGCTACATTCTTGAAGTCCAAGTTCAAGGGCTCGTTATTGGTTCCTACGACAAAAGATGGAGATCAAGGTATTAAATCACCATGCTTGTTGGTTTCCTTTTTTTGTATTGTTAAATATTATTTTTTATTATTGTCTTTCTACTATATTTTTTTAGTATATTCAATTTTATTCCTGGTTGCTTTTGGCATTGTACCCGGCGAGGACACCAACAATTGGACAGCATTTCTGCAGTTTCTAAAGTCACTCGTTGGTGGTCGTGCTCTCACATTCATATCAGACCGTCACAAGGGACTAATAAAAGTTGTTAGGGAGGTTTTCCCAAAAGATAGTCATAGTTTCTGCATTGAACATATTGAGAAAAACATCAGGCTTACTATTAAGGGCACCTTTTTTTTCGTGATCGGATAGTTCATCTTCTCAAACATGTTGCTCATGCTCCAACCATTGATCATTATGATTAACAAATGGCTATTTTGTTACTTGAAGGAAAGAAGCAGGTTAGCGACTTTCTAAAGGGTTTGCCAAAAGAAAATTACGCAAATGCTCATTTCCGTGGTAGACACTATGGGGAGATGACATCTAATGCAATCGAGTCGTTTGATTACTAGATATTAGACCAAAGGGGTCTTCCTGTGGCTGAGCTAGTTAACGTGCTTCATAATAAGTTAATGCAGTGGATTTATGAACGATCTCTGAAGTCATCCAAATGGACTTCACCACTATGTCCCCATATTATTTTGATGTATAAGACAAATGTTGGTCTGATCTGCACTTGGACAATTAAACATTCCACGCCTTCTGTATTGATTGGCTAAGTTTTCACAGGAAAAAGTTTCGTAGACAGTTTATCTAATAATATGGTATAACATTTTTTTCCATAAAAAATATAATCTATAATAATGAAGTATGAGTGAAATTTCATAAACAAAAATTTTATTTTATTTTAAACATATATTTGTTTAAAACTTTCACGGCTATTTTTATCAAAAAGGATTTAATCTTTTACAAGAAACTTAATATTATCAAATAACATTATTTTGGTAAAAAGTATAATTTAAATTTGTTTCCTCCCATTTTTAATAGTACAATCTCCCAAACCCTTTTCTTATTTTCTTGAATACATTATGCAATGTTATGTGATTCTGTTTTTATCCAATTAGCTTTTACACATGTTATAATTTTTGTAATATAGTCAAAGATTTGTGGTAAAGTAAATCCAGATTAAAACAAGGTAGATGTATTCTAAAAAATGAAAATACACAATTTTTGACACCTTCCAACTAATTTTATCTCGAATAAGAAATCTCTATATAACTTCGAGTGAGATTATTACGTATCATCCATTTTGAATCAGAACCAGATACAAGTAGTGCAACTGCACATGGCCCAAAATGATTAGGGGCCCAATTTATTTATATAAGTCTATTATAATATTAGTTTTAAATCTTTTTTATTTCTCGTTTCAATAATCTGCATAGAAATAGCATCAACTTTTACAATTTTAAAGCGCATCAACAAAAAAAAGAAAGAATTTTATGATTTCCAAGACATAACAATGGAAAAATATTTTCAACATGCGAAAAAAATTACATTTCTCAACCTTCTTTTTCATTAATAGAATGAAAAGAAAGACTGTTGTTTCTGTTTCTTGTTCTATTTGTGGGATTGCTGATGAAAATATAGAACACCTTTTATTTCATTGTTCATGGCCTAGAGCAGTATGGATGGCAAGTCCATTCTGCTTCAAGACTTTCACTGAACCTTCTTTTAACTTTAAGAAATGGATTCAGTTATTAAGACTTAATCTTAATCAAACTGACTCTAGTGATGTTTCCTTGGGTGAAATTGCTTTCTTTATTGCTTGACAAATTTGGAAAGGTAGAAATGAATGTATATTCAGAGGCTTAACACCTTACCCTTTGAGAATACTACAGGAATCACTAAAAGCCTATGATGAGTTCAATGTTTCTAATAAATTGACTACTGAGACCTTATCTAAGTCAAACTTAGAAATTTTATCAAACTTCTCTAATGGAAATTTGCAAAATGATTCTCATATGAATGGGCCTGAAGTGTTACATGATGGAAATAATGATGTTAGGAATAGCTGTAATATTTCTAATAGGAAAAATTCTTGGATTCCTCCTTTACCAGGGTTCTTTAAGATTAATTGCGATGCCTCTTTTAACTTGAGTACTAATCAAGCTTCTGTTGCTTGCTTAGTTAGGGACTCATCAGGTTGCTTGGTTGAAGGGAATGCTAAGAAGATTGTGGCAAATTCTTCTATTGAAGCTGAGGCAAGAGGTTTGATGGCGTCAAAATATCTCATTGGCAAAGTAGAGATAGAGAATGATTGCTTGTCTATTATTAACCAAACTTGTAATTCGGCTAAGTTGTTTTGTAACACTATTAATTTGGTTAAGAACATTAAGCGTTGTAAGGTTTTGTATAACTTAAAAATCTCCTATGTTAGGAGGTCAAAAAACATGTGTGCTGATTAGGTGGCTACACAAATGCTTCTTGGCCCTTTGTTTAGCTTTTGGAGCTTTTTCCCTCCTTCCCAATTAGCAAACCTATTAGCTAGGGACTTCAATCCTATAGGGATTGCCTAATATTGTACTTGTTTGGATTTTAATACAAGACTCTTTCGACTAAAAAAAACTTCTTTTTCATTTAAAAATATCAATTATTACTAACCATTAATCGGTAGATTGATCAAATAATACTATTTTTATATAAAGACATTCTTGATTAATGGATACTCACAACTCAATTATATTTCATCAAGAAAACTTAATATTTAATTTTGTATATTTTTAAGTATATTTACAATATGTTTTACTATGTTAATGATTCTAATCAAATTATTCAATATTATATTCAATTTAAAATAATTTTGAAGTTTTAAGATATTTGATTTTGTATTTTGTAATTTAATTATAATTTTAGATATGAATCTAATGATAAAATCAGGGTGTTGATGACTTAAATTTTTTTTCTCAAGTTCTTTTTATTGTTCAGAAGCCTTACTTTATTTTGTTCGCTTCATTTTTTAAGAATATTAAATTGAATTTGTAAAAAACAAAAACATCATCACTATGATTTATGATTTTTATCTTTTTGTTAAATACTCTAAATTTTAATTGAAATTATCTTCAAATTAAATGAATAAATATGTATAGCAAAAATTCAATTGATTTTCTTTTAATAAAAGGTTTCATTTTTTTTTGTTTGGAAACTTTAATATAAATGTGAAGAAGGTTAAATTCAAAATTTGCAGAATATTTGAAGTTCACAAAATGCAATATGAAAACATTTTACTTAAGTTGTTCTTTGATTTTCTTTTAAGATACAAATGAACGGTTCTTTTGAAAAAGTTGAATGGCTAATGAAAAAAACAAGAAATATTGAACATAAAAGTCTTTGTAATGTAGAGATGCTTTTTTGTCCGTTTATGGTTTTGTCCGTGAGGTTTTTCTCATACGAGGTTTTAACATGTACAAAATATATTGTTATTTAATTTAATTTTAATGAAAATAAATTTTATCAATATGAAGTTTTAATTTTAAGTGGTACATTTATCCAATAATATTTTATAATAATGTTTTTTTTAGTTTTCATTACCAGGGCCTAATTTAAAATTTGTACAGAATTACAAAAGTACTAAGACAGGCTCTGTTCTAAATATACATTAAGGGTACTTTGGCTTAGAAAAGGGGATAAAAATACATCTTACTTTCATGCTAGTACTAAAAGTAGAAAGAAAAGAAACACTATTAAATTAATAAAAGACTCAACTGATTCTTGGGTTGAGAAAGATGAGAATATAGCTGCAGTCTTTACTAATTATTTTAAGTCTATCTTCATATCTGTGGGATTGAGAAATTTTGATAATGTGCTTCAACTTGTTGAGCCTTGTGTTAATGATAATATGAATAACTCTTTAATTGGCCCTATAACCCATGATGAAGTAAGGTCAGCTGTTTGGGAGCTGGGTCTGAATAAATCTCCAGGCACTGATGGTTTACTGGTTCCTTTTTTTAAAACTTACTGGAACATTTTTAAAATTGGATGTGATGAGAATTATTAATGACTTTTGGAATAATAAGGCTAGCTTGGAGAATATAAATCAGACTTTCATAGCTCTCATTCCTAAAAATGACCAACCTTCTTAGGTTCATCATTTCAGGCCTATTAGCTGCACCAATTTTATTTATAAGGTTATCTCTAAGATTCTGGCGAATAAATTAAAGCCAATTATGCCCTTTTTAGTGGATGAAAACCAATCAGGATTTATCCCTGGGAGGAAAATTCAAGAAAATATAATGATCTCTCATGAGATTATCACTTTTTTACAAAGGAAAATGATACTAAAAAATATTATCTTGCTATTAAAGCAAATGTCAAAAAAGCCTATGAATACATAGAGTGGGATTTTCTTGAACAATTACTTATTAAAATGGGATTTCATTCAAAGTGGGTAAATAATATTATGGAATGTGTTACCTCGGTAACTTACTCTATTCTTGTTAATGGTAAGGATTACCCCCTTAATAAATCCACCAGGGGAATAAGACAAGGGGATCCATTATCCCCTTTCTTATTCAGCCTTGTCTCGCAAACTCTTAACATTATTATGAAGGATAAAATTAATAAGAATATGTTTGATAGTTTCAAAATTGGTAGAAATTGCCCTACCATTACTCATCTGCTGTTTGCAGATGACATTATCTTCTTTCTTAAAGCTGAGTTTAAGGATGTTCTTACTTTTAATAATATGATGATTGACTATGAAAATGCTACTGGTGTTTCTCTTAATAAAAGTAAATGTGGTGTTTTATTTAGTTCCAATACACCAGCCCATATCAGGTATTTCATGACTAAAAAACTGGATATGGAGCAAAAAGATTCTTTAGGGTCTCATCTAGGCCTTCCAACTGATTGGAATAGAAACAAATCCAGAGATTTAGACTGGATAATTGAAAGGATTGTTAATAAAGTTGAGAATTAGAAAACATTATTTTTATCAGATAGTGGTAAAGAGATTCTAATAAAATCAGTGCTCCAGAGTCTTCCTAATTACCTTATGTCTACCTTTTTATTGCCTAAGAATATTTGTAATACCATTCATAATACTATTGCAAGGTTTTGGTGGGGGGAAAATAATAAAAAGAGTATCCATTATAAAAAATGGGAGTCTCTTTGCATTTCTAAATCTCATGGTGGTTTGGGATTTAGGGACATAAACATTATGAACTATGCTATGCTTGGGAAACAAGCATGGTATATTCTTAAAAATGAGAATTCTCTAATTACGAGGCTTCTTAAAGGTAAATATTACTACAACACCACTTTTTTAAATGCCAAAATTGGCTATGCTCCTTCACTTGGTTGGAGAAGCATCTTAGAAGGGAGGAAAGTATTTGAGAATAATATTTCTTGGAAGATTGGTAATGGTGATAATCTTTTTATTCAAACTGACATTTGGATATCTAACTCTCATAATTGTATTAAGCCTACTGATAATAATCTTTCTTTGGTTAGTGAACTGATTAATAAGTCTGATTATAGTTGGAATAAACTTTTGATTGATTCTACTTACCAGCCTACTGTTAGTGAAATTATTTGTAATATGCCCCTACCTTCTATTGAATGTTCTGATTACTATGTTTGGAACAACTATAAGGATGGGAATTATAGTGTTAAAGAGGCTTATCACTTTCTTAAAAATTAAAAGGATATTTTATTGGAGAATAGCACTCTGAATAAACCTTCCTCTAGCTATAACTTAGACCCTTATTTATGGAAAACTATCTGGGCTATGAATACTATTCCTAAAGTTCAAAATTTTATGTGAAAATGTTTTAAGAATATTCTTTCTACTGGGGAGAACTTATATAATAAACATTGTATTAAAACTAAAATCTGTAAAATCTGTAACTTAGAAGATAAGACTTTGGAACATCTTCTTTTTGCTTGTCCCTGGGCTCGCGCAACTTGGTTTGCTTCTCCTTTATCCTTACATACTCACAATAACAATACTTGTAATATTGGCGATTGGTTCATTAAACTCACTAATTCTACTTTGAGAAATGATAGTAATTGCAAATGAATAGCTGAATTAATCAACTATTTATGTTGGAATATATGGTAAGGTAGAAACAACTGTGTGTTCAAGGGTATTGTACCTGACCCAATTTATACTTGCAATTTAGCTCTGAAAGGTTGCTTTGAAGTTAAGAATAATAATAAAAATCCTAATGATGCTAACTCTTGTTATATTCAGCTGAAGGAT
This sequence comes from Nemophila menziesii, assembly GCA_029959085.1. Lineage (NCBI taxonomy): Eukaryota > Viridiplantae > Streptophyta > Magnoliopsida > Boraginales > Hydrophyllaceae > Nemophila > Nemophila menziesii. Next base: position 38,069,897 of record JARWIR010000004.1, on the reverse strand, counting down.
AATGGTAATTGTGTTGATAAGATGGATATTGATAACAATCTGAGCTCTTGTAAAACCAGGAAAAGAAGAAAAAACATTAATGGAAACCTCCTGTTTTAAATAGTTTTAAAATTAATACTGATGCTTCTTACTCATTTATTGGTTGTGCAATTGGTTATGTTATCAGGGACCATTTTGGCAATTTCATAGCTGGTGAATCCAAGAAGATTGTAGCCTCTAATGTAGCTGAAGCGGAAGCGCAAGGAGTCCTATGGGGTTGCAAAGTTGCTAGGAATTATCTAGAAGCTCTATCACCATAGAAAATGATAATGCAGCTGGTATGGAACCTTTAATTTCTGGATTTCCCTTTACTAAATTTGATTGTTGTAATATTTATAAGTCTATTTTTGGATGTTCGGAAACGTATAACCCCTCTTTCTCCCTTGTATCTCGATTAGGGAATGTTGTGGCTGACTGGGTTGCTAAACAAACCCTTAGCGGTTTTTTGTTTGGTGACTGGGGTTTGCACCCCGCTACCCAGTTAGTCGAGCTTTTGTGCCTTGACTTGCCTTCTTGTGGCGTCGGGTGAACTCTTTTTAATTCTTTTCTGCTTTATTATCTATCTATATATAAATGTTTGACAAAAAAAAATATACATTAATATCTCTTTATATTACTTTAATCTTGAAGGTGATGTAGAAAAAAAATAAAAAATCTTGAAAGTATTGCTAGGACGTTTTCTACCTAATATGTGCCAGGTCATTATCATTTATTGTAAGACTATAATAACTCTTTTCGGATCCACATCAATCTCGGGAACAATTTCTACCTACTCGATTAGAAATAGATCTTCATGGTATAAGCTCAACGATGGTATACTCATAAATACGTCTTATATCTAAAACCATTTTGAATCCTTCATATTCTACATTTATTTACACTTTTAGAGGTGTGAGTTTAATTAAGGGGTCTTTCCTACCCTATTAATTCAACTCACCCACATCTTATTTGACGTGATTGCTAGTTGAGTTCGGATAAAAAACGTGACATAAACTGATCAAGCTAATTTTTTTTTTTTTTTTTTGCGGACAACATCTCCAGCTAAATTAATTTTACTCAAATGTCTTGCTAGCTATGCCCACCCAACCAAACTTGAAGATAATATCTAATTATTAAGTTTGAAAAAGATAATGATAATAGATAATAATTCGACATACTTCCGCGGTAAGTAACTGTAAGTTGACTAAAGGCGGGCTTCAAATTTATTAACCATAACAATCACATATATAAGACAAACATATATTCTTTGTTTTGCTATTAATATCTTGATATGTTTACACTCTCTAGAACGGCCATGGACATCCCAAAATTCTTTCTTCCTCTATGATGGGCCAATCAATAAACTCCGGTATGTAAACATCATGCAGAAATTCAGATGAACTAGCCGTAGTAATTGGCTAATCTGTAAACATCACATCATTGTTATTGTTTGCCTGCGTAGAGTGAGCATCTTGATATATAGGATATCCTAAAACTATTTCTTCCTCTATGGTGGGCCCATCAAGCTCCGGGATGTAAACATCATACGGACTGAATGAACTAGCGGTAGTAAATGGCGAAAATGTAGTCCATGGCCAATCATTAATCTCCGGGTTGTACACATCATGGAGACTATCATTCATATCAGATGAACTAGCCGTAGTAATTGACGAATCGGTGGTCGATGGCCAATCATTAATCTTCAGGATGTAAATATCATGCAGACTATCATTCATATCAGATGAACTAGCTATAGGAATTGGCGAATTGGTGATCGGTTCAAAGGTAGGGGAATAGGATTCAATAATATTATATTCAGTTGACACCACGGAACTTCCTGACTCCGTTTCTTTAACACCGTCATTTGAAGACGGAGTGTCTAGTTTGGGTTGTTTATCTTTACATTGTTTCACCATCTTGTTACCCTTCTTCCTCGTATAAGTGTGCCAAAATTCTTGATTTCATTATCTGTTCTTCCCGGTAATTGTGCTGCGATATCTGACCATCTACATAGCATATAACTAAGTAAGAAAATATCATAAACTACACGATTTGATCTTCGAAATAAATAAGAAACAATTATCTGCCAATAAATGATAATTTTTAGCTCAAAATAATTATTCTGTTGCTGTGGGGAACAAGTCTTACCCAGCAACTTAAGAATAGACTTACTTATTTCCTAAAGATTCTTGCAACTTAATAACAGTTTTGATCTCATCTTCAGTGAGACGTCCTCCCTTAAGTTCAGGCCTAAGATAATTCATCCATCGAAGTCTGCAACTTTTTGCAGATCTTGCAAGTCCTGCATGCATGTATATATATATATTAAAATATTCAATAGTATTTAAGCTATAAAAGTATGAAGTTTTAGAAGGATTTTAGAGTTGCTTTCATGGTAAGGAACATTTCTCGATTACGATGAAATTCCGGGAATAGAACATACCTGAATCTTTAGACATATTGGTCCAGTTCTTGATGCCATTGCTTTTGATGTAAGCAACTAAGGTTTCATCTTCTTCGGGAGTCCAAACTCCCTTCTTCAACTGAACGTTGTTACTTAGCAGCAGCTTCATTCTTTCTGTGCAAGTCTTTTTTTTAATCCAAGTCAATTGCTTTATAAATAGATTGATAAGTAAAAATTGATATCCGCGGTACTTGGGGCCACATCACTACCACTAGCCACGCTTGACCTCTCAAATCGCGTATGACTCCACGTGGATCGAAAGAAATAAACTAAATAAAATATCTTGTCTGCTCATAATTAGCTAATTTATATATTTTTAATTTTAAATTCATAATATATTAGAAGTTAGTATTGTACATGGAAAAACCACACAACCCCATTATCTTGTAAAAGACTACCCATTTATTATTTTTAACAAATACTCTGAAATAAAACCAACACTAATCAGAACAATTCAACGCTTCTTCTTTAACTATTCTATCTCTGTTCAAAACAAAAACACATGGAAACTAAATTATATTATCTGACTCTCTTAGGTTGTGAACAAGAGTCTTCTTCACTATAAGAATATTTGTGATCTGAGCTATTCAATTATCACTCGATTTCCGTTGCTCAAGAGGTAAACACGAATTTAAATCCTCTTGTATTATGTATTTTTCCAATTAAATTCTTTTAATTGGTATGAGAGCATAAAAGAATAATTGGGTTTAATATCTTGTGTAGTTATTTCTGTTAAGTAGAAAAGAAAATCAATTTTTTGTTTTGTCGAAAAAAAAGGAAAAGGAGTTGTTTTTTTTCTGTCGAAATCATATAATGTAGTCGTTATGTGAATCTGTCCTCTTTATGAATTTGATCTACTGTATGTGAGTACATTACTGCTAAAGAAGAAGTTAAAAGAGAAAGTGACCTAGAGTCAATCTGAGTCATCCGAAACCTATGACTTGACGCTGAAGGAGAAGTGGAGGCTGTGAAGGAAATTGCCAAAGAGGTTATGGGCTCGCCAAAAAGGAGTTGGACACCGGGTATGGGCCAACCGATAAAGAGTAATCGTGTCTCGGGTCCTTCAACTACCCTGTCCCAAGATGAGCAGAACACGAATATGATGGAAGCAATACACGAGCTTCGGGTAGCCCAAGGATTGACACCTTATATACCCCCTATTGCAGCCTCTACTAGCACTGTTCCTCCGGTTTACTCTCACGATGTTGTGACCGCAACGATGGATTGGAGTAATCATATGAGGGTACAACAGGGTTTGACCCCTTACCAGCCTATGCCACAAAACCCTACTCCTCCAGCAGCCAGTGCATCTGAGAGTCGAGGTGATGAAAATGATGATGAAGAAAGGAGTTTGAAGGTGGTGATGAATCTGAAGGAGATGAAGAGATTCTTTTATATAGCAATTAGGTTGGCTATGTTGGTTATTTTGGTGGTTTGGTTGTAATTTTGTTTAGTTGACCGTATATTGACTATGTTTGACTTTCAGTTGACTTTTATTTTGACTTTTATTGAATTCGGTTTGAATAGATGCATTAATATATATTATTCGTATTTCAATTAATTATTTGATTTTTATTGGAATTTTTAAATATCATTTGTATTATTTTTTAAAAAAAAAACTTTTTTGAATTATATTTAATTGAAATAATTAATAAAAATTGCAATTAAATATAATTCAAAAAAGATTTTTTATTTTTTATTTTAGAAAAAAGGTCATTCGCGACTACATGTAGTCTTCATTGACAATTGAAAGTAGTCGCTAATTATATATTTGTAGCGACTAAACATATAATCGACAATAATTTGTTATTCACGACTACATATTTAATCGCTAATCAATAAATATGTAGTCTTGATTAACTATAAATAACGACAACATGATGTAGTCGTGGTAGTAATTATTTACGACTATATGCGTAGTCGTTAATGTGACTTGAGTATTTATGACTATTTATAGGCATTTGTCGTTAAATATACTCTTTAACGACCACTTTTCAACGAATAATTATTAACGACTACATGTAGTCGGAAAAGTCAAATTTTAGCATCTGCGACTACTTTTTCCTTCTTTCGTGACTACAAATGTAGTCGCGGAAAGAAAGACGTGGTGTAGTGAGACAACACTAGACGTCTTTTTTTTGGGTTATGTAAACGGTTGTATTAATAAAAAACTGTACACTATACAAAAGATTTATCTACCTAAGCCAAAAAGCTAAAGATAGCAGCTAAGAAGCTAAAAACGACTACCTCATACTAATACTAATACAAGCTAATCGCCCATCATCATCTAAAAACGAATGATGAGGGAACAAGGAAAATAAAATAGCAAAGATGCACCACTTAATTTCCTTGATAACCGTTACTCTAGATGAAGAATTACCTCTTATAGATAGGTGATTTCTCGCTTTCCAAATACAATACACGGTAGCTCCAAAACCAATCCTCCATGCTTTTCTCCTCCAATTTTCTCTAGCTTTAAGTTTTTTTAGCCATTTCAAAGCACTAAGAAGCGTGTTCATCTCCTTTTCCAATCCTAGCCAAGATTTTATCTCCAACCAAATAGCCCTCGAATAAGCACAATCAAAAAAGAGATGCTTGTTTGACTCAAAATTTTCTCCACATAAATTACAAAGAGGATCCAACTCCAAATAAGTATACGATCCTTAGTTTTAAGCCTCTCCCGCAAAGCCATCCATACAATAATTGCATGTTTAGGATATACCCACGAGTCTCAAATAATATTAGCCCAAGGTCTAATATTAAATTTTCGACCGAATAAATCATAAGGTTTTTTATGGAAAGAATGAAATTCCTTACTCGATATCCCAAGTGTAATGTGACTCGCATTTCTCAAGGAAAACCACAGAGCCAAAATACTCTCCCGATCTTCCACTTCTAAGGACCCACAAATAATATCCTTTAAAGGAGAATCACCCTTTCTCGGTTTCCAATTCCAAAATCCACAAGCTTGAAATTATTCTCCATGTATCCATTTAGTCCAAAGTGAATCCTTATTTTCCACAATTTTCCAAAGCATTTTTAATAGTAATGCTTTGTTCCATGCTTCTAAATTTTTTAACCCAAGTCCACCTTCATCTTTTGGTATACAAATCTTACTCCAACTAACTTGAGGAGGTTTATTTTCCCAATAAAAATTCTGGCATATGCTAATCACACGATCTCGAACACCAATCGGAATCGGAAAAATACTAAACCAAAAACAAATAACTCCTTGGAGAACCTATCTAATTAATTCCAATCTACCTGCAAAAGAAAGAGACGAAGCTCTCCAAGACCTCACATAACCTTACAACTTATAAAAAATAGGTTTATAATCTCTTGAAAGCAAATCAGAGGAGCCAAGCGGGACCCCAAGATAACGAAAAGGCATGACACCTTTTTCCAAGAGTGTAGGTGTCACACCATTTTCAGTATCATCATTCGATACCCCAGTATAATATATATTAGACTTTTCAACATTTAATCGAAGTCCCGAACAATCCCCAAAAGTATTTAAGCTATCCATAAGAATTTTTATTGACTTTTTGTCTCCTTTTAAAAGTAGCATTAAATCATCCGCAAAGGCTAGATGTGTGATCTTATGTTTCTCACATTTAGGATGATACTTAAAATCAATACTCGTATTTTTCTTTAAAATCCTAGAAAAGTATTCAAGACAAAGGATAAAAAGATATGGAGAAATAGGGTCACCTTGTCTTAATCCCTTTTCGCCTATAAAAAATCCATGAATTTATCCATTTATAGCCACCGAATAGAAAGGAGATGAAACGCAAGCCATTATCCAATTCACAAATTTTTCCGGAAAATTTAGTCCCTTTAATACCTCATGAAGGAACTCCCAAGAAATCGAATCATACGCCTTTCAAAAATCGATCTTAATAGTGCATCTCAAGGAGCTACTTTGATTGTTGTATCCCCTTAAAAGCTCTTGCATGAGGCGTATATTCTCAATCATAGATCTTCCATCCACAAATTCATTTTGAGATTTATCAATTAAATTATTAAGTATCGGTTTAAGCCGATCCGCCATTATCATGGTAATCGCCTTATACACCACTTTACAACAAGAAATAGGTCGAAAATCATCTACACATGTTGGATCATCTATCTTGGGAATTAAAGCAATTATCGTAGTATTTAATTGACGAAGTAAAAATCCGGAAGTGAAGAAATTCACGTACCGCTAATAAAACATCCTCTCCGATAATATCCCACGAATGCTTAAAGAAAAGAGACGAAAATCCATCGGGCCCGGGAGCTTTATCATTTTCTATTCTAAAAATAGCCTCTTTTATCTCACTATCGCTAATATCTCTACACAAATCAACACCTTTCTCTTGTGAAAGTACACTCCCCCAATTAAAAACATCAGATTTAATATGAGATGTTGTACCCTTTGTTCTTAATAAAGCTTGAAAACGATTAATAAACTTTTCATACACTTGGGTACTTGAATTAGATAGTTCCCCATTAACACATATAATATTAGGAATAAACCTCCTCCTTTGTTTACTTTTCATAAGCCCGTGAAATAATTTAGAATATCTATCACTTTTAAGAGTGTAGCCAAGCTTAGATTTTTGTTGAAGAAAGCTAATCTCGGCTTTCTCAAGAAGTCTCGCTTTATTCCAAAACCCAACTAAATCATCAAAACTACAATCATTATTTAAATTTTGTAGGAAAGTTACCTCGGCCTTTTCAAGATCCTCCTTAGCTTTCTTGGCTCTTGCGGAAATATGAGAAAAATGTTCTTTATTAAGTTCCCGCAAATGAAATTTTAAAGCCTTGAGTTTTTGGCAAAGGATGTATTGTTAAGTACCCAAGACAACGGTCTTATTCCATCCATTTTCCACCGTTATATTATAATTATCATGCTCCACCCACATATTAAAAAATCGGAACGGAACTACACGATTCACATTCTGTAAGAAAATATTAAATACACAAGGCAAATGGTCGGACACACTTGATTTGGGTATGAACTCCGCTTGAATGTAGGGATCAGATTCATCTAGCTTCCGATTACCCATAGCCCTATCTATCTTACTTAGGACATGATTATTATCCCAAGTAAAGAATTGACCGGTGTACTGAATATCTTCAAGGCCCAAAGAATTACAACAATCCGCAAATTCCTCAAAATCACCAATTGTTACACTTTTTCCTCTAATTCTTTCATTTGAAGCTAAAATATTATTAAAATCACCCAAAAGAAGCCACGATTCATCAAAAGTAGTGGCAAAATCTCTAAGATTTTTCCACAAATCTCTACACAAATCTTTATCATTCAAGCCATATATAAAAGATGTGTAAAGGCTAAAAGAAGTTACCTTGCACACAATTTTACAATGAATGGCTTGTGGTGTCCTCTCTATAACTTCTACTTGCACCTTATCCGGGACCCAAACTACAAGAATTCTTCCATGTTCAACAAGATAAAAGTTATTTACACACTTCCATCCTCTAAGCATACTATTCATAAAATAATCCACTCGAACCGTATTACTTTTTGTCTCCATAATACCGAGAATATCAATATTTTTACGTCTTATAAGATCAACTACTCCTCGCAAATAGTCGTATCTATTTACACATAGTCAATCCCTGTTTCGTGTTTAATGATATATTTTTTCACGAAATTTTACTGACAAAACGTTTGCGATGAAATTCGTCGCAAATGATAAAAGCTTATCTTTAAATACGAAATACAAGATCAACACAGACGAAAAATGTTTTTCTCTAAAAATCGATACGGTAGCTGTGCTCTCGCCCCGCCTCCTCACTATATTTAGATCTTTTTCTCATATTCCTTTTTTTTTTTCCTCCATATTACCTTTATAACTAGAATAATACTTAGTTTTTAAGCTTGTGCATTTCATCAAATATTCTAAACCAAAACCATGTGGTACCATATTAATATTAAGTTACAAGTTTTTGTGATAAGTTAGTAAGTTAACTTTTGTGGCAGAGTTTGATTGAAGAAAAAAAGTTCGGCAGAACACATAAACGTTGCTTAACCTACTAGCTTTGATGTTATGTATTTACAAATGATACTTAAATAACATCATTCAACATACTTCCGCGGTATAAGTAACTGTAACTTGACTAAAGGCACCAAAATAGAGCTTCAAATTTATTAACAATAACAATTACAGATATAAGAAAGACCTTATTCTTTGTTTTGCTATTAATACCTTGATATGTTTACTTGCTCGAGAACGGCCATGGATGTTCCAATATGACTTTCATCAATAAAAAATTGTATATACTCATCATTGTTATCGTTTGCCTGCGTAGATTGATCTTGGAATGTAGGACATCCAAAAATTGCTTCTTCCACTATGGTGGGCGGATACTCCGGGATGTAAAAATCTTTCTGACTAAATGGTTCAAAAGACCTAGGCGGAGTAATTGGCGAATTGGTGATTGGTTCAAAGGGAGGGGAATAGGATTCATTAATACAATATTTAGTTGACCCTGAGGAACTTCCTGACTCCGTTTCTTTAACACCGTCATTTTTAGACGGAGTGTCTAGTTTGGTTCGTTTATCTTTACATTGTTTCAATTGTTTGTTACCCTTCTTCCTCGTATAGGTGTGCCAAAAATTCTTGATTTCATTATCTGTTCTTCCTGGTAATTGTGCTGCGATATCTGACCATCTACATAGAATATAATTAAGTAAGAAAATATCATAAACTACACAATGATCTTAATTATCTGCCCAGTAAATGATAATTTTTAGCTCAAAATAATTATTCTGTTCTTCTGGGGAACAAGCCTTACCCAATATCAACTTAAGAATAGACTTACTTATTTCCTAAAGATTCTTGCAACTTAATAACAGTTTTGATCTCATCTTTAGTGAGACGTCCTCGCTTAAGATCAGGCCTAAGATAATTCTTCCATCGAAGTCTGCAACTTTTTGCAGATCTTGCAAGTCCTGCATGCATGTATATATATTAAAATATTCAATAGTATTCAAGCTATAAAAGTATGAAGTTTTAAAAGGATTTTAGAGTTGCTTTCATTGTAAGGAACATTTCTCGATTACGATGAAATTCTGGGAATAGAACATACCTGCATCTTTAGAAATATTGGTCCAGTTCTTGATGCCATTGATTCCGATGTAAGCAACTAAGGTTTCATCTTCTTCGGGAGTCCAAACTCCCTTCTTCAACTGAACATTGTTACTTAGCAGCAGCTTCATTCTTTCTGTGCAAGTCTTTTTTTAATCAAGTCAATTGCTTAGTTGATATCACCTACAATTTTATAAAATAAATGGAGAAGAAAATCAGTGACTTGATGGGGTTCGTGAACGAGATTAGTGAAAGCTTTTATGAGGTGCGTGGACAGATGACGAAGGAGGGTAAGGTTGAGCTGGTTGGAATTGATGTGGATAAAGACACGGGAGGATTTGGTGACGGAGAAAACTTGTTCTTTTGCAAAGGCGATAACTGTGGAGGACATTTGGAGGCTGTATCGGAGAGCAGTCAAGAAACTAATGAGGAAATTTGCTACATGGCCCGTCCCATGATGGCAAATGGACTCACCATTGAGCAAGAAGGTGTCAGCCAGCCTCGTGAAGTGGCTGAGGGCGATGGATAATATGCTTATCTGGAACTGTCGGGGAGCTAGGGCACCCCTGACAAAAAAATCTTTTAAGTCCCTCACTTTTAAATTCAATGTCTCTTTTGCGTGTTTGTTCGAGTCTAAAGTTAGGCGAAAAGATCTTAAATCTTGCTCGCATTTTAGAAATTTTAATAAATCGTTTGTAGTCGAACCCGGGGGAAGATCGAATATGTCCGGGGGAATTCTACTGTTGTGGAAGGAGTCAGTACCGATTAAGGTTTTGTATGCATGTAAGAACTTTGTTTTAGTTGAAGTGTCGGAAATAAATGGTTTTAGTTGGGTTTTGTGTTGTGTTCACGCTCCAAATGACGATAAGTTGAGATGGGATATGTATGATAACCTCTCAAAATGGATTCAAAAAACAAAAAAACCAATGGTAGTGACAGGTGATTTCAATGACATAGCTAGATTTAACGAAAAGAAAGGAAAAACCCAACCAAATATTGATAGAATCATAAAATTCAACGATTTCATAAATAAAAATCACCTAGTTGATTTTCCAAGCAAAGGATGCTTCTATACATGGACGAATAAGAGGGAAGGTGAAGAAAATATAAAAGAAAAGTTAGACAGAGTGTTACCAAATATAGAATGGTGCGATAAATTCCAGAATGCCAATGTTTTTATACCACCCGCTATTGGTTCAGACCACTCGCCTATTATTATTCAGAAAGATTGGAATTTTAAGAAAGCTAGAGAATATTTTATCTTTGAATCGAGATGGTTAGAACATGCTCAATGTAGAGAGATTATCGAAAATGGGTGGAGAAACAACAGAGATATCAACAATATAAAGGATTTTTGTGATAAAAGGGAGTTTCTATCGACTGCACTTAAGGGCTGGAGTAATAAAACTTTTACTAATAATAAAAAAGCTATCGATAGATTACAAAAAGAACTTGAAAAAATACAAGATGATGAACCGAATGAAACTAATCGAAGGAAAGAGCTAGAAATTAGAGATCAAATCGAAAAAAGATGGGAGGAAGAAGAGTTATTCTGGGCAGATAGAGCGAGGGATCTATCGATTAAATTAGGAGATAAGAATACCAAATATTTTTTCGCGAAAACAATGAATCGAAGGAAATTAAATAGGATTGAAGCTCTCAAGAATTGCAATGGGGAATGGACCTATGATCAAAAGGAAATATGTAAAATAATTCAAGAATATTATGTCAACCTATTTAAAGAGTCGCAAACAAATGACAAGGAAGAGATCATTAACCTTATTCCGTCCAAAGTCACGTGGGATATGAATCTTGCCCTTACAAAAATTCCAGATAAAGAGGAAATTAAACAAGCAGTTTTTAGCATGGATGGATCAAAAGCACCGGGGCCGGATGGACTGACGGGGAAGTTTTATCATGAATTTTGGGACATCGTAGAGAAAGATGTGAACAAGATAGTTATTGATTTCTTTGAACATAATACTCCCTTAGACGAAATTAATGACACGGTCATTACACTCATTCCTAAAGGGGACAAACAAGAATCGATTAAAGATTTCAGACCTATTTCGTGCGTAAATTTCTGCTACAAGATCATCGCAAAAATTCTAGCAAAAAGACTTCAACATTTAATGGATAATATTATCTCCTCAACTCAATCGGCTTTCATAAAAGGCAGGAATATTCAAGATAACATTTTAATTGCACAAGAAGTTTCTTATTTCCTTAATACTAAGCGAAAATCGAGAGCTTATTACGCGGCAGTTAAAATAGATATGGAAAAAGCTTATGATAAAGTCAACTGGGAATTTCTCTTAAAATGTCTTGAAGGTTTAGGGTTTGATGCTAGATGGATTAAATGGATCGAAAACTGCATCTCATCAGTTAGCATGCAGGTTAAAGTTAATGGCCGGAGGTTGGAAAAATTCAAGCCGAAACAAGGAATTAGACAGGGGGACCCCCTCTCTCCACTTCTTTTTGCTCTTCTTACAGAAAGTCTTGTGGCAACGATCAATTATAAGTGTAGAGAAGGATCCATAAACGGAATCTCAATCTCCAAACAATGTCCCAAACTTACGCATCTTTTGTTTGCTGATGATGCTCTTTTCTTCATCAAAATCAACAATGATGAAATCTCAGCGTTTAAAGAAGTCTTGGAAAAATATTGTCTTGCATCGGGGCAAAAAATAAATTTAAATAAGTCGGCTATTATGTTCAGCAAAAATACGCCAGAAAATGTAAAACAGGAGGTCATGAGTCAACTTAACATTGGATGTACTGACTCAATGGGGAAATATTTAGGAATCCCATTCACAATCAAGAGAGCTAGATCGGCGAATATTAATTACATAAAAGATAGATTGCTGGCAAGAGCGACTACTTGGAAATCGGCACTTCTTTCGGATGGGGGTAAAGAAATTTTAATCAAAGCGGTGCTTCAAGCTATACCTAATCACGCTATGTCAATTTTTTAATTTCCAATCACTCTTTGCAAGAAGTTATCCAGTCTGGTTGCCAATTTCTGGTGGGACAACGGAAACAAAAAAAGAATCCATTGGATGTCATGGAAGAAGATTACCAAATCAAAAAGAACGGGAGGAATCGGGTTCAGAGATTTTAGGAAAATGAATCTTGCAATGTTGGCTACACAAGCATGGAGAATTATCAAGAACCCGGATGCTTTGGTCTCGAGGGTGTTAAAAGGAATCTATTTTCCAACAACGAATATTTTAGATACAAAACTTAAAAATGCTAGATCCTGGAGTTGGGCGAGCCTTTATAAAGGGATTCAATTTATTAAAAAACATGCTAGATGGTTGATTGGAAACGGTCTTAGAACGGACATTTGGGAGGACAACTGGATTGGCGATAACTTGAAAGTTGAAAAACCGAATAACTGCGATGTGAAATATGTTGCACAACTCTTCAAAAGAGATCTCTCAGGATGGGACTATGATCTTATCAGTAAATTATTCCCACAAAATATAGTTAGTGAGATTATAAGAATACCGGCTACACACATTAATATGGAGGATAAAATTGTTTGGCCCTTTAACAATGATGGTGAATATTCTACTAAATCTGGCTACCACACATTATGTAACGAGGAATCCTTTAAGGAAGCCCAATCATCGAAGGAAGCGGAAAGGAACGATCCTACTCTATGGGATTTAATCTGGAAGGCCAATGTCCCACTTAGAATTAGGAATTTTGGTTGGAAAGCGGCAAATGGGTTATTACCGTCAAAAGTTAATCTGAAGAAAAGAAAATGTACTAAGGATACAACATGTGAATGGTGTGAGATGAAAGAGGAATCAACTGATCATATTTTGCTCACATGCCCGTTTAGTATGGCTGCATGGGCTAATTCGGATCTTCAAATCAGAATCGACAAAGATATGGGACAAGATTTTGGGGAATGGTTTATCAATACTACTAACTCTTTCTCAAAGAATGGGTGGGACAAAAGGAGAGTGGTAGCAACACTTCTGATAACTTCATGGAATATTTGGAAGGAGAGAATGAAAGGCTTTTTTGATAGAAAGAAATGGGCGGTGGAAGATATAAAAAGAAATTCCGATAATTTAATCGATAAGCTCTTCGGGGAACGGACAAGGCCGTCAAATAACGGTCAGGATAAAGCGGTAAGCAGTTCCATTAACGATAACCCAACTATTCAAGATAATGCGGAATTTATGTGGTTTAGCGATACATCATTCGACAAAAAATGGGAACCCGCAGGGGTAGTCGCTATTGGCATTAATAAAGAAGGCATAATAAAGCATAGAACAGGGAGCAGATGTCTGATTAATAGTGCGATAGAAGGGGAGACATGGGCCCTTCTCTTGGCCTTGAGGACTGCAGGAGGCATCTCGGCCAAAAGCTGTTCTTTTTACACTGATAGCCTTGATCTGATTCAAGGACTATCGGGTAAGAAAAAGCCTCATTGGAGGCTAACATATATGGTGAATGAGATCAAAGGTTGGCTTAAATGTTTTCCGACATGGAAAATTTCATATATTAGCAGAAAATTCAACAACATCGCAGATGCATATGCTAAAAGTATTAGACTTAACAAAGATCTTACTAGATGGAAAGACTATTCGGTGGCTGGCGCGTATAGTTTCTTTAAATTATAGGATGTTTTCTTTCGTTTTGTAATATTTCTCTATTTTCCAATTTGACAAAAAAAAAAAAAAAAAAAAAAAAGATGGATAAATATTAGGGGTGGCCGCGTACTTCAAATTTAACGAGGGCCGTAAATCACTAGCGGGTCCGTGGTGTAGACTTATTTCCATCACTAGCCACTTGATTGGCCTCTTAAATCGCGTAATGCTACGCTGACTCCACCTGTGTTGCTAGAATGACCCCACATGTACAGTTGAATATATAAGGTTAACCCTTCAGTAGTAGAAAAGAAGAAAAATATCGGAGTAAACGGAGTTTTTTTTAATTTTAACATTTTGTAATAAAATAATTGCAGCATATGGAAAAATATTTGCGATCGCTGCAATGAGGAGCGTCTCATTTACTTAATCACTTAATCAGTCCATTAAATCCATTAATTATAATGCGCTTCTCTATGAAGCGCCTTTATTTATATAAAAAAAAATTACTGGTCATCGATCTTTGGCCAATACTTAATTCAAAACAATATTTACAATAAATTTTTGCTGCAAAACAATTACACAGATGCAGTATAACACTAATTTGCTTATTCCAATTTTTGCTGTCCATATATTTCAGCGTATTTTACATCTTTTTTTTTAAAAATTACATCTCCTACGGTAAAAGGCTTCCAACAAGCTTAACAATGGCTAGTAGAAAAAATATAATAAATTATATTTAAATCAGAGAATTTTGAAAACTTGTAAAAGTGATGATATTTAGATTAAAATTAGATCAATTCATTAGAGTTTGTAAAGTTTATGAAATAACTTTTAAAATTAAGTGATGAGATTACCTTGTACTGCTGCCAAGATTTTTTCTACACATCAGTAAAACCATCTTTAATGATTGCGCCAAATAGATATTCTTCTATTGTTGATGTGAAGCGATGGGTTTTAGGATGTTCAATGTGAATATGCGGCTGAGTATAGTTAATTTTTTTAATAAATGCGCTTCTTAGAGAAGCGCCTCTTAATTAAATATGGGCTGATTGGTTCAATGGGCTGATTAGTTTCGGTGGGTTGATTAAGTGAGTGAGGCGCTCCTCGGAGGAGCGCCTATACGTTAGTCTCGCAAATATTTTCCCGTTTACGTTTATGATGCAATTATTTTATTACAAAATGTTAGAAATAAAAAAATCGAGTAAACGAATGAAAAGGAAACCCCATAATCCCAAACCATCTCACTATTACTTTTAGTCTCAAGGAAAATCTAGTATGAGAAATCTTTTTGCCCCACATCACTATCACTAGCCACTTGCTTGGCCTCCCAAATCTAATGAAAACATTTGAATTAGGATTTTTTTTATGGCCGCGTAAGAAAATTAGGATATATATTCAAAAACTAAATTATGATGAAATAGCTACGATCCGTCTATACAAGTATAGTATGTTTCTAACCATTGAGACTAGCTCAATGGGCAGGACCTTGTCTCTCATCTAGGAGGTACAGGGTTCTTGAGCTCTTAATGGGGGTAAGCAAGAGGTGAAAGGTTTGAGTCCCCTCCCTGAAAATGGGTAACCTAGTTCTGATTAAGTGGGAATATGCATGAAGAGAAGTGTATATTTCCTATGAGAATAGTCGTGGTGCGCGTAAGCTGGCCCGGACATCCATACATCAAAAAAAAGTATAGTATGTTTCTATGGTTAAAAAAAAGTATAGTATGCTTCTCTTTAAGTGGGGTGATATAACTAAGACGGTTTGTTTGTAACTAATAATAAGATTTTAATCTTATTTATTAAGATATTAAATCGGAAAAAATCTTTTTTCTTTTTTACTAATTCAAACCAAATGACTTTAATTAACCATCTTTATTAAAAATTTGGGTCAATTACCCATGGGTCTTAAATATTATTGTAGTGACACATAAGAGTTAATCAATTCTTCTTTCCTTCTTAAAGGCCAATTAGATGTCCAATATCTTCTAGTGCATATAAGACAAAAAAATAGATTCTTTCTCTCTCCTTCACTACCATTACTCTCTCTCTCCTCTATTACCATTAATCTCTCTCCTCCTTTGTCATTTTATCTCTCCTCCTTCATTAATTATCAAATAATTTCCAGTTCCGACCACAACCACCGATCACCGCCAAAAAAAGTTCTGAGCGTGGAAAAAAGTTTTGAGCGTAGAAAAAAGTTTCGAGCTTGAAAATAAGTTACTGAGCCTATGGTACTGAGCATGGAAAAAGTAATGAGTATGGGCTACTGAGCATGAAAAAAGTTGCTGAGTATCGGAAAAAAGTTCTGAGTGTCGAAAAAAGTTGTTGAGTTTCGAATTTTTTTTGTTGACTGACTTTATTGAGCATGCTCGTTTTCTCAGTATCTTTACTGAGTATGCTCAGTAACTTGCTGAGTGTTTTCGTAAAATCAGTAAAAGTGCTGACCATTTCTCGTATAATCAGTAAAAGTGCTGAGCATTTAGACAAAAGTATGGAGTTTAATACAAAAATCTATTTTACATTAAAAAAATAAAATTATTACATTATAATTACAAGGAAAAAAAGAAAAAAAATACAAATAATCTAACTAAACTCGTTTGACCAGATCTGGTCAAACCAAATCTGAAAATCTGAAAAAAATAAAATTAAAATGCTCCACCATCACCGCCTCCTCCACCTCCACCGTCATCTCCACCATCACATCCACTTCCACTATCACTACCAACGCCACCTGCAAGAACACTAATACACTCACCGGATCGAGAAAGAGATGATAGAGGCATCTTTCGTGTTCTTCAGGAGTTGCGACAATTGCGTTTGTTTGTGTTCTTCAGGAATTGCATCAATGGCGAACAGTAGATCTAAAACGAACTGATCGAGAAGAACGCCACCTGCAACAACACCTCCACACTCACCGGATCGAGAAGAACGATTGGTGTTGCAGCGGAGAAGAACGATTGGTGTTGATTCCAATCTGCCTTACCCAATGCTTCAACAAATCTTCACGGCGGATCTTCTTCTCCGACCTTGGCTCACGAACGGACCTTGGCTCCGACGAAGACAAGCAGAACAGCACGTGACCGGTGGTATAGGACTCTGACTGGCGGTATTGCAGGTTCTGACCGGCGGTGGTGCAGGACCGGCGGCTTAAATGAGAGTGAGAGAGAGAGAGAGAGAGAGAGAGAGAGAGAGAGAGAGAGAGAGAGAGAGAGAGAGAGAGAGAGAGAGAGAGAGAGAGAGAGAGAGAGAGAGACGAACGTGTTTTGTGCTGATGAGAGTGGAGAGAACAATTTTTTAGTTTTAATTATTATCTGATAATAAATAGTATATATAGAGAGAAATAAAAAATAAAAAAAGGATAAACAAGTAATTGGTTTTTTGGCTTATAGGGTTAATTTTTGTTTGTGGCCTTTAGTAAGAAGAGACTATAGATGCGGTCTTCTTAGGTCACGAGGTGGTGTCTTCAAGACCCTTTAGATAATAATCTCTAAAAATTTAGGTGAAGTCTTATTCATTAAAATATTATTACTTATCATAAAAAGTTTTATTCAAAAGTATATCAGTTATTCAACATTTATTACTGAAAAACAGTACTTAGTATGTCAAGACCTAACTTAAAACATTTCTCTGAAAGACATGCTTGGGTATACTTCCAACCAACCCAAGGGAGGCATTATTGTGATGTCTAGTAAAAATAATATAAATTTAAATATGTTTATTAGTATTAAATTACTATTCAAATAGTTATTTAGCTTATTTTATAATTAAGTAGTTTAACAAAATAGTTTATTTATTTAATGAATAGAGAAGAAAAGAAGTTAAATAAGAAATAAAAAGAGTTAAATCAATTAAAAAAAGAAACAAAAGAAAAGAAAAATAAATCCTAGTAAATGAATTAAGGAATCTTTAGCGTCCAAAAAAAAAATTAAGGAATCTTTAGGAAAATATTATAGTTTGTAAGTATTATTCAAATAAATAAATAGAAAATGAAATAAAGGAAATGAATCTCACATTTCACAAACACCACTGTCACTTGCCATTTTCTAGTAGTCAATTTTTTTTTCTTTAATATTATGGGTGTCTGAATCAGTTTCCGCGCACCACGATTAGTCTAATAAAAAATATATGAGATTAAACCATTGGGACTAGCTTAATGGCCAACCCTGTCTTTCAACTAGGAGGTACAGGGTTCGAACCTCCTCAGCCTTGTTATTTCTTGAGCCTTTAAAGAGGGTAAGCAAGAGGTGCAAGGTTCGAGTCCCATTAAATGGGAGTATGCATGAGGAGGCGTGTATATTTCCTATGGGAATAGTCGTGGTGCACGTAACCTGGCCCGGACACCCATATATCAAAATATATATATATATGAGATTATTGCCCAAAGGGTCTTGAAAACACCATCTCGTGACCTAACAAGACCGTCTCTATAGCCTCTTCTTACTAAAGGCCACAAACTAATTTTAACACTATAAGTCAAAAAAACAATTACCTTCTTACCCTCTTTTTTTTTTGGTACATGGGTTCCGAGATTGCTTGCGCGACTAATCCCACGGGAATATACACGCCTCCCCATGTATATTTCCATGGTAAATCAGAACTAGGTGACCCATGTTCAGGGAAGAGTTCGAGCCTTGTACCTCTTACTTTACATCCGTTAGGGAGGGGATTCGAACCATAGACCTCCCCTTTAAATGCTGAAGAAATAGCAAGGCTCTGCCAGTTGAGCTAACCCAACTGGTTCCCTCTTTTGTTTTTTATTTACCTATATATACTATCTTTTATCAAATAAAAATCAAAACCCAAAACACGCTCAATCTCTCCTCTCTCCTCTCTCATCTCTTTCTCTCTCTTTGAAGCTCAACCCTCTCCTCCGAAAATCCATGGAGCTCGAAATTAGGGTTTGAGTTCCGGCAATGAAGCCGGATTTGTGACGAAGTTCTGGCAATAGAAGTGAAACAACTGCTTATTGAAGAATAACACCCATATGGGTCTTCTAAATTAGATGCGCCTAAGGTTTTAGAAGCGTTGAATGACAGCGACGATGGATTTCTTTCAAACCCAGAAAAGAGAACTGAATCTCAAAACATTTCTGTAATGCTAGGAGAAGAAGACACATATTCTGAAAACTCTATAGTTGCTGGTTCTTACGATTCTAATATTTTTAGTGATGCTGATGAAGAAGCTAACTCCAAATCACAACCCATAAGTCCAATCATGATGAAGATGTTGGTTCTTTTCAAGCCCTAAAACTGCAGCTCTTAAATCATAACCGTGAGGAAGAATTGCAGGCTGCAAACTTTGTTATTGAAGGTAATAATAACTTGAATTGCACATCTTCATTAGATAAATGTTTTTGAAACGATTTATTAGTTAATTTTGCTAGTACAAATCTGGCGATTACAAATCTGGCGATTACAAATCTGGCGATTACAAATCTGGCGATTACAAATCTGGCGTCAATGAAACTTTTGCGCTCAGAACTGTTGGCGATTACAAATCTGGCATTAATGGAACTTTTGCGCTCAGAACTTTTACGCTCAGAAATTTTGCGCTCAGAAGTTTCTAGAAGGCTGCGCTAAGAAGTTTCCACATCGTTAAGCTAGATTAGATTACTCTTTTTTTCCAGAAAGTAATAGATTTGTGTTAGATTAGATTACTTTTTTTTTCCAGATATGTCGTGAAATATCGGATTTGTGTTTTGCTGAGAATTTTTGTTAAATGCTCAGAAGTTTTGTGGTGATGTTGATTTTTTGTGTTAAATCAAAAAATTATTTAAACTCAATAACTTTTGTATAAATGCTCAGCAGTTTACTGATTATACGAGAAATGCTCAGGAAGTTTACTGATTATACGAGAAACGCTCAGCAAGTTATTGAGCATGCCCAATACCCCATGCTCAGAAATATTTTTTACGCTTAAAACTATTTTCCACGATTAGAACTATTTTTACGCTTAGAACTATTTTCCACGCTCAGAACTATTTTTCAGACTCAGAACTTTTTTCCAGACTCAAACTTTTTTCCACGCTCAGAACTTTTTCCGGCGGTGGCCAGTGGTGGTCGGCAGTGATCGGTGGTTGTGGTCGGAGCTGGAAATTATTTGATAATTAATGAAGAAGGAGAGAGAAAAATGATAAAGGAGGAGAGAGATTAATGGTAATGGAGGAGAGAGTGTAATGGTAGTGGAGGAGAGAGAAATCTATTTTTTTTCTTATATACACTATAAGGGTAGTTATGACATTGAACATCTATTGGCCTCTAAGTAGGAGAGAGGAATCACTTGCTTCCTATATGGCACATTGATTCCCCTTAAGTCTCCTTGGGTAATTGACCCAAAATATATACGCTTCGCCTTTTATATTCTTAGGTTAATCACAACTAGAATACCTATGTTTATGGAAAGGATTCAAACCCTATACCTCTTGCTTTACCCTTTTACCCACTTTAATAGTCATCCCTTTATAGCACGACTTGCTTCTAAATCCTCCTTTTCTTTTCTTGCCACTAATCATTTTCCCAATTCCTTATACATATAATGTATATTCGTATAGGTATATTTAGTAAGAGTAAAATATAGATAGATAATATATATATCATTCAGTAAAGGTAATATAAAAATTATTAGTTAAATAAAAGTATATATATAAAAAATAAATTAGAGGGGTTCATATAGAGATAGAAAATTATCGTTATTCTGGTCAGAAGAACGATATTTAAGGTGAGAGATTTAAATAATGTCTAATATAAAGATTGTTAGACCTATTTTAAATTATGTAGTAATATATTTAATTCGATAATTTATACTCTTTGTGTTCTTATTTATCTGAATTATATTACATTGTTATCATATGATTAATTGTATATTTGGGATAGCACGACCTACTTTGCAGTCTATCCATTAATTGTTATTTGCTATCATTCTTGAGGCGACCTACTTAGTCGTCCTCATATTTGATATCGCTATCGATCGATCGCACAACAAGATACAATCGTGTTGCACTGGGTGGCAGTGGACTTGCGAAGGTTAACACGGCTATCATGATCTGTCCCACCTGGCACATGTGACAGAGTTCCTTGTCCAGTGGGTCGTAGGTTCGGTGTACCCGGGGTATTACTAGTGGGAGTGATAAGGGATCAAGTGTTGCGGTGGAATTCATAAGGGCAAGACAATAGTATTCTTTGCAACGTGATTATCACTTGCTTGTGTACATATTTTATTGGATTATATGGACTGCATAGTTGGATATATATACTTATCTGATTTATCGCTTTGTGAATGTTTAATTTATATTTTTGACCTGTATTAGTTCAATGACAACATATTTAGTATAATTACTGCCCTTAGGTTAAAGTATACATATGAACATTATTTATTCTCTCATCGAGTCAGTGGTAGATCACACCCCTTTCCTCCACCCTTTCAGGTAGGAGTTGCCTTAAGTATTTGGGTAGTGGTCAGTAGCATAGGAGTAGGTTGCAGAGCAAGAGTAGATATTTGTATTTCTTTAACTTTAACCAATGTAATGTAATAGATAGTTATTTATTTTAATAAAATATACATTTACTTATAAAAATTATATAGAGTAGTCGCGTTTTTTTAGGCGTGATAGTTACCGTAGAAAACGTGTCTCGAATCCAACATGTAACATATGAAATCAGGACGCCAAAAAAGTAGAGCATGCTTTCTTCAATGCACAAGAGGCTTATGGGTTGTCTTACCTACCTCAACAAAGACACTGCTTATAGAGGAATCATGGTTTGATAGACGACTCTTAGCCATCAATACTCAATACACGAAAGTAAGCTGACCTAAAAACTAAATTATACCAAAATTAACCTATTCAATTTGGATAGCTTGGGCAACAAGAATTATATGCCTAACGTAAACACGTCCCTAGGTCGTAGTAATGTTTTGGTATCTTTTTAATTGCATGTTGATTAATTAATTTGATCTTGTTATGCATATCACAATTGACCTTTCTTTTGGGTAGGCCTAGGTTACATACAGTTCTTGATAATTTATATGTATGGTCTCCTGCTATGTAGGACAAGATCTAGATACAAACGCGGTGTGGTCCTCATGGAGTATTAACATTTACCATTAGAAGGAATGATGAGGAGGTACTGGCATGTTGGCATACATGTCAAGCATATCGTAATGGGTAAAGACCACCCGTGTCCCTCTAACTTTCACAAAAATGCACTAGCGGTACCCGATCTTTAAAATGTCGCAAAATGGCCCATTACATTAATTTTTCGTGCCACCGCTAGCCCTTTTTTACCAAATTCTATCAGCTGACCGTTCGTAAACGCTGCTTGGCGCCACCTCAGCGCCACGTACCCACTACCTCAGCATGACGTCATCCTCATTTGCACCAGTTTTTTACGTGATAGGGGCAGTTATGTAATTTATCATCAATACATTTACTTACCATAACCCATTACGAAACACAAACACATTAACACTTTCAATCCGACACATTAAATCACACACATTTACCCACTAAAACACACACTTCACCATGTTCTTGGTGTTTTTCAATTTGAGGAGAATTTTTTTTGCATCAACTGCAAATTCTGTGGAATATAATAGTTCTAAAATTGCTACCTACACTCTTTACTGAGCTTAAACACAAGCCATTAACTCCCTTGTAACGGCCATTTTGAGCAAAATTTTCACCGAATCAGGTAATTGTTATTGTGATCCATTTCAGTTAGTCTAGTAGTTTAGTAGTTAAGTGTTATTTTTATAGTTATTTTGATTAAGTAATACGAATTTCACAACACATACTTATTATTTTCAGTTGTAGAATCCGAGAAGGTTAATTTCGACGACGAAAATAATGGCTCCGATGACTCATATGACAATAGTGGTAACAATTTGCAAGATGATGAAGATGGTATCCTATATGAGAATACTATCAACCTTGGCACTGAGTGTGTGGGTATTGGTAGTTCGCCATCAAGGAATGTGAATGGGTTGGACATACTGATTTCTAAAGTCCTCCGTGAATGCGATGATGATGAGGTTAACGAGGGCTCTTTTTTCGAGTCGGAGGAATTGGTTAGCTTGGATGATTAGCTTATGAGAAGGATGTTCAAGGTTCGAGTGATCAAACTAAGAAGCTTTCCAGGAAAAGATTTAATGTTAGTGTGGAAATGGATGACCCTAAGTTTAAGGTTGGAATGATATTTACAAATGGGGTTGAACTGAAAGAAGCGGTGAAATTAAAGACAATTGTTTAAGTAAGGAATGTTTGGGTTTCTTGTAGTGAATGAAAGAATTAGAACGAAGTGTAGGGGAAAGAATTGCGAGTGGCTTATTTATGCCACATTATGTGATAGAGGGTGTTTTTAGATTAGGAATTTGAACCAAGTACAAACATGTAGATGTGCTTTGATTCATAGACATGTGAACTCCATTGTTCTGTCCAAGAGATATGCTCATCAATCGAGGTGAACTCAGAATGTAAGATTTGAAATTTTAAGAACAGGTGATGCATGATCTTCATGTTAACATAAGTAGGAGGCAAGCATACCAGACAATTAAATAGGGCAAGTCGTTAGAAGATGTGCACTACTTAGATCAATATAGCTTGCTAAACAACTGTTGTGCAAAACTAATAAGGCCAAACCCTGGATCACCTATTTTATTAGAGATAGATAAAGATGAAATTACAGGTGAACATAGGTTTTTGAGGTTTTATTGTTTGTTGAAACCACTTAAAGGGGGGGGGGGTTAAAGAAGGATATAGAAAGGTAGTCGGATTGCATGATTGTCACATGAAAGGTCCTCATCCAGGAGTTATCTTGATGGCAGTTGGGATGGATTCTAACAATTACACTGGTCCATTTTGTTATAGTTTGGTGGAAACAGAAAAATTAACACATAGAGATGGTTTGTTAGCCTCTTGGTAGAAGATCTTGAGATAAATGATCCTGAAATATGGATATTTTTACCGACAAGCGAAAGGTAAACCTCCAAATGATGCATTTTGTTATTTCTTTTATTGAGTCTATGTTTTTTGAATCTATAATAATGTCCTACTTTTATTGACACAAGGTTTAGATATAGCAGTAGATGAGATGTTGCCCAACATTGAACATAGGTATATATATATACACATACATACATACATACATACATACATACATACATACATACATACAACATACATACATACAATATATATATATATATATATATGTGTGTGTGTGTGTGATGTGTGTGTGTGTGTGTGTGTTCAATGTTGGGCAACATCTCATCTACAGCATACTGAGATAGGTAAATTTGTTTTCTATATACAGGGTCTTATAAAGAAATTTTTGCACAGGGTCATATAAAGAGATTTTGCATAGCATAAACCTGACACAGGTGCAATTTACAATTTAGAAACGATGTAAGCCGGTTGAATTTATCTAGGGTTTTTATTGAATTAAAATAAATGGACTTTTACCAGGTTGTTGATTGTCGAGAGTTAAAAAAAAGATTGGCTGACTTACCTTATTAACTAAAAATTAAACCTTAATGTGGGTTTCTCGAGTGGGGAAGGTTCCCGAACGCCGACGGTTTTCATGTGCAGGCTAGCGGCTTGGTGGAAAGGTGAATGTGACGATGGTGGAGAATGGTCCCCCGAGCGGCGCCGGTTTCACAGACCGAAGGCGAAAGTGATCGAAGGCAAAGGTGGAATGGTGTGGGTAACAATGACGGTGGTGACGGTTTAAGGTTTGTGAGTGGAAAAGGGTAAGCGAAAGAGAAGGAAGTGTGTGGGAAACAAAAAATGAATGGAAAGAAAAAGGGATATCGGTTTTGTTATTCTTTGTACTTCTATTTTTACTATAATTAATTCTGATGGTAATTGTATGTATAAGATATTTTATTATTAATAAAAAGATAAATTATTAATGGTATTAATGATAAGTGGGGCCTGAAATGATCCTGGCCACCTGGTGTCGACTAGGGCGTGATAAAAATACGATAATAAAATATGCAACTAACGCCCTAGCCTAAACATGTTACTCACTGCAAGTATCACAGATTGTATGCAAGTTTTAATGATAAGTAGAATTCGTTCCTAAGAGACTACGAAAGTTAGGAGAACTCATGCAAATATAAAGTGCAAATAAAAGAAACTAGAATAATAATACGCTGAAAATAAAAGACTTGGAAAATTTGTTTTGTTTTTCAGACTCTAATTGACTAAATAAAATAAAGACATGACATTAAATAAAATAGATAGAAGTTTATGATAGTTTAGCTTGCGAACTAGCAAGTAATCCCTACTAGCCTTGTTCTATATATATTACCTAAGGGAGAATAGTGTGATATACGAAAGCTGGGATTCTAAATTCCTCCAAACCCCCTTTCAGGTAGACTTAGGAAGCTCAAAACTTGGTGGTTAAATTAAACCCTAATGACTATCCAGTTAGGCAAGCCCTTTCTGATCACTACCGCACACTAGACGACTATGTGATGTTTTCTATAATTGAATCCCCCTTCCGGATGTTAACTCAATTACTAAGGCAATCCTTTACGTGTGCATTGCAAAAACTACAAACATTAGTTCAAAGCACATAATACAAAGCTATCACTACTAAATTTTCAATTAAATATAAAAGGACATCCCAAATTAAATAATATATAAAACAAGTCTAGGGTTCATACCCATATGCTAATCTCAAGCTAAATAAATTTAGTCATAAGAGAGAAATAAGAATACATAATTACAAACAGGTAGGGTTGGAGCGGCATGAACAACTTCCAAGCTCCTTCTTCTCTTCTTCTCTCCTTCTATCTTGATCTAGGCCTCTTCTTGGTCCTTAGATGATTAGGGACTGGCCAAGGATGATTTTCTAATGATAAGAGGGTGTATTTATATGGTTTTCCAAACCCTAGTTTGGATTCTTGGAGTAGAGATTCCAAATCAAATTTGTTTCCTAAAATATAGGAGAAGGGAAAAACTGATGTTGTCTTGTTTTGGTCGTAACTCTTTCCTTATTGCTCCGATTTTCGCCTACTTTATATCGAAATGACCGCGTCAAAAGGATATACACTTTTATTCCAATCGTTCCTCCAGATACCTAGACAATTTTGAGTTGTATTAACTTTAGTGAATGTGGCTGCAAAATTTCAGATTTACTTTAGTTGACAACTTTTCTTTCCTATTTTATCTCTATCTCAAATTTCCATCCATATCTTCTTTCCTTATCTCTTTAGAATTGATATGGCATCTAATTAATTTCTATATATTTTTAAATCTTCACATTAACACACAAATTAAACCAACTATGCTCTAAAAATAACAATTCATCAAATCAAGACAAAAAATAGAAAAATATAAAAATATAAAAATATAAATAAAAATATATTATTAAATGCTCAAATACACCTAAAAGGGTGTCTCCAACCTATATTAAGTCATAACAAATAGAGATACATCACCACCACTTATGTTAGGGCTAGAAACAATCCTAGCCACCACTTATGTTGAAAAGCTTGTTATATAATATGTGTACCTTATAACCTATATCACTGCGAGAAACAATATATATATATATATATATATATATATATATATATATATAAAAGTAAAAAAATGGCATTTAAAGAATAAAATTAACTAAAATAATAATGATATAATTTATTAAATATATTCTAATAATGAGGCATGATTCGATTAGTAGTAAAAAAAAATTAAAAAAAGTCTCAATTTAACTTAAATTCAGTTTAAATCAAAGAAATATTAACTCATTAAATCCTACAACCCAACTATCTACCCCTATCAGGTCCAACGCTTGATTTTTCCTTTAGCAGGTCCAGCAAATTTTATAATATTCCACCATTACCCTTCACCATAATCAAATAATATCAAATCTTTCCATGATTATCGCAATTAACTAATTCCATTTAGGTAGCATATCTCTTAATGGCATCCAGCCCGATTTCTTCTCTTCCAATCAACCATTTCTTCCAATCTACCCGAAGCCAAGCCGCCCTTCTCCACCTTCTGCACTGTGAAATAACTCTGGCGAATAAGCTGCACTCCGGTGAATGAGTTGCACTGTCGCTGGTGGTCCTTCGTTGCAGTGGTGCATTGAGCAAGACGTAGTGAGGTTACTGGTGGTCCTTCGTTGCAGTGGTGCTCCCTTTTTGTGCTCGCCGGAAAGACTGATGCTGCATCCGATGGTGCTCGATCTGTTCATGGTTCTTCTTCTGTTCGTGAATGGCGGATTGTTGCAGATTTTTTTTGTGCTCGCCGGAAAGAATGCTGCTGCATCCGATGGTGCTCGATCTGTTCATGGTTCTTCTTATGTTCGTGAATGGCGGATTGCTGCAAATTGTTTTTTTATGCTCGTCGGAAAGACTGCTGCTGCAGTTTTTACATAAGTAACTTATATACACCATCACTCTTAACGCACAAACCATCAAAATAACAAAGGTAACCCACCCACTTTAACTCGACAAAAGCGTAACCCATCAATTTGCTCGAACACGCCATCAAAATTATAAACATTACCCACCATCAATTTGTTTCGTGTATTATCATTTTTAAAGACAACCCATCACAAAAACAAACATTACCCACCCCCGTTTTTATTACCCAATACTGAATATTTGTGCAACTAAAATCTAATTAATTGGTTACTAATTTTTGACTAATTGCATAGAATCAGGGAAATTTGTTTTGGTAACTAAATTCTAATTAATGGGTTACTAATTTTTGACAAATTGCATGGAATCGGGGAAATTTGTTTTGGTAACTAAATTCTAATTAATGGGTTTCTAAGGACAGGATAGTCATTTGAGGTGGATTGGACCTGATGGGCAATCAACCATTCTCTTCGTGGACTATCTAAATCAATAACCCTAAATCAAATCGTGCCATATCATTGGTTATATGATTTTTAGTGGTTAAGTTAAATTATTAAGCAAACATCATTTATTAAACCTTAATGTAAATATTTTTAAGTTAATGTATCCTAGCATAATTTCATATATTCTTATTCTATAAATAAGGGATAATATACAAAAATTATAAACTGCTACCAGACTTCTAAAGATATGTACTATAAATATAATGTTTAGTAAGAGAATGTTGGGAGAACAAATACAATAAAAAATAAAAACATGAAATATGGTCTACCTTATCATACAATCTATGGTTCCATTTTTTGAAACTAATCGTATAATATTCCTTAATAAAATAATCTTACATTGATATAGGGATTAGATCACATCTAAAAAGAACCAAAAATATTCAAACTCGAAGTTAATTTGCACTAATATTTTCTTTTTCGAAAATTGTACTGTACTTTCCTATACTATTCCATTAACACACATGCGCGTATACAAATTATAAAGGACATATCACATTTGAATCAAATTATACGAATCACATTGTGTCATGAATGACATATAATATTTAAATCAGATTGAGAAAAAACCTATGTTGTAGATCTCGCCGCCTAGGCGTCAACTCCCCCTCAACCGTTTACGCCTAGTTAAAATTCTAGGCATTTTTTCCTAGCGCCTTAGTCACCGTGGAATAGGCGCTGATTAATGGCAAAAAATGGCCGCCTAGGCGCCGATTAATGGCAGAACATGCTCGTATAGGCATTCTTGTTATTTTTCTTATTCTCGAGAATTCTTTAGTTGATATTATAACTCAATTGTTAGTATTTTTATATTTACTATAGTGTTGTTAGATGAAACTTATGACTTAAATAGTTCAAATTGCTATAATTACTACATATATATTACTAATTTATACAAAATTACACACCGAAATTCAAAACAGTATAATTCCACCTAGGCCCTGTGTAATCCCGCGTAGGCGCTAGGCCCTAGTCGTCTGCCTAGGCTGCAAAACTGAGATCTACAACATAGGAAAAAACACAAATGAGCTACATATAGCACTATAAGTCCCTATAACACACACACAGATCACATATCACATTATAGGGACTTATATTGTAATCATCTCGAAAGTAATTCAAAACACATAATCAGGATAGTACAACTAACTCAAAGACATAATACTAATATGATAAATAATTTCTTCAAGAAATATTGATTCAACAACTTGAACTTGAAGTTAACTTTCCTATCTTATGCAAAAATTGTACTGCACTTCCCTAACTATGCAAGATTGTACTATTTAACCCTTGAATATGTGACGCACTACACATTTCAAAGCACTATAAGTCCCTATATTATATGAAAATTGCATGGTAGAAAATAAAAAAAGTAAACAAATTTCATTAAATCAAACAAATTCAAACAAATTTCAGTAAATCAAACAGATTCAAACACATTTCAACTGCGTGTATACAATTTCTCTATTTTGAAATGGAAACAAATAAAAATTAATTTGATGAGTAGCAATTCGTATAGATATTTCATAAACTTGACACAAATAAATAAAAAAATTCAAACAAATATCAACCAATCAACAAAATCCAATCAATTGAACAAATTTAAACAAATGGCAGCTGCGTTTATCAGTGTGTGAGTGTGTAAGTGTGTGAGTAACAGAGCTGAAGAGAGGATAACACAATAAATTACAAATCACATAAAAAGAATCGAGGAGAGAATATACCTTTGTGTTTGGATCTTTCTATTTGATAAAGGAGCTAGGCGTGAGCTAGGCATTGGAGCTCATCTTCAATTTTGGAGTTAGGCATTACAACTCCTCTTCAATTTCGGAGGTAGGTGTTGGAGTTCTTTAATTTCGGAGATACGGTGCCGGTGAAGGTAGAAGAATGAAATGAGAAAACGAAATACAGGTGATGAGGCGACGGATACTGAGGTGAGGTATGCCGAAGATGAGGTTAGTTGGTGAAGGTGAAGGTAAACAAAACAGAACAAAACGGTGAAGAGAGTTTGAGTGCAAGGTATGCCGGAGATGAGGTGGTAGAGGTGAGGTGGTGGAGATCAAGTGGTGTCGACGATGAGTGTAGGTTTAGATGTAGATGAGGTAGATAAAACAAAAACAAAAAGGAAAAGGAATTGTGTGCGATGTGGGGTGAGTTGAGGCGACGACGACTGAGGCAGATGAATTGAGGTGAAGGGCGATGATGGTGAAGGAGAAACAAAAGAGAAAATTAATTGGGTTGTATGCGTCTGTTTCTAGATGAAACAAATGATAAAGGAAAATTTGAACAAAAAAAAGATAAAGGAAAACGAATAATGATGTGGAGCAACAGAGAGAGAGAGAGAGAGAGAGAGAGAGAGAGAGAGAGAGAGTATTAGTGGAATGAGTTGCGTGATTAATTTTTTTGTTTGTGCCAACTTATATATATAGTAGGGTATATTTGGCTTTTGTAATTTTTTAAGTATTGGAACGATCTCAATCTTTTCTCATGACATATTTGTATTACATAAACACACAATTCAATATTTTGTGTAATATAGTAATGCACAAAATTACATATTTTATTTTAGTCCAACCATTTTATGTCTGTGATTTTATGTATCACAGAAACACACAAACTGATTGTTTTGTGTAATGATGTAATACACAAAAATTAAAAATGTCTCTTCTAGTTTTACTACTAAACTTATCCACTTTGTTAGTTTTCATATACACCATTCACTTTATTCTCACTTTTTTGTTATAAACCTTTTAAATTCGGTCCTTCTGTAATTTTATGTATTTAAGTAAAACATAAAACTCTGTTTTGTGCCTATAACACAAAAGGGCATGCACCATCATTTATTATAAATAGAGTTTTGTGTATTACAAAAACACACAAGCTCACAATTTCTCTTTCGTTTCATCCCTTTTGTGTTTGTGATTTTGGATATTTTTATAATACACAAAATCACATAAACGACAAAACTATGTTTTAGTTTTTAGGGTTTTTAGGATTTAGTGTTTAGGTTTTTTAGTGTTTAAGGTTGGCGGCTAGTGTTTAAAGTTTGGGGTTTTTATGGTTTAAGGTTTCTAGTGTTTACGGTTAAGGGTTTATGGTTTTGAGTGTTTAGGGTATCCGACGCTAAAGTAACAAGCCCCATCATATTAATTATTTTTCCTCCTTTATCTACTATTTTGTATGTTCTAGTAATACACATAAATAAGTTTTGTGTATTCCTGTAACAT
Organism: Nemophila menziesii; assembly: GCA_029959085.1. Lineage (NCBI taxonomy): Eukaryota > Viridiplantae > Streptophyta > Magnoliopsida > Boraginales > Hydrophyllaceae > Nemophila > Nemophila menziesii. Next base: position 38,038,610 of record JARWIR010000004.1, on the reverse strand, counting down.
ACAAAATTGCAGACCCCATCATATCAGTTGTGTATTACTGGATGACACCAAATCATAGACCCCGTCATATTAGTCTCTTTTCTCATTTTTCTGTGATTTTGTGTGCTACAAAAACATACAAAACTACTGGTTTTGTAAATCTATATACACAAATCCGAGCTCATACTTATTTTATATCAAACATTTTTTTACCTTTTTTACGCTCATGAACATATTTTTGTTGTTTATTTTAGTCACTTTTTTACCATCTTGTTGTGTTTCTTTCCATTATATCCCAATGCTATGATCTTGGGTGTTCCATTTATACACAATATTTATTTTGTGTATTACTGTAGCATACAAAACTACATTCTCAATTTCAACCCTTTGTTTTTATTTTATTTTACGTGCTATAGCTATACACAAAATTATATTAAGTCATTTTTCTTTTTGTCGGTGATTTTGTATGTTATAGTAATACACAAAAGTCAATTTTTGTCGTAGTGGAACTCAAAAAATGAAAACTCTCATCATACTAGTCTTTTTTTCCTTTTATGTGATTTAGTATGTTACAAGAATACACAAAATTCAGTTTTATTTAATATTGGAACACACAAATTCACAAAACTCTTTTCAATCTATAATACTCTCTCTCTCTCTCTCTCTCTCTCTCTCTCTCTAAACATCACATTTCACGGTTCCTCCATGCAACTATTCCTTTATCTTTATCTTATTTTTTTATGTTGGAGTATAAATCTCCCATAATATGTTCTTCGCCTTCTTCTAATAGTTTGAACTTTTAGTTGACTTGGCAAGTTAACATGGTATCAGAGCTCTAGGTACTTGAGGTCCTTGGTTTGAGTTTCTCCACCGCCACCCACCTCGAAATCTCCACGCGCATTGCTTAGATCGATCCATATCTCCACGGGCATTGCTTAGATCGATCCATTTCTCCACGCGTGTTACTTAGATCGGTCCATCTCCTCTACTAAGCCTGCACGTGAGTTTCTCCACTGCCACCCACCTCGATATCTCCATCTGTATTACTTAGATCGATCCATCTCCTCTACTAATCCTGCACGCGAGGAGCTTGTTAGAACTTTTAGTTGAATGACAAGTTAACATTTTGTTTGAATTTACCTTTATCATTTTGTTTCATCTAGAAACAGACGCACACAACACAAATAATTGTCTATTTCTCCTTCACCGTCACCGCTCTTCACCTCAATTCCTCCACCTCAGTTGTCGTCGCCTCAATTGACCCTGCATCGCACATAATTCCTTTTCCTTTTCGTTTCCGTTTCATCTACATCCAACCTTACCTTTGAAATCAACACCAACTGTCGACACCCTTGATTTAAGCCTCACCTGATCTCCACCGCCTAACTTCTACCGCCTCAACTCTGGCATTACCTCGCACTCAAACTCTCTTCACCGTTTCGTTTAACTTCACTTTCACCGGCTAGCCTCATCTTTGGTATACCTCGCCTTAGTCTTTGTCGCCTCATCATCGGCATTTTGTTTCCTTATTCCATTCATCTTCGGCATAATGTTTTGAATTTAAAATTCATGTTTTTTAAAATATTGGTATGTTGTATTTCTTTTAGGGTATGTTTGGATTAAAGAGGGATAGTATAGTAAAGGATAAGAAAGGGAAGTTTAGTAAAGGATTGGAAATGAGAGTATTAAATCTTGTTTGGATTAGATAAAAATAGAAGGAAGAATTTTATTAAAGGATTACATATTTAGTGTTTGGATTAGAAGAATAATGAAAGGAAGGGATTCTTTTTATAGCTAAATGACTTTTATACCCTTAGTAATATATCTTATATATAAACAATAGGGATAATTTAGACATTATGACATAATAAAAGAATTTATACCTTCTAATGACATCGAATTGGAAGGATTGAACATATAATATTATAAGGGATTTAGAATAATCCTTTAATAAACGTTCCTCTCTAATTATTTCTAATCCAACAAGGGAGAGGATTGTTATTATCCTTCAATTTAATCCAATCTCTTCCAATCCCCCAATCCAAACAAACCCTTAAATATTAATAAAAAAACCTACATGGAGTTTACATGTGAAGTGTTGGTTTTTTTTTTTTTTTTCAAACCTTACTTAAATAAAAAACAGTTATTACAAAAGTTAACCAATTCCCAAAGGAACAGTTTCAGCCTTAATTATCTCGACTAGCCTACTCGGGTACGTGTCTAGACACAAGCTTCGCATGTTGCCACTAAGCTTATGCTTGGCTACCCCGTCAGCTAGCTTATTCCTACTACGATTAATCCATCGAAATATAGGGTTACAATTCTCGGAAACTAAATAAATACTCTTAATAATATTACAAATAATGGGAGAAATAATAGGTAGCCTATTTTTTAAGGGGTGCATAACTTGGAGACAGTCATTCTCGATAATCACACTTTGAGGAGCATAATCTCGAGCTAAAAGACAAGCTTTTAAAATCCCCATTTCTTCTGCTTCCTTCGAACTTTCAGCTACATTTTCCCATGCTTTGCAAATCATGTTGATCCCTGGAAACACAAGAGATAGCACATTTATTAATATTAATTGATGCATCGCAATTTATCTTAATACTGTCTTTAGGTGGAGGAATCCACTTCATATCTTTCTTATTATTTTCCAAGCTTATACTTACCTCGCTATTATCGTTTGAATTCGCATTTGTATTAGTTTTATTCTTCTTATTTATATTGTTTATATTATCCTTCAGTATTCTTATTACATCACTAGGATAGTTTGTGTTTGATACTCTTCCCATTCTTTTCTCGCATTTGTTAATATTCTCAAAGGGTCAATTTTCTATTCTTGTATTTTTATAAGCGCATATTTCTTTCCAAATGTGCCAAAGAATAGTGTAGACCTGTTCAATCATAAATTTGTTACTAAGTTTTGCCTCCTTCACTTTACTAGTTAAACTTGCCATCCACAAATCTATTTTAGAAGTAGATTGGTTGCAAGTTAACATATTGAAGGGGGAAACGAACCAAATAGCTCTAACCCACTCACAATTTAGCAACATATATTCTATGTTTTCCGTTTCTTTATTACATATATCACATATAGACGTTGGTATTACTTTTCGTTTGTACACATTCTCATTGGTAGAAAGAAGGTTTTTAACAACTTTCCACATAATGTTTTTTTATTTTTGGGGTCACTTTTAAACTCCAAATTAGTTTCCACACAGAGGCATCAACTGTGTGAGATGAAGTAGCTTGGTTTTTGCTACTTTTATTCTCATTTTCCTCTTTTCTATCTTTAATATTTGATAGTACTTTTTAACCGAGAAGTTTCCATCTTTATCATGGATCCAATAAGGAAAATCCTTACCTCTTGATAGAGGTAGAAGAGTATTAAAAATGGAGGTTGACACCTCTTCAAAATAAGCACTTCTTATAAGTTCTATGTTCCATTTTCTCTCATTGCTAACAATAAGGTCATTAACTTTTTCAATATCTTTCCTATTAGGTTTAATAATCTCATCATATCCATTTATCCACTTATCAGTGTGGATATTAATAGAATAACCATTTCCAATTTTCCATTTTATATCTTCTTTTATAATATTTCTTCCACTTATTAAGCTTCTCTAGCCCCAAGAAGGTTTACTACCAATTTTAGCTTCCATAAAAGATTCAAGAGGGAAATACTTTCCTTTTAGAACCTTATATAAAAGAGTATTACTATTGTTACATAAATTCCAGGCTTGTTTACCAAGCAGAGCCAAATTCATAAGATAAAGGTCTCGAAAACGCAGTCTTCCACTACTTTTACTTTTAGTAATTGAGTCCCAATTACCCCAATGAATTTTGTTATTACCATTACTACCCCACCAAAAATTCGCAATCTGAGAGGATATTAGATCACATATTCTTTTGGGGATAATATACGAGGACATGTAATAATTAGGAAAGCTTTGCAAAACTAATTTTATTAAAATTTCTTTACGTGCTAAAGTAAGATATAAGTTCTTCAAAATCTCAATTCTTTTTAAAGTTCTTTCAACTAAAATATTGAGGTCTTTGATTTTAGATCTTCCCCATTCTGTAGGTAAACCCATATAGTTACCTAAATGATTAGTAATTGGCATATTTAATTTACTTGCTAATACCTTCTGAATAAAGTCAGGAGTATTTGGGCTAAATATAACTCCACATTTATTCAAATTAAGTTTCATACATGTAGCATAGCTATACTTATTAATTACATCATTAAATCCTTCAATTTCTTCCATATTAGCTTTCATAAAAAAATATACTATCATTAGCGAAAAGTAAGTGAGTTACTATAGGAGCCATTCTTGCAATTTTTATACCGTTCATAATATTTTCCTCTTGTTTATTAGCTATCAAGATAGATAACATTTGAGTTACTATACAAAAAAGGAAAGGCGATAAGGGGTCACCTTGTCGCAATCCTCTTTGAGGATTATCAATTTTAATAGGGGCACCATTTAATAAGTAGGAATATGTGACTGAGGTTACACACCTCATAATTTTACTAATCCACTCTACACTAAAACCCATTCTTTTCATAATTTCTTCCAAAAAATCCCATTTGACATTCTCATAAACCTTTTGAATATCTGCTTTAACTGTTAACTAATTGGTTTTAGTTATTCTTTGTTCCTTAATATAAGTAATAACTTCATGCGCTACCATCGTATTATCATGTATATACCTTCTAGGTATGAACGTCGATTGATTTTCATCAATAATAGCGTCCATTACCGGTTGCATTCTATTAACAAGCACTTTTGCTATTATTTTGTATGTGAAAATTAGAACAACTAATAGGTCGATTTTTTTTATATTTATAGGGATAGGAATTTTAGGTATAAGGGAGATATAAGTGTGATTTATTTCTTCTAAACTACATCCATTATACCAAAACTCATTAATAAGTTTTATTACATCTCCTTTTATAAATTCCCAATATTTCTTATAAAACATTCCTGGGTACCCATCAGGACCAGGGGCTTTGTTAAGTCAAAATCCATCTATAGCTTTTGTAATTTCCTCTATGCGAAGGGGTGCATTCAAACTAGTATTCATATTGTTATTCACTCTCGAATTTATAAGCTCGACTATAGAGCTAAAGTCTCTTTTACCTATAGTTTTAAAAATATTGTTAAAGCATAAACTAATTTCATCTTGAATATCAGCATAATTATCTATCCAAGTACCATCTTCTTTAGTAATGCGCTCTATTTAATTAATTTTTCTTCTCTCTTTCGTAGCTGCGTGGAAGAAAGAGGTATTTTTGTCACCCTTTTTAAGCCAGGAGACCCTAAACCTATTAGCCCAAAAAATCTTCCTCTTTTTTCCACAAATTTTCAATATCTTTTATAATAGAGTAATATTCATCCCAATTATTAGTATTAGGATCATTATATATTTCTCCCAATTTATTCATTTTGGAATCATATTTTTCCTATTATTATTAAACTTATTCTTACTCCAGTAAGATAATAACCTACCACATTATTTAAATTTATTGTTAAGAGCATTTTTATAAGTGCCATACCTATAATTCTTTGTTTTCCAAACTCTTTTAATAATTTCAAGGCATTCAATTTCCTCAGTTCAGTGATTTTCAAAGTAAAATCTTCTATATTTATTAATATGATTATCTTTCATAGTAAGCATCTGAGGGGAGTGATCAGAGCATACTGCTGGTAATAGGGCAAACCAAGCAGTGGGAAAAGTGATCCCTATTTTTCATTACAAAACCTCCTGTCTATGAGGGTTTTGATCATCTCACCATCACTTCTTTTATTAGTCCAGGAATATTTACAAACTTTTTGAATAATTTCCTCCAGTTTTTGGTGTTTTATGAAACCATTAAATTGTTTCATATTTTTATTATATTTCACATCACCCCCTTTCTTATCAGATTTCGGATGTTGTTAAAATCCCCTATTAAGTCCAATAGGTTCAAGAGTTTCAATAAGTTTCATATTCAAAATCTTTTCCAATTTCTTAACAGAGTTATAAGTATTTTTAATTTTAGATAAGAATAATACATGAGTCTGATATTTTCTAACAATACCAGATAGGTTCTGAACTGTCAAGGATGCGCCAATTCCTTGACAGTTCCAGGCTGTTTGTATCATTGATCTTCATGGGGTTGATTTGGGTCAACCCTGCAAACCTCATTAGTAGCTCACCTTCCTCTTCTCCATCAGAATGATTATCTAATTCACTTATACCCGAAGTGTCCGCCATAACCTCTTTAGCTTCACTTTTCATACTAATTTTACCTTCTTCTTCTTTCTTACTCCTCTTCTCTTTATTCTCCATTCTGTAGTTCCATAAGGTTTTTTGCCTCTTCATATTCGCTTGAGTGACTATATAGTTCCTCATCCTAAGACTTCTTAGCTTAACCGATTGTCTTCCCGATGATTCTTCATAGTCTCTTTTTGTTGCTTTTTTCTTGTTAAATTGTTTCTTAGTACTGCAATTCTTGAAAATATTTTGAGTAATAGATGTGATATTGTTTGTGTTATTAGGTTGAGGTGTAGAGAAAGTATCTGTAACAGATTGAGAGGGGTTGTTAATTTGATAGCCATTGAAAGCGGGGGTGGAAGGTGAGTTAGGGTTCTTTTCAAATTGGGGAAGTTCAGTTGAAATGTTTTGAACTCGATATGATGTATTTGTTTTGTTACTTGGAATTGGAGAATTTGGGCTTTTGTTTGATATTTTTGGAGAGATTATAACGTTTGGGCTTTTAATAATTGTAGTTGGGCTTTTATAAGTTCCGAATTGGATTCCCTCATCATGGGCTGGTGGAGAGTTTAATTTGGACAACATTTGACTTGCCAGCTTGACAAGTCTTCCTTCTTTTTCATTACAAACCGACAAACCCTTTTCTTTCTTTTTCATACCTCTCCCACTACCTCCGTTCGTTCCAGCCTCACCGTCCTTGTTCTTCATAGCACCACTACCACTCTCTTGTCTCTTATGCGTACCTTCCTTTGTACGAAATTCAAAAATAGTATCGTTACTTTTGACGCCGTTACTTTCTCCGTTACTGGGTTCACTCACCATCGTTCTAACCGAGTTGTCTCCTTGAACAATTTGAGGTAAAGATTCTTGTAATTCCATCTCTTGATCTTGAATTTCTTCTGATTTGTTGTTAACACTTATGTTGCCTTTCACTGGTTTGAGTATAAACTTCTAATTGGGCCTCGATTTGAAATCTGTATCCAGGCTCCGATTTTAGGAAATACTTTAGGGTTTTTGCATTTAGATTCTTCGTGACCTAAAATCCCACACCCATAGCATACTTGACCTATATTTTTGTATTTGAACTTTATCCAAGTCAACTTAAATTCGTTTTCCCAGTAATTGATTCCAGCTATTAAAGGATTGTTAATGTCCCAATCAACTCTGATTCTAGTAATTGAAGTCTCATCAATTTCTTATAAAGCTGGTAGCTCAATCGCATGAACTTGCCCAAAATAGCTGATTATTTTTTCTACACAGTTGATTGTTAACAGATTTGCAGGTATACCTGATAATTGCATCCATAGAGTTGTGTTTTTAACTTCTTTTTTATCTCCATTTTCATACTTATTGATTGCGAGATACTTTCCTTGAACAGTCCAAGGCCTTTGGTTCTAGACTTTCTCTTTATCTTCGAATTTCCCGAACTTGATAATATAGGTATTATCACCACATCTTTCAACTTCAGCTTGTTTCTTAAGTTCCCAGTACTTGTTAACATGGTTTTTTATAAAGATATGATTGAACTTTTCTTTGTGTAACAGTTTGACAAGGAGCTTGTGTTCATTAGCTACCATGTATTTTGATGTTTCATCCGGAGTAATTACAAGATGATTGTTTTTTGCGAAAGGATGAGACGTAGAAAGTCATGATGATTTCTATACAGAAAAGTGAGGAGGAGGAGAAGTAAAACAGAGAAAAGAAGGTGTAAAGCAGGGGCGGATGTAGGGGTGGGCTGAGGTGGGCTGCAGCCCACCCCAACTTATCCAGCCCACTATAATTTAACCTGTTTGTTTCTAAAAAATAGATAAAAATGTAACTAAAAAAAATTATAGTATAAAATTAGCCCTCCCTAACTTAAAGTTTAGAAATTGATTCTATCAAATAATAAAATTTAATGACGAAATTGGAACGTAAATACCATTAAATATTCAATTTCTTGGTTTTTTTTTAATTTTTTTTCATAATTTTTTTGTAATTAACTCTTAAATGTTTAAAAAAATTTCATTTGGCCCCCTAAATTTCAAAATTTATTTTATTAGAATTTAAATTATTTTATTTATAGGATTTTTTGTTATTTTATAAGAAAATGTATGTTATTTTGTATAAAAAAAGGAAATTTATCAGATGATTAATTTTAAAAAATAATATCCGGACTTAATATTGCAATCTTTACACAATATAGAGATTTATAGTGCATTTTAGCATTATATAAGGATCTATCTAGCAATTTTTGCATAATATGTAGACTTATCGTGCAAATACGGTAAAATAATTTTTTTCGGGGGCGTTGCCCCCGAACCCCCTTAGCCCCCTAACAAAAATTCCTGGTTCCGCCCCTGGTGTAAAGGAGATGGAAATCTAGTCTTTGAGACGATTTTGTAGACAATAATAATAGATTGTAAAGATTCATCCAAGAAATTAGAGCATTGAATGATGGTTAATTTGTATTTGAGAGGGAATGAGTTTTTTCTTGAGAGCGTTTCTAAATTATGAAAAGGAAAGATAGAGTGAGTCCAAAGTGTTGGTCAATGTTCAAAAAGAAGGGTTAGTCTTTGTACTTACTGTGTTGATTGGTGATTGTGCATTTTTTTCGTCTTTATTCTCTTATTTTTTTCAACTTATTCATTTCAGTTTTGCGGGTATTTGTCTATATGTTATTATTTTTTTTTGGTCGATGTCTACATGTTATCTAATGATATAATTTCCTTACGATCAATCCTTGTCAAAATCTTATTTTTGTCTAGGATTGCATTCTGTCAAAACTTCTACCAGACAATAAATCTATATATTTTTATAAAGTGACTTGATAGTTCTTCTATTAAAATCCAGACACATGAAAAAAAAACTTTTTAATTTATTTTTATTCTACCCTTTTAATTTATTTACTATACTATATTTTATCATTAGTTATAATATGATAAACATACTAATTTAAATTTATAAAATAATGGTATATCATATATATATATATATATATATATATATATATATATATATAAATAATGTAATGTTGCGGATGAAATAAAAAGTTTGTAAATACTCTTAAACATTTGTAAGATGATAATTTTTTTTTTTTAAGATTAAATTGTAAATCTGAAAATCTATAATTTAATTTGGGAATAAGTAAAAAATAAATTACTGTATAAAGGTATCAAAAAAAATAATTGAATAAAAAATATTTACTATTATAAATATAATTATTTTATAATTAGGATAATGTCCATTTAATAAGAATTTTAAATTTTTGTTCTCAGTTGATTTTTTTTTTAATTATTCACCAGTTAAGAAAAATATTTTTTATCTAGTATAATATATACTATAATTATTGTTATTGTTATTTTAATAATTTATATCTAATATTTATTATATAATATTTGTAAAATAATATTTTATTTTTATTTTAAAATCAGGCCACCGCTGCAACCGTCACCACCCCTCCGGGCTGACCACCACCACTATTTCTGACAATCTTTGCCGACCACCGCTATAATACACAAATCCATGTTTTGATTTATTAGTATATATTATTTTTAGTTTCTTGCAAATTAAAAATTATAAACTTAAAAAATTAAAAATGGAAACCTATAAAGCAATTAATTGTATATATAAATACAAGTTTCAAGTTATAGACACATGTAGTGGAAATAATTTAAATAAAATAACTAAAAAGTTATATTGTGTGAATTTTCATAATATAGATTATTAGGTATTTTTATACATGGAGGTGCTATGCAAAATAAGAAACAAAAGAAGTTTATAAATGTATATAAAAACTGGGAGTAATTTATATATTATCTTAGTGAAAAATCTCAATTTTTATACATTAAATTTAAGATTAATAGGTTATTGTATTATATTATTATTGTTTGTATTTTTACAAAAAAATAAATTTATATGTAACTTATAAAAGAAAGAATAAAAAAACTGATTATATAAATTATAAAAGTTATTTTATAATATTACCAATTAAAAAGTATATAATAGTTCTTTTTATTAAGTTATGTTAACAAAGTTAAATGTTAATGTCAAAATGGGAGAATAAATATTACATGAGATGTATTTGAATATTTTACATATATATAAATGTTTGTGGTTAAATTCGATAAGTGTTTTATTACTCTTAAATTGCCTAACTTAATTTTTTTAATGTTTACCTATGATAAATGATGTATTTTGAGACTATATATAGTCTCTAAACACGCTCTAGCTTAATTGTGTCAATTTAATTAAGTCAAAAGTAAGCCAATGGACTATTCTAAATATGAAAAACTTTTAGTCTTGTAAGTAAATCTTCCATAACTTCATTAGTTCAACTCCAAATTGTAACTCATTTCTTCTCACGCGAGCTATGCTCGAAAGGATATCTTGAAATTAGAATCCATGATCAAAACTTTCACCAATTATGAGTTATGCCTTTCAAAAATCGATGGAAATCATTATGCCCTCAATTTCTATTGAATTTTGAATGGATTTCTTGATTCTTTTTGCGACTCACCTTTGAATCTAATATCATCCATGTACTCAGTATATTCCCATTTAACACATAAATTATTTTAAATTTCTCAAAAAATACACAAATTATCTAAGATTAGCTAAAACTTAAAATAATATTAAATAAATAGATAAATCCTACAATTGAATATAAAAAATCAACCTAAATGATATCTCTTAAGTTTCTGAATCTATCAAAGAAAAAGAGAGAAATTATGATCTCATCTAAAGAGATTCTAGTAATAAAATTTCAAAAATAATCATATTAATGTAGAGAAAGCGAACCCCTGTATAAATTTTGTGTTTGCTCTTGCTCTCTTATATACTTTGTGCATGTCTTTGCATAATGTCTCTAAGTGTAGTTTTAGTCAACTTATATAAAGTCCACTAGAAGTCTCTGTCCTTTAGGTTGAATCAAATGTTATGATTATGAGTTATATTTTATAATTCTGTATTTTTCTATTCAAGGGGTTTCACATACCTTTCTATTATTGCTTTATGAACCGTCTAAGTTGTAGATTGTAGACAACTTTAACTATCGGTATATAAACTTATATATATTTGATTTTATTTTATCATTTTATACAGCAAGCTATATGTTTTTCATATCTCATGCTCACCATATCCTAAATTGGAAGCGCCATTATAATCACTACATACTTGATACTCGAAATGTTATCAAATTGTTCTCAAAAATTCTAACACACTTGTTTGTCGCAAAGATTGAACTTTTTTTGTCCAACTATATATAATATAATTTATTTTACTCAAATGTTCCGCAATTCTTATCCAACAAGCATGAAAATCATAAAATTATGATATATAAGCATTCAAAGACACTAAATGACCAGCAACCCCCTAGTCTAAATAAAGCCACCAAAATAGCGCTTCAAATTTATTAACAACAGTAATTATGGATATATAAAGGACCCTAAATTTTTTATGAGTAATTATATATATCATTCAAATGTCATTCAATGATATACGTGAATTGGTTGGTTACAAATCTTTAATTAGATAAAAAGATAAATAGATTAAAGATTTATAACTAATCAATTCATGCCACATCTGTGATATAATTTTGGACGGTATATATCATTACTCTTTTTTTATTTTAATCTTCTTATTTTATGCTTACTTGCTCTACAACTGGCATTAAATGTTCCACAATGACTTTGATCAACACCACTTGAATTTTTGCTTCAAAGAAGTTTAGTTTCCATTAAGATGCTAACCCAAAAATTCGTTAACTCTTCATCAATGTTGTTAGCTGCCTGCTTAGATGGATCTTGAGATTTATCTTCAAAACCCACCTCTTTCACTTTTGTGGCCGGATGATTAATCTTCGTTCCCGAATTGAAAATACTTTTAGACGAACTAACCTTAGTAAGTTGTAAATCGTTAATCTCTAACGATTGTTCACCAGGGGAGTAAGATTCAGTGATATAATCTATTTCAGTTGACCACATGGAATTATCTGAATCTGCAGTATCTTCTGCACCATAGCTTAAAGACAAACTTTCTTGTTTTTCAGCTACATCAGTACTCTTTTGTTCAAGTCTAGGTCGTTTAAATACAGTTTTTCCATTCATCTTCCTCGTATGGGTATGCCAGAAATTCTTGATCTCATTATCTGTTCTCCCAGGTAAGTGTGCTGCGATTTCTGACCATCTACAAAAGATATAAGTGAGAAAATGTCATCAATTCAAAATTCAGACTTCACATACACGATATGAAAGTCTACTTACTTATTTCCTAACGATTTATGCAACTTAAGAATAGTTTCTATCTCATCAACAGTGAGACGTCCTCGCCTGAGATCTGGTCTAAGATAATTCATCCATCGTAGTCTGCAACTTTTTGAAGATCTTGCAAGTCCTGCATGCATATATAGTATTATTCATATATTGTATAATTTCTTAGTATTATTTAAGCTATACAAATTGTAAGTTACAAGTTGAGACCAGGGAATCGAACAAACCTGCAGCTTTAGACATTACAGTCCAATTCTTGATGCCATAGCTTTTGATGTAATAAATTAACCTTTGATCTTCTTCGGGAGTCCAAGCTCCTCTTTTTAACTGTATGTTGTCATTTAGCAGCTTCATTTAGAGTTTATTTGCAGTGTATTATTTTTTAACCTGATCGATGACATGCAATAATATTACTATATATAGGAATAAAGATGACAAGCAAACCGCGTATCATAATGAGGGCCTTACGTACATTGACCATAGCGTTTTTGACAAAAAGAAAAGAAAAAAGTAATAATATGTACCATCTAAAATCATATCACTCAAAGACTACTCAATGAAAGTAGAGTGAATAGGTTGATTACAAATCTTTGATCTTGATCAAGAAAATAAATTGATTAAAAATTTGTAACCAACCAATTCACGCAATATCATTGGATGGTATTTGGGTGGTATGATTTTAGATGGTATATATAATTACTCAAAAAAAAAAACATTTACCAGAGAGTCCGGGACAAGTGGGCTGTATTAGTTAAGGAAGGGGAACTATTATTAAAAGCCCATAACATACAACTTAACAAAATAAAGCCCACCCACTAACTAATAGTTCTATACTAACTAAAACCAAATAAAAGACCCAAAAGCCCTTCCCTTCCTCTAATACCTAATGTGAACCAACAAAAACAAAACACGAATTGCCCATTAGGGTTTTTTTGAAAATCCATCCCCTCTCTCTACCCTCCCTCTCTCACACTTTCCCACCACTGCCGGCACCTTCTCACCTTCCCACCATCGAGGCCCTCCCTCTCTCACACCTCCACCACTGTCGGCACCTTCCCACTATCGAGGCCCTCCCTCTCTCCCACCTCTACCGCTGCTGCACAGATCCGCGCTCCACCACTGCTGCACACCATCTCCTCCGACGCTTTTTCTTCATCCCGTTAATAGCAACCTTAGCCACCAACAGTCACCGACGAGGACCAGCACTCCGCCGGCACCTTCTTCTCCGTTCCACGCTCACCGCGCCGCTGTTACGCACGGTGTTGCCCTTGGAAAATCGCCATCCTCTCCAGCGCAGCAGATCTGCAGCACCATAACCTCCAGCGCTCCACTAGCGTTTCCAACGTCAACTACTCTATTTCAGATCTCTATTTTTGTTCAGATCTATTTTTTGTTTTGTTTTTTTAATCGACTTAGGGTCCAGATCGAGATGGGTCCAGCCCGTGTTAGCTGCACCATGATTCCATTTCTTTTTTAGTTAGGTCCAGTGTATTAGTTAAAGCCCATTAACAAAAAAAAGTTTGTTAAGGTTCAACCACAATTTTTTTTAAATCCAGCCCAGTTAAAAAAGAAGTTATCCAATAGAGTTTATTATATTGTTATTTGTTTTGTCCAGTCCATTAGGGCCAGCCTTTTGGGTCTAGACATTAGGGACCAGTAGCATTTATTGGACTAGTTTTTAAAAATTAAACCCTAATCTAGTTTGTTAATTTTGCAGGTGAAAATTAAACAGTATTGAAATACTAATTAAACACTACTGTGAAAATTATAAAAGCTTGAGAAATATGTATAAAAAAATTAATGTATGAAAAATAATTCAAAAACATGGACAAAAACGGGTTTGGGTACAGCCTTTTGGGTACACAAATTTCACTGGATTTCATTAGACATGCACTTGGATAAAACCGAAACATTGGACAAGAATTTGGTACATCCCTTAATGTATTTGGACTATTATACGAACAAACACTAACTGCAATTATATAAATATGCTAAAAAAACATAGGTCTGTACCCATAAAAAATGTAGGTACATACCCCCGTGAAGGTATCGAAAAGGTATATCGGGTAAGTTAAGGTAATAAGAACTCAGAAATAAAATTAATAAAAGAATAAAAAAAAGGAATAAAAAAATTAAAAAGGGTAGAAAAGTAAAAAAAAACTAACCAGAAAATTGAATTAAGCTTTAATAAAAGTACTTTCTAACTAGGCTTTAAAACCTATGATTTGTGGAATTTGGGCTCTAATTAATAGAATCCTCGTTAAGGAATGAGATCCGAATTTTACCTAAAACATACTCGGAATATATGTATATATATAAATAGAGAAATAATTTTTTGCCTTTATGCAGTTTAGAAATTTTAAATTAGAAATATTTTTTTTTTACTACTTAAAATTAGAAATATAAAATCTATATATCTTATGAGTATGATATATATCATCCAAAATTATACCACCCAAATGTCACCCAGTTACGTGACACGAAATGGTTGGCTAAAAATCGTTAATTAGATCAAGAAAATAAATAGATTATCGATTTTTAACCAACCAATTCATGCCACGTCATTGAGTGGTACTTGGGTGGTATGATTTTGGATGGTATATATCATTACTCATATCTTTTAACAGTTATATATGATAATAAATAAATGGGGTTTTTTGACTGAAAAGGTTTACAAGATCGATACGGTCGTGGGATCGAATTAAATTTTTTTATTGACTTAAAATATTATTTTAAAAAAGTTTAAAATAGTTGTAAAGAAAAAAAAAAGTAATGATAGATTTTTTGGGGGTCATGCTCCAACTCCCCCACCTCCAAACCTAACAAAAAAAAAAGATTTCCTTTTGAAAACACTATTTTATAAAAAAAAATTATAAATTATTTTCTCTCTAATTTCTTAGAATCCATATTTTAACTCTTTAACTTTTTTTAAATTTTATATGTTATAACTTTAATTATATTATATATGGATAATTTGTTTTTTTAATAGAATAAATATTATTTTGTATAATTATATGGTAAATGATTTTAAAAAATATAATGCAATCTTGACCGAATATAGGGATTTTACCCAAATAGTAAATGGACCAATCATATGATTTATTTTTCATGATTTATTAGTTTCTTTCTCTCTTATAATTGGTCCACATAAAATCCACCGAAAGGGACGATAAAGGGTGATATGATTTAGGGTGATATCCAGCATTACTCAAAAAAATGATATTTACAAAAAAAAAAACATAGCCAAAAGTAACGATATGTATTAACTAGAAGACAAAAAAATAAAATTAGGTATTTATTTGTCATTTTTAAAAACTTAAACACTTATTTGTTCAAATTGTATAGCATTAGATATCTATGAGTGAACTTTGAACTTTTTTCTTTTTTCTTCAAAACCTAGGATTATAACTCGAAAAAAGAACCTTAAGGTATGAAAATCCAAATTTTTTAATAAAATTTGAAATACACTAGATTGCTTGTTTAATATATATATGTTAAATTTCACAATATATTATATATTTCATTTCATATTCCTCATGTGAATGCAGGGTCAGTCGTGACATATTTGGGGCCTAAATCGAATTTCATAATAGGGACCCCTATATATATACATTAAAAATAATTATAGAAAAAAACCGAGAAACTTTTTTGTATAAAAAATTTATTTTGGGATGAGACTCAAACCCTGAATCGCTTATAAGAAAACATATTTATTTATCAATGAGTTAACTCATGATCCATGCTATTTTACTAAATCCAAATATATAGCTATTTTAAATATTTAATTTTCCCAAAAGACCCCCCCCCCCCCCCCCCTCCCCCCCCAAAAAAAAAAACCAAATTTTTTGGGGCCCAAGGCAGTTGCCTCCTGGGCATGGGCGGATCTATGTAAGGCCGAGAGGGGGCTCAAGCCCCCCTGAACCCATAAAATTTGTCATACGTTAATGCAATTTTGTCTTGAAAAATAATTAGCCTCCTCTAAATATGTATATAGAAAGTAAATGCACTAATAAAGATAAGTGATTGTGTCATAGTGGTTTAGTATTTTTACATATTAGAACACGATATAGAGGTTGGGGGTTCGAATCATAGCATTTACTTTATTTTTTTCTCAAATATACATATAACAGAAAATTATTTCTAAAATAAATATTGAATTTGATGATAGTATTACATAGTAATTATTATTTACATCAATCTAATGAATTTATAATGTTTAATTTTTATAAATGATTTATCTCTCATATTTATAAATTAGAATAATAAAATAACATATGGTATATTAATATAATACTAATAATACTATATAAATTTAGTGCATATAATAGTGTTGGTTTACATATTTTTTGGATAATTAGGAACATATAAACTCATCAAATAAAGAGACGCTGAGCGTAATGGTGTTAGATTCTTATATTTGCATTTTCACCTTTCTCGTTATGTGTTTATGTATCTTATTTTAACTTTAAAAAATTTCAGGATGGGTTGATCCCCGAACTTCTATATATTACAAGTCCCCCTTCAATTTAGCTTCTGGATCCGCTCCTACTCCTGGGCCTATGCCCAGGACTGGCCCTGTGTGAATGGAAGCAAGGACGGATTCAGGGGTAGGTTGGGATAGGCTGCAGCCCACCCCATTTTATGAGATAACAATACAATTTAGCCTGATTTTTTTAAAATAAATAAAAACATGAATTAAAAAATTACAATCCCCTGAAAAATTAACCCTCTGTAACTCAAAATTTATAGATTAATCTTACTAAATACTAAATATAGTATTTCTAGATTCGAAATTCTAGATGATCCACCCTAAAGTGAAAGAGGTGTTTTCTGGAGAACAGATCTGGATCTCTTTGTTATATTGTTGAGGTTCTCAAATTGAACAACTATTAAATTCTAGATTGATCTGAAATTTATCTTTTAGACCATGATTTTATATATATATATATATATATATATATATATATATATATATATATATTACTTTTCAACACGCCCATATAATATTTTACATGTGATATTTATTTTAATTAAAATCGGTGGCGGTGATGAAACTTACTAGTTACTTCCATAAACTTTTGGCATCGGTGAATTCTTTTTCTCTACAATGGAGTTCTTTTAGTTTGATTAGAAATATATAATAAGATGATGAAACTTAACTTCAAATTATTTTGGCATCATTAATGTTAAATATATTATTATAATATATTGTTACCATAATATATTATTACCTTATTTGATTAGTTTATTTCTATAACGTATTTATTTCCTAATTAGTTTAGGTTTAACTTTCTTGCTCACCAATTAGTTAGACCCATATATATGGTCTCATTCTATTATGTTAGATATCAACTCATTCACAATGTAGTCTTTAGTATTCTCTTGTACTTTAGCCTTACGTCTCTCTCTATTAATAATATATTATTTCTTTCTTCTCTTTTCTCTCTTCCCTTTATTTAAATATCTCACTTAATTTAAATATCTCACATGGTATCAGAGCCACAATCTAAAGTGGTATCTCGTTATCTTTTTGTTCGCTTCCGCAAGTCGTTAGACCATTCAGTGGTCTCATCTTGTTAGACCCTTTAGTGATCTCATCTCGTTAGACCCTTAAGTGGTCTCATCTCGTTAGGTCGTTCGATGGTCTCATCTTGTTAGGCTATCCAATGGTCTCATCTTCGTATCTCGTTAGGCCATCCAATGGTATCATCTCGGTAATTCAATCAATACTCGGTTCTCGGTTCTTGGTTCATGTTTCTCAACGCTCACCTCATCGCTCCACCTCACCGCCACACCACCATAGCAGCATTGTCACCACGTCAACTCCCCTGTCGTGCTTCTCCATTAACAAAGCTCAAGATACATCATCAACGATCCATATTTCAAACTCAAGTTGCTCTCTCTCCGACCTACTTGAGTTTGAGGGGGGTGTTAAATATATTATTATTATAATATATTATTACCTTATTAGATTAGTTTATTTCTATAACGTATTTATTTCCTAATTAGTTTAGTTTTACTTTTCTTGCTCACCAAGTAGTTAGACCTATATATATGGTCTCATTCTATTATGTTAGACATCAACTCATTCACAATGTAGTCTCTAGTATTTTCTTGTTCTTTAGCCTTATGACTCTCTCTATTTATAATATATTATTTCTCCCTTCTCTTTTCTCTCTTCCCCTTATTTAAATACCTCACAAATAAGTTCTTTTTCTTTATGTTGAGGTTCTTTTAATATGGTCGGAATTAGATTATTATTAGCTCATGATAATATTGATATTATATGGGGCGGGTCTGGTTTTTTTTAGGAAACCATCAAACGGTCCTTTCCTGCCTATTTTTTTCTTTTTTTATTTATAAATGCCATGATTTATCAAGGAAAAAAACATGGTTTGAAGAGATTGCTTTTCTTTTTTGGTTTTAAGACCAATTGTGATCGGATAATACTCTTATTTTTTAAAAAGTTATAACGGACTAACGAGTATGCGCATTTAAACTTTAATAGCCTGTCAACCATGGCTCGGAAACCTTTAGATTCTTAAATGAATGAATTACTGTAGCTATTTTGAATATTATAGTATTTCCCCCGTTCCTAAAAGTTTGTTACTTATACAAAAATAATTGTTTCAAAAAAATCGTTACTTTAAAAAATCAAGACACTTTTTATTTTTTATATCACTTTTACTCTTAATTAAATATTATAATAATATGTTCCCAATAAATATTTAAAATATCAAAACATTTTATGGAGGGTATGTTAGTAATCATATGAATAATAAATGATATTTCTTAATTTGTGTGCAAAATCAAATGTGACAACCTTTTAGGAACGAAGGGAGTATATATTTGCAGAAATTTTATATTTTTAACTTATTTAAAAAAATAATTGTAAAAAAAATATATTTGAAAAATTATTGCAAAACTAACCTGAAATATTTTCGATGTCTTTGATCTATAATGTTTTAAATTTTCAATTAGAAAATTACACTTTTAATTACAATATTCAAATTATAATAATCATCATTTATGTTTATGTTGTTTTCTGATACATCTAAATTGTTGGCTAATTTTTCTTTTTTAAAAGTAAGTGTCTCTTTATTATAATTAATAGACTACGTTAATGGACCTTAGCTTTTACATTAGTTTTGTAATTATTTTTTTAAATAATATTTTCTTGTAATTATTCTTTCTAAATAAGTTATAAATAAAAAAAACTCTTGCATGACGCAATACGTGATGTCACATTGGACTGCCCTTATTGTTGTCAGCATGATGATATACGTACAGATAACCCACAGGAACCATTTATTTTAAAATAAGCAAGTGGTTATGTGAACTTATCAGATTTTTTACCACAAAATTGTTGTCCTCTCACAGCGACAGTATTGTCTTTATTACTAAATTAAATGCCAAAGCCGTTTTTGGATCTTCCTCTTATTGTTCATTAACTCACTCGGAAAGTCAGTCTACGTGGTCATTTATCATAGTGGGAACACGGCCCACGAGGCACAAGCTAGGAAGACCTTACCCCAGAAAGACCGGAAGGTCGTCCACGATCAATATTTTTCATTTTCAAGGGTATATCTCTTGTGCATTCAATTCATAGATAAGCAAAGTTGGTATTGTCGAATTCATATTAAATAGTGGACAATCTCTTTTTTATTAAAATTTCATTTGTCTCTGTCTGTTGGTAAAAAATAGATGTCTCAGAAAGTGGTAGAGTTATTTACAATTTATAAGATAGGTTACTATCTTGTAAAATAAAAGATATATAATAAAGATTACTCTAGAAGTACGTATAGTAAATTATAATTTATATGTTGTGGTTATTAATATATATGTCTTCCGCGGGATTTGCTTTTATACTTTGTTGCTTCTTTATTTTCATTGGATTGTATCATGATTCTAACTCAATCATCTTATTGTTGGTTTTATTAAAACTGATTAACTGTATACAATTATATCCATTAATCTAAACGCGATAAAATATTAAATTATTATATTGCTTTTTCTTTTCCGAATATTATATTATACTGCACATGCTTTGACAAATAATAAGTTAATTTAGTGATATAAAGTAAATTCAGTATATATAATCTGAATCACTAGTCCTTCTTCGATTATTTACCACGGAGTCTTTTACCTTTTTATCTTTGATTCATACCACCCAAATGTCACCCAATGACGTGGCATGAATTGGTTGGTTGCAAATCATTAATATATTTATTTTCTTGATTTGATTAAAGATTTGCAACCAACCAATTCACGCCATGTCATTGGGTGACATTTGGGTGGTATGAATTTGGGTGGTATATATCATTATCTTTATCTTTTATCTTAAAAAAAATTAACATTTTAATTAAGATTATTACTTAAAGGATCTTGAAAACACCTTTAAAACCGGGGATAACGGCGGTTTGGTTTTTTTCAAAAATATTAAAAATCATAATTATAACTGTTTATTTTATTAATACCATATTCTAACGGTTTTAACCATTGGTTACACAATTCAAAACCATAACCGTATTATTCGGTTTTGGATTTTTTAACGGCCATGCGGTTTTTAACCATAAACAAATGATAATTTAATAAATATATTATTTTTCATAAAATCGAACCACACGTATAAAAAAATCTATGAGGTATATAAAATATTGTGTTGGTCTTGATTAAACTGCATATTAATTATTTAGTTGCTTAAATCTAGTATTTGGATTTTGGTTTCAGAATTTTAATATATCTAATTTAACCTAGATTATTATAGAATATGAAAATATATATAATAAACGATTTTCGGCTATTCGGTTTTATTTTTGTCTAAAACCATAACCTAACAGTTTCAACCCTCAGTTGCACTTTTCAAAACCATAACCTAATAGTATTTACCACACTAATATTTTTTTGGTTTTCAATCGGTTCGGTTATAATCGGTTTTGGTTTTTAACTATAACTATATAAAAAATCTCCGAGGTGTGGACAGATCTGGCGAGGTATGACTTTTTCGGTGGTTTTTCACGAAGGCAGAACGGAGCTCACTTTTGGTTGTGATCTTCGCCGGAGAAGATGAGTTTGTGTATAAGTGAGCTGCTTCGAAGCTTCATGTGCAGCCTTGAGCGGAGTTTGTATATAGGCGATGTTTTTTTTTCTGTTTTCTATTTCTTTTTGTGTAGTTTTTGCCTTTTTGGGCAATTTTTTTACAGTTTTTGAGTTTGCATCTCCAAGCAACCATGGAGTTGTTGGATCTTGCTCGCTGGAATCTTTTTGTGCAGGGAAGGTTCGTTGTTTCTATTTTCCTTCTCACAATCAGTTTCAATGATAATAATAGCTGATGAAGGTTTGGTTTCCACTATAGCAATGTAAAACTCCTTGTTATTATACGCAACCATTATTGTATCACCCGTTGTTAAGCAAGAGTAGCTTCGAAGACTTGTCTCCATGTTTTTCAAGTTGAAAAGCAAGAGCATACATTAGTTAATTGAAATAAGTTAATCTAAATAGAAGAATATACGTACATTGCCTTTGGATTAGATACATCGAAGAAGTCTTTAGTATGAGGTTGTAGTTTAACATATTTGTATTGCTAGTCCAATATCTGAATTTTTGTACTGCTAGTCAGTCAATAGTATTTTTGTAATAATCACTAGTAATTTCAGTTCAATTTCTTTTCACTTTGTTATTTCCCTTGTTTGAACGTAGTAGTCAAGCAAAATCCCAAAAACTCAATGAATTTTCTCGATACTCAGCAACGTTACTAAGCCTACTCAGTATATGTACTGAGCATACAATCATACTCAGTAAAGTTACTAAGCATATGAGCATACTCAATAAAGTTTCTCACTAAAAAAATTTGAACACTCAATAACTTTTTCCGGCGACTCAGTATCTTTTTCCGGCGACTCAGCATATGATGAAGTAGGAGACAAATTAATGGTAATGGATGAGAGATAAGAATCTATTTTTTTGTCTTATATACACTATGAGGGTATTCATAACATTGTTCACCTTAAAGGCCTCTTTGAAGGAGAGAGGATTAGAATGTTACTTTTGGGGCACTAAGATGGTCTCCAAGACCCTATAGGGAATTCACCCTATTAAATTTTTTAGTTTGGTTATTAAAAAATCGTATATTAAGGGATATGATTACTGTTTTAGGTTTAATATTTAGAAGGAGCATGTCACCCTATATAATGAGATTGTGCGTTAGGTTCTTATGATCAACTTAGACATAAATTATCGGGAGATGTTGTTTAACCGTCTTTACAATACTTTATATTATTTCTAAATCCAATTATTTATTGGGTAAATGGCTCAAAAGACAACCTGGTTAACGTGTCAAGTCTTACTAGTTCCACGCCCAAACCGAGACTCGAGTTCTTGAATCGGTCTGAAATGCATGGTTACTGTTGATAACTGGACCGGACTGGAGCGGACTTGTCGTGGTCGTTCGGTTTGGAAATTATAAAAAATCATTAAGGACCGGATCGGTTTAATTGGTCCGTAAATAATCCCTTTAGAGTACCGTGAGACATGCCGGTCTTTCGCATTGGACCGGACCATAATTGTCACTACAAGAAAAAATAATCATATAATGACGATTGTTTCAACCGTTATTTAAAGAATTTGATGTTAACTTTTTTTTATGACGCTTATTTGAGTCCTCAACAAAAAACTAATTTCCTGACGATTCTTCATAATCTGTCTGTAAAAATTATCAAATAAGACGAATATATATAATCATCACTAGCACCAATATATATATATATATATATTCTTAATATTTGTATTTTTATAATACTTATATATATTTTACTTTTGAAAATATAATATAAATAGTTATATCAACGTAAACTTGAGGTCAGCCCGTTGTACCATAAATTATTAATTATTTATTCTTATTTAACTTAAATATTAATTTTTTATATACAATATTGAGTTATGCACATAAGTTATTCAATTTAATATTTAAAGTTATTTTTTTACTTATTAGATTCAATAATTAATATAAAACAATATATTAAATTATTAACAATTGACATTATAAATACAATTATTTATTTATAAAAATAAGATGATTTTTTTTGTCAAAAAGAAAAGGATGAAGTTTGTACATTACTCATTTTAAAAAAAATATTAAAATATTATAATTTTTTCTAATTAAAATAATATTAAATAAAATAATACCTTTTAAGATAAAAAACAGTATACAACTTGAAACGTTGAAAAAAATTTCAAAGTAAAAATGTGAACACTACTGCGCGCGCGTTTTTTAGCGACTACAAATACAGTCGCTAATGATATAAAAAGTCGTCACTAGAGAGCGTTTTTGTCTTTAGCCACAATATGTTGTTGTCTATGCTTCGTCGCTAGTAACTCATTGTTAGAGACATTTTTCACGACGAAAATCTTTGACGTAGCCACGAATGACCAAACGTTATTTGTGAATACAAAAGTCATCGCTAGTTGTCTTATAAGTAGCGACGACTTTAAGTCATCTCTAATAACATATAATGGTGACCACTTTTTGTAGTCGTTGTATTGATATTTTGTCGACAACAGAGAAGTCGTCGCTAATAATAAAATAACTAGCGACTATATTTTGCCTTCTTTATTTCGACTATAAATTTATCAACTAAGTCCAAATTTAACCTAAAATGATGTCTCTTAAGGGGATTATCTATCTGAAAATGGGCGACATCAATCACCAGCCTCGTGCATTGCATAAATCTACCAATAAGAATAAGAACTATAACTTTGAAAATAATTGTGTGTTATTTAAGAAAATGTATATTACATACCTTATCCATTAACCACCCCTTAAACATTTATCGGTGCATCTTCTCTATAGCATTAGCTGGGACCGATAGCGTGGATTTGTGTTCACTATATTTTAAGATAAAAGAAAAACATAATTTACATTCAAAATAACAAAAATAATTTATTGTTACATACGTCATGTATGGTTGGATCTCATCGCAATTAAGCAGAATATACCAGTTTATTTTCTCCTTCTCTTTAAATGGTAAATAACCAAACTCTTTATTACCAACTAGATTACACTGATTCTTAAAAACGGATAGATCTTTTGGTTTGGGAAGTGGCTCATTGTATCTATCGGGATCATTGGACTTCATTTTTTCTTTTTGAAGATAACGTGATATGAATGTCAATGTCTCTTCCACCATATACCCATCAGCGATTGAACCCTCCAGCTTAGCCGGGTTTCGAATATACTCTTTTAATTTTTTTCAAATACCTTTCAAATGGGTACATCCACCGTATTTAAACCTGACCACCAAATAATGATTCGTCGTATAAGTGTATCACCAGATGGATCATTATATAAAAAAAACGGGAGGAAAAATCATTTATAATTTGCACATCACTTCAACCATTCCGGCCTTATTGGATTTTAACTCTTTCCTACTGAGATTCTTATTACAAATGACTCTGAACACGTCTGTTAACTCAATAATCACATCATTAATCAATACATCATCTATAAGAACATGGATACTAGCCACGAAAAGATACTGCATCATTACGTGACAGCCATGAGATTTCATTCCAATGATCTTTCCCGTATCACTCTGAATATTATTCCTCAAACTAGATGCAAAACAATCGCGAAACTTCTTTGTCTTCAACCAGTCAAGAAATACTCTCCGTTTTTTTGGTGTCAACGTATACGTTTCTCGCTTTAGTATCGTTTTACCTCCTCTTGAGAACAACCACAAATATTTCCTAATGCCCATATCTTTAAGATCCATTCTCACTTTCACGTTATCTTTGTTTATTTCCAATCAAGTCCTACAACTGTACTGAGCAAACTATCGCTCACATTCTTCTCGCAATGCATAACATCGATGTTATATTTTTACAACTTTTCCGACCAATAAGGTAAGCGATAAAAAGTACTATTTTTCTTCCAATTGAACTCACGAGGACTAGTTTTCTTCGTTGTCTTGCCCTCAAAATCCTTGTGTTTACCGAAAAATCCAATGGGCAACCAATCTAACTATGTTTGAATATCGGATGGACTATGTTTTCTCGGGGGGAGGGGGCTCATCTGGGTACTCGAGTATGAAATTTTGTCTTTTATAAACCAATGTCTCATACGAAGCAAGAGTTTACAATGAAGGTTTGTTTGTTGACGTGTATGACCTAGCAGGGTATCGTGGACAACAAACAAACCTTCATTGTAAACTCTTGCTTCGTATGAGCATCATATGTAAGGATCCTTGTTTCCCACAACATGTCCAACTCATCAAAAATAGGGCGGAGAAAGATATCCATGTCCTTACTGGGTGGACGCTGACCCGAAATCAACAAATGAAGCCGATATGTGGTTTCCTTCATGCATGCCCACGGTGGAAAGTTGTAGGCGGTCAATATAATTGGCCATATTCTATATGAAAGAACATACAAAAACCATCAATACCCAGACCCAAACTCTACAAATCTTTTCCAGCTATCATCATCAACAGGATGGCGTAACATATCTAGATCGATACGCTTTCCGGTATGGTGCCAAATCATGTCTTTGGTGGTGTGCTTCAAAGCATATAATCGTTACAACCTTGGTGTAATCGGAAAATAACATAGTTTTTTAAGCGGTATTTTCTTACCCTTCTTCGGAGTCCATCTATATTCATTACATACTGGACACTTCTCGAGGTATTCATTCTCCTTGTAATAAACATTCAAGCAAACATCAATCCTATTGTACCCCATACCAGTACTTTTCAACTTCTTGTTGCATTCCTCGTAAGACAAAGGCAACTTATGAGGTTTGGGCAAAACACAACCCACCAATTCCTAGAGCTCGGTGAAAGATGTGTTAGTCCACTTGCTCTTCACCTTTATGTGCATTAGCTTGACAATGAAATTCAAGGAACCCATCACTGTAGATCCAGGGTATAATACGGTCTCCAACTCCTTGAACAAAACTTCAAAACTGCAACGACTTGTTTGATACGCGTCTCTCATCTCGGAATCACCCGAATGACCTTCAACATTGTAAGTGCCTCTTAAATCGTCATAAACATTTAACATTTCATTGTCTAACTTTTCCTCAGAAATTTCCTCGTGAATTTCCTTGGGAATTTCTAAATTTTCACCATGTTTTTTCCAAACCTCATACGTGGACATATACCCGAACTGTAGAAGGTGATCCCTAACCTTTTGTATGAGAAATCGACGATTATTCGAACATTGATTACACAGGCAAAACATATAACCATTAAAACCATCTTGTAATCGATATATTCTTCTAAACCATCAATATATTCCATAGTAACATAATTATCTCTTTTGATGCAACTCTTATTAATACCTGAAGCCTTCTTTTAATAACAATTTGATATAACTAAACAACTACAACAATATAAACAATATAAATATAAATGAACATATGCATATTTTACACAATACAATAAAAAAGACAATCATAAAATAAGTGTTTATTAACATAATCAAATCATATAGAAAGTAATATATAATTACAATCAAACATAACAAATTTTAAAAAGTTATAATTTTAGAAAAATACCTAGTTTTGGTTGGAGATTTGAAGATTGAGTATGCCCCACGTTGAATATGGACACGGGAATGGTATAAGTTGAAGTAGAGAAACAAGTTATTAAGATTAGAGAAAAAAATTAGTTAGGGTATTGAGAGAAAGTGGGAGAAAATATTTTTTAGGTATTATTTTCGGTTCTGAAAATCCTGCAATCTGCCATAAATATGCTATCCTCACTAGCGACGACAAAAACTCGAATCTCTACTTAGTGCCATGTCGTCGTTCATAATGGTTAACAGCGACGACATTGGTCGTCACAATAAAATCTTGTTTTTACGCTACTACATTTTCGGAATATAAAATAAAGCAAAATTTAATTACAAACAATAGCGACCACTTCAAACTAATTCACAACTATATTTTTATGACGCTAACTGGAAACCAATATAGCGACTACATTTGTCGTCGCAGTTAATTTTTTGTCACTATTGTAGAAAACTAGCAACGACAATTTTGTTGTCGCTAAAAAACTCGTAGCTACAGAACACGGGCGTAGTAGTGAAAGGTTGAAAAAAATGAAACTAAAACCTAAAACTTATCTTTTCACCCTCGTATTAGAACAAAAAATAAATAGAAATCTCTTTGCACCCACCTTCCCACCAAGCCGCTCTTTCGAACAAAAAAAAAACCAAGTCGTTCACCTACATAAGCAAACCAGCGCCTTGGCTATGCCATAAAAAATCGAAGGACCCAAATTAAGGTAAAAAATATATTTTTTCCTATTGAAAATCTAAAAAATTAAATTATTGTTAACCTAATCTCATTACTTTTACAATTTTCAGAATTATTTAATTTAAGTATAATTACAGTCGTGTTGTTTTTTTATACAAATATTACAATGGCCATTTTATGACTATTGGAAGCCTTTTACTGTATGAGAAGTGATACGCTGAGAATAGCTTATATAGGGGAAGGATGTCGTGTAAGTTTTGTGGGACCCATGATTCAATGTGACTGTAGGAGTGAGCAAGTTGGTTTTATACTGCATTTTATGAATTGTTATGCAATAAATATTCATTTGGAATAACGTTTGGAGATGGTATAAAACGAATAAATAAAAACAACCCAAAATCCACTATCTTTTTGGGCGGGTGTAGTCTCGGTCGATGAGAAATCAAAGAAGAATGATAATTTTGAAAGGTTTGGAGCATATACCAAGATTAGTTCAGCGGATGAGGAGGAAAAGATAGTAATGTATGCAGGGGCGGATCCAGGATTTCGAGTCGGGGAGGGCTATTATTGTTACGAAAAAACTCACACCTAATAAACCTTTTATATATCTAACAAAATCATTAAAAAAACACCCACAAATTTTTTTTTGTGCACTGCGCAAAGCAAATCATATTAACTAAATAACTATAACAAAAAAAGTTCTCATATAGACGGGATACTAAACTTTCGAACAAAAAAAAAAAACTAAACTGCTAGTGCAATTTGGTGTATTTTATCGTCATTCATGCAGCTATTAATTCATGGATATTTATTATACGCTTTTAAAACAGTAGCTATAGTAATGACTATTTCACAAATGGCTACAACTTTTTAAACTGTATCATATATCACATCTCTAATACTTGTTCACATTATATCCGATTTTTAGGTGTAAGCGGCACATGTGAAAAGAACGCAAATATAATTGAATTAATTCAATGAACAGAAAAATGATATAATCCAAAACTTAAAAGGATACAACTAATTTAATAAAATGCATAACACAAAAATCAAAATAAACAAATTAGAATTTTCTAGGAAAACATTATAGAATATTGAAAGAATTTTAGGACAAAGCTAAGAATTCGAGATTTCTAATGAATTGATTTTAAAAATATATTCAATTAAAAGACTGTATTTTTAAATTAGGGAGGGCTAATTTTTCAATTAAGGTGGAACTGTAATTTTTTTCTATTAATATTTGAACCTATTAAAAAAAAGCTAAATTATAATGTGGTTTAATTTGCATCCACCGCTGAAGGTATGACAGTATTAACTTTGTGGCTTCTTTCCACCATATATATAAAGATTTTCCCCTTTTTCTTTTGTTGTTTTTTATTTGAATTTTGTGGATTGATATATCTATATTCTAAAGATTGCAATGTAGCCAAATATTTGAGTCTCAATGATCACTTGGTCTCTACTGAAACTGCAAAAAGAGAGTTGTTGAAGAATACCTTAAAAAGATAACAAAGAAACCAAACAATGTAATCAAAGTTTTCCCCTCTAAATGAATCTATCAAGAAAGATATGAGCGGAATTAATATAAAATTTCTTAAGATTTGCATATCTTTTGAGGAACCGATAAGAAAACTAGTGTTTCTTAAATTCTTGTTTATGAGCCAATTATTGAAAAGATAGAAGTTAAATTAGTCGGTTATTAAATTTGTAAAATTAGTTAGTGATAGTGTTGTGAGTATGAAAAAACAGTTCTTTTAGTGCAAAATTATGGTGTCTTTATCTTTTATTAAGTATTATATAATCAAATAATAATATAAATTTAATATATGAATTTGTGTTAAATATGATTTATATTTTTTTTTTGTATTTAATATTATAAATCGATAATTTGATATGATGGTTAAAAATGTGTCAGTATTACACATTTGCTAATACGACACTACAGTTAGGCCATCAATAATTATAATTAACATGATGCTATTTGAATTTTTGTAAATACTTTTTTATATTTATTATAATATGAATCTATAGTTTATTATGACGACCGAATAAGTGTCATTGTTTCACAGTTGTTAATAACGACACTTGTCTTAGAGGCATCAATGTATTGTTATTAAGATGACGATCTCTATACCGTCAAGAAAGTTATTTAGTTGTGATGAATATGTTTGGTGTCATAATATACAAACAATGACGGATTCATAGGTGACACTGTGATGACGGTTGTTGAACCGTCACAATGATCTACAATGACGATATATATTGTTATAGAAACTTATAAACAACGTCATTGTATACCTTTTTTTCATGTAGTGTGTGACTGTTTATGCCCGTTAATCTTAAATCCCATTTTTCTTAATTGGCTCAAGCCTTTTAACTCACCATCGTTACTATCCTCAATCCAACTTAACTCACCCACCCAACCTAACTCTCAATCAATTCGACACCCCCCTCCAATACTCACCCAATTCGACAACACTAACATCTTCTTCTTCAATTGTATAGATATATGTTCATCTTCTTGAATAGTGATCTTAGTACTTATTACTGAAAAGTGATTGTCAAATATTCCTCGATTATCTATATAGGATTTTCGTGTGATTGTTTAAGTTTGGTATGATAATTGGTGGGTAATATATTTTTATGTTTTGATTGGAGTTAATTATTTGTTGATTATGAATCAGACTAAGACCTTTGATGGCTTTTTTCTTTGTTGTTTTTTAGAGCACTGGTGTATCTTATTTTGAGATTGATAATAGATGGTTTATATGGTGAGTAATTACTAATTAGTTAACAATGCTGATTTTTTTATATTGCATGTGGTGATTTTAGTATTATAATGATTTTTTGGTTCTTGTATATATTAAAAAATGGTTGAAATGTTAAGGGAAAAGCCTTGTGTATTCGATCTAGCGCTTGATTCATAGTTGTTGGACTTGGACTGCTCTTATGAGGTTTGGATTTATGTTTTTTATGATTTATTGTGTGTTCAATTGAAAATTGCATATTAGTCCCTCCAGGAATTCTATTAAAATGAAAATTGCATATAAGTCCCTGAATTACAATTTTTGTTAAAGCAAAATTGCATTTAAGTCCACAATTGAATGCAATTATATGATGAATCTAGTAAACCCTTATAAAGCATTGTCTTTATATGAGTTTTTTGGCAATAAATTCATTTGTAATTGTATGTAAGTGTCCATGTGATTCAAAATTGTTGTTAAAACCCCAATAGTTTTGAATTTGTGTATTCCATAAAAAATTAAATTATGCAATGATATGATGCATCTAGTAAAAAACCTTATAAATAACCGTTTTTATATTTTTTTTGGATATAAAGTCATTTGTATTTAATTTCTTGTGTGTTTCGAAATTATTTTTAAAGTGTTGAATTAATTGCAAAAGCTTGCAATTTAATCCAAAAATTTCAAAAATTGCGCATTTAAGTCCACAGAAAATTGAAAATATGCAATTATATGATGAATCTGCTAAAAACCTTATAAATAATGTACTTTATATGTGTTTTTTTGACAATATAAGATCATGACACTACAAGAAATAGTAGCAATAGCGGCGAAACTATTGCAACAAATAAAATAGTCTCTAATGATATTTTTAAAAACCAAAATGGCCTCTAATTATATTTTTAGCGGCAATATTTGCTGCTAAAGATAAAGTTAATAGAGGCAAAAACAAATAATTTGCTACTAAAGGTATCTTTAGCGACGAACTTATAGAGAAGACAAATAATGACTATTAGCGGCAAAATTAAGATTTTTAGTGTTAAATTTTTTGTCGCTAAAGATACTATTTCTTGTAGTGTGATTTTGCATTTAAATCCATATGAGTTTCTTAATTTATGTGTACCAAAAGAATTATTTGCAAAGACTTGCTTTTGAACTTCGTTTCATTTTGTATACCAATCTCCCACCTTCAAGAATCAAATAACTTTATTGTTTATTTATAATATCTGATGCCACATGTTTTATACAAAAAATTAATAACAAAACAATCATAGGTCACTATAGAAATCATCAAAACCGAAAAACGCTAAATAGTCACAATATCAGTACCAAAACCATCACAACGACAGTAAAAAATGCAAAAAATCATGACCAAAACTGGACCAACGCCATCAACATAAGCATATGAAACATTGAATTAATGATGTTAACATCACAATAACCACTATATACTGAAATTATGATCTCGATATTAATATTGAGATCAACAGTTTCAATCTATAATATATAATCACCAATATAGTTAAAAATTGATGAAAAACATTAATATTTGATTTAATCAACATTCACCATTGAATTAATGATCTCAACTTCATTAGGATTGTGCTACAAATCAACCTAACCACCAAACAAAATTTAGAGAACACCAAATGTTTTAACCCAAATAATTCAATCACAAATATAGTAATCAAATTGATTCAAAACATAAAAAAATTGATTTAGTTAAGACGCACCATCAAATTAATGATCTAGAGTATCACATTTTAACTCAACTACAGACACAAAACATTTAACTCCTACAATTCCAAACCCACAACATTATATTACCAACAAATTAATGATATTGTCTATTATTTGAATTTTATCAAAAAAAATCACCACAACATAGGATAGTGGAAGTGGTGTAAGCATTACTTGATCGTATTGTGGGGAGAGTGGTGTAAGGATTCGAGTTATCGAGTAATTGATAAATAATGTAATATATAGTAATGGTGTCGCCTAGGGTGTGATAAAATAAGATAAATAATAAGTCAGAAAACAACGCACTCTCACCCTAGACAGGCACAGTACTGAAAGTATTACAGGATGAATGCAAGTTTTAATGATAAGTTGAGTTCGTTCTCAGGAACTTAGTGTGTTAATTGAATGGGTAGCAATAACGAGTAAAGAGTAATTAATTAAAAGACAGAAAATAAAAAGAATAAATTTCGAAATTAATAAATTAACTAAGGAAAATAAAGGCAGTAAATTAAATACGAAGAAATATGAGATGAGAAATATAGCTTAGGTTTTGCTAGTATGCACTAATCCTTCTAATTATTTCAATTAAATCTAGTTAATAAGGGAGATAATTAGCTCTTAGATACTTAGTCAGGATTCTAAATTCCCATACCTTAGACCTTGAGAGCGACTAAGGGGGATATGGACACACCACAAGGCTGGTTCAAATAGGGTTATCCTATGCCACTAGGGCCCTAGGCAATCAATTTCCATACATTGTGATAGTGATTAAATTATACCCTAATGACTATCTAGTTAGAATTAGTGTTGTCAGGACCAATATCGACACTAGACGTTATGTGGTGTTTCAATAATTAGACACCCAGCTAAGGTGATCATTTAACTACTATTAAGGTAATCCTATACTCGTGCACTAGCAAGGAAAACAGTCATTAAATCAAAACACATAAACAAATATAAAGGTAAGCAGCTAATATCAGATTAAAACATGAAATTCCCAAAGAAAATTAGATAGAAAGAATTTAGAATTCATAGTTTATATATGATGCAAAACCCAAGCTATGGGAAGTTTAGTTCATACCTGAAGGAAATAAACTAAAGGAAATAATAAAAGACATCATCTTGCTCTCTACAATAACTTTGATGAATAAAACCTTAAGAACTAATTACTATGAGGCAAGAATGATTTACAAGTGATATAAGGGTGTATTTATAGGTGTTTAGAAGACCTAATTCATTTTCTTGATGGAGAAGGTAAGTAGTGGACTCCAAGCCCAACTCAAATTCGTAACTCTAAAACATGAAATCAGACCAGTTTTTCTTTTGTCCTAGCAGCTTCAATACTCATCCGTTTGTCGCGTATGAGTAGTCGAAATTCATCGTCTCGAAAAGATCTTCAACTTTGCTCTTGAACATTTCTCCAAATTCCACACCGATTTTTAGATATAAGATAAGTTGTGGTCGTAGTTGCAGAAATTCAGATTTAAGACAGCTTTTCCTTTTCCTTGTTTTTAGCTTTTGTTTCCTTATCACCAATTTCCATGCTGATCTCTTTCCATATCTCTTAGTCTTTGTCTTGGACTCTAATTAATCTCTATAATTATCTTTAAAACTTCACACTAAATAAATAATTAAACCCAATATGCTCTAAAAATATTATTTTACTAAATCAAGACTTAAAATAGGAAAGTGCACTATTTCTCAAGAAAAACGATTAGAAAGACTTCTAAATCACTAAAAATGATGTCTCATCTTAACATAAATCTATCACAAATGAGGAGACATCAAGTAATCGAGATATAAGAGTACATATGAGCTTTTTGGTTGAGCGTTATAAGAACATAGTTGAGAGATGAGAGTAGATAAACACTTAGGGTTGTGGTTGGGGTTGGAATTGAGGTTAGTTTAGTGGGCCATCTTACTTGGAGTTAGATTATTTAAATTACGTTAAGTCATACGTTGGTTAGGTTAAGTTACGGGTTAGGCTAATATAGGTTCTAACAGATCGGTCTAGATACTATTTATTGTAGATTTTTTTTGTCATTTAGCAGTTATTATGTGGTTCAGTGACTTTTGAATCGGTTTTTACCGTATCGGCGCCTTTTGGATTGGTTTTATTGGTCTGATTTGCTACTTTAGTATATAGACATAACTTTAACATATATATAGTTAGATTTTACCGATATTGTTCAAGCAGCTTACGCTAGGTTTGGTGACGGTCAAGTTCGATAATCGGTTGAACTAGATCGATTGAGTGGCTAAGATGTGATAAGCAAGCTACTACAAATTATTTGATATACATAAATTATAGTGCGACCTTTGGGGCAAGCCACCAAGGCAGATGCTTTAATCCTTATTTATTTTTATAAAAAATGACCACAATTTTATAAAAGTAATTTTTTTATATTTATAAAAGGTTTATAAAAAGAATTTTCTTTTTATGTAAATAGGTATATTTGGTTTTCTTAGGCCTGGGCCATGTATCGATTATATGCTTCCGTGGACCGTGTGGTACTAGAATCTTTCAATTTGTGTATCAAAACGAAGATATTAATATTATAAATAAGCGGATTAAAATATATATATAGGATGATATTAGTTAACATTAGCAACTGAAGAAACAACATTAATATTAATTTAATGAGAAAAACTAATTAATGATATAGTCTCCCGAACATTTTATATATACGCGGTTTGCTTCGTATGTATATCATATATAAGTCAAGTGAAAGCCCCTAAATAATTGAGTTGAATTTATAAGGCGGCTTGAATTCGAAAAAGACTTGTACAGAAAGAATGAAGCTGCTAAGTGACAATATTCAGTTGAAGAAGGGAGCTTGGACTCCCGAAGAAGATCAAATCTTAATTTCTTTTATCAAAACCTATGGCATTACAAACTGGACTCTCATGCCTAAAGCTGCAGGTATGTTTGATTCCCGGGATTTCATGGTTATTAAGATGTACTAAACATGTCAGTATATAAAAAAAAAATAATACTCAAAACATGTCAGTATATAAAAATAATACTATATATGCGCATGCAGGACTTGCAAGATCTGCTAAAAGTTGCAGACTTCGGTGGGTTAATTATCTTAGGCCAGACCTCAAGCGAGGACGACTCACCATGGAGGAGATAGATACTGTTCTTAAATTGCATGAATCTCTAGGAAATAAGTAAGTATTCTTCTTATTATCGCTATCATCATCATCATCATCATCATCATCATCGCGCTCTAAGAAAACGTCAAGCATTAGTGAGGGTAATAGCACCTATAAATGCATAGATAGTTAAACGGGTGACTTATTAATTAGAATTTATACGGTCTTTGTGTGCGGGGTGGTTTGATATTATTTTATTATAATTATAAATTATTAATGTACTTCTTTTCAGGTCCAACTTTCTAAAAAATGGAGTTTAGTATTGTTTGTCCATTTTTAGCTTTATAGCGTGTAAACCTGCATCCCCACACCCCCAAAGTGTGATAGAAATTTTAATCTTCATAGACCCCAATAAATTAGGTGGAACAAGCTTTAATGACCATAGTATATGAATTTATTTTTTATAATTTTAATTTTACTAATTGCCTAATTTTTTTTTGGATTTCCTCATTAAGGGAGTAAAGTTCTTATGGTCTAATCGTCGTAGGGGAAAGAATTTGATTAAACAAACTCTTGATAGAATTCTAGTTAATGGAGAATGGACTGCCTATTTTTCCAACTCATAGTCGACCCTTCTTTCATTATTTGGTTCTGATTATTTAACTTTGATATTCTTGTTGTTTAACGGGCTTATTAAAAAAATTCCTTTCTTTTTCGATAAAAATTGGCTTTCGGGCCTAACTAATTCATCCTTTATATCTCACCATTGGTAGGGTTGTGCGGGATTAGTAGGTAAGGGAGTTGCTAGGTACGCGGGTCCTTCTCTTTGGCCACGTAAAATTATACTGAATAATAAAAGCCATATTAAAAATATTATTGAGATCCTCAAAAAACTCTCAAACTTACCCTACTCCGAAGATACTTGGGATAGATACACATTTTACACCAAGAAACTTGAAGAGTTTTGGCTTAAGGAAGAAATCTGTTGGGCTCGTAAATCTAGAAATAAATAGGTTACCTTGCATGATCGTAACACTAAATACTTTTAGGCAATCACCTACACAAGACGAATTCAAAACAATATTTTTTAGGTAAATACTAGTTGATAGAGAATTGTTGTAGAATCCTGAAATTATTCGAAAAGATAGTTTTGATAACTTCTTGGATATCTTTCAAACAGTCACTGATCGAGATATTCACTAAGTACTCATCAACCCAAGTTTATTGATGAGAAGTATTCAAATATTCTGAAACAATCTCGAAGGAAGAAGTAAAGAGAGAAATTTTAAAAATAAACCTAGATAAAACCCTATGTCCGGATGGTTTTGCGAGATTGTTCTTCCATAAAAAATCTGGGATATGATAAAACTAGATGTTTTGAGGGTCTCTCAAGATCTAGTGACGACCGTACATGAGCTTAATCAATAACTCAATTATTACTTTGATCCCCAAGGTAGAGATACCTGAGAATGTAGGCTAGCTGAGATCTATAAGATGTGTAAACTTTATTTATAAGGTGTTGGTAGTGATCCTTTCTTTCTACCTCAGTCCTTTATGAATCAGTGTGTTGGTGAGACCCAACCAGCTTTCATTCTGGGTAGATACATTCATGAAAACATCATTTTAGCCCACGAGCTATGTCACCACCTATGTCCAAAAATATCATATTTATACCAAGCCGCGATTGACGCGGATATTTCTAAAACTTATGAATGTGTAGAATGAGACTTTTTTTATGCCCTTATACTAAAGTTAGGTTTTCAAGATAGATGGGTTTATTAGCATCATGAAATATGTTCAGCGTGTTTCCTATGATGTGGTAATCAATGAGGTGGCTTGTCCAATAAAGAACTCCATTAGGGGTCTTCACCAACATGATACATTGTCTCCCTATCTTTTCTGTTTAGTCGCCCATGTCATTTCTTCTATTATCATTGAGAAGGAAAGATGTTGTATGTTTAAGGATTCCGATTTGCTAGGAATCTCCAATAGTAATCCACATCCTTTTTGTGGATGATAGTCACTTGTTTGGAACAAAAAAAAAAGATGACGGTCTCTTCTTCCTTGAAGCAGATGAAATTAATCTTTTGGTCTATAGGAAGATCATTCATTAGTACAAAGTTGCTTCAGGCTAGATTGTGAATTTAATGCAGACGACATTATTTTTGTTAGAATCAGTACATCTCACGTTAGAAACGCCCTCTCTAATCTCTTGGATATGATAATCTTGTCGACATAGGCAAATACCTAGGACTCCCCTCCGAGTGGGGAAGATCTAATGTGAAAGCCTTATATCGGTTGATCGAGAGGGTGATAAAAAATATGACTTCCTGGCAAAACTCATTCTATCCTAGGTGGGAAGGATGTCCTATTGAAAATCGTCATTAGTTGCATCCCCAATCACCTTCTTTCCGTTTTTTATCCCTATACAATTTCCTCTCAGCTGGAATCTTTGGTTGTCAACTTTTTTTGGGACAATAAGGACAAAGCCAAGCTCTATTGGCAAAGTAGAATTTACTGACTAAACTCAATATGGATGGATGTATTGGACTTAAGGATTTTCAGTCTCATAAATATCTTCCTCCTTGCTTGGAAGATTTTTCTTTGACAAGTTCCTATCCTCTTTCGCGTGTTAAAGGAAAAATATTTCGATCACTCTTGTTTCCTTAAAGATGGTGTTGGCTATAATGATTCTTGGCGATGGAAGACTCTTCTTATTGGTATAGATATTTTTAAAAATAATATTAAATGGGGTTGTGAGTAATATTCAACCCATTCGTATACAAACAGTACATAAGATTTGTTCACCAGTTAATGAATACAATTTGGAGGGTTTGGAACACAAATCCGATTCGTTCAATTGTCACCCCTTCTCAGGCCTCCATAATAGCACTTATTCACATACCGCCCTTTGATAGTAACGACAATCCTAGTTTGACTTTGGACTCATTAGGAAAGTTATCCATCAAATAAATTTATTGTATCTTTATTGTAAAAAAGAGTTAGGGAAAAGAGAAATGATGTTATTAACGAAGGCGATCAATCCAAAATTATCCCTAACAAACTTTAGAATATAATTTGGATCCTTAACGAATCCTGTAAGATTTTAATTTTTCTTTGGGAAGCGACAAATAAATTCTTGTCGACCAACAAAAAATAAAGTTAAGAGGCACATAGAAACCAATGCTACCTGTGAGCTATGTTGTAGATCTCGGCTTTGCGGCCTAGACGGTCGACCCGGGCTTAGCGCCTAGGCGGAATTATACGGTTTTGAATCCCGCTGTATAATTTTGTATATTTAGTAATATATATGTAGTAATTATATCAATTTTAACTATTTAAATCATAAAATTCATCTAAAAATACTATAGGTATATAAAAATACTAAAAGTTGAGTTATAATATCAATTAAAGAATTCTTGAGAATAAGAAAAGTACCAAGAAGGCCTATGCGGGCATGTTTGGCCATTAATCGGCGCCTAGGCGGTCATTTTTTGCCATTAATCGGCGCCTAGGCGGTCATTTTTTGCCATTAATCGGTGCCTAGGCGGGCTAGGCGCCTATTCATGGTGACTAAGGCGCTAGGCAAAAATGCCTAGAGTTTCAACTAGACGTACGCGGTTGAGGGAG
Source organism: Nemophila menziesii (assembly GCA_029959085.1). Taxonomy (NCBI): domain Eukaryota; kingdom Viridiplantae; phylum Streptophyta; class Magnoliopsida; order Boraginales; family Hydrophyllaceae; genus Nemophila; species Nemophila menziesii. The sequence continues at coordinate 37,999,653 of JARWIR010000004.1, read as the reverse complement.
GTGTTGACGCCTATGCGGGGAGATCTACAACATGTTTGAGGTCTGCAATGAAGAAAAAATTCTATTGATCACTTGGTCTTCCATTACCACCACATTAGAGCAGTTTGAATGGCTAGTCCCCCTAACCATTTTACTCTTAATGTCTCTACCACCTGTTTTGACGGGTGGATCCTTCTCCTCCACGATAATGTGAAAGTGGTCCATGGAGCGACAATAAGATATGAGACCCTCTGCTTCGCTATATATTCAGTTTGAAATATTTGGACTATCAGAGATAATTCTATCTTTAGAAATACTCAACCCTACCCTTTAGTTACGAATAATAATAATTTTATGTTCATATGATGAGTTGTCTAAAGTTATAGCTACAAACTTTGAGGAAAAAGTCATTATTGAGAGAGGTCTTAAGATCCTAACTCTCACATTAATAGGGTAGGTAATGAAGTTCTTATGAAGACTCATCATTAATAATCTTATGTCGCTACTGCTAAGTTGGATAGAGTAGATCATTTAGTTAATCAACAACAACAAAATGATATTATTACTAAAGATGGGGGAATGTCGAGATCACACTCCATCTCTTCAAGGACACTTCCCATTTTTTATTGTTTTAAAATTAACTGTGATACTACTTGAAATGCTATAAACAGTTTAGTATCGATGGATTATATTATCCGCCAGATTCCAAGTAGAATTTCTATTGATGGGATAACTATTTTTAGAAATTAATATTAACAATAAAAAAATATTTAATTCTTAATTATAACCAAATATTTGAGAATCTGTTAAAATTAACCTTATCAAGAAAACGATTCATCTATTAAGGAATTTAACACCCTTTCATGATAATAGAGGAAATTCTCAACGGGTAGGTCGGGTAGGTACTTAATAGGTTGAAGAAGGCACTTTCTTTTTGGAAAAGTACTTTTATGTTTCTTTTGCCATTATTTTGTTTTAGGAAAATTCTTCCATCCAATATTGGATGATCCTACACCAATTATCTTCATACACATACCCTATGTTTTAAACTTACAAAAGTAACTTATTTATTAATCTAATGACATGTGTTTTGTTATAATAATCCATGGCTGCTATATAAATATTGGACCATCCAATATTGGATGGAAGTCTTACCCTTTGTTTTATATGTTCTTTTTGTAATAATATTTTGTAAATATGTTTAAAAGAAAAACTCCATTTAGTGTACTAGATAGTTAATCATACTTTTCTTATATATTATTTTATGTAGATGGTCAGAAATCGCAGCGCGTATTCCAGGAAGAACGGATAATGAAATTAAAAATTTCTGGCACATGCATGTGAGAAAGATGAGCTCCAAAACACCAAGAACATTTAAGACAACCAAACATAAATACAACAGTTGTACTACTGTGGCTGCTCATAATCACGATCAATTTTATATATCTGAATCCTATATTCCAAACAAGAATGCTTGTACTGTTAGTGAACCGATAAAAAATTTGCAAACTAGTCCTCTTAATTCATCTGAATCACTTGGAGACTTTTACGAATCAGAAATTGATCCAACAATATTTGAAGTGCCAAATTTTGCATATCAGACTTCGGACTTTACGCAGGCACCCAAGGAGAATGACGAGTTAAAGAGTTTTTGGTTTAACATCTTAATGGGAGCTAAATATGTGTAATAAGGAATATATACTGATTGATGCGAGTTTAGACTGTTTGATGCTGCTTGTAGAACAAATAAAAATATTTAGAATCCGTTCTAAATAAATAATAATTTATTTTGTGATTTAGGTCCCATTCATAATATTATCGATTGTTATTTGGCTTAGGGTTATCATACATGTTGTTATTTATTACCATTAGAAATAAATTTCGTGCTTGATTGAGTAATGCATTTTGCAACGTATGAGTAAAATAAACAGGATTAGTTTGACTCATGTACATATATATCATATATTTGAAGTTTGTTGCCTCTAATAAAAGATACAAACTAGTTTGGGAGATGTAAGCGTCAGAACTTGTAAGATTATAAGATTAGATATTTCAATATCATAATTATGCATGTGATGGTGTCATATATTGATTATTTATTAAGAATGTATAAGAGTGGAGATAAGATGCAAAGTCAAATATATATAATTATTTATATAGTAGAGATGATAGAGTTAATTTAACAACATTTTAGCATACAATAAGAGGAAAAATGGTAGAATAGTTACTTTTTTTTTCGATGTATGGATGAAAAATGGTAGACTTCAATGAGTATGCAGATTATTGTAACACTATTGGATTAGATGATTTATAATATCCAGGTCAATTTTTCACTTGGGACAACGATCGTATTCTTAGTTGGATAGTTAGAGTTTTGGGTAATCGGAGGCTATAAGTTTCAGAGTATTACATTTATGCGGAATTTTTGCCGAAGTCTAGTATCTCGGATCACTCCCTACGCATTGTCTCTTTATTTTTGCAACATGTGAATAGAATTACGTATTTTTGATTTTTCAACATGTAAAATATAAAGAATATAATGAAGTGGCGAGTAATAGTTGGAATAATGATCATTTTTTTTGGACTAAGCAATATATCATTTGTTAAAATCTTCAAGCCTAAAAGTGGACTTGAGGAAACTAAACAAAGAAACTATTCACACATTCTTGTGAAAGCTAGAATGGAAAGTGAAACTCTTGAGATAGCCAAGATTATTTTTCAACAAAATTTGATAATGATATAAATTTTGAGGAATTAGTTGAACATTGGAACAAGGCTAGGATATTTGAAAAAGAGGAGATTAGTTTTCTTCAACAAAAAGTTAAGATTGGATAGCCAATGTACAACGTTCAAATGGTGAAGATACTACTTTAAGTCGACAAGTTAATGAAGCTTTTCTTGAGTATTACAAGATAATGTTGGGTTCGAAGAGTAATATCGATAGTGTTAATGTCGGCGTGTTTGATTGGGGGTAAGATCTTGACTAAAAAGAAAGATTTGGATTTGTGTAAAGGGGTTTCTGATGAAGAAATAAAAGAGAAGATTTTTTGGATAGAAAATGATAAAGCTCCCAAACTCAATATATATTTGTCACTCTTCTTTATGAAATTTTGGGATCTTATTGGAGATGACATTATTAATGCGCTACGTAAATTCTTTAAATCTGGGTTTTTACTTAATCAATTACACACAACAATTATTGCTCTAATTCTAAAAAAGATGATACACTTAGGGTGGAAGATTATAAGCCCATTTCATGTTGTAATGTAATTTATAAGACTATTACTATAATCACTGCAGATCGTATGAAGTCAATCTTAGATGAGATTATGTATAAAACTCAAAATGATTTTGCTTTCGAAAGATCTATGATAACAAATATTGATTTCATGCAAGAGTTGTTGAAAGGATATAATAATAATAGTATTTCTCCACGTTGCACGATTAAAATAAATTTGTGCAAGATTTATGATTATATATCTTGGGAGTTTCTTCATGACGTACTCAAAGGACTCAACTTCCCCAGAAAATATATTGATTGGATTAATGATGTGTGTTACTACTACTTACTATTCGGTGGAGCTTAATGGAGAAGTTCATGAATTCTTCAAAGAGGAATCGAGACAAGGTGATCCTCTCTCACCCTATAACGTTATCTTATTCCTAGAGTATATTTCTATACTTTTGAAGAAAAATACGTGTCATGGTTAAAAATATCATCTAAAATGTGAGAAAACTAAGATAATACATATTGCCTTTGCCCATTACCTTATGCTTTCAGCCAAAGGCGGTCATGAATCTGTAAAGATATTAATGGATAGCTTGAAAATATCTGGAGAATGCTCGGCGCTTCATTTAAATGTGTTAAAATCAAGTATATATAATGTGGGGGTGGAAATGAAAAGTTCTTGAGGACATACTGAAAACAACGCAACTTGAGAAAGGGGAAATGTCGTTTTGTTATTCCGATATACCTCTTGGTGCTTCGATCTTACTTTCTAGAGACTATTAAACTCTCATTGATAAGTTGGAGAGTTATATTAGTGCTTGGAATGCATCGTCACTTTCATATGCGGGAAGATTGGAGCTTATTAGATCGATACTTCAAGGAGTAGTTTGTTTTTTGTTGTCCATATTTATGGTTCCGAATTTGTGAAGGAACGAATTACGAGTATTTGTAATAACTTTTATTGGGACTGAAAATTGCCACAAATTAAATGGAAAGTAATATTTACACTGAACGATGAATGTGGGCTTGACCTTAAGGATTTAAGTGCATGGAACAAAGCTCTCCTTATGAAACGGTTATGGAAGATAGTGGAAAAGAAGGATTATTTTTGGATTAGATGGGTTCATGATGAATATTTTATAAACATCATTGGTTGGTTATGGTAAGTGAAGAAAACGGACTCGCCTCCTTTGAAGCGAATTTGGGAGCATAAAGACGATTTTGGAACTTGGCTTGGGGATAGGGGTGGTGAGTTGATTTTGGCTTAGCTGATTCTCCTCTATAAATAAGTTATCTACCACCAAAGATTTTTCAAGTGATGAGTATTTATCATTGTAAAATCTTCTTATGATGTCTTTTTCCGTTGATATTTTGTTGAATCTTGGGCAAATGAGACTCTTGTGTTACTCCCAAACATGAAATCATTGTATGGATGACGATGCATGAGAGACTTCAGACATAGGATCGTATGATATATATATATGGAGTTGGACCCGCTTTATATGTTGTGTGGGAAGGATTTTGAATAGAACAAATACCTATTCTTTGATTGTAGTTTTGTATGAGACATTTGGAATAAGGTGAAAAAATTGTTGGGCATAAAAAGAATATGATCACTATTTTGGTTAGAGTGAAATTATGTTAAAAATATGATCACATGTGGGCTCTTCTCCTTTACATTCATTATTCAATTTTCGAATTATTAGCACCATTATCATTAAAAAATATATCCTCCCGCATCCGGGAGTAAGTCTTCGACCCCACTCCACTCGAATGTTTTTTCTTTGTCCTAGTTGTAGCCTGGATATGTTTTTCATGGAAAATTAATTAAATAACTAAAAAATATTCATATTTTATAACTTAAAATAATATTACCTGGGTATCAAAGTCATCCCACTTGTTGCATCTTTCTCCCAATTCTCATAGATCACATCATTGGGTTTTAGGCCCTTAATGTATAAATTTTTCTTCACTCTGCATGTGTAGTAATATTCGTTCCACTCTGGCCTCTGCCTCCAATTATCAATACATAAGAATTCATATTACAAAATATAATCACATTAACTACTGACCCTCTTCCCAATTGGTTATGATGAAAAAAAGCTTCGGAAAGAATATTACCCTAATACGATCAAGCACTTGTTGCACCATCTCTGGTGGTATTTGTTCCAACTCTTGAAGCAAGGAAGGACATACTCCCTAACTATAATGCCGATGATCTGGTCCACATTCTTCACATACTTACTCAGTGGATTCCACGTCTTGTCGAACATGCAAAAATCAACCGGGAGATGACCTTGACCTCCTACATCGCTTTGTATGCATACTGAAGGTTGCTCGACCCCTTGTCTTTTTATTTTTCTGTCATGCATTAACACACAATTAATTTAATATACTATAATATAAAAAAAAATTCACACTTGGGTGAGACCTATTTGACCAACAATCTCCACAAGAATGAAAATTGACTAACCAACTAAAAGTATGCAAAATAATTCTAAACACGAGAGAGAGCAAGAGAAAAGCATTGACGAATGATACATCAAGAAAGGTAGCTTTTGACCTTGAACCTTCTCTAGTTAGGGCTATTAGATTTACTTGCTAACTAGTGAACGTGGTGTCTTGAATGGTGCAGTTTTTGTGTAAGCCAAGTCAATAGAATTTACATCGTATCCTTCCAAAATTATTTGCTTTGCATGGTTATGTCTATTTACGGCCCCAGACAACTCCTGGTATTTCATGAATAACCGTTGGAGAACTTTTTCTTAAAAAACTTCTCGTATGGTAGCCCAACCCACATTATCCATATATGTGGTCTCTTGTGAAGAGTTTTCTGCATTACTCTATCTTATATCAATGAAGATACAAGAACCACTAAATCTAATCTTATCCTTCACTTTTACATATTTCACTGTCTAATTTTTTTCTAGGAATGGTTTTGGGAGGTCTTCCTAAAGTATGTTGATACGAGTTGTTGTTTTATGATTCAGTTTTCCCTTTGAAGGTTCCCATCATGGCAACTATGGTTTTATAGGCTTGAGACCCATTCCCCTTGGCAACACTCGAATTTCCTATTTTTGGAGACCTTTGGTCAGTGAATCCACTGTGTTATCCTTTGATTGAATGTAATCAATCGTGATAACTCTATTTGACATCAATTTTCTAATGGTACTGTGTCTACAATGTATGTGTCTAGACATACCATTATACATCTTGTTTAGTACCATACTAATGGCACCCTGACTATTACAATATATGCAGATAACTGGCACATGCTTTGGCCATATAGGAATATCTTCTAAGAAGTTTTGAAGCCACTCGCCTGCCTCGAAAGCTTTGTCTAAAGCTATAAATTCATATTTCATGGTGGATTTGGCTATCAACGTTTGCTTAGTGGTTTTCAAAGACACGGTTGCTCCTTCTAACATGTAAACAAATACACTTATAGATTTTGAGTCTCTGGAGTCTAATATCCATTTTGCATTACTATATTCTTCGAGAACAGCTAGATCTCATGTATACAACATCCCTTTGTTCATAGTGAATCTGAGATGCCTTAGAATTCTTACAGTAGCGATCTAATGGTTCTTACCAAGATTATGTGTAAACCTACTTAGATTGCTTACTGCGTAGGCTATATCTGGAATTGTGTAGTTTGTTAAGTACATGAGACACCCAATAAACCGAGGGTACTCCAACTAGTTGATCGTATAACTAGTGTTCTTAACAAGATGTAAATTTACATCAACAGGTGTCTTGGTGATATTTGTGTATCCATCACTAATTTTTTTTAATACTTTCACAATACAGTGTGACTGAGATAGTACAATATCTTCAGATGTTCGAAGAATCTTGATACCCAGAATAACATCTACAAGGCCTAGATCTTTCATGTCAAACTTACTTAAAACATCATTTTGGTGGATGTAATCCCATCATTTTTACTTCGAAAGATTAACATATAATCCAATTATAAACAAAAAATGACATACCCTCTCTCATTTTGTTTTACATAAACAAATCTGTCACATTCATTGATTCTAAAACCATTTGAGAATATGAATCTGTCAAATTTGTCATGCCATTGCTTTGGTGCCTGTTTTAAAACATATAAGGATTTGACAAGTTTACATACTTGTTTCTTCTTACCTAGAACTACATAGCCTCCAGGTTGTTCCATGTATATCTCTTCATTTAGTTCTCCATTTAGGAAAGTTATTTTACATCTATTTGATGAATTTCGATCTTGTATATTGAAGTTATATTAATTAACATTTGAATGGATGATACTCCCCTGACTAGAAAATAGTTGTCAAAATATTCAAGTCTTCTTTTTTACTATAACCTTTTACAACAAGGTGAATCTTGCACGTTTCGATAGACCCATTGGTCTTTAGTTTCTTGTTGAATATCCATGTGCATCCAAGTGTTTTATTACCAGGAGGGAGTTCCACTAGTTCCCATGTATGGTTTTTCATATTGGAATCTATCTCTCTATTTACCATTTATTTCCAATAAGGGGCATCAGGGTTTGACATAGTATCCTTGAATGTTCGCGGTTCGTCATCTAGCATCTAAGATAGAAAGTTAGGACCAAAAGACATAAATGTTATCATCCTCTTACTTCTTCTTGGTTCTTCTTCATTTGGTAATGATTCTTGATCTTTCTCTTTGGTTTGAAATGATTTTTGCTCTTACTCTTCTTGAATGGCATCATATGTTCTTTTTAAGGAACCATATTCTAGTGTGGTCTTTTATGAAAAGGTTGTTTCAATGAAAGATGCGTCTATTGATTTGATCGTCGTATTCACGTGAACGACAACGTGACACAATTTGTGTATCAGAATCCTCTAGGCAACACTGTTGTGAGCATATCTAACAAAGATATCGGTTGTCTTTCGTCCTATCTTGACCATTTTGGGAGCAGGGATTGCTACATTTTCCCAACATCCCCAAACTTTTATTCTTTTGTGGTTACTTGTTAAGAATGTGGTTTGTAGTGAGCAAAGACTCTTCTGACAAGTTTTACGGTAACCTAAAGTTAATTAGCAAGGTGTTCATCATTTTCTTAAATGTATGGTCCGTGTGTTCAACAATCCTGTTTTGTTGAGGTAAATAGGGGGTCGTGGTTTGATGGATGATTCAATTTACAGTGCAAAACTCCTCAAAAGGAGACACGTATTCTACCCCTATTTGTTCTAAGGTTCTTAATATTTTAATTTAGTGGATTCTCAACTTCAGTTTTGTATTGCTTAAATGATTTTAAGGCCTCATCCATACTTCTGAGCAAGTATATTTGACTATACCTTGTGCAATCGTCAATGAAATATATACATTACTTTTTCCCACTTCTAGTTTGCACAAATTTTAAGTCACGGATTTCATAATGAATTAACATTGAAGGTACCGAAGTCCTTTCTATAGATTTGAACGAGGTTTTGGTTAATTTTGACTCAACACATACTTCACACTACTTTGAGAATCGAAGTTCATATTAGGTAATAACCCGACGTTTACTAACTTATTAAATGAACAGGAATTAACATGTCCTAAGCTATCGTGCTATAAATTAGGTGCGTTAAGCATAGAAACAGTATCATAATTTTCATTTATTTATTTCTCAGGTATATTTTTGGTTGGTATAACGGTCATTACATTCATCTTAAACAGACCGTCTTAAAGGTACCCTTTTTCTACATACATTTCATTCTTAGTTAATACAAACTTATCAATTACAAATACAAGTTTAAAACTAGCCTTACAAAGAAAAGACCAGGAAACTAAGTTTTTGCTAATGTCTAGAACATGGAGGACATTTTCAAGGTCAACTCTTCCCTTGAGGTCATCTAAAGTACAATCTTTCCAGTACCTTGAACCTTTGAGGTAGTGGAATTCCCCATATACCAAATTTCTTCATTTGTCTCTTATTTGTAGGTTTTGAACATATATTTGTCTAAGCACACATGTCGGGTTGCTCCAGAATTTATCAACCATAACCTTAGATTGCTGACGAAAATTGACTTCTGTGACTGTTGCCGCCAAGTTCAAATCGTCAATGCCCTCAGATATCTTAGTCACATACGACTGACTGACCTTACCTTTATTTTGGCTTCCTTGTGCATTTTTGTTTCAATAGTCTTTGCACGATGTCCATGTTTTCTAAAATTGTGTCAAACCCCCATTGACTTTCAACTTCTTTCTTTTGTCATTATCTGTCTACCCTTGCCTCTTGCACTTATTGTTTTGGTTGGTCCTCCCTTTTCCACAATATTTTCCTTGGCTTCATATGATCGAGGGTTAGTTTCCTTTTCAGCCATTCGACTGTCTAATTCAGTTCTTAACCTTACAATTAGATCTTCAAGACTTCTCAATTTTTGTTTGTGCTTGGGGTCGTTCTTGAAATCTTTAAATAACCAAGGTAGAAATTCTATTAGAGCACCAACTTGGAAAGGCTCTACCAGATTCATACCCTCGCGCTCAACTAATGAAGAATTAATTGTACTGATATACATGCGACATTAATGGTCTTAAATCCACCCTCTTGAAATCAAGGAACCTACTGATCACAAATTTCTTTCTGCCATCATATTTGGTCTTGTAATCACATAGTTGTTTGACAGTTGTCATGGTGCAGTGCATATTATATGATAAATTCTCCAAACAGTTCAGAGTATAACTCTTACATAAGACATCAGCATGCTTACGAGCATCTACTACGTTGTATTAGATCCCATTTTCGTTGGATCTTACATCCGAAATTTTGTCAAGCTTAGAGTGGTCAGGTAGAACAACATTTTTTGTTGCCATCTCGTATAGTCAGCACCATTGAACTTTTCTATCCTATCGACTGGTCCAATGGGCGTTGGCGGATGTACACAAACTTTGGTTCTTGAGGTGTTACCCGTTTCAGGTTGCTTTTCACTTTGTTCAATATATTTCCCCATATTCTATATGAAGCAGAAATCTGAAGTTAGTAAGCAAGTAATTTTCTAGTATGTATACACAAGCCTAGAATTTAGAATAAGAGAAAAAGAAGTAGAATAAAATATTCTTGTTCAATATACACATGCCCATAAATATTGCAAAAAGTAAACTTTATAAAATAAAAAAAGGGGTTATTGTTGAAAACATCCTCATTAAACTTTCTAATTGGCTTTTTGTGCCTTCAATAATCTTATTTATAAAAAAATGCCTAATGAAGTAATTATTTATAGAAAACATCCCCTTTATTTTTTCTATACCTTTACTACCCTTATTATTAAATATATTATTTTATTTTAATACAATATTAATTTTTAAATATTAAACAAATAATAGGGTACTTCTTTTTCCTCCTCCACCACCACCACCACCACCACCACCACCACAACCACCACAACCACCACCACAACCACCATGTATGTAACCACTACTACATCCACCACAACCATCACCACCTCCACCACAACCACCACCACCACCACCACCACCACCACCACCACCTACTACTACTAATTCCATCGCACGCGCGCGTCCGTGAATTTTTTTTTAAAATCGTCATAACTAGTTCAAAAAAAATCAGAAAATTAAAAAAATTGTATTTTTGAATAAAGCAAATTAATATTTACGTCTATGAATTTTTTTGAATTTTTTTGATTTTTTTTTTCACAGACACGGATTTTCATGTTTTAAACATGGAATTCCATGTTTTAAACCGTGAAATAAACATGAAATTCCATGTTTGAAACATGAAATTCCATGTTTAAAACATGAAATTCCATGTTTAAAACATGTAATTTCGTGTCTGCGAAAAAAAAAATTAAAAAAAAATTAAAAAAATCAAAAAATTCAGAAAATTCCAAAAAAAAATCATAGACGTAAATATTAATTTGATTTATCCAAATATAATTTTTTTTGATTTTTTTGATTTTTTTTGAATTAGTTATGACGATTTTAAAAAAAATTCACGGACGCGCGCGTGTGATTATTAGTTTTTTTCTTATTTTTTAATTGTTAATTATAAGGGTAATTTTGGGATGGGGCTGTTTTCAATAAATATTTTTTCCTAGGCACCTTTTTCTAAATAAGTTTTTTAATAGGTATCAATCAACAATTGGCTCATAAAAAAATGATGTTTTCTGGTTTATACGTCGTGAATCATAAATACTTTAAATTGTGTGTTTTATTTGTATAAGCTAGTAAAACAATACAAAATATAATGTACAAATAAAGTACAAAATACAAATATGCATTTATATATATTTGCTTGTCGAGACTCGGATTGGATCTGATGTCTTTAAGGTATTTAGACCACATACCGTTGTCCTATGTTTTGTTGGCTTCAACCTCCAGGATACAACGGCAAACCTATTTAAAATAAACCGACACACACTTTTTTCAGAATTTCAATGGACTTAATAATGCTCTTCTTTTTAATCCCTATCCCTCTCTTATAGTTTTTGCTATAAACAATTGAATGAACCAAATGTTTGAGTTTGCTATTTATAGAAAATGAAAGAATTGTGACTTTAAGAATTTGAAGTTGTATCTTTTAAATAATAGACACTTTAGTAGGAAAAAGATATAAATATTGAGCCTAGTATTATTACACATTATTTATTGGGTCTGACCCAATGGTAATACAAAAGAGTTACACATGAAACAATTGAATAACTATTGGGCTTGGCCTAATAGTAAAAAGTTAATTTTTTTTCTTTTCTTTCTTTCACTTTTACTATATATAAACATATAAAAAAATAAAAATTATTTATTTATATTCTCCATAATTTCATGACTTAATTTCTCATTCAATTTCACATGATTTTTAAACAACTGAATATATTTTGTTAGAATTTACAATTTCATAAACGTATCAATATCCAAATCATTTAATTAAATTAAGTCACCTTCAGTCACCATAAACATTGTCAAGACTTGGATAAAACCCATTTGACCAACAGGTGAGACCCTTTACTCAAAATTTATGTACGAGGATACATTTGTTCTAAACTGATATCTAATAGGTAACCATCGTTTGTGATCAACATAAATACACCTTTATTCTCCCACAAGGACAACGTATAATCCATGCATTCTGGACACGTTAAGTAACCTTAACCCGACCATCTTGAAGTGTTTGATCTAGTTGGGTAATCATTAATCGTGAACACCAAATAAATCTTCATTACAAATTTTTTCTTTATATTTTCATCATAATTAAGGATCCTCGTACCCCCAGAATATTTCCAACACATCTATAATAGGACAAAAAAATACATCCATATCTTTTCTAGGTGAACGCGAACCCAGAATCAACAAAGTAAGCATACATGTGGACTATTTTATGCATAACCACGACAACACGTTGTAGCTGGTCGATATAAATGGCCACATGTTATATGAGGTGTTTTGCATGTAAAAAGAACAAACCCCATCAATGCCCAAACCACGGCGTACATTCCGCGGTTCACTAGCAAACTCAAGATTCCGCTAATTAAATATTTTCCAACTAGTAACCATTGACTGGATGAAGAAATACATCTTTGTCCATGCTCTTTCTGGTATGGTGCCAAATCATGTTTTTTACGATGTATCTCGAAGCGTACATTCTCTACAATCTTGACGCAATAGGGAAAGAACACAATTTCTTGTGTGGCGCTTTCTTACCTTTCTTCGGATCCCACATAGTGGATACTACTTGAGTTTTTAATTCTCTTTATAGTACATAACACAATCATTCAAACACACATTGATCGTAATGTATCTCATACCCAAAAAAATTAACTTTTCTTTTTGATATGTGGGTGGTCTGGGCCAGCTTGCGTGCACCATGACTTATCCTAAAGAGACATGCATGCCTCTCGAAGCATATTCCCAGGTAAATCAGAACTAAATTAACCATGTTCAGAGAGGGTATTTGAACCTATACCTCTCACTTTACATCCTTTAAGTGTAGAGTAAATAGTTGACAACTGGAGTAATGGATACTTGGGTCTTAAACATGATGGATAGGGTGAATAAAAATGATAAGAAAGAAAAACTTGTAATGGAGTCGATATGCACTATTATTTGGTGTATATGGAAAAGTGGGAATGGGTTTCTTTTTTAAAAAAACAAACCCTTTTGCCCCTTAATTTGTATTCAAAGAGCTTGTTTGGAAGGAATATTTCTATACAATTTACCCTAACTGTGAAGTACCTTTCCTGAACGGTATTAATTAAGATTACAAGATTGATAGGACCATTGATAGTGGGCCTACATACTTGTCACCTAATAGAATACTACATGATAAAAAGATTATGCTTAACCCTCAAGTGAGTAGTAGGAGAGATACTAACTGCCTGAAAAATTTATTAAAATAAATTGTGATGCCGTGTTTTATATTAAAAGTGTGGTAATAGCTTGTATTGCAAGAGATACTAATGGTAATTTGGTTAACGACAGGGCAAATTTATGTCAGGCATGAAGTGTTTAGAAGCGGAAGTGTTGGGAGTATTACAAGCTTGCGGGGTCGCCGGAGATGTTGGCACAAATAGAATAATTATCGAGAACAATTCCGAGATCTTGATAAGAGTTTTGGCACATAACATTTGTTTAGTAACATTTGTTGGCACATAACTTAGTCAGGAATACTAAACAAATGTTATGTGCCAAGTTTTTTGGTAACTAGTATAAATTGTCTATCAACCTAGTTTATGAATATTCTTAGTCTTGATTGCCCTTGAGTTGGATAGTATTTTGTATAACTCTATTTAGTATTAATATTAGTAATCGTTTTCAAACAGAAAAAGAAAATTGATAATAGCTCTACGTTAGTTGAACAAAAATATTAAAAAGAATAGCTCTAAGTCAGTAAGTTGACCTCAAAATAGTTTGTTTATATTGAAAAGAAAAAATGACTAATTTCCCATACGCTAATTAATGTGATCATGTACACGATGCACTGGGAAGGTCAATACCCTCGAATAGGATAAAGAACGACCAGACCAACACTATGTTTTACTTTTAATTCCTGGAAGTAATACTTTAATCAAAATAAATTGTCAAAGTTTGAAAAATCTATTATCTCATAGAGTTTACAAGGAGTTTAATTAAGTGATTATAAAAAAAAATATTAGGTGAATCTTCCGTGGATCATTACGAATAAATTGCAGAAGATTGTCAATGCCATATTAGTTGATCTGTCTCTTTATATTTTAGCTTATACAACCTCTACAAAACCAATAATAGACTGTTTGCCTTTATATTTATTTATAAGCATTAGTAATTTAGGAGTCGCTCCTAATTTAGATTATATTCTCATGAAAACCTCAAATAACGGGTTTCTCTAGTAGGCCTTTTATATCACCATTGATCATGCCTACTACTTCCTTGGTTTTAACCTTTATACTTAATCTTTGCACTCCCACATTTTCCACCATGTTAGATCATCATAGAGGGTGACTGTCGTCTCCTAAGTATGATAAAAATAAAATAACAAATCAACATCTCGAGAGATCACTTCCCGCAAATGCATATGTTGTTTGCAAGTAATAAGCAAGTAATAATATCGTTCTCCACATAGACTATGTTTGTTAATCTAAACTTTTTTTCTTAACAAGTGTATTTGATTTAGTTGCTACTACTAAAAGACAAAAATAAAAATAGAATATTTATTTGGTGTTTGTGTAAAAGATTAAGATGCGAATAACTAAACTAAATTAAGAATTAAACTAATAAAGTAAATAAACTACAAAGAATAGAGATGAGAGTATACTCAAGTTACAAGTAATCCCGTATCGCGACATTGATTAATTCTAGTGCTAAGGGTGAATTTGGGGCAGTTCTTGTTATTCGGAATTCTAACTTCATTCTAACTCATGTCAGCGTAGCTTAGAAGGTTACTTAACTATTACTAGAGTTCTCGGGTGAGATTGTTCCAAGCAAAAGATCAACACTAGAAAATGCTAAGCCTATGTCATTATCCGGCTAGGCAAGCCTGTCATAATCACTACTGCACACTAGATGAATATGAATTATGTTTGTACCTAATCCCCTGCCAGGGTGACAATTAAGATACTATAGTCAATCTATAGTTGATAAAGTTATAGAAAGCATAAATTAATTTAATTCATATGCAACAAAATAAAAGACCCAATTAATTTAAATTGAAATATCCCAAATACATTTGAACATAATCAATTGTCATATCAAGGTTCATACATAAAGCAACTCAAGCTGATAGACTTTATTTCATAATTTAAGAAATAAAACTAGATGGTAAAAATATTATAATCATGTTTTAGAGAAGCAACTAACACTAGTTACCATAATGATGAAGGTAGAATGGTGTACTAACGGTGCAGTAATGTCTCTCTTTTGTGATAGATTGATCTATGCATGAGACATCTTTTTGGGTGGTTATTGGACCTAAGTGAGGTATTTTTCACTAGTATTCGACATGTTGTACTTTTCTATCTTGTTTTGGACATATTGCTATCTATAAAGCTTTTGTGACTTAACTGCGTGATAAGTGTGTAGCTTTTAGGTACATGATCAATACAGGATTCCAAGATAAAGAGAAGATGTAAAAAAATCAAGATAAACCCCAAGCCAAGGCGTGAAATGAGTTTAAAGTCACTTTGAAAAGTTAGAGCGTTTTCCGGAGAAACCTTAACTTTATATTGTTTCAGTGACCATAATTAATTGGCCAGAGCTTTGGAATTAATTCCTTTTGATTTGCATATAGACTGAAGTCAGTGACGCATGAGAAGTGACAGACGTTAATTCAAAGTTGAGATGAATAAGTTCTGCCATTTACTTCCACCGTGACTCAAACTTAGACAACACTACCTAAAAATGCGTTGGGCCATTTGTAAGTCATTTAAGTAGTCTACTTGACCCCAAAATGTTTTTAGGTTAGAATATAAGCATATTAGAGCTTCCAAAATCAGTATCCATCATTATACATCAAAAATTTCAGAAGAGGGAGGAGCAAAAACGTTTTGGAGAAGGAAGAAGAAGAAGAAGAAGAAGAAGAAGAAGAAGAAGAAGAAGAAGAAGAAGAAGAAGAAGAAGAAGAAGAAGAAGAAGAAGAAGAAGAAGAAGAAGAAGAAGAAGAAGAAGAAGAAGAAGAAGAAGAAGAAGAAGAAGAAGATGGGGGTTTCACCCAATTCCACCATTCTCCACCATCCCATATTCGATTCTCTTTGTTCTTTAGGTTAATTTTATTCTGTTTTATCTTTTAACTGATTTTAGCATTAGTTTTCTTTAATTTCAAGTTTATATTTATGAACTAAACCTCCTATGCTTGAGAATTGCAATGGGTATGAATCCTAATTGATTTTTTATGTTATTTGATTTTGGGATATTTTATTATTGAAATAAATTGAGTATTACTTTCCATTTATTATATATTTGTGCTTGTTTCCTATTTGTGCCTTGATCACGTATTGAATAGTAATGGACTTTTGGCTTTCACCTAGGAGGGGTCGGATCTCAGAATTAGTATATAAGCATCTAGCATGTGTTAGTGAACCGAGGGGTATTGCCTAACTAGATAGCAAATACGGTTTGAACTTTAGCATTCGAAAGCATTTGTAGTGTCACCCTGGAGAGGCCACTGGTGCAATAGGATTGATTTCTAAGCTACCCAGGAGGGAGTTAGAGAGACTTTTGAGTCTCGGATAATGTGAAAAGCTCAAATCGCCCTTGTATCAAATAACGTTTAAAAAATTACTTAGGGGAATTTCTGCAAGAATCAATCATACGGCTTACATTTCTCTTTTATTTTTATTTTCAATTTAGTCCTTTACACAAAAACCAAAAACATATAATATTTGAATTATTGTCATTTAACTTGCAATTTTATATTTCTATACTTTCGTAACACATTAATCATAACATGCTACAATGTTTGTTGCTACCTTCTCAATCACATTTCTTGAGAAATAAATGATCACTTTTTTCTGACTAATCGACTAGCTTACGTCTTGACAGAACCTATCTAGTGTATGATGCAATAAGACAATATGGCCTATTGTAGCTTCAGCAAAATAAATTTAAATCATCAGCAAAAAATATATGAGATATAGAAATCCACCCCCCCCCCCCCCCTCCACCTTCAAAGCAAATTTAGAAAGGCGTTCATGCTCCACTCTCTAGTAGATGCTGAATAAGTAAGGAAAAACTCTCAGTATATAATATGAAAAGATACCGTGAAAAGGGATCTCCTTGACGTATACCCCTCTACACTTTCATAGCCGAAAGAGGTTCCCCGTCCCAAAGGACTCGTAATTTTTTTCCTCCATCACGCAAGATATCCACTTTCTCGGTAATCTCCAAAGAATTTGTTGTAAAACTCCATCAAAGCTTGTCATATGCTTTAATGATGTCACTTTTACAGCCATAAATCCATTCTTCCCCTCGTGCATCTCAAGATATGATCGGCTTGCACAATATTATCAATCGTTAATTTCTGAGGTAAGAAAATACTCTATTATGGCCCTATCTCCCCCTATAATAACGGAAACAACCTATTAACCAAATTTTCATACATATTTATAACATACGTTGAATAGGGTAATTGGTCTGACCTTGGTAATGTACTTTGGCCTCCCTTCCTTTGGTATTACATGTACTTATAAGTTCATAGATTTAGATATAAACTTGCCTCATCCACTTATTTTTTATTTTATTGATTTTTTGAAATAGTTATGATATTTTTAAAAATTTAACGGACGCGCCCCTATGGTGGAATTGGTTGATGGATGCGATGACGATGGCAGCGGCAGAGCTAGTTGGTGCTGTTTGTGGGTGAAGGTGGTGGTGGTAGACGAAGAATGTCAAAGATGGTGGTGGTGGTCGGTGGAGTATGTAGGAAGTGGTAGTGGTGGTCAATGGCAGTGGCTGTGGTTGGATTTTAATTTTTTTTTAAAATTAAATAAATCAATATTATGTGATAAAAATAAAAATAAATAATTGAAATTACAATAAAGGTAATTGTGGTATAAATTTTACCCTTTATACTAAATGGTATGTTTTTTTATTAATTTGTATTAAATAGGAATTAAAAATCTTATTTCCACAGAGTTTGGGAACAAAAAGTTTGTATTTATTAAGTTGCATTCTCCCTTATTAATAAAATTATAAATAAGTCCCTATAATTTTATTAAATAATATTTAAGTTCTTAAAAATTGTTAAATTTATAATTAAGATTGTAATATTAATTAAAATTATGAATTATCCCCTATAATTTATTTAAATATGGTTTAAGTCCCTAAAATAATTATAATGATAATTAAGGTCTTAATATTTATTAAAAATATAAACAAGCCCCTATAATTTATTAAATTATTATAATTTATTTAAATTATATTTAAATCCCCTAACAATCATTAAATTTATAATTACTTTCCTAATATTTATTGATTTTATAAATTAGTTTGTATAATTTATTTAAATATTATTTAAATCCCTAAGGTTTAGAATATTAAAAATTAAGTCACTAGGATTTAAAATATTAAGAATTAAGTCCCTGGGGTTTAAAAATATTATACGTAAAGTCTTTGACTAATCAATTGAGTGGTAGATTATTATGGAGGACGTTGTGACTAGAGGACATAATGGTGATGGAGACGGTAGGGACTCACCGGTGGGTTCCACCCGCCTAGTATGAGGATGTATTAGTAAATGTAAAATGTAATTGGTTATTTCCTTATTTACCGAATATAAATATTTTTTATATAATTGGTCATTTTTTATTTTATTAGGAAAACAAATCGTTTGAGTCAGGGGTAAGAGTGTTCTCCGATCGAAGGAGAAGGCTAAGGAAAAATATGGCAGAATTATGCCAGTTACTATTTGTAGAGATGATAGCACGCGGAATCTCATTGGGGATACCACACTTCACATGGCACAAATCGTGGGAACACCATACGAGAACATATATTGAAACACTATCTCAATTGAAGTCATGTCCCTCTGAGCAAAATGAATTTGATATAGACACACCCCGAAATAAGTTGTGTAGTTGTAGTTTTTGTTTGTTAAAATTTTTGGTTAATTTCCTTTATTTTTTTGTAGCAATATTTTTCCATAGGGGAGTGGAGACGTTACACGGACTGGGCAAACATACAACTGACCATCCACAAAAATTGATTAAGTAGATACAGTGTATAGAAAGGGACAATATACGATAAGTGGATCCATTTTGTTCAATCTCCCGAGGGTATGAGCTCGGATGAGATTGAGTTGATGAAGCAAATTTGGGATAGTAAAAAATTTAAGGTGAAAAAATATTGATGAGTTTTTGATATTTTACATATCTATTCAAAAAATTATTTAAATAGTCGAAATCTGTTATAGTGAAGAAAAATAGAGATAAGTAGGTTTCGGGTAACAGTCATAGCTCGGCCACCCTTTCCCAGACATATCACCGGTTGTTGGATTTAATGTTTATCGTATTTTTTCGCCGTGTTATTTACAAAAAAGTATTCGTATTATTATATCGTGATTTGTTGTTTTACAGGAACTAGAGAAAGAATCACATGAGTTTCAACCGGAGCCATGGACCAATGTGGATGATCTTATACCTACACCTCCATCTCTGAGGTGGAAGAAGAAGCCCAAGATAGATGAATTTTACACCAAAATTAGGATTAAGAAGATGGGTGATTGAAGGGATGAGTGCTTTCGTTAATTAGATGTAAGTTACAATTTTTTGTGACTTAGTTCACTAAAAAAAATTTGTACCTTCCTTTAATATTTGTTAAATATTTATAATTTTGTGACGTACAATTTTTTCTACTTAAATGTAATATGTTGACTTAAGAGTGATTCTCGATCAAGCTGAAGAGACTTCAGGTGATGTGTCGGTGTCATGAGCCACACTGGGCATGTCATTGACATGGGGCGATTAGATCCGAACAATGATCGATGTGGCATAAGAGCGTAAGTGTCACGCACAAAATGGTTAGAAGTTAGGAGTTGGACCTGTCGTTCCTACCAAGAACCAAAGACAGAGTCAGGCCCGTGACCCAAATATGTCCATGGATCTGTGATGGATGATCGTACGTTCCTGCAAATAGTCGAGGCAGTGAATGATTATGTCTGCACTGCAGCCAGAGTTGGAGCATATGACCAGGAATCAACTACCCTATCGCAACCACCCTATTTAATCTTGACTTTTATCTAGAGAACTATATCCAGCTAGTTGACAAATTTCATCAGCTTATGTTGGTGCATAGTAATGCCCCATTGAGTTTCATCACAATCGGTCCAACACAACCGAGTAATCTACCCTCTAGAGGATCGTCTACGACCGTTCGAGACTAAGAGATGAGGATGATATTGACGCGGCCCAGTCTCTCGATATAACTCCCTCCCCCGACTTTATTGTATCTAGACTTCTATTCGTACTTTGTTATATTGAGACTTTTATTATATATTATTCAAACTTTTATTTCAGAATGTAATTTTTTTATTCGATATTTTTGTAATTTTATTTTATTTTTAAATTATTCCAGTATGTAATTTTTTTAATCAAAATTATTCTACCAAAACTTTTAGTGTAATTGGTTTGTAAATTAATTGTTTTTCTATTTTTATTTATTTTAGTCCTTTAGCGACCTCCCAAGTGGTCGCTAAAATTTAAAAAATTTAGTGGCCAATTTGCAGTCGGTAATAAGTCCACCCCTCTAGCAACCACCATTGTGTCGTTAAAGGTTTTAGATAGCTAGTGACCTAAATAGTGGTTGCTAAGTACGATAGCCTTTTACCAACTAATAAAGTAGTCTTTGAAGGTCGGTGGTCGGCAGATCTTACCAGTAGTTACTAAAACGTACCTCTAATGACGAGACAATAACGACCAACTTTTGATAACCATCGACGGTCGCTAAAACTTTTAGAGACCAATTTACGTATTTCTAACGAGCACTTGGGCGGTCGCCAGACATAAAACATGTAGTTGTCTAAATAGGGTTTAGGCTATTTTCTTGTGGTTATTTAAATATTTAACCATATTTTTATTTATGGACATGTTTCTTTTATCATAAATCAGAAAAAAAGATTGTTAGTGGTTTTCTAGTATTAATAACTTTGTGATATCCATTAAAAAGAAATTTATGTTAGAAACATAATGGGACCGGTTTTATATACCCGTCAAACAAGTAAGCTACGACGAAAAATTACTTGTGCGCGCGAATTATATGATGAGAGAATAATTATTACCTTATTATAGATAAGAGGAAATTCCATTTTTAGGTCATATAGCCTAAAAACATTTTTAGGCCAAACGTTTCAAAAGTCATATTTTTAGGCCAAACATATAAAAAACGTCCATTTTTAGGCAATTTCACTAATTCATGAGATATATCGTTGATTTTAAAGACAATTTAGGCATTTCAAATAAATTATACGTCTCTTTGACCGTACCACAAACTAAGAACTCTATCTAAAGTGTCCAAATTGTTTTTAAAATTTATGAAATATTTCACGAAATTAGTAAAATGGCCTAAATATGGGCATTTTTAATACGTTTGGCCTAAAAATATGACTTTTAAAATGTTTGGCCTAAAAATGTTTTTAGAATATAAATAATGGCCTAAAAATAGGATTTTCTCTATAAATAATATACCTCTTAATGTCCAAAACGAAAAAAAGATAATATACCTTCTATGTCCAAAACGAAAAAAAGATAATACCTTTAAGTTGACCTAAAAATTGTTGGTTTATAATGATTGAGAAGAAAAATTTACTTCCTTTTTGTAAGTCAATAGAAGAAATCACTAATTTCAGTACGTTTATGTCATATGTGAACATGCATGTACACGCACGAGGAAGGTCAACACCTCCAATAGGATAAAGAACGACCAGACTAAGACTATGTTTTACTTCAGGAATTAATTCTACAATACTGCAATCAAAATTAATTGTTGAAGTTCAATTAATTGATAAATCGATAATGTCGTGAGTAAGGAGTTTACTGTTAAGTGATTAGAATCTTCAGTAATTACGATGAAATTGAAGAAGGTTGTCAATATCAATAGTTAATAACGTCTCTTTTTTTTTTCTCTTTATATTTTGACTGTTTTTAATGTTTTGAAGAGGTTGTCAATTCTATTCTTTTAATTAGTTTGGTGAGTTGCTAGGAAATTTAAGATAAAAGAGAAATGTTTTAAATTAGGACTACTACACACGATTGTGTCTTTTTACGACGGAGCATTAGCGTAACAACGACACAGTGACGGACTTAATTAGGGGGCTAATGCGAGAGGGGCGGATTTGGAGGAAAGTGGTGGTGGAGGGGGGGGGGGGGAGGGGGGGGCTCTAGGTCCCTGGACGCGCAGTGGAAATTTCGCACATATTTTAAACTACAAAAAACAGAGTTTCGCTCCCATCTCGTGAACATATTTTTCGCTCCACAAACCTGCTGTGCAGACCCGTCCTGCGTATTTGTTATTTGGTATAACTTTAAATTGAGAGTTTTTTATTAAAATTTTAGTTTTGAAATAAGATTTTAAATTATTTTAAGTAGATGATATTTCTTGGCAGAAAAAAAAAGATAATATTTTAATTTTGATAACATTATAAGTATATATTTAGAAAAAAAAAATTATAAGTATTTTAGATTGAATATTTATCTTTAATAAAGTAAGTTTTTTTTGATATTTTGAAA
Organism: Nemophila menziesii; assembly: GCA_029959085.1. Lineage (NCBI taxonomy): Eukaryota > Viridiplantae > Streptophyta > Magnoliopsida > Boraginales > Hydrophyllaceae > Nemophila > Nemophila menziesii. Next base: position 37,976,811 of record JARWIR010000004.1, on the reverse strand, counting down.
AAAAATATTGATACGATGTCTTTTTTAAATAGTTTTGTTTTATAATATATATATTTAGTCACCTTACACGTTTCACCGCTAGTGTTTGTATAATTACGAAGAGAAGTCTTTCGCAAGAAATTAAGGCGTCGCCCAGTTTCACCTATGATTTACGACAAAATTGCGTCGTCGCTAGTAAAATCATTAAAGACGAAGCGAGTAACTAAAAAAAGTTTAAAAATAATAATTAAAATAGTCGTCGATATTGATCATTTGGGACAACAAAAGTTGTCCCAAATAATGTACGCGTATTTAATGTTGCAGTTGGACAGAAACTGCAAAATTCCACCATTAAATTATTTTCCTTCCCACTTTTATCATACCCTAGGTCCTAATTGGTCTAAGAACTTCATTAAGCCGCAACTCTTTCTTCGCCACGCCATTAACCAAACTTCCCGACACCATTTACACGTGTGGGTCCTAGTTCAACTTAAAAAATTGGTCAAAAAAGGGTATTTTAAAAAATTCAAACTTTTTTCATTTAAGTACATATTTAACCGTGTTTTGACTATATGAATAAAATGTGTAATATTGTGGTATTTTTAGAGGTTGACATATCTATTTTTAATATAATTTATCTTTTTAAAATATATTTATTATTTTCATTTGGTTATAATTATATTGTTTTTCTCAATTTAGACGATTGGATTCGGTTATTGAGAAGAGTTTGATTAAACCAAATAATTTGGTTACCAAGGAATATTTGTCGGGTAATGGAATTTATTAATTTTGCAAAAAACACCTGAATAGTACGGGATACATTTTTTGTCCGTATAATCATTGTTTCAATAATAAAAAAAATCCTATAAATGATGTTGGAGCAAATCTTCTTAGATATTATTTTTTGTCAATGTATGAGGTTTGGACGGAATACAGTGAAAAAGATTAAATTCCCGTGAATAATCCTACCCCAATCGTAGATAATCAACTATTGAATTTGTATGATGATCTGAGACCCGTTTTTAATGTTAGGGGTCTCTCTGGTGACACGGATATGGGTGATGACAATCTTACTAGCCGGAGACGCGATTATTTTGACTCGTTGTTTGAGGAAATAGAGACATAGTTGTACCCTGGTTCTACAATGATGGGTTCCTTGAATTTCATAGCCAATTTCATGCACATCAAAGTGAAAAAACAAGTGTACAAACACCGCTACCACTGAACATCTTCAATCGTTGTGTCCGTTTTTGTTAGAAGGTCATACTTTGCCTTATTCATATGAGGAGTGAAACAAAAAGATGAAAAGTGAGAGGTACAGGGTTAGCTCAACTGACCGGGAAATTGCACAACATACCTTATCGAATGCTAAGAGTTGCACTATTGTCCTTATATCATGATACATTTTAAATCAAGTACCTATAATATGGTAAAATCATATTAAAGGGTCTATATTATCATAAGAATTACACTTTAGTCCATATATTATGATATAATTGAACCATATTCCCCATATGATGCTACAATTTCATTACAAGGCATATATTATCATAAAAGTTGCACTATAACCCATATACTATGCTAAAATTCCACACAAGTTCCTTTATGGTGTTGAAATTGCATATCATACCCTAGTTTATCCTATAAAATAAATTTTAGTCCATATATCATGAAAATATTGCATACAAGTCCCTGTTATATGATAAAATTGCATGACATGCTCTAGTGTATACTATAAATTCCACATTGATCCTCATAGTAAGATAATATTACACACAAGTCCTTATAGTATGCAAAAATTGCATTGCACATCCTATATTATGATAAAAATTACACTTTAGTCCATATAATATGATAAATTTTCACATAAATCCCTGTAATATGCTAAATTGCATTACTTGCCCTAGTATATCCTATAATAATTCTTTAGTCCCTATAGTAAGATGAAATTGCACATACGTCTCTATAGTATGATAAAACTATATTACACACCCTACTTTATCATACAAATGCACTTTAGTCCTTATGTTATGATAACAATGCACACTAGTCCCTATAATATGCTAAAATTGCAATGCATGCCCTATATTATGATCAAAATTGCATTTTAACCCCTAATATTTGAGAAGTAGATAGGTCGCTCCTTAATCTTTGTAAATTTTACAATTTAGTCCCTTATCTTTAAATAGTTGAGACTTTAGTCACTTATAGTTGCACTTTAAATTGACCAAAACACTAGGGTCACTAGAGTCTCTAGACAATACTCGCACACTTGTAGAGATTTTCACATACATCTCCCAAATCAATAATTAGGAACATGTAAGACGTGTTTGGAGAATATGTATTACCATTATGATTGGGTTGGCTATAAACTAAAAGTTCAATACTTCTTGTTCCATGACAATGACACCATATTTGGTCCTCAAATGCAATTTAGGCTTTTCCAAAACTTTAGGCATCAAGTAGTTTACTAGTTTCAAATATGTATGCAGTAGTAGGTCATCACTGAGAGTTTGTTTATTATTGGATGAGAGATCATAGTATAGGTCCTATGGTCCAATCTTAACATTATAATGGACTAAATTGTAATTTGTAGCATTATGAAGGCCATGTAGTGAAAGTTAACCATCATATAGGGGTTAGGAATAATTTTAATCATAATTTTGGGACTAAAGTGTAATCCGTAGAAATATATTAGGCATGGGTTTCAATTGTATCATAAATTAGGGACTAAAATACAAATTTAAGCATAATATATGGCATGTACTGTAATTTTAGCATAACACAGGGTCTGGGTTCAATTGTATCATACTATAGGGACTAATATGAATGATGTAGCATAAAATAGGCCTTATATTGAAATTTTACCATACTATATGGGTTGGGAATCAAATTTAATAAAATTTTGTGTCTAAAGTGCAATTTTAAGCATAATATAGGGATTGAGACATAATTAGAATTGTAAAGGGACTTATGTATATTTATCCTATCATAGGGGGCTAAAGTGTTATTTTTAACCAACTATAGGCCCTATAATGCATTATCACTACAAGATCTAATTATAAACTCAAATTTGCACTATTAGTTCCTAATTCTTTTTTTGGTAATTAAACTATAAAGTCCCCAAAAGATCACTATAAATTCATTATTTTTTTACAATTAATGAACTAATAGTCCTATGGGTTAACTAAATCATAGGTACCTAGATTAATAGTTTATTATCATTACAAACCCTATATATTTCAAATTAGCAGTGTTAACTTTTATATTACCTTGTTTTACATAAAATTGCATTACAAAGTCCCAAGAAGTTGACTTAATAACGATTTGCTATCAAATCTTTGCAATATATATTTACAATTTTTGAATTGGCCATAAGGGAAACTATAGTTTCAATAATTACACAAAATTGAGCCATTATTTATAATATACATACTCAACACTAGAAAACACATATATACACATATATTAACAGATGATCATAGAAGGAATTCAAAAAATTATACAAAACTAGAAAAACTTTTAATAATGAAGATAATCCTGGAGAATAATATGGGATATTGAAGATATTTCTGGAGAATAATATGGGATATTATTTGTATATTTTTGTATATTCAAGATATTGTAGAATTAGTCTTCAATTAGGATTCTTTCCTTATTTTACATAGCTTGTTGTACAAACCATTGTATTATAAATACTAAATCAATACAAGCTTTATTTCACGCTAAATCATTCTTCTCACTTTACATGGTATCAGCCAAAATTCCTGACCTAACTCTCCTCTTCCTCTCCCTATAATTTTCGTCCACCACCCCTCTCCCCCTCTTCAAAAATTTTCGTCCTCTCTCTCTCCCTCCCACCACCACTCCCATGGCCTCGTCTAACTCCTTGCCTATTGCAACCATGATTAACATGGTCCCTGTGAAGCTTGAATCTTCCACCTACATTCTCTGGGAGTGTCAAATCATTCACAGGGCTGAGTGTTATGACCTTGTTGGCCATCTCGATGGTTCGTCCCCTGAACCACCTCAATTTGTTACTGCTTCTGATGGGTCAAAATCTCCTAATCCGGAGTTTCTCGCCTGGAGCACAAAGGATCACAAACTCCTATAAGTTATCTGGCACTCCTTATCACCAGATACATTAAAGGAAGTTCTCCGCTGCCATACATCAGTTTCTTGTTCGACACGACTCCGATCTATCTATTCGGACAATTCTGCATCACGTTATCATCAGCTTCGTGATCAGTTGTACTCACTTCGTCGCGGGTCGCTCTCTGTGGAAGAATATGGGCGTCAATTTCGCAATCTCTGCGACCAACTTGCTGCCATCAACCGTCCGGTTGATGAATCAGATGAGATTCACTCATTTTTGCGTGGCCTTGGTAGTCAGTTCACCTCTTTTACTGACACCCGCCTCGCAATAAAGCCATCACCCTCGTTTCATGAATTGCTTAGCCAAGCTGAGCACTATGAGGCCCTGCTAGCTGCCGACGATCACACTGTCCCTACTCCAGCTGCTTTTGCGGTTCAGCACAATCATCCTGGTCGTGCTTATCCGCCTTCTTCAGCTCATATGCCTCAGTTTTCGCACAACAATAATCGCGGCAACAACAATAATCGTGGCCGTGGAAATCGCGGGTGTCAATCGTCCCTCTCGTTGTCAAATCTGCCGTGGCCCGCATTATGCTTACAAGTGTCCCCAAAGGTATTCTAATGGCTCTAGTTATGACTCCGCTGCTAATCTTGCTCAAACTTTTAGGGACTCTTGCAATGTCTCTCAAAATGCTTCAGATTGGTACTTGGATTCTAGGGCTACTGCGCACATGACCAACAACCCTGCCACTCTTGACACCTCGGCTCCCTATAACGGTAATGGTTCAGTCATAGTCGGTAACGGCAATTCTTTATCAATCTCTTGTATTGGATCTTCTGCTCTTAATGATTCCGTCAATCTATTGGATGTTCTTGTTGTTCCTCGATTGACGAAAAATCTGTTGTCTGTTAGTAAGCTTACGACAGATTATCCCGTTGATATTTTAATGTCTAACAACTCGTTCACTGTATAGACTCGGTCCAACAGACAGATTATAGTCAGGGGTCGACTTAAGGATGGCTTGTATGTGCTTGATCGCGGTGTTCCAGCTCTCGTTGCGGCGCTTCATAAGAATTTTACTAAAGCTAGTTATTCGTTGTGGCATCTGCGATTGGGGCATGTCCCGTCGTCAGTTATTTCTTTATTAAATAAACATGGTCACTTGTCGACCACCTCGCTTTTACCGAATCCTCATGTTTGTGTGTCATGTCAACTCGCAAAGAGTAAACGGTTGTCCTTTGTTTTGAATGAAAAGCGCTCTGCAAAAGTTTTGGATTTAATTCACTGTGATGTATGGGGCCCTGCGCTTATTATTAGCTCTGAAGGTTATAGATGTTATGTGGTTTTTGTGGATGACTTCTCGCGCTTCTCCTGACTCTACCCTATGCGAAAGAAGTCTGATTTTTATGACATTTTACTTAACTTTCACATCTTTGTTTGCAATCAATTCTCCAGTACAGTGAAGGTTTTCCAAAGCGGCGGGGGTACTGAGTTTGTAAACTCCAAGGTACGTGCTTTCTTTGCATCGTGTGGTGTTCACTACCGCATTCATGTCCTTACACCCCTTAACAAAACGGGCGAGCTGATTACATAAGCTGGACTTTCAATGCTCTTTCATGCTCATCTCTCAGGCAGTTTCTGGTTTGATGCTTTTGCAACAGCAGTCTTTATTATCAACCGCTTGCCTTCGTCTGTATTACACGACACTTTGCCATTTGAGGTGCTATTCAGGGTCGCACCAAATTATGCCTTGTTCCGACCTTTCGGTTGCAGGGTATTTCCTTATCTACGGGATTATGTGGCTAACAAATTGGAACCACGCAGTAAGGCGTGCCTTTTCCTCAGCTATAGTAGCTCGCGTACAGGCTTTTGGTGTTTTGATCCGATCACTTCCAAGACTTATATCACTCGTCACGCTCAATTTGATGAGCATTATTTTCCGCTTGCTGAAGACTCCACTGCTTCATCGCAAGCCAAATTGGAAGTTTTTGAGTTCTTGGATCACATCCCGGATCCATCGCCACCTTCTCCGACTTTGCTGAGCATTTCTTCAGAGGATTTATTGTCGAACAACGGACCCCATTACGCAGCAGCGCCGCTGCAACACCCTTCACCAAGCTGTAGCGGCGCATCTTTGGCTCTCCCGTGCGCAAATTCATCCAACTCCAGTGCTTCAACTTCCACCGCTCTGATTATTTTTGAAGACGATCCACCGGTTCATTTGCCATCGCAAGATTCTTCGCCTCAACCACAACCACTCGTGCTTGAACCATCTGCTCCTGCCCAAAACTCCATGACCACTCGTGCTCGTGCCAGAATCGTCAAATCAAATCCCAAGTATTAGGTTAATGTTACGCATACTGCTTTATTAACTGCTATTTCTAATACCGATGTTCCTCGTGGCTTTAAGTATGCCGCTAAATCACCTATCTGGTTATCGGCAATGCAAGAAGAGATAGACGCTCTCCAGAATAATAACACTTGGGATTTGGTGCCTCGTCCTCTTGGGGCCAATCTGGTTGGTTCAAAATGGGTCCTCCGTACTAAGTCCAAAGCCGATGGCTCCATTGACAGACATAAAGCTCGGCTGGTCTCTCAAGGCTTCTCGCAAATCTACGGATCAGACTTCTATCATACCTTCAGCCCTGTGGTCAAGTCTGCAACGGTCCGCGTTATTCTTGCTCTAGCGACAACTCGCAATTGGTCTCTTCATCAGCTTGACGTAAAAAATGCCTTCCTCAACGGTGTTCTTGACAAACCAGTATACATGGACCAACCCCTGGCTTTGTAGACCCCCGCTTTCCATCGTACGTGTGTCGTCTCAAGAAGGCCCTTTACGGTCTTCGCCAAGCCCCTCTAGCCTGGTTTCAACAGTTCAGCTCGTATCTTCTTACATTCGGTTTTCAACAAAGCAAATCGGATCCGTCATTATTCTATTTTTACCGCGATCATTCCACACTATATTTGCTTTGCTACGTTGATGATATCATCATCATTGGCAACGATCCGGCCATTCTTCGAAGGTTCATTGCTCGTACACACAAGGAGTTTAAATTAACCGATCTTGGTCCCTTTAGTTACTTTCTTGGCCTCGAGGTCACATACATTGATGGTGGCTTATTTCTCGGTCAAGCAAAGTATGCCAGTGACATCGTTAAACGAGCCGAGCTTCTTGATACATAGCCTATCGCTACTCCTCTTTCCACCTGAGCAGTACTTGTTCGTGATGGTGAGCCATTCCCTGAGCCCACATTTTATCGCTCGCTCGTTGGGGCACTGCAATACCTCACGATTACACGTCCGGACCTCTCCTATGCGGTGAATCAGGTTAGTCAATTTTTGCAAGCACCTACTGACGTTCATTTTCAAGCAGTCAAGCGTATTCTTCCCTACATCAAAGGTACAATCAATCTCGGTCTCACTTTCACTTCACGTTCGACTCCTCGCTCATCGGTTATTTTGATGCCGATTGGGCTAGGTGCGTCGATACACGACATTCCACCTACAGATATTCTATCTTTCTTGGTGGTAATCTCGTGTCTTGGAGCGCTAAAAAGCAACCTACCGTAGCTCGTTTCAGTTGCGAATCTGAATATCGGGCTATGGCTAATACCGCGGCTGAATTGATATGGCTTTTTAATCTACTTTCCAAGCTTTGATCTGCACCATCTTCGCAAATTCAGCTACTCTGCGATAACAAGAGTGTTATATTTCTCAGTCAGAACCCGGTGGCGCACAAACGCGCCAAACACATCGACTTGGATTGTCATTTTGTCCGAGAACTTGTCTCTTCCGGCAAGCTTGCAACACAGTTCGTTCCTCCCGATCTCCAGCTTGCAGACATTTTTACTAAGAGTTTGGCGCACCCTATGTTTGAACTTCTTCGATCCAAGCTCTGCGTGCGTCCCCACCCCACGCTTCGTTTGACGGGGGGTAATAACGAAGATATTCCTGGAGAATAATATGGGATATTGAAGATATTTCTGGAGAAAAATATGGGATATTATTTGTATATTTTTGTATATTCAAGATATTGTAGAATTAGTCTTTAATTAGGATTCTTTCCTTATTTTACATAGCTTGTTGTACAAACCATTGTATTATAAATACTGAATCAATACAAGCTTTATTTTACGCCAAATCATTCTTCTCACTTTACAACTTTTACCATGTTAGTTGGGCTAGATAGGTTTGAATGGAGTCTAAAGCAACTACAATGATACTTCGGCAGTGTAGTGTGATGGCGTATGAAGTTGGGGGAGTGTGGAGGGTCTTAAAATTACATGTTTAAAAACATAAAAGGAAACGGATGAGGGTTCACATGTTTTATTTGTATTACTCATTAGCAGTGATGCAAAGTCGTCGCTAATGATGTACGTGTTAATATAATTCAATAATTAATTAATTTTTTAAAATAAAGTATCATCAATGACAGAAGGTGTCGTCGATGATGACAAACGGTGATTTTTTGCAATTTTTATTTACTGAATAAAGACAATTTGTTATCATTGATGAACTAGTCATCGCTAGTAAATGTTTAATAACAACAATATCAATTCGTCGTTAATGATTATGACGTTGATACGCACTAAAAGAGTAGTGTTGTTGGCTTTTGATTTAATTTATTTGCATAAATATTTTTTTATAATAAAATTATATAGGTTATTTTGTATAATTTTAAAATTTATAGCCTAATTCATTGAAAAGAACTAAAATATTAAATATAATGTTTTTTAACATTTTATCGGCATCTGTGATGCAAATTTATGGATAATATAAGAAAACCTAGAGGGCAATCTACTAAGAAAAAAATTGGGGACCGAAACCCCTTGCCTCCCATACCCTCAACACTTTTTTTTGTTTTAAATAGACTTTCATTACTACTAACAAAAGTAGTTTTAGCCAATGCCCGAGGGAATCGCTTCTTCATACAATATTAAAGCTAATTCTCTAGGAATACTATCTAGGCTAAGGCTAAATATGTTGCCATTAAGCTTACATTTAGCTAACCAATCCGCGGCTTTATTACATTCTCGCTTACACCAACTAAAAGAAGGTTTACAAAATTCCGAGTTATAATAGATACTATTAACTACATTACTAATAGAAGGACACGAAAATTGCAGAGACTTCTCAAGAGACTTCATCACTAGGAGGCTATCACTTTCAATGATAACTCGAGCTTCTTCTTCTCGCGCTAAAAGACATGCTTTAAGCACTCCCAATGCTTCAGCTTCTAGAGGTGATTCTGCAGCTATGTCCCACGCATTATAACTTCTTGTATTTCCAAAATGGTCCCTGGTAATACATGAAATAGTAGCTACATTATTAGAAAATGCTGCATCACTATTAATTTTTAACATATCAATGGGTGGGGGTTCCAAATTTAATTTCTTACTCTTTTCACTTACAATACTATCCATTTCCAAATTCTGTTTTATATTCAAATTTTCATAGATAGGGACTAAAGATCCCTTCAATACAGTATTGTCATCCTTAGGGATATTCACATTTTTATATTCCAACCAACAATTCATAACTTTATTGACAGTTAATATAGGATCCAGCTTTGAATTTTTATACTTAAATTCATTTCTATCCTTCCTACATTGCCACGCAATATAGCAAAAATTTTCTATGGATTCTTTTGCTACTTTATTATTTACTATCCAACTTTTTTCAAATATTTTAGCCATCCAAGTATCCAATTTAATGGAATACTGGTTGCTAGCATACAGGTTAAGTGGTGAAGCATACCAAACCGCTCTAACCCATTCACAATCCATCAGTAAATGATCCACAGATTCCGTGGTTTTATCACAAATATCACATTTAGCCGATTTAAGTATTCTCTTTTTGCATAAATTCTCATTCGTTGGTAGTATATTTTTAAAAGCTCTCCAAATAAAGTTTTTAACTTTAGGAGAGATATTGAGGTTCCACATCAGTTTCCAAATTTTTGGGTCTATATAATGAGATGAAGATCCCTTATTCTTACATTTAACCTCTTCTTTCAATTCAGCTTTCTTTTTTAGAATTTGATATCCTAATTTGACCTCATACTTACCATTTTTACTATTATTCCATATAGGGGTATCCTCACCTTCTATAAGAGGTATAAACGTTTTAAGAATAAGATTAGTAGTTTCTTTACTATAATTCTTTTTTATTACTTCTATATTCCAACCTCTTTTGTTTTTCATCATGAGATCAAATACAGTATATATGTTCTTATCAGTAGGGGTATAATTTCTTTGCAATTTGTAATCCAGTTTTGCGAGTGAAGGCATATATTGTTTCCATTTCCTATTCTCCATTTAATATCATCAATAATCGCATCTTTACCAAGGATTAGACTTCTCCATCCCCATGAGGGAGAGTTTCCAACTTTGGCATTATAGAATGAAGAATTAGGAAAATATTTGCCTTTCAATGTTTTATATAAAAGGGAGTTGCTACTATTTAATAAATTCCAGGCTTGTTTACTAAGTAAAGAAATGTTCATAAGATGTAGGTCCCTAAACCCGAGGCCTCCACTATATTTACTTTTAGTAAGAGAGTCCCAAGAGCCCCAATGTATTTTCTTATTTCCTTTATTACCCCACCAGAATTTAGTGATTTGTGATGAAATCAAATCACAAATTCTTTTGGGTAGAATAAACGAGGACATAAAGTAGTTTGGGATACTAGATAGGACAGCTTTAATAAGTATATCTTTACCAGCATTAGAAAGATATAAGTTTTTCCAATTTCCAATTTTATTCATAGTTCTTTCCACAAGATTGTTAAGTTCCTTAATTTTGGACCTACCCCATTCAGTGGGGAGTCCTAGATAAATGCCCAAGTCCTCCATAATATTCATATTCAGTTTCTTAGCATACATGTGTTGTATAAAATCATGAGTGTTAGGACTAAATTTAATCCCACATTTATTGTAATTAAATTTCATTCCTGTTGCATATCATATTTGTTTATCACATCTTTAAAACTATTAATTTCAATGCCATTTGCTTTCATAAAGAAGATACTATCATCAGCAAACAATAAATGAGTGAGGTTAGGTGCTTGTTTTGCTATTTTAATACCTTCCATCACATTATTTTTGACTTTTTCTTTAATTAAAACCGAGAGGAGTTGGGTTACAAGGGTAAAAAGGAAAGGTGATAAAGGATCACCTTGCCTTAGGCCCCTTGTGGGTTTAATTAGGGGACATGGTTTACCATTAATAAGCACAGAATATGAGACAGTTGTGACACATTCCATGATTTTAGTAACCCATTTTTTACTAAAACCCAAGTTTAAAAGAATAACTTTTAAACAATCCCATTCCACATTTTCATATGCCTTTTGAATATCAGTTTTTATAGCCATATATGAACTTTTTGTGTATCTATTTCCTTTAATGTAATTTATAACTTCATGGGCAATATAAGTATTATCTTGAATGTGCCTTCCAGCTATGAAAGCCGATTGATTTTCATCAATCAAGCAATTCATAAAAGGTTGCATCCTATTGACAATTATCTTAGCTATAATTTTATATATAAAGTTTGAACAGCTAATAGGCCGAAATTGTTTAATATTCTTAGGATTTTTGATTTTTGGTATAAGAGATATGAAAGTGTTGTTAAGCTCTTTTAGTGAATCTCCATTATACCAAAAATTATTGATGGTTTTAATAACATCAAGTTTTATCAAATCCCAATATTTTTTATAAAAAATTCCTGGATACCCATCAGGTCCAGGTGCCTTATGGGCTCCTAGTTCATCAATAGCTTTTGTGATTTCCTCAATTTTTAAAGGTTTATCTAGATTTTCATTCATATGACTATTTACTTTTTTTTCTATAAGATTTGTAATGGGAGTATAAAATCTATCTCCTACTGTAGTGAATATGTTATTAAAGTAGTTACATATTTCACTTTTAATATCTTCTTCTTTATCTATCTGATTTCCACTTTCATTTTCTAGGCACATGATCTTATTTATAGATCTTCTTTCTTTAGTATAGGCATGCACTACTCCCGCATTTGCCTCTCGCGACTAACATTCTAGCGATTACGCGCTGTAGTCGCTAAAAACCAGAGCCTCTAGCGACTACTTCAATTTAACGACTACAGGTAATGTTCCTCGACTACAGTGTAGTCGTTAGTAAGTTTCGCATTTAACGACTACAAGAAGTAGTCGTTAATACGTATGAGGTAGTCGCGAGTGATTTTTGTAATTTTTTATTAATTTTCCACCGCCATTAAGTAGTCGCTAGATATTAGACTACTAACGACTACTTTGTGTAGTCGTTAGTAGTCCTTTCTAACGACTACTTTTTATTCTTTAGTGACTACTCTTGTAGTCGCGATTAATGGTAGCGTGTTTTCCAACAGTAACTTGCCAATTGCTTTACTCAATACACCATTATTATATAATTTCTCTTTCTTTCTCTCAAAACTCTCCCAATTTTTTCCCACAATTCATCATTAAAAATTATTTTAACACTTGGAAAAGTTTGCCCGGGTCAATCATCACGTAGGACCGCCTCAATTATCAATTTTTCTTTCCAAATTTGCCCAAAAGTAGGTATTTTTTGTTCCATAAAACTCTTTCAAATTTCTTTTACTTTCATTCAATTGTGTAGTAAATGTTAAATAGTATCACTTATTAGGTATTTCAATACGTGGACAAGCTTTCCAGGGTCAAACATCAACGTGGGACCGCCTCAATCATCAATTTTTCCTTCCAAATTTGCCCAAAAGTAGGTATTTTTTATTCCATAAAACTCTTTCAAATTTCTTTTACTTTCATGCAATTATGTTGTAAATGGTAAATAGTATCAATTATTAGGTATTTCAACACGTGGACAAGCTTTCCCGGGTCAAACATCAACGTGGGACCGCCTCAATCATCAATTTTTCCTTCCAAATTTGCCCAAAAGTATGTGTCTTTTTCATCCTTTCCTTATTTCATTACAATTGTATAGTTAATGCTAAATATATAATATCACTATGTATATATCTCTAATCATTTAATAATTTTATTTGAATTATAAATATAATATTAAGTATATATATATATATATTTGTATGATATATTAGTGTATGATGCTATATTTTATGTGCTTTTAATTTTTTATTTAGGTATTTATTTTGTGATGTTATATATTGTATGCTTTTAATTTTATATTTATGCATTTATTTGGTGATGTAATATTTTGTGTGCTTTTAATTTTATATTTATTTATTTAATCGGTGATGTAATAATTTTTTTTTATTTTTTATTCATTTATGTAATCGGTGATGTAATAATTTTTTCTTGTTTTATTTTTATTTATTTATTTGGTGATGTAATAATTTTTTTTTCATTTTATTTATGTTGTATTCTTTCATATTGTAATAGTTGACTATGGCTTCGGGTATTGATAAGAGTTGGATTGGTACCGCTCATAAAGTTTCGCGTGAATTTATTAAGGGGATAGAACCATTCCTTGCTTTTGCTGAAAAGAATAAACCTCCTGGTGAAGAAACAATTTTTTGTCCGTGTAATCAGTGTTCGAATTATCGTCGGTATACGGTGGTCAAAGTTAGGTCACATCTGTTACTGCATGGGTTTTTGGAGACGTATGATATTTGGACAAAGCATGGTGAGCCCGAGGATATTCCCGAGACTCGATATGAAGAAAATGAAATGTTGGATGTATACGATGATTTGAGACCTAATTACGAGGTTGGTGGTCATTCCGGTGACACCGAGATGACAAACTCGAACAGTACAGCCCGTGGCAAATTCGAAACGATGTTTTCCGATTTAGAGACCGACTTATACCCTGGTTGTGATGTCATGAGTTCATTAAATTTCATTGCGAAGCTAATGCACGTGAAGGTGGGGAACAAGTGGTCTAACACGTCTTTCACCGAGTTGCTTGATCTTTTGTGCCGTGTGTTGCCCGATTCATACGAGGCATGCAACAAAAAGTTAAAAAATTTAGGTATGGGTTACGATACCATCGATGTTTGCGTGAACGATTGTGCTTTGTTTTACAAGGAGAATGCCTCCCTCGAAAAGTGTCCAGTATGTAATGAATCCAGATGGGACCCGAAGAAGGGTATGAAAGTAGCGCATAAGAAACTCAGATATTTCCCGATTGCCCCTACGCTGCAGCGACTTTATGCTTCGAGACACACTGCCGAAAATATGATCTGGCACCAAACAGGAAAGAATACAGATCCAGATTTGTTGCGTCATCCGGTTGACGGAGATAGTTGGAAGAGATTTGTTCAGTTACATCACGAGTTTGCCAGTGAACCTCGGAACGTCTTCTTGGGTTTGGGTATCGATGGCTTTTGCCCATTCTCTATGCAGAACAACTCGTACAGCATGTGGCCGGTTATATTGACCGTCTACAACTTACCACCGTGGGAGTGTATGAAGGAGACGACATTCCAGCTTTGTTTGTTGATTCTGGGACCCCGTTCACTCGGCAAGGACATGGACGTCTTTCTTCGTCCTGTTATAGATGAGTTGGACGAGTTGTGGGGTAAGGGGATTATTACTTATGATGCCCACAAGATGGAAGAGTTTACTATGAAGGTTTGTTTGTTGTCTACGACTAACGATTTTCCCGCTAGGTCATACACCTCGGGATGGTCGGGTCAAGGTTACAAAGCTTGTCCAGAATGCATGGATTCTACTCCGTCATTGAGCGTGAAGAAAGGGGTTGCTTACTTCGACCATAGACGGTGGTTACCTATCAACCATCGTTTTAGAAACGAAAATGTTTTGTACAAGGAATCCGATGAGAGGCGACCACCGAAGAAATATAAACCTGCCGATATTCAGACACAGTTAGATGGCCTTCCCATTGTGCTTCCCGGGAAACACAAGGATTTTGGGGGAAAGATTGTGAGACAGACTGGTCCTCGTGTATTCAATTGGAAGAAAAAGAGTATCTTTTATCGTTTACCTTATTGGTCCGAAAACTTGTTGAAACATAACATTGATGTCATGCATTGCGAGAAAAACGTGTGTGATACTCTTCTCGGCACAGTAATAGGTATTGATGGGAAACTTAACAAAGACAACGTGAAAGCGAGAATTGATCTCATGGATATGAATATCAGGACAGATTTGTGGTTGAAAGATAGAAATGGTAAACAAGTAATGCCTCGAGCTAATTATACGTTATCCACGGAAAAAAGGAAAGTATTTCTTGACTGGCTGAAGGCACAGAAGTTTCCCAATGGATTCGCATCGAGTTTGAGAAATAACGTTCAAAGTGACTTGGGCAAGATTATAGGAATGAAATCTCAACTTATTTGAGGTGAATTTATTGACTTAAACTGTTTATAGTTGTGGTGAATTTGACTCTAAACAATCAACTTTGACTATAAACACTAAACTTTGACTCTAAACAATCAACTTTGACTATAAACACGAAACTTTGACTCTAAACAATCAACTTTGACTATAAACACTAAACTTTGACTCTAAACAATCAACTTTGACTATAAACAATCAACTTTGAGTCTAAACAATAAACTTTGACTCTAAACAATCAACTTTGACCATAAACAGTAAACTTTGACTATAAACACTAAACTTTGACTCTAAACAATAAACTTTGACTCTAAACAATCAACTTTGACCATAAACACTAAACTTTGACTCTAAACAATCAACTTTGACCATAAACAATCAACTTTGACTATAAACTCTAAACTTTGACTCTAAACAATCAACTTTGACTATAAACACTAAACTTTGACTCTAAACACTCAACTTTGACTCTAAACAATCAACTTTGACCATAAACACTAAACTTTGACTCTAAACAATCAACTTTGACTATAAACAATCAACTTTGACTCTAAACAATCAACTTTGACTATAAACACTAAATTTTGACTCTAAACAATCAACTTTGACCATAAACACTAAACTTTGACTCTAAACAATCAACTTTGACTATAAACACTAAACTTTGACTCTAAACAATAAACTTTGACTCTAAACAATCAACTTTGACCATAAACACTAAACTTTGACTATAAACACTAAACTTTGACTCTAAACAATAAACTTTGACTCTAAACAATCAACTTTGACCATAAACACTAAACTTTGACTCTAAACAATCAACTTTGACCATAAACAATCAACTTTGACTCTAAACAATCAACTTTGACTATAACCAATCAACTTTGACTCTAAACAATCAACTTTGACCATAAACACTATACTTTGACTCTAAACAATCAACTTTGACTATAAACAATCAACTTTGACTCTAAACAATCAACTTTGACTAGTGTTTATTTTTAATTTAAAAAAAAAGGTTTCTGGCGACTACATTTTACTTCGAGCGACTAGTTCATGTACATGAACTAGTCGCTAATAAGTCTATAGCACTAGCGACTACTTTGTAGTCACGAAATATCGAATTAATTTCCACTAACCAATGGCGGTCCATTTTCCCGCCCACGAAAGGACACGCGTTTCACTCTGATGTCTAGCGACTACATTGTAGTCGCGAAAGACCAGTTGACTTGGTCAAAATACAAACACGTGTATGACTTCAACAATCTAACGACTACTTTGCTTGCCTCTAGCGACTACAAGTTGTAGTCGCTAGAAAAAAAGCCCTATATCTACCGAGAGCTCACTCTCCACTTTCATTTCTTAAACAACAAAACACCAAAAAACGAGAGATAAAATTGCAGCCATCAAGCTCTGATTCAAGCAACAAATCTTCGTCAAAGGTAACCAAATCCAACCCCTAATCTTATTTCATTCCATTTTCTATCATTTATAAATCTTTTTTTCCTCTATTTTTACATTTTCTAATAAATTTTTGAGTAATGATATTTGTCACCCTTTTTGTATCACCCATTTATCACCTCCTACGTGTATGCCTACATGGACCAATGAATTGATTTCTCTATCCTATTTAATTTTTCTCTATCTTCTATTCAAGGAAATCAATATATATATATATATAGAAGGGTGATAAAAGGGTGACATGAAAAGGGGTGACATATATCATTACTCTAAATTTTTTCTTTGTTTGTGTTTCAATCCGAATCAATATGGCATGGATTCATCACCAAATCAGATCCAATCTCTTCCAATAAGGTAAGATTTCCAACCCATTTTTGACTTTAAATTTTTATGCCTTTTTTTTCTTTGATGATTTCATGGTTTTTTTTAATTCCGAGAATGTTATGTGTTATTAGTGTGTTGTATGCATCATTTTAAACCAAAAATTGATGTTAAATGGCCTAAAAAATATATTTTGTGAAATCTAATTAGTTTTTTTCCATTTTTTTTGTGTTTGATTCTTACTTCCGAAAGTAGTAGGTGTTCTTAGGGATTAATTTTTGTTAATTTAAGCATGTAATTCATGGTTTTTGATTGAAAATTAATTAGTTTGATTTTTTGGGAATTTTGTTAATTTTTGTTATGATTTTTAGTAAATTTTAGATTATAAAGGTGCAAAAATTGTGTTAAAAGATGTGTTAGAATGAAATTGTGTTAAAAATAGTGTTAAAAATAACTTAGGGACCTTTATGCAATTTTTAAAATACTATTTTAGGGATATTTAAGCAACTTAAAACTAAATAGGGACTTTTATGCAATTTTTAAAAATATATAGGAATGTTTATGCAATTTTAGAAAAAATAAATATGGACTTTTATGCAATTTAAAAAATTATAGGACATTTTATGCAATTTAAAATAATATTTAGGTACTTTAATGCAATTTAAGAAAAATATGTTTTTAATTTATTTGATTTATTTTATTTATGATTGTAATAATTTATTTAATTTTATTTTCATGTTTTTTTTAAGTTGATGTAATAATTTAGTATTTTGTATGTTATTTTTTATTCTGTATTTTAATTTACCTATAAAATGCTAGATGACCGATGTCATGTCTCGACAGCACGGAGTGGCTGGTGGGGGGAGGGACCCAAACGAGAATCCGAACCGAAACCTAGCCGACTGTGCAAACAATCCGGGTAAATAAACAAATTCAACTCAATACTTGCTTAAAAAATAAAGTCACTACTAATTAATTTAATGTTAAAACAGATCCCCCTGCACGGAAAACAAGGGGTGGAGGTGCCCTAAAAACTGCGATGAGGGCACTAAAAGCTGTTGGGTATCCTTTGCCAGTCAACTTTTGTATACTAGACGACACGTGGAGTCCATCAGGCAAGTACGGGCACCACGTTGCTCAAGTGATTGGGATTGCAGTACGAGAGAGGATTCCGCCCTATCACCCGGCTTGGAAAAAAGTGCCGGACGCGGACAAAAACGCCGTGATTAAGAGATTAGCGGTATAAATTTAATTTTTTAATATTTTTAAAGCTTAATTAATTATTCTAATATAAATTTAAATAATTTATTTTTTTACAGAAATATTTTGACATAAAGACTTGGAGAAAGAGGAAAGATTGGAATTCAATTTACGGAAACTTGGATGATACGATGAGGATGAGATTTAAGGATTACAAATATTACGTGAAGAAGCATTATTGGAAAAAGGGTTTGAAGCCGGATTGGATATCGGATGAGGTGTGGGCTAAGTGTTGTGAGTATTGGGGCTCGAGAAAAGCTAAGGTGAATATTTGGTTATTTTTAATTTTAGTATATATTTAAAATTATAATTGTTTTTATTAATAATTGAATTTTAATTTTTTTCAGAATCAAGCAAAGGAAAATAAAAAGAATCGAGAAAAGCAGAAAAACAAGAGTGGTGCGGGGTCGAGGAGGTATTCCCGAATTCGGGATATGCTATACGAGGTGGTTTTTTATTTAAGTAAATTTTTTAATTATTAATTTATTATTTATTTCGAATTTTTTTATTTTCCTGAAACAGGGTGAAGAATTAATCCCGTGAGGGAATCTGGTAATAAGGGATGAGTCTACCCAACAAGACATCCCAATTCCGCGTATTGGTGCTTTTTTACGAGGTGGTGGGGAAAAGCAAGAAGACCAAAGAGTGGAGGTCGGTGGGCTACGAAAAAGCCGATGTAAGTTTTTTTTATTAGTTTATTTTAATTATTTTTTTCATCTATTATCAAATTTAATTGATATATTGTTTTTTATGTAACATAAATTGCTCAAGGACGCGATGAAGGAAAATGTGACTCAAAGTCCATCAAAGTCAACCGATTGGGAAGGAATGAGTCAAAAGGAGCAATACGATTACGTGAGGAGCACCGCGAAGGAGGTTGGGTCACCGAAGAGGAGCTTTATTCCGGGCATTGGCCGTCCGAGGAAATCGAAGAACAAGGCTAATACTACTCCAGCCCGGAACGAGCAGCACGAGGAGATGATGGCGGCGATTAACGAGCTCCGAGTGTCCAGCGGTCTTCCCCCATTCCCCCGCCCTGAAGGATCTACTAGCACCGCGCCTCCACCTTTTTCGATGGCTGTTGTGAATGATGTCATCGCGTACGTTAATCAGTTGAGGGCAGATAAAGGCGAGACCCCCTTCCAGTCTATGAATGCGGGCCCCACTCGTCCTAGCGGTGATGAAGATGAAGAAGATGATGATAGTAGTAGTAGTGATGATGGTGAAGATGTTGAAGATGTTGAGATGGATGAAGATGATTACGAGCCCGGGAATGATGATAACGTTTACACGAAGCTCGGTTTTTAGATATTTTGGTTGTTTGATGTTTATTTTATTATATTTTAAGACTTTTGGTTTAATTTTATTTGGTTTGTATTAAGACTTTTTATGACTTTGACCTGGTTTGACCGGGTTTGACTTTGGTTTAATTATATATTTTAATTAATTATTTTGAATTGTTAATTGTATTTATATTTATTAATTATTAATTTAAAAAAAAAAAAAAAAAATATGATTTTCGAATTATTTTAATTACAGAATTGTAATTAAAAATAATTCGAAAATTGTGTTTTTTTATTTTTTTTAAAATAAAAAATTAATTGTAGCGACTACATTGTAGTCGTTATTGACTACATCAAGTAGTCGCTATACTGTGTATTAATAACGACTACATTGTAGTCGTTAATAAAACGTAGCTATTCTCTACTACTAAGTAGTCGCTAGAAGAAGCGTTATCTAGCGACTACTAAGTAGTCGTTAGTAATGCCACTGACTCTAACGACTATTTCTTCGCGTGTAGTCGTAAGGTTTACTATCTAACGACAATTTTTTCGCGACTAATTTTTAACGACTACATGTAGTCATTAGATCCTTGATCCTACTTCTAGCGACTACTTTTTTTATCTTTAGCGACTACTCGTGTAGTCGCGAGACCTCTGACGCGGCGTAGTGTTGGAAATATGAGGTGTTCTTATCACCTCTTTTCAACCAGGTTACTCTCGACCTAGAGGCCCAATAGTCCTCCTCATTTTTCCATGCTTTCTCTATTTTACTAACTAAAGAATTATATTCATTCCAATCTTTAGTGTTAGGATTATCATAAATTTTCTCAATATTCTTCATATACCTATCAATTCTTTTCTTATTATTATTATATTTCTCTTTACTCCAGGTGCTAAGTAAAATACTACAGTTTCTTAGTTTCAAAGTCATTTTATTACGTATATATGATAAGTTATTTTTCCTATCTTCCCATACTTTCTTAATAATTTCATAACATTCCTTTTCTTCTATCCAATTATTTTCAAAATAGAACCTTCTTTTTCTATTTTTCTTAGTATCTTTCAGAGTAAGAATTTGAGGTGAGTGATCAGAGCCTATAGCAGGTAAAAGAGCTACACAAGCATTTGGAAATTTATTTTTCCACTCAATATTCTCAAAGGCTCTATCAATAAGGGACTTAATCATCTCATTTCCCTCTCTTTTATTTGTCCAGGAGAATTTAACTCCCTTAGTTTCAATTTCAGTTAGTTTATTATGTTTAATGAAACCATTAAACTGTTTCATTTGTTTTTTACATTTCTCATCTCCTCCTTTTTTCTCCTGAAGATTTCTTATATTGTTGAAATCTCCAATTAGATTCCAAGCCTCATTTTTACCCGGGTTGCATTTACTAAGCATCTCAAGGCATTTTTCTTTATTTTTATCTAATGGTGCTCCATAGACAAAAGTAGTAAAGAATTTTTCTTTTTCATAATTCAATTCACAGTGCATATAGTTAATACTTTTATGCAATACTTTAATATCGATTCCATCTTTAATAAAAAGGGCCAGACCACCCCCTAACCCCACAGGTTCAACTGTATCCACTAGGGTCATTTTTATAATCTTTTCAAGTTTTTTCACATTTTCATAAGGGTTTTTAGTTTCAGACAAGAACAGTTCCTTAGTCTGGTATTTGGAAATCATACCAGAGAGGGTCTGGACTGTCAGAGGTGTGCCAATCCCCTGACAGTTCCAGGCAGTTTGTATCATTGGTTGTCTTGGGGTTGATTTGGGTCAACCCCGGAAACCTCTTCAGTAGCTCAACCTTCTGTCTCTTCCCCATCTCCTTGATTTTCTTCATATCCATTCAGACCCATTTTTGTTCTTGCCGCCCATAGAGTCTTCTGTCTCTTAGCATTGGTTGATTCATAAGAGTTTTTCTTTACCGTTTTCCTTTTAGTCTTAAGTGGTTGCCTTCTTTCTTGAATAACAATACCCTTTCCTTTTTGATCAACTCTGCCCCGGGTGTACCCTTCTTACATAAATGTTACATTTGTATTGAATTTTATCTTATCAAGCAAATAGACACCACGTATCAAACTTATTTAGCAAGGTTACAAGAAATAGGGAAAACAACGGACAAACAACTCGAAATCACATCGAAGGTAACAAATAAAATAACATGCAATTAAGGTTGTTAAGGTTGAATAAAGTGCTATCAACTTTAACTTAACCATTTATCATGAAAAAGTAGTTTCTAGATATTTTTAAACAGTCCAATAAGGAAGCCATCGCTTCGTACATTTCCTCTTCAAGGGATCGGACAAAGTAACTAAAATAATTGCTATCAAACAAATAGATATAGTAAAATAATTTCCCTATGAAGGAGCTTGAGTCCAAGTACTTTATTCATAGTCCATACGGTTTGGCCATTGAAAAAAAAAAAGTGAAGCACTTCACTTTAAATATTGAAGGTCACCTTTGTTTAATATCAAAAGAATAGGAGAAAAGAAAGAAATTATTCCAGATGAAGTTAAAATTCCTGAGCTAAGCAACATTAATATACATAAATAAGATAAACTATATCTCTTACTAGATTTGTTATAATAAAATACATTATACGCGGTTTGCTGTATTAAATATGTATATCTCTCTATATATATATGTACAATAATTGCATGTCAGGCTTGGATTAGAAAAGGGAATTATGAAGCTGCTAAGTGACAATATTCAGTTGAAAAGAGGAGCTTGGACTCCTGAAGAAGATCAAAAGCTCATTGCTTTTATCAGAAGCTATGGCATTAAGAAATGGAGCCTAATGGCTCAAGCTGCAGGTTAATTTCTAAAACTTGCAATTTGTATAGCTTAAACATAACTAATTATTTAATATATGAAGAATACTTATATATATGCATGCAGGACTTTCAAGATCTCCAAAAAGTTGTAGACTTCGATGGGTTAATTATCTTAGACCGGACCTAAGAAGAGGACGTCTCACTGTTGAGGAGATCAAAACTATTCTTCAGTTGCATGAACAATTAGGAAATAAGTAAGTCTATACTATTGTTTTGAATTTTAACGAGGGTGTACTAGGATTATAATTATTCGTTCAATTTATTTAAAGATATTTTTTTATATTTTATGTAGATGGTCAGAAATCGCAGCGTGTGTTCCAGGGAGAACTGATAATGAAATTAAGAATTTCTGGCACACATATATGAGGAAGATGAGTGTGAAAAATGTACGCAAGAGGAATCCTTGTAAAGCAACGAAAATTAAACGTGAACAAAAGAGTATTAAGGAGGCTAAAGAATTGGAGAGTTTAGTAATTAGCTATGGTGTAGAAGAAACTTGCTATTATTCAGAAAGTTATTCCTTAGACTCAACTGATTCTAGTGAATTTTATATCGCTGAATCGTATTCTCCAGGAAAAGAATCTTATGTTACACATGAACAAGTTGATCATGATTTAGAATTAACTGAAAGTTCATATGGATCACTTGGAGAGATTTATGAAAGTGATTTCTATATGGAAGAATTTAATTATGCGCAGGAGATTGAAGAACCATGCTTTGCATATCAGGCTCAGGCTCAGGTTCAAGAGGGATATTATTCTGAAGATCAATCAACACAGGAACCTGACGAGGATGAGTTAACTAATTATTGGTTTAACATGTTAATGGAAACTAATTAAACCCCTTGAAAGCAAGAAGACAAACTGCTATTGAAGGAGTGTGTTGCAGGATCGGCTCTAAAAATCGTAAATTCATAGTATTATGGTAATTATTAGATATTATTTTATGCTTTGTTTGAGGTAAATAAATAATTAGCTGTCAGATGATTATAATTGAACGAACTTGTGAGCTGTAGTCATGTGAGAATGAGCCAGATGTTTATGTTTAGGTGGTGAGTAAAATTCATACTAGTAAAATATTTGTTTAATTATTAATTAACTCTATTATATACCTTAGTTTAGGGGTGAGCAAATGAGAATCAGAAAACCAAACCGAACCAAAAAATCAGAAAAAACCGAACCAAAAAAACCAAAAACTGAATAACTAAATGGTTCGGTTTTTAATTTTTCAAAAACCGATTTTTTGGTTCGGTTCGGTTTAGTACGCAAAAACCGAACCAAATAAACCGAACAAAAACCAAACTAATGAAGGAAAAAATAGGGAATGAGTGAACTTTTAACAATATATCTTCCCGAAGAAATATCACAATTCCATACTCAAAAAAGTAACTAAAGAGAGAAGTAGAATTAGTGAGAATTTTGGTGGGTTGTAATTCTGCTATTTTTTTATTTTTTTGCAAACGACTCGAGCTCTATTTATATATTGTGGAGATGTAAAGGTATTCAAAAAATATCTGTAAATGTCCTACCATAAAGATGATCACAATAGTGACACATGTTTTTGTTGATTTGAAAAATTGACATGAACCTGGACTCCTTTCATGTATCTGATGAAGAAAAATCTGATTGATTGGTGTAATCTTTGTAACAACTGAGTCTTTTCATTGCAGGAGTTGCTGGAGTGGGAGATTTAAGTTTGGACGTTTTTATCAGGTGTTAAATGGGAGTTTTAATGTAGTAAGTTTGCTTCTGAAGGCATTTTCACGAAAGTCTATAAGTACTCACTCCTCTAAAATGAGAATTTTTTTTTAATTCCGCAGGACTTCCCAACTCCCCCGCTTCCGCCCTCGCCGGTGCCGCTCCAGGCCGGGCGGGTGGGTGGGTGGAGGGTGGTGCCCGCGTGTGGGCTATTCTCATTTCTCCTTTTGTCTTTATAGTCTTAATTCTTTTGAAATGTTTAGAATGAGGAACTGATATGAATTAGAAAACTTTTTTCTCCATTTTCTATGTGGTACTTTTTGTTAAAAAAGGACTCTTGATCTTCTTCTCCAAAAGCATACACTACATTAAAAGTTCATTTTTTTTCCTTTAATTTCTAACAATCCCCCACTCAAGTTCTGGGAGAAAAGGTGAATAGGTTTACGTACATATTAGTGATGGGTGAAATGTACTTAAGTGTCAATATCTTTTTATTTGAATTAACACGTAGTGAAGTGAGACAACCAACTAATTCTGTCAACTGAACGTACTCTTTAACTTGACGTTCTTCAATTGAGATCCCCACATCACATACTCAACCTACTGGTAATTACTATTTCCTTGATCATTATCCTTTTGAACACATAGGTGATCTCTACGAATATATACTGATGTCTACATTTATGTGATAGAATAATCTAGTCACGAGAAATCATTCTAGGGGTATATAGTGCTTAGTTGAGGGGGGTTTTCCCCATGTATTTATGTTTTACACTTTCTTGTCTAGTTTTAGGTATTTTGCTATTTTTACAACTTTTGTGCGTATTCTGTTAGTTATTTGTGTAGCACTTAAGTATTTGGAATCTAATACACCTTAGGATGATGATAGGAAGTGAAGAAATCAATAAAACCCCTTAGTCATGGCGAAAAAGGAAACTTTTGAGTACATTTAGAAAGTAAAAGTTGAGCTGGCCAGATTTAGAAACGTGTAATATTTTCAATGCTGCAGAAAATCGACATAATTTAAAGGATACCTTTTATATTCAGAAAGGCACGTGTCCACTGATTTTGAGTGAGTTGGAGTTGTAACGAAGGAGTTATGATTTTTGCAAAGTATATAGGCCAACCAGTCCACTTATTATGGAAAACAAGTTTGAGTTGAATTAGGACTCTAAAACCTAGACCTAAACCCTTATTTCGTCCCAGATCCTATATATATATATATATATATATATATCTGCTTTTAACATAATAGAATCATCCTTGGTCAGTCTCTAATCATAAAAAGACCAAGAGGCCACTTAGAACAAGAGGGAAGAAAAGAAGAAGGAGCTAGGAAGTTATTCATGCCATCCCAACCCTTTTGTTTAAGTTTTCAGCAATTAGTATAGTACTCTTATTTTGTTTTGTCTTTTGAACATGAATATGATATTATTAATTGCTTGTTTTTATATCCTTAGTATAAACTAAATCTATTTAGCTTGAGAATAGCATATGGGTAAGAACTGTAGACTTGTTTTATGCTTATATGAATTTGGAATTTACATTTAATTGAATTGTTCGTACTAGCTTTGTATTTTTTGTTTGATATACGTTTGTAGTCCTTTTTGGTGCACAAGTATAGGGTTGTCCCATTAGTAGTTGGATTGTCACCCTGGCGGGGGATTTGATTGTAGAAAGCAATACATCATTGTCTAGTGTGCGGTAGTGATCTTGACGGGCTTACCTAACTAGATAGTTAATAGGGTGAGATTTCACCACAAATCATTGGGCATGGTTCCCTTACCCAAGTCTCGTGGTAGTGTTGAGGTTGCTTCCTAAGCTACCCTGACGGGAGTTAGTAGGAATATAGAATTCCGGCTATTAGTTATATATCACACAATTCTCCCTTAGACAATAAACATAGAACAAGGCTAATGGGTATTACTTGCTAATTCTTGAGCTAAACTCTTATAGCTTTTCTCTTTCGTATATTATTTCCTTAATTAAAGTCTTAGTGTAGTAAGCGTTAATTATTTTAGAGTCTTATAAACCCATATAATATTTTAGTATCTTTGTGTATTATTTTATCAACACTTTCTAGTCCACTTAGTAAATACATTATATATAAACTTACTTTCGTAGTCCCTGAGATCGATATCTGTTTTACTTACTTATTACTTGCAAACGATCTGTTCACTTGCGTAGAGTTGATCGTAGTGGTCTTAGGTGTGCGTGCTTTATTATCTTTGTTATTTGTTATTTTATCACACCTTTACCCCTACCATCTACCCAGAGTAAGATAGCCTCTTAGGGTCTTAAGATCATTAAAAGCACTGGAGCTCAGCCTCATAGGGTGTTTCATAAATTCATTAAGTCCTTCTCAATAGAAACACCAGTACGGGCTATGAATCTATAGTGATTTAAACAATGCATCCTTTAGGACCTTCAAGAGTGTCTATCAAATGTAGACTCCTCTAGGGTCTTGAGGTCATGTTAGGAGTAATATAGATCAACCTCAACAATGAATTCATCAAGTCGTTCTCAATAGGTTCGCCAATCATGGTTATAAATTTATTAAGTAGGAGAATTATACATCAACCTCAACTAAAAAATTCATCAATTACTTCTCAATAGGACCACCAATCATGGATATGAATTAATTAAGAGTTAATATGATATTGTATGCACAATTTAATCCATCGGTATGGTAAGATTGTGATTCATTTAGACTCATCAATCATATGTTCCCCATCAATGAGTTATAGTCTCATTCCCCACGATGTTTCCAGGACTAGTATCCTTGTTAAGCCTTTGGTGAATGGATCAGCTAGATTCTTCTCTTATCGTACATACTCCAAGGCTATCACACCATTCTTCAGCAATTGTTTTACTAAACCATATCTAATGCTAATGCGACTCTTTTTTCAATAGTAGGTACTATTATCAGCAAATTTGGTTGCTACTCGGAATCACAATATATATACACGGGTGTGGCACTTTCTTTCCATAGTGGCACATCAGATAGCAGACTCTTCAACCACTCAGCTTCTTGTCTAGCTAACTCTAGTGCTATGAACTTGGACTCCTTGGTGTAGCGTGTTATACAAATCTATTTTGAGGACTTCCATGATATAACACCTCCTCCTAGAGATTGCACATAACAATTAGTGGATTTTACTTCATCATTGTCTGAGATGTAGTTTGCATCACAAAATCCTTCGGGAACTGTAGGATGCTTGTTATAGTGCAACCTAGATCAATAGTACCTCTTAAGTACTTTAATAGACAACAAAGCCCAACCCAGTGGTTATTACTCGCGTTGTGAGTATAACAACTGAGTCTACTAGCGACATTGGTAATGTCGGGTCAGGTATAGTTCATTAAAAATATTACACTTTCTATAATTTTTGCATATTCCTTCTAGGATACATTATCCCTATAGTAACACATATGAATACTAAAATTATATGGAGTTTTCACAACCATTACATCAAAAGAGTCAAACTTTTTCAACATCTTTTCTACATAATGAGACTGACTAAGGGAATCACTATTACTACCGATAATGATTTTTACCCGTGGAATCACATCAGCTTCTCCCATATCTTTATTCATAGTCCATACGGTTTGGCCATTGAAAAAAAAAAAAAGTGAAGCACTTCCCTTTAAATATTGAAGGTCACCTTTGTTTAATATCAAAAGAATAGGAGAAAAGAAAGAAATTATTCAAGATGAAGTTAAAATTCCTGAGCTAAGCAACATTAATATATATAAATAAGATAAACTATATCTCTTACTAGATTTGTTATAATAAAATACATTAATACGCGGTTTGCTGTATTAAATATGTATATCTCTCTCTATATATATGTACAATAATTGCATGTCAGGCTTGGATTAGAAAAGGGAATTATGAAGCTGCTAAGTGACAATATTCAGTTGAAAAGAGGAGCTTGGACTCCTGAAGAAGATCAAAAGCTCATTGCTTTTATCAGAAGCCATGGCATTAAGAAATGGAGCCTAATGGCTCAAGCTGCAGGTTAATTACTTTCTAAAACTTGCAATTTGTATAGCTTAAACATAACTAATTATTTAATATATGAAGAATACTTATATATATACATGCAGGACTTTCAAGATCTCCAAAAAGTTGTAGACTTCGATGGGTTAATTATCTTAGACCGGACCTAAGAAGAGGACGTCTCACTGTTGAGGAGATCAAAACTATTCTTCAGTTGCATGAACAATTAGGAAATAAGTAAGTCTATACTATTGTTTTGAATTTTAACGAGGGTGTACTAGGATTATAATTATTCGTTCAATTTATTTAGAGACATTTTCTTATATTTTATGTAGATGGTCAGAAATTGCAGCGCGTGTTCCAGGGAGAACTGATAATGAAATCAAGAATTTCTGGCACACATACATGAGGAAGATGAGTGTGAAAAATGTACGAAAGAGGAATCCTTGTAAAGCAAAGAAAATTAAACGTGAACAAAAGAGTATTAAGGAGGCTAAAGAATTGGAGAATTCAGTAATTAGCTATGGTGTAGAGGAAACTTGCTATTATTCAGAAAGTTACTCCTTGGACTCAACTGATTCTAGTGAATTTTATATCGCTGAATCGTATTCTCCAGGAAAAGAATCTTATGTTACACATGAACAAGTTGATCATGATTTAGAATTAACTGAAAGTTCATATGAATCACTTGGAGAGATTTATGAAAGTGATTTCTATATGGAAGAATTTAATTATGCGCAGGAGATTGAAGAACCATGCTTTGCATATCAGGCTCAGGCTCAGGTTCAAGAGGGATATTATTCTGAAGATCAATCAACACAGGAACCTGACGAGGATGAGTTAACTAATTATTGGTTTAACATGTTAATGGAAACTAATTAAACCCCTTGAAAGCAAGAAGACAAACTGCTATTGAAGGAGTGTGTTGCAGGATCGGCTCTAAAAATCGTAAATTCATAGTATTATGGTAATTATTAGATATTATTTTATGCTTTGTCCGAGGTAAATAAATAATTAGCTGTCAGATGATTATAATTGAACGAACTTGTGAGCTGTAGTCATGTGAGAATGAGCCAGATGTTTATGTTTAGGTGGTGAGTAAAATTCATACTAGTAAAATATTTATTTAATTATTAATTAACTCTATTATACCTTAGTTTAGGGGTGAACAAATAAGAACCAAAAAACCCAACCGAACCAAAAAACCAGGATAAACCGAACCAAAAAAACCAAAAACGGAATAATTAAATGGTTCGGTTTTTAATTTTTCAAAAACCGATTTTTTAGTTCGGTTCGGTTTACTACGCAAAAACCGAACCAAATAAACCGAACAAAAACCAAACTAATGAAGGAAAAAATAGGGAATGAGTGAACTTTTTTTTTAAATATTATGTGGGAGAAACTTTTGTTAAGAATTTATTATTCACGCGAAATTTTATTTATATTATTCGATGGTGCTATTAGTGAGAATTCTTTTATATCATTTGAAATTTGAAGGTGCTATTAGTGAGATTTTTTTATATCACTTGAAATAATAAGTATTCATTACTTGATTTATTTAATAAATCATGATTGTACTAAATAGGAAGTAATAGATTTAAATTTATTATAGTATTGTAAATTAAGACTAGTATGGTTAGATTATAAGTTTATATCTAATTTATTGTAGTTTAATTAGCAATGTATTTCAAGAAATTGGGTGAAAATATTATTGACCAAGCATCCGAATTCGAAGCGAACCAAAACCGAACCGAAACGAACTAATTCGAAACCAAAAACCGAATGTGGAACCAAATGCGAACCATCCGGTTTGGTTATTAAATTATAAGAAACTGAAATATTCGGTTTGGGCAAAAAACTGAGACGAACCGAACCATGCTCACCCCTGCCTTAATTGATTGAAGCCCGATCATGAAGGGTCCCCTTGAACCGAGTAAATTATCGTCAAAATTTGATGATGAACAAGATAACAAACATTGCCCCCAAAAGGAAGGACATGATGCTTTGGAAAAGGTGATTCACATTAACCTTTTTCTTTGTCGGAATAAACTTATCACATTAACCAAGTCTAGACAAAAGTTTTGCCAAGTTTTTCGATTAAAATGGCATTCTAAGAAGCTAGAAAAATAACCTGATGCCTTGCATGGTCAAGCTTTCCGGGAAGATATATTGTTAAAAGAATAATAAACGTGGATCGAACCAAACAATTTAACAATAATATATTTTAAAATCCTAAACAAAACGAAGATTACACAAAATTGAAATATTAAACAAATCTTATACGGAAATAAGAAATTTCAGTGAAAAACTCTAATAGTTGTGTTTAAAAATATATTATGAAAGCAACCGATATCTCTAAACAAAAGAAATATCACAATTCCATACTCAAAAAAGTAACTAAAGAGAGAAGTAGAATTAGTGAGAATTTTGGTGGGTTGTAATTCTGCTATTTATTTATTTTTTTTGCAAACGACTCGAGCTCTATTTATATATTGTGGAGATGTAAAGGTATTCAAAAAATATCTATAAATGTCCTACCATAAAGATGATCACAATAGTGACACACGTTTTTTTTATTTGAAAAATTGACATGAACCTGGACTCCTTTCATGTATCTGATGAAGAAAAATCTGATTGATTGGTGTAATCTCTGTAACAACTGAGTCTTTTCATTGCAGGAGTTGCTGGAGTGGGAGATTTAAGTTTGGACGTTTTCATCAGGTGTTAAATGGGAGCTTTAATGTAGTAAGTTTGCTTCTGAAGGCATTTTCACGAAAGTCTATAAGTACTCGCTCCTCTAAAATGAGATTTTTTTTTAATTCCGCAGGACTTCCCAACTCCCCCGCTTCCGCCCTCGCCGGTGCCGCTCTAGGCCGGGCGGGTGGGTGGGTGGAGGGTGGTGCCCGCGTGTGGGCTATTCCCGTTTCTCCTTTTGTCTTTATAGTCTTAAGTCTTTTGAAATGTTTAGAATGAGGAACTGATATGAATTAGAAAACTTTTTTCTCCATTTTCTATGTGGTACTTTTTGTTAAAAAGGGACTCTTGATCTTCTTCTCCAAAAGCATACACTACATTAAAAGTTCATTTTTTTTCCTTTAATTTCTAACAATCCCCCACTCAAGTTCTGGGAGAAAAGGTTAATAGGTTTACGTACATACTAGTGATGGGTGAAATGTACTTAAGTGTCAATATCTTTTTATTTGAATTAACACGTAGTGAAGTGAGACAACCAACTAATTCTGTCAACTGAACGTACTCTTTAACTTGACGTTCTTCAATTGAGATCCCCACATCACATACTCAACCTACTGGTAATTACTGATTCCTTGATCATTATCCTTTTGAACACATAGGTGATCTCTACGAATATATACTGATGTCTACATTTATGTGATAGAATAATCTAGTCACGGGAAATCATTCTAGGGGTATATAGTGTTTAGTTGAGGGGGGGTTTCCCCATGTATTTATGTTTTACACTCTCTTGTCTAGTTTTAGGTATTTTGCTATTTTTACAACTTTTGTGCGTATTTTGTTAGTTATTTGTGTAGCGCTTAAGTATTTGGAATCTAATACACCTTAGGATGATGATAGGAAGTGAAGAAATCAATAAAACCCCTTAGTCATGGCGAAAAAGGAAACTTTTGAGTACATTTAGAGAGTAAAAGTTGAGCTGGCCAGATTTAGAAACGTGTAATATTTTCAATGCTGCAGAAAATCGACATAATTTAAAGGATACTGATGTCTCCCTAATTGTTCTTATTTTAGACCCTTGGGAGACATCATTTTTGGTGTTTATTTGATTAATATGATAGACTTTTGGACTAAATTTGCAATAATCCGGAATTCCCTTTTTATTTCTAGCATTTTTAATTTATTAAACTTTTGCGCGTAATATTGGTATTTTTAGTGTAAAGTTTACAGGTTTTAGATGTTAGCTAGGAGAGGAATCCGAGGAGAAGGTCAAAGATCGTGAATTAGAGTCTAGACTTGAAGACAAATCCCGAAGATATTATTTTTAGAGCTGAAAATCCACTTTCCAGGCCATAGATTGCTGATTTCGAGGTGCTTAAGCGATGATTTAGCCGCTGACCTTTGAAGAGAAATCATTCCTTATCGAGTTACGGAACTTTAGCAACTAGAATGAGGTCAATCGGAGTTGTAACGCATCGGGAAAAGCTGTTTTAGTGAAGGCCTACCATCAGTTACGGGATTTTGGGCTTAGAAAGTGGGCTTGGACATTTAATTAGGCTTTTATTTTCTGGTCCAAGCCCTAGTCCGAATTTTTACTTATAAAAGGAGGTCTGGACTTCTATTTTTCAGACAATTCACTTTCCACAAGATTAAAAACACCAGAGAAGCAACAGCAGGAAGAAAGGAGAAGCTACAAGAGCTGGAGTGGGTCTATAGCTCCGTTCGTAGTCATCCTGATTCCGAAAATTAGGTTTTTCTTATATTTTAATTCTGTAACGAATATGAATTCCATTTCTTTTTATTTAGTTTTGAATTTTAATATGAGCTAAATTTCCTTTAGTGCTTGAGAACAAAACAATGGGTGAATCCTGATTTTATTTTATAATGAATGTTGAATTTGGGTTTCTGTGAAATTAAATTAAATTAGGGCTTTTACTCTTTTCGACAATTTGTGAATGTTTACTGATTTTAGAGTCGCGAACTAAAATTAGGTGTTAGTATCTAAGCTATTCCATATATGTGGCGTATGGATCATCCTGACGGGGGGTTTAGGTACAGAAATAATTGTTCAATCTAGGATAAAAACTATTGATTCTGACGAACTTAGTTAATCCTAGGGCCAATGTGGTAATAAATCTTAATCATCCAACGGTGGATCATATTTACCCTGACGGGACTAGTGACACTTTAGGATCGCCTTATAGTCCACCCTGACGGGGGTATAAGGATATTAGAATCCCGACCATTGTAATTGACTGATTTAACCCTTAAACAACATAAGTTAGAAAGTAAAATTAGGAAGATCCTTGCGTTCTCAAGTACTACATCTCATATTGCGTTTTCATACATTTTACTTGCGTCTTATCTTTTACTTGCATTTAATATTTGTCTTTAAATTTTTTAGAATTAACAAACAAAACCAAAACAAACATTTTATCCTCTTTCATTTTCATAAGTGCATCAATCGCTATTTGCATAAACATTGTGATCAACCATCCGTCCTTGGAACGAATCTGTTTATCAGAATTACTACTTGGGATAACCGTACACTTGCGGTTGTGGTTCGATTATTATTTGCATTTATTTTAGAACACACAAAGGACCACCAAGTTTTTGGCGCCGCTGCCGGGGACGGTAGCGTGTGACCACGGTGTTTATCCTTTAGTGATAAGTGCGTTTATTTTATTTTATCAGTTTTACGCTTTTTGTTTGTTAGCTTTTTCAGGTTTTTAGGTTTGGTGTATGCGAAGAAGGCTATTCAAGGATCTAGAGCCAGCACCTCCGATCCTTAGTAATCCAGAATCGTTGATCAGACTTGCGAACAGAAGAAGAAGAGAACGAGAAGTTTTAGAAGTAGAAGAATTAAGTAACAGAATGGAGAATATCATTATTCAAGGTCAACAGAATGGACAAGGCCAGTTAGATGCAAATGGCCAACCTTTAGCTCCAGGCGTTATTCCTCAAGTTCAACCACTAAATCCCAATCCTCCAGTCCAGATAGTGATGAATCATGATCCGTGGTTCACTAATGGCCCTCCAGAAGTTCCATTCCGCGCTCCAGCTATAGGAGTAGGTGCTCCAGATATTAATGTTCCGAGATTCCGTCCAGATTCGGGTATGCTAGCTCAGTTCCAAAACTTTGGAAATTTTCGCGGAAGACCATCGGAAGATCCTCTTAGAGCGGTACAAAAATTTAAGCAGATATGTGATTCTTATATCACACAAGGGGTTTCAAGAGAACAGATGTATTTTGCTGCTTTTAAATTCTTTGTCATTGATGGAGCAAGTGAATGGCACGATACGCAAGATCCTACGAGGATTACTAATTGGGACCAATTAGAAATCGCTTTCTTTGACAGGTATTACCCAAGTAACATGAGGTTAGATGCTGAACTAGAATTGACACAATTCCGTCAAGAGTATGAGGAAACTGTGGGTAGGAGTTGGACAAGATTTCAGATGTGTTTGAGTAAAGTTCCTAATCATGGCTTTTCAGAACAGCAACAGTTAAAAATCTTTTATAGAGGCCTTGATGGAATTTCGAGAGAGAAGTTGGATACGCTATGTGGAGCAGGTTTTCTTCAAGTTCAACCCGCTCATGCCAAAATTATTTTAGAGAGAACAGTCAAGAATGAAGTTGGGTGGAGCTCAGTAAGAACACCAGTTAAGGGAGTAAATAATGTTGACATGGAAGAAAAATTTGCTACGTTTGAGAATAAAATCCAGAATACCATAGAGCAACAATTGAAGCAGCTTACTCTAGCTGTGAAAGAAGGATTTTCGGGTAAGAAGGTAGCTGTGCATGCTGCACAAGAGGTGTATATGTGTTCAATTTGCCAGGTAGATGATCATGATGAGGAGAGTTGTCCGAATAACCAAGAATCAGTGAATTTTATGTCCAATAGAGGTAATTTCAATTCAAGTGGTAATGGATATCAGCCTAACAGAAACCATCCTGGGTTTCAATACTCAAATCCTAATGGGGCAGCCAATCCTACTTACGCGTATCAGCCGCGTCCTCAAGGCAACAACTATAATCCAAGACCACATAACAATCATCAAGGAGGACAGAATCAAAACAATTATGTGCAAAGACAAGCTCCTCAGAATACCTACGATGAGAATTTAAACCAGAAAGCTCTACCTGCCCATCCACAAGAAGGAGTAATTACCCTCCAGAAAACCGTTGAAAATTTGATTGCTCTTCAAACACAAGCTTTGGAACGTCAGAACGCAGCTGAAGCAAATATGAAGATTTTCCAGAATCAGCTAAGTCAAATTAATAAACAGTTGAATCAGCGTCCACAAGGGCAACTTCCTAGCGATACGGAAAATCCAACACAACATGAAGATTGCAAGGCTGTTACATTAAGAAGTGGTAAGAACCTCCCTCCACCTCCTTTTCCCGTTATGAAAGAGAAAGAAGTTCCAAGAAAAGAAAAGGAAGTGGGTGAGAAAGAGAAAGAGAATGAGAAAGATAGTGAGGTTGAAGAGATAGAAAGACCAAGAGAAATTCCGAAAAAGAGAGATGAAATTGTAAGCAATCGCCCTCCACCACCGTTTCCATCGCGAGTTCAGAAAAAGGGTGATATGGGTGATTTTCAGAAATTCTTCAATAGAGTGAGGGGTTTGAGTATTAATATTCCGTTACTTGAGGCAATTCGAGATATTCCTAAGTATACGAAGTTTTTGAAGAGGGCCCTCACTAATAAAAGGCCGTACTGTGATAATGAGATGATTGGCCTTCCTGAAGAGTGTAGTGCGATTTGCCAGAGCAAATTACCTCCGAAGTTAGTTGATCCAGGGAGTTTCACGATTCCCATATCGATTGGAGAAGAATGGAAAGGAAAGGCGCTATGCGATTTAGGGGCAAGCATCAACTTGATGCCCAAGTCAGTCTTTGATAAGCTTAAAATTGGAAATGCAAGACCCACCTCTATGGTCTTGCAAATGGCGGACAGGTCTCTTGCTCATCCTGAAGGCCGTATTGAGGATGTACTTGTTAAGGCAGGTACACTTATATTTCCTGTTGATTTCGTAATTCTTGAATACAATGTAGATAGAAATGTCCCCATTATTTTGGGTAGACCCTTCCTAGCTACAGGGAGGACATTGATCGATGTAGAGAATGGCGAATTAACGATGAGGATACAAGATGAGGAAGTTAAATTCAATGTATTTCGAGCTATGAAATTCCCAGATTCTCAGGAAGATTGCTTCAGAATGGATGTAGTAGAGCAAGCATCGCAAGAGGTATTTAATTGTTTAAATTTTGATGATATCTTGCAGGCTGCTTTGACATTAGATTCACCTGAGATGATGGAGGAGCTTACAGAAACAGTGGCAGCTCTCAATTCTGAAAATCCGAAATATAGGCGTCTTGCATATGAACCTGTGAGGGAACCGGGGGAGATTATTCCTAAAAAGAAACCTTCAATTGAATTTCCTCCGGAGTTGGAAGAAAAACCATTGCCAGCACACTTGAGGTATGCTTATTTGGGTACTAATGAAACTCTACCTGTTATTGTTTCAGCTAATTTAACAGGTCCTCAAGAAGATAAACTGTTGCGTGTGTTAAGAGCCAACAAAGAAGCAATAGGTTGGACAATTGCTGATATCAAAGGCATTAGTCCATCCTATTGTCAACATAAAATCATACTAGAAGATGTTAATGCACGCTCAGTTGAAGGTCAGAGAAGATTAATGCCAGCCATGAAGGATGTGGTGAAGAAGGAGGTGATTAAGCTTTTAGATGCGGGGATTATTTATCCCATTTCGAGTAGTGAATGGGTGAGTCCAGTTCAGTGTGTACCGAAGAAAGGAGGAATTACAACAGTTCTTAATGATAAAAATGAGGCGATTCCTTCAAGAACGGTAGTAGGTTGGAGAGTTTGCATGGATTACAGAAAGCTGAACAAGGCCACCAGAAAAGATCATTTCCCTTTGCCCTTCATTGATCAGATGTTAGACAAATTAGCCGGAAGAGAATATTATTGTTTCTTGGATGGTTACTCCGGGTACAATCAGATTTACGTGGCTCCAGAAGATCAACATAAGACTACCTTCACATGCCCATTTGGTACTTTTGCATATCGCAGAATGCCATTTGGATTGTGTAACGCTCCCGCTACTTTTCAAAGGTGTATGATGGCTGGTGGGGGCAAAGGTGTGATAAAATAATAGATAAATAAAGAGTCACACACCCTTGAGAACCACGGAACTCACTGCAAGTATCACAGATCGTATGCAAGTTTTAATGATAAGTCAAGTTCGTTCGCAGGGATTGTATCCGTTAAATCTAATTATGTTTAACAAGCGTAGA
The DNA here is from genome assembly GCA_029959085.1 of Nemophila menziesii. NCBI lineage: Eukaryota > Viridiplantae > Streptophyta > Magnoliopsida > Boraginales > Hydrophyllaceae > Nemophila > Nemophila menziesii. The sequence goes on along the minus strand of JARWIR010000004.1, from coordinate 37,939,550 downwards.
TGAATTTAGATGTTTTAAATAAACATATAAAAAGATGAAATAACAATCTACGCAATTAAATAATTAAAACAAATAAACAAAACAAATAACTAAATATGAATGTAAGTCAAATAGATTAGGATTACTAATATGAGTCTATTACTAAATCGTTATTCTAACCTGTCACAGATTAAGCATTATATATTAACCAGGATTCTAAATTCTACCTAGCCTTCTAGGCTTAGGAGCAACCTCTCCACTACTAGGGATTCCTAAGTAATGATTGGTGATTAAATCAAACCTTGATGGCTATCTAGTTAGGCAAGGGATCAAAACTAGACGATTATGTGGTGTTGTCAATAACTAAGAATAATCCTAAGATTGGCCAAATCTAAGGTGTAACAATAAGTCAAAACACATAATAACAATATACGCCAAGCTCAATCAATTAAAATAACAAATAGTATTTATGAATGTAGACAAAATAATAATCCAACAATTAAAGGTAAACTTACAGAATAATAGCTTAGAAAGATGGTGTAGCATAGATCTATAGCTAATTACTCTAAATATAGAGAAGGTGAGATGTAGAAGAGGAGTTTGTCAGTCTCCAATCTTCTTCTTCTTGTCTTCCTCTATAGGTCAGCTTGCTTCTTGAATGAATAGCTTGATTCTAAGGATGAATATTAATGTAAAGGACTAAGCTATTGTTTATAATTTAAGCTAATGTTTAGAACTGAGCAAGGACATGTTTACAATGATAAGAGGGTGTATTTATAGGTATCTTGAAAGCCCTAATTCGTTTTCTTGAAGGAGAAGTAAGTAGTGGACTCCAAGCCCAACTCAAATTCGTAACCCTAAAAACATGCAATCAGGCCCGTTTTTCTTTTGGCTCTAACAGCTTCAATACTCATCCGTTTGACGCGTATGAGTACACTAAATTGATCGTCTCGGAAAGCTCTTCGACTTTACTCTTGACGGTTTCTCCAAATTCCACACCGTTCTTGAGATATAAGCTGATTTGTGGTCGTAGGTGCAGAAATTCAGGATTAAGGCAGGTTTTCCTTTTCCATGTTTTTAGCTTTTATTTCCTTATCTCCAATTACCATGCTTATCTCTTTCCATAAGTTGTAGTCTTTGACTTGGAATCTAATTAATCTCCATAATTATCTTTAAAGCTTCACACTAAATAAATAATTAAACCCAATATGCTCTAAAAATATTATTTTACTAAATCAAGACTCAAAATAGGAAAGTGTAATATTTCTCAAGAAAATCGACTATAATGACTTCTAAATCACTAAAAATGATGTCTCATCCTAATATAAATCTATCACAAATGAGGAGACATCAAGACCCCCAACTCAAAGTTGTATCGTCCCGATACAATAAAAATAAAAACAAAGGGAAGTCTCTAAATACACACCTAGGTCAATTAAGCACAAAAGGAAGAAGATAGCAGAATATGGAGAATAGACTCAAAGCAACTACTCAGAAAATTTCATGTAATAATATTCACAAACTACATACCTGTACACTTCTCATATCCACAGTCAGCACGGCTTGAATTCAAGATCAGATTAGTTTCGCAATGTAAGAAGGAGAGGAACTTTACTCAGTTCACCAAGGAAGCTATAGATTGTTCATCGACCTTTACTAGTATCCAAAGCTCCACTTAACTACTCTCTATTGGCTCAATCACTTCTCGATTACATAGCAAAGAATCAAAAGGTCTTTAAGGTTGTAATGTAGGCTTAGGGACGGTATGATAAGTATATTTGGATAATTTAGAGTGAGCTTTTGGCTCTCTCCTCACTAGCCATCAACGAATCGCCCTAGAGCTTGAGTTACTCTCATAAAACGTTTCTCACTCAACCCAATGATTTCTTTGATGCACAATTTAGCATCCCCAATAACCCAATTGAAGCATAAGATGTTCACTTAAAAATTTCACTTTGCCGGTCCGAATATATATATTTTCTTTTCAAATCAATTTCTTTAGCTATGACTCTTTTTAATGATGAGATATCACGCTATTTTTTCATATATATATTTTTATGCCCTTATTGGCAAATTTAGCTCGTAGCTTCTTTTTCATTCACTATTACCCCGGCAAAGGGTTACGATATAATCTTGTGAATCATCATCAATATAAATAACAGAGCACAATTAATAAGCTCAAAAAATCCCATCCCAATAGCAATTCCCATAATGGTGGACCCACCACCCCAAACTCAAGCTCTAAAACAACTGTCTATGCATCGCGATTCGAGTGCGGGTCATATGGAAAAATCCTATAATCTAAAGGGATATGGCTTATAACGTGTTTAATAAAAAGGCTTTAGAAAGGCTAGAAGGGGCTGAGAAGGATATAGCATAAAAATAACATGGTGAGAAGGTATAAAAAGGCTTCAAGGGCTTCAATATGAAAGAACCGCCTTAATCACTTTCTACACTATGCAATTTCGTTATTTTCTTACCTTTAGCACTTTCATCAAATGGTTTTTGTCACTAGCTTGGATCTCACGGCCTACACACTTCTCAAGGTTCCCTGAGATCGAACATACTTTCTATCGCATTGCTCACTAATCTTCTCTTTACTATCAACGTGTGTTTTCCTGCAAATACTCAAAGCATACAAATAACATAGCTCATAAACATACTACTTACTATCATTAACTCACTGAGCTTATGCTTTCAAGCTATTAAACACACTCTACATTAATCTAAACCTTCTCAAAAATTTTAATTTTACCTAAAAAACAGAAAAATGGAGATGAGAGACAACGAATCCCCACACCCCCAACTCAAAAATGAGCCGTGTCCCCACGACTCGAAAAGACTCGAAAATAAAATAAAAGAAATTAAAATTTTAGCACATATTGCACATTAAAGAAAAGGTAAGGAAGAAAGAAAACATACTCTTCGAGGCAATTGCCTCGCCTGATCAATACCCGGAGTAGGGTGCAGTGCTTTCCATGTATGAAAACTTCTATGTATCACCAATTTCTCATTCCCTTATTATGCTCCATCCCAATCAATCACACTCTAGAAATCTCTTGTTTATCTTCTTCCAACTTTGTTCTTGAATAATCTCTCATGTGACAGTTGTTCATCCGAGAATATGTTTTGAACATAGCTACTAGCGTCCCAGAAGCTTTTGTTCATCTTGGGTAGATGGATATTGATTGTAGAGGTTGTGGTGTCTTCCTTATGAAAGTTAAAACCTTTTTGTTCTTTGAATTTACCACAGCTAGCTTTCCTCTATTCTCTTGATCCGATTTACCTTGTAATTTATTCCCAAACTGGTACCCATCTCAATTGAAATATTCTAGATCTTACCCAATACCTTGCTTTGATTCTTCATATCCCGTAACACTTGATAATTTCTTTATTCTCTTCATCATCTCTTTTGACCCCCAACTCAAAGCTTTGAACACTCTTGAAATTTGTACTTTATGATCATAGGTGGAACAAGCTTTATTTTGGTTAGGAAAGGTGTTAGGATGACTATTCTCCATGTGGGTATGATTGAACCAAGCTTTGGTGATATGGGTTTAAGGAATTTTGGGAAAAGATTTTGAAATTCATGGCTTCGATTCTCCGTTTCTAGGTGTTTTGATATGATTCGGGTGCTTGAATCTTCTTTGTAATGATGTAGGGAAGGCTTTGGATGTTAATTCATGGTGATTTGGTAGTGTTTGGATGTTAGGTGAAGGTTTTTATGAGCTTTAATGGAGTTAGGAGAGTTTTGGAGAAGAGAAAGAGGCTTGAGGTTTATGAAATTCGGAATTAATAGCTCTATATCTCTTTTATAAGCTCAATCCGTAACTTTCTCTCTCTGGCGGCGTGGCGCGGTATACCGGGCATATCCTCCGGTATACCGGAACATCTGATGATAAAATTTTTTTAGCTTCTGGATAAAACCCGTGGTAGGACCCCGTGGTACGGGTTTTTGAGCTGCGGACCATGGTCCGGTGTACCGCGGGGGTGCTCCGCGCCTCCTACGTCAAAAAACCCGTGGTAGGACCCCGTAGCACGTGTTTGTGCGGTGCATGGCGCGGTATAGGGTCCGGTATACCGGACCCATCAGTTATATTTTTTTTCGTTTCTGGATAAAACCCGTAGCTCTACCCCGTGGCACGGGTTTTTACCGTGCGGTGCACCGCGGCTGAGGTCCGGTGTACCGCACCTGGCAAAAACCTCCCCAACAGCTAGATCTCGAAAAGTTATGCAGTTTAGGCTCAAAAATCACCTGATTCCGATATCCGAGCGCAAAGATATGACTTGCCGAAGTTTCTGTCTGAAAAAATTTTGTTCGCCTCCCTAACTCGATTTCTCCAATACCTAAGCATCAAAAACACTAATACCTTTCTCAAATATGCACTATCAACTAAAAATAACTAAACTAAACTAAAACTAAAACATAAAAACATAAAAATTAATATGGGATGTCTCCCAAAGGGCACTTTTGTTTAACGTCTTTCAAAGTTAGACGAGTTACCTCGGTTATTTCTTTTTATAGCCTCCCCAGCAGTGAGTGAGATGATTAACACTTACCAAATCGAGCTTGCAACCTTCGATAGCCTTGATTTCGACCACTCCTTCTGAGAAAATTTGCGTGATAACATAAGGTCCCTTCCAAGAACTGCTCTGTTTGGGGTTGGGAGGTTTCCATGCCACCTCGTCTCCTACCCCAAACTCAATATTTTTCTCTATGGTTTCTTGGAGACTTTCAGGTTCTGGCTTCTTGGTTACTGCTCTGATTGGATATAGTTCCTTTGACTTCTTTTTCCTTTTCTTTCCCGAAACATAGAATGTTTCAACGTTATCTTTAATACTAAGAGTCACGGTTCCTTCATTCACATTCACTATAGTATCGCTGGTGGCTAGGAATGGACGCCCAAGAATGAATGGGACGTTCTTATCTGCTTTGTAGTCAAGAATAATAAAGTCCGTTGGAATAACAAGGTTACCTACTTGAACGAGTACATCCTCGATTACTCCCCACGGCTTAACAGTAGAGTGATCCGCAAGTTGTAAGACTACGGATGTCGGTTTCGCTTCACTAATACCAATCTTCTTGAATACACTTTTGGGCATGATATTCACACTTGCCCCTAAATCACACATGGCTTTTCCATGAAATATACCACCTATTTTGATTGGGAGATTGAAACTTCCCGGATCTTTACGCTTCGGTGGTAATCTTCTTTGAACTCGTGCTGATACCCCTTCGTTGATTGCTACAGACTTGGCTCTTGTGAACCTTTTCTTATTGGAGAGTGCCTCCAGAAAGAATCGATCATAGTTTCTCCTTCCTTCCATAGCTTCGAGTAAAGGGACGTTAATTTTCACTTGTTTTAACGCCTCTATACACTTCTGATGTTGCTCCGTGGGATAGTGGCAATGTATGGGTGTTTGTCTTGCTCTACTTCTCTCTTCAATTCTTGGTTCATCAACCACTCTTGGCTTCTTTCTTTCATCTGGTTCAACTTCTTCAACCCAATCTTCAACAATTATCTCATCTAAGTTCATCCGACTTACGTTTGACTTGCTTGCTTTGGTGATTATCTCACCGTTTATCTTTTGAGCTTGAAGACTAATAGTCTTAACCTTATCGTCTACGTATTGGATCTTCTTCATGTTAGTAGTTGTATCTTGGGTCAATTGTAGGAGTTGACTTTGCATTTGTTCTATGATTGTAGTGAGCTGCATCACATTCTTCTCTAAAAGTTGATTATGTTGTTTAAGATCTTGGTTCTGTTGTTGCAGGCTTTGCACTACTGATGCATCGATCTTTGATTCAAGTCTGCTCATATTTTCCTTCGAGAAGTTGATGAATTGACTAATTGTCTCTTTTAACTCAGTAATCTCTTCTTGAGGACGTGATTGAGCTTGACTTACATTATGCACAGTATAGCTCGGTGGTTGATCAGCTTGATTTTCATAGGCTTGCTCTTGTAGGTATAACTGTTGAGGTAGCTTTGGGACGCTTTCCTTAACAGTTATAGCGAGTTGTTGTATTTGATCTTGCAACCTTGAAATCCTCGCATCTTCTTCTTCGTTAGTGGTAGGAGTTTTTCCTTGTGGCCAACTCATGTTGTTCTCAATGATTGTTTCCATACCACTTTTTGCTTCTTTTGGATCCATAGAGACAAAATTTCCACGACCCATATTATCTGCTCTCAGCCTTGACTCTCTATCGAGTCCATTATAGAACATGGATAATTGTAATTGTGGCGTGTATCCATGTAGTGGACATCTTGCCAACATCTTTTGAAATCTCGTCCATGCTTCACCAACACTCTCTCCGGCTTCTTGTAAGAAATTTGTAGGCTCCAAGAGTTCCTTCACTCGCATACTTGTAGGATAAAATTTATCGAGGAATCTTTCTTGAAGCTTGTCCCAATTTGTAATAAGCTCGGGAGGTTGATCATCTAACCAATCGCTTGCTTTCCCGGTCAAGAAAAATTGAAACATTAAATAATACATCTGTTCTTGCGTAACACCTTCATTAATGTAGGCATCACAAAATTGCATGAATTTTTGAACAGATCTGACCGGATCTTGATTTGTATCACCATTAAATTTCCCATAGCTCGCGAATTGATTAATTAAGTCAGGATCAGGCTTGAATCTAACGGCTTGAATAGTTGGGACGCGAATCCCAATGCGTTGAACTCGAAATTTACTAGGTAAACCTAGCTCTACCCGTTGATTATCCATCTAAAATCCTGAGAAAGACTAAAACAAACAGAAAGCGTAAAACTGAAAACAAATAAAAACTTCTACACTAAATAAACACAAAATAGATTTAACTTAAAGATAAATCCCCGGCAGCGGCGCCAAAAACTTGGTGGGGGCAAAGGTGTGATAAAATAATAGATAAATAAAGAGTCACACACCCTTGAGAACCACGGAACTCACTGCAAGTATCACAGATCGTATGCAAGTTTTAATGATAAGTCAAGTTCGTTCGCAGGGATTGTATCCGTTAAATCTAATTATGTTTAACAAGCGTAGATGAATTTAGATGTTTTAAATAAACATATAAAAAGATGAAATAACAATCTACGCAATTAAATAATTAAAACAAATAAACAAAACAAATAACTAAATATGAATGTAAGTCAAATAGATTAGGATTACTAATATGAGTCTATTACTAAATCGTTATTCTAACCTGTCACAGATTAAGCATTATATATTAACCAGGATTCTAAATTCTACCTAGCCTTCTAGGCTTAGGAGCAACCTCTCCACTACTAGGGATTCCTAAGTAATGATTGGTGATTAAATCAAACCTTGATGGCTATCTAGTTAGGCAAGGGATCAAAACTAGACGATTATGTGGTGTTGTCAATAACTAAGAATAATCCTAAGATTGGCCAAATCTAAGGTGTAACAATAAGTCAAAACACATAATAACAATATACGCCAAGCTCAATCAATTAAAATAACAAATAGTATTTATGAATGTAGACAAAATAATAATCCAACAATTAAAGGTAAACTTACAGAATAATAGCTTAGAAAGATGGTGTAGCATAGATCTATAGCTAATTACTCTAAATATAGAGAAGGTGAGATGTAGAAGAGGAGTTTGTCAGTCTCCAATCTTCTTCTTCTTGTCTTCCTCTATAGGTCAGCTTGCTTCTTGAATGAATAGCTTGATTCTAAGGATGAATATTAATGTAAAGGACTAAGCTATTGTTTATAATTTAAGCTAATGTTTAGAACTGAGCAAGGACATGTTTACAATGATAAGAGGGTGTATTTATAGGTATCTTGAAAGCCCTAATTCGTTTTCTTGAAGGAGAAGTAAGTAGTGGACTCCAAGCCCAACTCAAATTCGTAACCCTAAAAACATGCAATCAGGCCCGTTTTTCTTTTGGCTCTAACAGCTTCAATACTCATCCGTTTGACGCGTATGAGTACACTAAATTGATCGTCTCGGAAAGCTCTTCGACTTTACTCTTGACGGTTTCTCCAAATTCCACACCGTTCTTGAGATATAAGCTGATTTGTGGTCGTAGGTGCAGAAATTCAGGATTAAGGCAGGTTTTCCTTTTCCATGTTTTTAGCTTTTATTTCCTTATCTCCAATTACCATGCTTATCTCTTTCCATAAGTTGTAGTCTTTGACTTGGAATCTAATTAATCTCCATAATTATCTTTAAAGCTTCACACTAAATAAATAATTAAACCCAATATGCTCTAAAAATATTATTTTACTAAATCAAGACTCAAAATAGGAAAGTGTAATATTTCTCAAGAAAATCGACTATAATGACTTCTAAATCACTAAAAATGATGTCTCATCCTAATATAAATCTATCACAAATGAGGAGACATCAATGGCCATCTTCTGGGACATGATAGATAATTTCCTTGAAGTATTCATGGATGATTTCTCCGTGTTTGGTGATGATTTTGATATATGTTTGGATAACTTGGAGAAAGTGTTAGTGAGATGCAAGGAAACAGATTTGGTGCTCAACTGGGAGAAGTGTCACTTCATGGTTCGCGAAGGTATTGTTCTGGGTCACAAAGTTTCGAGTGTTGGTTTAGAGGTTGATAGAGCGAAGATCGAGGTAATTAAAACTCTTCCCCCTCCTGTTTCTGTTAAAGGGGTAAGGAGTTTTCTTGGCCATGCTGGTTTTTATAGGCGTTTTATTAAAGATTTTTCTAAGATTGCTAAACCACTATGCAACTTACTCGAAAAGGATTGCAAATTCCTTTTTGATGAAGCTTGTTTAGCGGCCTTCAAAGCAATCAAAGAAAAGCTTATTTCTGCTCCTATAGTGTTACCTCCAGATTGGAATTTACCGTTTGAAGTTATGTGTGATGCGAGTGATTTGTGTATGGGAGCTGTATTAGGACAAAGAAAAGAGAAGGTTTTTCATTCGATTTACTATGCTAGTAAAACTTTTAGTGGTGCTCAGATTAATTACACAGTTACAGAAAAAGAGTTGCTAGCAGTTGTCTATTCGTTTGATAAATTTCGCTCTTATCTTCTTGGAGCAAAAGTTATTGTTTATACAGATCATTCCGCGATCAGATTTCTTATGGAGAAGAAAGATGCGAAACCAAGGTTAATCAGATGGGTGTTATTGCTTCAAGAGTTCGATTTAGAGATCAAAGATATAAAGGGTTGTGAGAATCAGGTTGCAGATCATCTATCGCGTTTAGAGGGTTCAGAGATGAATAGTGGTACTGAAGCAGTTAGAGAAGAGTTTCCTGATGAGAATTTGTTCGTTGTTCGAGATTATGAAGCTCCGTGGTATGCAGATATAGCTAATTTAGTGGTGAGTGGTGTTTTCCCTGAAGGTTCTACCTATCAAGAAAGAAAGAGATTAGCTCATCGTGCTAGACAGTTCTTTTGGGAGGATCCTTTCCTCTACAAAGTTTGTGCTGATCAAATGATACGAAGATGTGTAGCGAGGGAAGAAACACAAGCCATTATAGCTGGGTGCCATGATTCATTATATGGAGGACATTTCAAGGGAGATAGAACTGCTGCTAAGGTATTCCAATCAGGTTTTTACTGGCCTTCTGTTATTAAAGATTGTCATGAATATGTCAAGAGATGTTCGAGATGCCAGTTTACCGGAAACATATCCAAGAGGGATGAGATGCCACGTAATAATGTATTAGAGGTTGAGATATTCGATGTTTGGGGCATAGACTTCATGGGTCCCTTCGTTCCTTCAAATGGTAACCTTTATATACTATTAGCTGTTGATTATGTTTCTAAGTGGGTAGAAGCGGTGGCTTTACCTACCAACGATTCACGAGTGGTGATTAAGTTCTTGAAATCACATATCTTCACTAGACATGGCACACCTAGAGTGATTATTAGCGATGGAGGATCTCATTTCGTTAATAAATATCTGAAGACTATTCTAGAGAAATATGGAGTTAGACACCGTGTATCTACTGCATACCATCCACAATCCAATGGTCAAGCTGAGGTTTCGAACCGTGAAGTCAAGTCAATCCTAGAGAAAACCGTTGGTCCTACAAGAAAAGATTGGTCAATGAAGTTAGATGATGCATTGTGGGCCTATCGTACTGCGTTTAAGACTCCAGTAGGTGCATCTCCTTATCGTATGGTGTATGGTAAGGCTTGTCACTTACCTTTAGAGCTTGAAATGGGTGCCTATTGGGCGATTGCGCAGTTGAACCTAGATCCTATCTTAGCCGGAAAGAATCGTATGATGAAGCTGAATGAACTTGACGAATTCAGATTGCATGCTTATGAAAATGCTAAACTTTACAAAGAAAACACAAAGAAATGGCATGACAATCGGATTCGTCCAAAGAACTTTGAAGTGGGGCAAAAAGTATTAAAGTATAATTCAAAGTTCAGCAATTTTCCGGGTAAGTTAAGATCTAAGTGGTCAGGTCCATACATAGTGACCAAAGTTACACCTCATGGGGCGATAGAAATAGAACATCCGCTAGAGAACCGTACCTTTATGGTTAACGGTCACAGACTAAAGATATACCATGGAGGTGAAGATACCAATCGCTCGGAAGATCCACATCCCGGGGAGGTCATGTATCTCCTCGAGAATCCTTAGAAGCGTGAGGTAACCCGTCGAGCTTAACGACGTTAAACAAAAGCCAATTACTTGTATATTAGCTGAGTTTTTACATTTTTGCAATTTAGATTAGTTTGATTTTCGTAATTTTATTGTTTTTATTAAGAAATGAGGAAGGGTAGTTGTTTTTGATGATTTCAGGGGTAAAAAGGACTTGAGTTTGGGGTCGATTTGGCGAAAACAGAAGAAAAAGAGGTTGGATGTCCAGGAGAAACCGGGAACCCGGTTTCACAAAACCGGGGACCCGGTTTTGGAGCTGGTACCAACCACTTTTAACGCAACACTTGGCGTTTGGGTAATGTCACAGCGTCAGAATCCGGGTACCCGCATTTGGCAGAACCGGGTACCCGGTTTTGGTGCTGTGATTTCTGAAAAACTCTGACCCAGCGTTTTGGTGGCTTGCGTTTTCGTGCGTTTTGATTCGCGCCATCGACACAAATCCGGGTACCCGCATTTGGCAGAACCGGGTACCCGGTTTCGGAGCTGCTGTTGGTGAAATTTTCTGGTCCAGCGTTTCAGGGTGCTGCGTTTTGGCGCGTTTTCATTCGCGCCATCGAGAAAATCCGGGAACCCGCATTCCACAGAACCGGGTACCCGGTTTCGGCGAAGAAAATCCCTGACCCCGCGTCTTGGGGTCCAGCGTTTTGGTGCGTTTTGAAAAAAAAAAAAAAAAAAAAAAAAAAAAAAAAAAAAGAGTCCACAATTATTTTTCCGTGCCGTCACAGCGACGCGGAACCGGGGACCCGGTTTTCCAAAACCGGGAACCCGGTTTGGAAGCTGTGAGAGGCGGTTTTGAGGTGGTTTAACCTAGTTTTTAGCCTCTTTTCCAAGTCTTTACCTAAAAACGCACCAATAGCCTCCCTACCTCCGAAATTCATCTACCAAAACACTATATAACATCACATCCTACCCTCTTTCACCACAAAAACATAAGATCAACTCACCTCCTCTCCAAAATATCATCAAATCCTTAGTTTTTCCCAAGATTATTCTTCACCCAATTCCTTAAATTAAACCCAATTATTTCTTCTCCCATACAAATTAACCAAGACCCATCTCATAATTCACCTAGTTCTTAAATTCTTCAACCTCAAAACATCAAAATTCTAAACGTTTCCCTAAGTTTTTCATTATTTGAAGTTTTGAGTTTGGGGTGAAAAGAGATGACTAACAGAACCGGTGATTTCCGAAGAACTGCTCCTAGAAGAAAGACCACCATTGGTGGTTCACAAGATCAAGCTATTGAGATTCCTGATTCGCGTCCTAAACGAAAAATTGACGAAGTTAAGCTTGATTCTAACAGAAAAGAAATCACAGGTCTAAAGAGAAGATTGATTGATGAGATTGAAAGTGAGAAAGAACCAGAAGAGAAAATTGCGAAGAACATTGAGAAGGAAACTGAACAAGAGATTCCGGAAGCACCCGTTACGAAACCTCCGCGTATGAAGATGTGGGCCCACAAGCCTAAGAGGGTTTACACTTGTTGGAATACTCAGGTTCGTGAAAGAATTGAATTTTTGAAATTTGGTGAGGAGACGAATTTTCCTAAGGGTATTATGAGTAGTGATTACAAGGAATATGCTGTGACATGTGCTAAGTTTGGTTGGAAAGAGTTACAAGAAAGGAAGCTTGAGTTCATTCCTACTTTTGTGCGAGAATTTTACGAAGGTTTAGCTACCTCCCATGATGCCATTGATATCCGCAAAAAGGTAGTTCCTTTCTCTATTGAACGTATTCGGAAATCATTGAAACTACCCAACTTTTCTGGAACATGCCCCTTCCAAGAAACTCTTAATGACCCTTCTTTTGATTTTGAATCCCTTTGGGGGACCGTGCTTGTTAATGGGACTAGCCCAATTCCTGAAGGTGAAAGGTATCCTGGACAGTTTTACAGCAGTAGTTTGACACCTCGTGCTAAGGTTTGGTCTCGTTTCATAATACCCACTTTCTTTGGTATTAAACACACTTCCGAGTTGAAGAAAGAGCACATATTTGTTATTAAGTGTATTTTGGAGGAGAAACCATTGGATGTTGCTAAGATCATTTATGATACAATCATGGAGTTCGCAAAATCACCTATGAAACAACAAAATCTGAAGTTCCCTTGTACTATTACTCAGTTGTGTTTAGCCGCAAAGATTCCGCGTAAGGACGCAGATATTGATACTGTTTCAGTTGGTGTGAGTATAGCTTTGAGCACAATCAAGAACATCCATGAAGAAGCAACACGAGCTACAAGAAGTCCAAGAACTCCTCAATCAAAGAAAGCGAAAACTATACCTGAGTTGGAAGCGAAGATTCAGGTGTTGGAAGAGAATCAGGAGAGGATGATTGCTACCTTGGGAAACGTTACAAAAGAATTGGACCTACTTCGAAATTTAATCCTAGGCGTAAATACACTTCAAAACGCGATTTATGATGCTGTTACGCGAGATAAAGGTCCAGAACGCAACACCGATAACCAGCCTCGCGCTGGTTAAGATACGTTTTCTAAACTTTCCTCTTAGTGTATATTAGTTTAAATGCTTTATTGAGTCTCTTCGAGTCGTGGGGACACGACTCATTTTTGAGTTTGGGGTGGGGTTCGTTGCCTCATCCCAGTTTTTTATGTGTTATTTGCTTTATTTGCTTTCAATAAAAGAATTTTCGGAGTTGCGTTTGACTATAGAAATTTTTAAATATCCCTTTAAGCATACTTTTGATGAATCTATGATAGTAAATAGTGGACTTTAGGGATTGATATAAAACGCACTTACAATTGCATGCGAACATAGGTAATTGATAGGAAAAATTAATTAACAATGCAAATGAAATAAGCTTGTACTCAAGGAATATGTTTGGTGTGTAGAACGTGAAATCCTAATTAGTAGAGAACCCACCTAGATATGAACTAAAGACAAGCTATGTACTTAGGAAAATGATAGGGGCAGTTCTTTGTTAGCCATTTGTGCCTTTTTAGCCTTCTATCCCTTGTATTAATTATTATCCGTCTTAGCCCACTTTGAGCCTTTAGCCTTTTCTTTGTAGCCACGATATAAACCATTATCCCTTAGATTATTAGGCATGACCATATGACCCACACTTGAATCACAATCCTGAGACATGTCTCGAGCTTGAGTTTGGGGTGGTGGGACCACATATGGGGAATTAAATGGGTAGGGATCGATGTGCTTTGTATTGTAGCACAATTGCAGATGATATATACTTGTAACCCTTTGCCGGGAATGAAGAAAAATGAAAAAGAAAGAAAAAAAATGAAAAATTTTGAAAAATCATACAGTAGGAACCGGGAACCCGGATTCTTCAAAACCGGGAACCCGGTTTGCTCCTGTACAAAAAAAAAAAAAAAAAAAAAAAAAAAAAAAAAAAAAAAAGGGAGAAAAAGAAAAGAAAAAGAAAGATATGAATGAATAAAACATCCGGCAAAGTGGAATTTTCTGAAAATCATCTTATTGATAGTGGGTAGATATGGGACGCTAAATTAGTGCGTATATGGGTGAGTGAGAACATCTTTTTGAGCGTTAACTCAAGCTCGAGGACATTGTTGATGGTAAGTGAGGAGAGAGCCAAAAGCTCACTTCAAATTTACCAAATATACATCCATACCGTCCTTAAGCCATTATTATAACCGTAAAGACCTCGTGATTCCAAAGTGCATAGTGAATTTATAATTCTGTTGATAGGGAATAGACTAGGTGGAGCGTTCAAAGCAAGGTAGGATTAATGACCACCCTATAGCCATCATACAGAGATGAGTACAAGTGTAACCTTCAAGCATTGCGACTTTAATTTTATGATTGAGATTATTTATGTTTGATGTTGCATGATTAGTGTATGTGTATATTAGTTTCTAGAGTTTGTTATATGAGATTTATTTTGAGAATTGCTTTAGGGTTTATTTGCTAGCTTCTATGTGTTCATACGTTTACTTCTACCCCTTTGTTTTGTTTTACTTTGTCGGGACGACAAAGGTTTGAGTTGGGGGTCTTGATGTCTCCCTAATTGTTCTTATTTTAGACCCTTGGGAGACATCATTTTTTGTGTTTATTTGATTAATATGATAGACTTTTGGACTAAATTTGCAATAATCCGGAATTCCCTTTTTATTTCTAGCATTTTTAATTTATTAAACTTTTGCGCGTAATATTGGTATTTTTAGTGTAAAGTTTACAGGTTTTAGATGTTAGCTAGGAGAGGAATCCGAGGAGAAGGTCAAAGATCGTGAATTAGAGTCTAGACTTGAAGACAAATCCCGAAGATATTATTTTTAGAGCTGAAAATCCACTTTCCAGGCCATAGATTGCTGATTTCGAGGTGCTTAAGCGATGATTTAGCCGCTGACCTTTGAAGAGAAATCATTCCTTATCGAGTTACGGAACTTTAGCAACTAGAATGAGGTCAATCGGAGTTGTAACGCATCGGGAAAAGCTGTTTTAGTGAAGGCCTACCATCAGTTACGGGATTTTGGGCTTAGAAAGTGGGCTTGGACATTTAATTAGGCTTTTATTTTCTGGTCCAAGCCCTAGTCCGAATTTTTACTTATAAAAGGAGGTCTGGACTTCTATTTTTCAGACAATTCACTTTCCACAAGATTAAAAACACCAGAGAAGCAACAGCAGGAAGAAAGGAGAAGCTACAAGAGCTGGAGTGGGTCTATAGCTCCGTTCGTAGTCATCCTGATTCCGAAAATTAGGTTTTTCTTATATTTTAATTCTGTAACGAATATGAATTCCATTTCTTTTTATTTAGTTTTGAATTTTAATATGAGCTAAATTTCCTTTAGTGCTTGAGAACAAAACAATGGGTGAATCCTGATTTTATTTTATAATGAATGTTGAATTTGGGTTTCTGTGAAATTAAATTAAATTAGGGCTTTTACTCTTTTCGACAATTTGTGAATGTTTACTGATTTTAGAGTCGCGAACTAAAATTAGGTGTTAGTATCTAAGCTATTCCATATATGTGGCGTATGGATCATCCTGACGGGGGGTTTAGGTACAGAAATAATTGTTCAATCTAGGATAAAAACTATTGATTCTGACGAACTTAGTTAATCCTAGGGCCAATGTGGTAATAAATCTTAATCATCCAACGGTGGATCATATTTACCCTGACGGGACTAGTGACACTTTAGGATCGCCTTATAGTCCACCCTGACGGGGGTATAAGGATATTAGAATCCCGACCATTGTAATTGACTGATTTAACCCTTAAACAACATAAGTTAGAAAGTAAAATTAGGAAGATCCTTGCGTTCTCAAGTACTACATCTCATATTGCGTTTTCATACATTTTACTTGCGTCTTATCTTTTACTTGCATTTAATATTTGTCTTTAAATTTTTTAGAATTAACAAACAAAACCAAAACAAACATTTTATCCTCTTTCATTTTCATAAGTGCATCAATCGCTATTTGCATAAACATTGTGATCAACCATCCGTCCTTGGAACGAATCTGTTTATCAGAATTACTACTTGGGATAACCGTACACTTGCGGTTGTGGTTCGATTATTATTTGCATTTATTTTAGAACACACAAAGGACCACCAGATACCTTTTATATTCAGAAAGGCACGTGTCCACTGATTTCGAGTGAGTTGGAGTTGTAACGAAGGAGTTATGATATTTGCAAAGTATATAGGCCAACCAGTCCACTTATTATGGAAAACAAGTTTGAGGTGAATTAGGACTCTAAAACCTAGACCTAAACCCTTATTTCGTCCCAGATCCTATATATATATATCTGCTTTTAACATAATAGAATCATCCTTGGTCAGTCTCTAATCATAAAAAGACCAAGAGACCACTTAGAACAAGAGGGAAGAAAAGAAGAAGGAGCTAGGAAGTTATTCATGCCATCCCAACCCTTTTGTTTATTAGTTTTCAGCAATTAGTATAGTACTCTTATTTTGTTTTGTCTTTTGAACATGAATATGATATTATTAATTGCATGTTTTTATATCCTTAGTATAAACTAAATCTATTTAGCTTGAGAATAGCATATGGGTAACAACTGTAGACTTGTTTTATGCTTATATGAATTTGGAATTTACATTTAATTGAATTGTTCGTACTAGCTTTGTATTTTTTGTTTGATATACGTTTGTAGTCCTTTTTGGTGCACAAGTATAGGGTTGTCCCATTAGTAGTTGGATTGTCACCCTGGCGGGGGATTTGATTGTAGAAAGCAATACATCATTGTCTAGTGTGCGGTAGTGATCTTGACGGGCTTGCCTAACTAGATAGTTAATAGGGTGAGATTTCACCACAAATCATTGGGCATGGTCCCCTTACCCAAGTCTCGTGGTAGTGTTGAGGTTGCTTCCTAAGCTACCCTGATGGGAGTTAGTAGGAATATAGAATTCCGGCTATTAGTTATATATCACACAATTCTCCCTTAGACAATAAACATAGAACAAGGCTAATGGGGATTACTTGCTAATTCTTGAGCTAAACTCTTATAGCTTTTCTCTTTCGTATTTTATTTCCTTAATTAAAGTCTTAGTGTAGTAAGCGTTAATTATTTTAGAGTCTTATAAACCCAAATAATATTTTAGTATCTTTGTGTATTATTTTATCAACACTTTCTAGTCCACTTAGTAAATACATTATATATAAACTTACTTTCGTAGTCCCTGAGATCGATATCTGTTTTACTTACTTATTACTTGCAAACGATCTGTTCACTTGCGTAGAGTTGATCGTAGTGGTCTTAGGTGTGCGTGCTTTATTATCTTTGTTAATTTTTATTTTATCACACCTTTACCCCTACCATCTACCCGGAGTAAGATAGCCTCTTAGGGTCTTAAGATCATTAAAAGCACTGGAGCTCAGCCTCATAGGGTGTTTCATAAATTCATTAAGTCCTTCTCAATAGAAACACCAGTACGGGCTATGAATCTATAGTGATTTAAACAATGCATCCTTTAGGACCTTCAAGAGTGTCTATCAAATGTAGACTCCTCTAGGGTCTTGAGGTCATGTTAGGAGTAATATAGATCAACCTCAACAATGAATTCATCAAGTCGTTCTCAATAGGATCGCCAATCATGGTTATAAATTCATTAAGTAGGAGAATTATACATCAACCTCAACTAAAAAATTCATCAATTACTTCTCAATAGGACCACCAATCATGGATATGAATTAATTAAGAGTTAATATGATATTGTATGCACAATTTAATCCATCGGTATGGTAAGATTGTGATTCATTTAGACTCATCAATCATATGTTCCCCATCAATGAGTTTTAGTCTCATTCCCCACGATGTTTCCAGGACTAGTATCCTTGTTAAGCCTTTGGTGAATGGATCATCTAGATTCTTCTCTTATCGTACATACTCCTAGGCTATCACACTATTCTTCAGCAATTGTTTAACTAAACCATATCTGATGCTAATGCGACTCTTTTTTCAATAGTAGGTACTATTATCAGCGAATTTGGTTGCTACTCGGAATCACAATATATATACACGGGTGTGGCACTTTCTTTCCATAGTGGCACATCAGATAGCAGACTCTTCAACCACTCAGCTTCTTGTCTAGCTATCTCTAGTGCTATGAACTTGGACTCCTTGGTGTAGCGTGTTATACAAATCTATTTTGAGGACTTCCATGATATAACACCTCCTCCTAGAGATTGCACATAACAATTAGTGGATTTTACTTCATCATTGTCTGAGATGTAGTTTGCATCACAAAATCCTTCGAGAACTGTAGGAAGCTTGTTATAGTGCAACCTAGATCAATAGTACCTCTTAAGTACTTTAATAGATAACAAAGCCCAACCCAGTGGTTATTATTCGCGTTGTGAGTATAACAACTGAGTCTACTAGCGACATTGGCAATGTCGGGTCAGGTATAGTTCATTAAAAATATTACACTTCCTATAATTTTTGCATATTCCTTCTAGGATACATTATCCCCATAGTAACACATATGAATACTAAAATTATATGGAGTTTTCACAACCATTACATCAAAAGAGTCAAACTTTTTCAACATCTTTTCTACATAATGAGACTGACTAAGGGAATCACTATTACTACCTATAATGATTTTTTCCCGTGGAATCACATCAGCTTCTCCCATATCTTTCATATCAAACTTGGACGACAATAAACATTTAGTCTCATTTATGATACGTATACAAGTACCAAGGATAAGCATGTCAACCACATTGATATAAATGATACCATATTTTGATCTTTTCACTTTAGAGTAAACACAAGAGTCATAGGTTCTAACATCAAAGCCATCTTATATTAGTGTATTGTCTAACTTTCCATACCATTTTTAAGTGCATGTTTTAAGCCATACAATGACTTCCTAATCTTACATACTTTATCCCCTTGGCCTGGAACCACACACCCATCAGGTTGCACCATGTATATTTCCTCATCTAGATCTCCATTCAGAAATACGGTTTTGACATCCATCTGATGTATAACCAGTTTGTGAATGGAAACTAGCAAAATAAGGGTTCTAATAGTGTCTATTTTGGTCATAATGGAGTAAATGTCAAAGTAGTCTAATCCTTTCTTTTGGGTGAAGCCCTTAATAACAATTCTAGATTTGAGTTTATCTATAGAACCATCATGTCTCAATTTTTCCTTAAAAACTCACTTGCTACTAATGTATTTTCTTCCCTTGGTTTAGTAGGTTGATTTCCATACATGGTTAGTTTTAATTGATTCAGTTTCACTATTAGTGGCCTCTTTCCAAAAACTAGCATTTACAAATTTTGAAGCATCATTATAAGTTTTTGGGTCTTCCTCCATAAGGAGGCAGGTGACTACCTCTTCAATTATTTTTTCTACATGAAAACCCTTGGTTATAAAAGCAATGATAAAATCAGGTCCAAAAATTGATTAGATCCTACGCCTCTTACTTATCCTAGGTTAATCCTCGGGAATTCGAGTTACTATCACTTACATGTATATTAGTATAAACATACAAGTTATTAACAGGTACGTACGGAAGCATTAACATCATTAAAATTTTCTAAGGAAATATGAATTCAGCAAATCTATATTCATACATTGAACTATCATTTAGCAATAAGAATTTATATGTTGCACGCATCTTGGTATATCCTATGAATCTTGAACCTAAAGTCTGGTGCCTATTTGTTGACTTCTAAGAAGTCGGGCAGCTCTTTCATGGCCAATCATCCCCACACTTTTAATTATTTCAGGTTAAGTGAAAAACTCTTCCAGTGACCCATAAGGGGTCTTGTCTAAGTTTTCACTGGTACATTATTAAGCACTAAACAGAGAATACAACTTCCCCCCACCCATAATTTTTTTGGGTAAGCATGAACTAGTTAATTAGGCATTCATAATATCTTTAAGGGTTCTATGATTGTGCCATTTTTGTTGGAGTTATACTATGGGAACTACGTTCATGATTTATTCTGTCAATTTCATAATATTATTTAGAGGAAAGCATCTTGATTACTACCAAGTTTATTTACTTCCTCAGCTTTACATATGTATGATCCGCTTTATCTTTACAAGGTAGACTATATTGAATCTAGAGTCGACATCTACACATGTTATATTATCTGTCTCACTTCCTCTACTAGTGGTGCTAAGCTGGAATGCATTAAATTCTACCGTATGGTCTTTCTAGTGGTCACAGATTGAAAAGGATTTTTAGCATATTTGGACTCTACATATATTTGACATTTAACGAAATCATCAATATTCTGAACACAAATTAGTTCAAGTTTTTTTAACCTTTTAACTGAAAAGGCATTAAGAAAATCATCAATATTATGAACACAAATTAGTCCAAGTGTTTTTAACCTTTTAATAGAAGAGACATTAAGGTGTCCTAATTTATCAGGCCATGTATCTAAAGATTCAACATTGTAAGCAGAAAAGTCATTCTCATATTCACAATTATGGTGTTCAATACACTTCATTAAGGACCCTTACCCAACAAAGTCATCAATTTAAAGTTATAACTGTTTTTCCTACCCAAAAAAACTAGTTTAAAAGCTAGTTGATGAGACTGGTGAGGGACCACATAGAACATCAATTAACTCTTAGGTATAACTAGAGTAAGTTTAGAGGAAACTATTATTTTTCCAAGAATAACGACAATGGTTGAGTTTCCCTTGCAACCCCATTCTCCATCAGCCACTTCCTCAAACTTCTTGACCATGGGTGTTTGGATGTTCTAGTGTCGAAGGTACATTTTCTCTTGTTCTCCATGCATCTGCCTCAACTATCACAACGGAAGTTACCTCGTCGGTCTCAATCAGGTTATCGACGAGTTTTGGAGCTTGATCCTTTCTCTAGTTACAGAGGTGGGCCTTGTGGTCTTCTTTCCCACATCTAATAGCACATGCCTTTGGACCTGTCTATATATGACCAGAATTTATAGCTAGATTAGTATTAATAAAAGATAAACACTTATCATTTAGGTTATTTGCCTCTTTGAATTGAAAATTACTAAGCATTGATCTTCTTCTAAAGTGTCTCCCAAATGATCTTTGAGAACTCCTCTTTGAATGCTTTGTGAACCGAGTTCTTCATGTTGTTCAGGATCCATCCTCTTGTTACCAAGATACTCATTTTCAGCTTGGCCTCGAGGATGAAATGTCTTTCCAATTTTGTTACGGAGGCGGTTGCATTGTCCATAGGAGAAAACTCCTTGAACTTGACTGAATTAATATCGAACAAGTCGAACACGATTTGAAGATTATGTTCCCAGTGTTAGTAGTTTAAACCATTCACAAATTCAACCTTTAACATGTCGGGAAGTGCTTTTGCATTCAAAAGTGAAGCAACATAGAATAATGGAAAACCATTTCCGATCAGTAATTTTGATAATAATATCTTTTTAAATTGTTGGTAAAAAAACTTATCGAACCAAATGGTTTATATCATTATATGAAGTTGAAATATCAAACAGAACTTGCACGAAAACCAAAAAAATCGAGTGATAAACTCTAGTGCTTGTGTTAAAAAAATATTCAGGGTGTAACCGATATCACTAAACAAAATAAATTATATACTACCTTATGCTCTAGAAATGACTATAGAGAGTAGTATAATCAGAGAGTTATTTGGTGGGTTGTAATTCTGTTTTTTTTTTGTGAATGACCCGGGCTCTGTTCATATAGAGGTATATATGTAAAGGCCTTCGAAAAAACATCCACAATAAATGCCATGCCAAAGGAGGATCACAATAATGACAAAAGTTTTTTTGATAAAAAAAATTTGGCATGAACCTAGACTCCTTTCATGTATCTGGTGATGGGCGAATCTGATTGATTGGTGTAACCTCTGTAATAGCTGAGTCTCTTCACTGTGGGAGTTGATGGAGTGTGAGCTTTAAGTCTGGATGTTTTTAGTAGGTGAGAATGGGAGCTTTAATATTGTACGTTTTGCTTCTGATGGCATTTCCACTGAAGACTATATGTACCAGCTCCTCTAAAATTAGATTTTATTTTTATTTTTTAATTTCCCGAAACTAGCAAAGACTCTCCACGACCACGACGATGACCACGTCATGCCATCACCCTTGCCGGCGCAAGTGTCAGACCAGGAGGGTGTGGTGGTGGTGTGTGTATGTAGGGTTTTTTCATTTCTCCTTTTGTCTCTATAGTCTTAATCCTTTTGAAATGTCTAAAAAGAGAAACTACTATAAATTAGAATAATTCCTTCTTCATTTTTTATATGGTACTTTTTGTTTAAAAGACTCTTTGTCTTCTTCTCCAAGAGCATGAACTGAATTAAATTTCATTTTTTCCTTTAAATCCTAACAAGATAGGCTAAACGTGCATTAAGTCGCTCGTAAGAGACCACCCCCGCATTGTATATTCCAGCTGCCACATTAACTAAAACTTATCACGGTTGACCGCTGCATAAAATAGTCAATAAGAATTTCTCCTACTTATATGAAACAAATATGTAACTCTTTTTTCATCTCTTTCAAGACAGTCTACTTATCATATTTCTTACATACATTAAAAAAATATCAAAATATCTATATAGATTTAATTTTAATATTTTCTCATTAAGGGAGATTTGTTTATGCGTTGTAATTTACTATTTTTAATGTTGGTGCTTTTTCTCCCCATTAGGCATGCATAATTATAATCACTACTTAGACGTAAATAAAAGTACGTATGAGTATCATATATACATGTCAATAATAGGGATAAGATGAGATTGTGGGATGATATTAGAAAGTGAAAGATTGTTATATGGTTGCTAATTAATGGGGCATACTTGTAAATTTTAAATAATATCTTTTACTTTGCTGATATGATGGGTGATGGTTCTTTCATTGCAAGTGTTAGGGAATTACAAAGGTGTATTGATGATGTTAAGTTTAATGAGCATCAAGTAAGTGGTGTCTTGTATTCTTGAGTGATAAGAATACAAATGGTGTTTTAGGGGATAGTGAGATTGAAAAAGTTTTGATTGATGAAGAATGAAGATGAACATCTTCTACCCCGAGATAGAAATTTGAAACAAAGTATTTCAAATCTCCCTTGTGTTGTATTGTCAATTCGGCGTGAAAAGACATTTTTTGGGTTCTTTCACTTATGGATTAAGTATCTTGATTTTAGGATGAATATGTAGCAAGGATATCATGGGACGACACTGAAGTCATACACCCATGTAAAAAATTCATAAAAACAACCTATTATTAAGATGAAAGATGGGTATGAAAAAATTTAACAAAATAAATTATTTAATAACGGCTTTGAGTAGTGAATACTAGAGAAGGTTTTGAAAATGTTAAAAATAGGAGAATTTATTTTATGCTTTTGATCATATAAATTTAAAGGTTTTGGATAAAATTTTGAATATTATCTATAAAATTACTAATAGTAATATATATCAAAACACAATAATGATTCACAAGAGTTATAAGTAATTTTGTTTAATTATGTGTGACATCATAATTAAGAAATGAAATTAGTGACAATATAGATTCAAATGAAAAAAAAATTTGATGTATATAAAGTTTTGAGGACTACTTTTACTAAAAAAAATTATTATTTGGACTATTTCTATTATATGGTAACAAAGAAATTTAAATTACTCCTTAATAATACATCTCATTGTTATTTGAAATAAAAATTAGATTTGACTAAACTCACAAATTAATTTCTTAAAAATTACATGAAACTAATAGGAAAAATTATATAATGTCATGGTATATTTGAATTATATATCATTCTATTAAATCATAATACATATTAATTATATTTAAAAAAGGGTTAATGCGCTAATTCATATTTATAATAAGTTAATATTGTCACCAACATATATAAATTATGAATAATAATAAGTATACAAAATTATAATTTTGTCTACTAGTATTTTATTGGAAAAAAATAGTAAAAATCTATTTTGTTGTACAAATATTGCATCTTCTAGATAATTATTTTTATTAGTCGTTCAAAATAAAATATATGATACTTAATCATCATAGTATATATTTCGGAAGACATATTTATCCTTGAGATTAAGTGACTATGATTAATTAAATAATCATCAAATTCCTCTAGACTTTGAGAGTATCTAGTTATCTGATAGGTGTTCTTTGTAAGATCAAAATAGATGGTTTTATATTTTATTATGGACTTAAGAGTTTGAATTCGTTTGAGTATGATAGGTTTTATTTTATATATTTGGTAAGATTATTTTTGGTAATATACACTAGCCAATATATTTGATGAATATGTAATAAATTGAATTATAAAATGTTACAAGATTCGGTCAAAAGAAATCATTGGTTTTAAACTAAAAGTATTAGAGGAGAGAAAGAAAGGTGTATTTTGTATATTGAATTATGTATAAAGTTTGTGTTTACCTATAGTATTTATAGAGTGCAAATGGTGTGAATTACAATGCTTACATTTCACACCTTTACATACAATATACACCTATAATAATGGCTAACTACTTTTGTATTCTAGCTCAATAATATGTGAGTCATCGGCTTTGTTTGTTGAGTTCGTTATATATCTTTTATCATTCCCCCCTCAAACTGAGTGTTTATCAAGGGAAGTTTGTTAATAAGTGAAGAGAAAACCGCAGAAGATAGTCCTTTAGTAAATATATCATCAAGTTGTAAACTCAAAGGCACATGAACTAAATGAAGTAGTTTAGCTTGCACTTGCTCACGAACAAAATGAAATTCCACGTCAATGTGATGAGTTTGAGAGTGAAAAACAGGAATCGAAGCTAAAGAAAATGCAGAGTTGTTATCACAAGCTAAAAAAGGTACATGAGCATCAAGTTTTAAGTTGCGTAACAAGAATGTAATCCACTTTAATTTAGCTGATACGTAGGCCATAACCCGATACTCCACTTCAGTGGAGGAACGAGAAACAGTAGATTGTTTTTTAGAACCCCAAGAGATGAGGTTAGAGCCTAAAAAGATGCAATAACCTGTAGTAGATCGTCGATCAGTTGAGCTACTTGGACTCTGAGAATAGGAGAAGCAGAGTTAAAGGCTAAGCCATAAGATAAAGTACCCTTAACATAACGAAGTAAATGCTTCAAAGCTTCAAAGTCCAAATTAGTTGAGCGATGCATTGATTAACAAATTTGATTAACCGCAAAATCTATATCAGGACGAGAAATAGTAAGATATTGCAGCGCACCAGTAATACTACGAAAAGGGAATGGATTTTCATAGAGAAGTATATAATGATCTGAAATGACAACATACTTATTCAAAGTTGGCATTGGATAAGCCTTACAATCACTCAAACCATCCTTCTTGAGAATAGATAGCGCATAAGTAGATTGATTAACAATAAACCCAGAATGAGAACGCATAATATCAAGCCCAAGAAAGAAAGATAAGTGTCCCAAGTCTTTCATCAAAAAAAGAGACTTAAGGGCTTGAATTATAGTCGAAATAAGCGTGGAATCAGCACTCGTTATAAGAATGTCATCAGCGTAAACTAATATAATAGTTAAAGTGTTATTCGAACCACGTACAAACATGGAGGTGTCTGCGGAGATAATTTGAAACCCTTGAGAAAGTAGAAAGGATGCCAGAATCTGGTACCACACTCTTGGTACTTTCTTAAGACTATACAAGAGCGGTTCACTTTGCAGATATAATTAGGATGAACCTTATCAATAAAACCAGTAGGTTGAGTCATGTAAACTTCCTCTTCAATTTTACCATGCAAAAACGCATTTGAAACATCCAATTTCTTAATATCTCAAGAGTATGTAGCAGCTAAAGAGAAAATTATTCGAACCGTTTGATGATTCACCACAGGACTAAACTTGTCAGTGTAATCAAGTCCATACTCCTGCAAATAACCACGTGCAACAAAATGCACTTTATAGCGTGTAATTGAACCGTTAACATGATTTTTTAATACGATAAATCCGTTTACATGTAATTGGTGTGTGACCACGTGGAAGAGGTACCAAAGTCCACGTGTTTTGACTTAATGAAGCATTGTACTCATCTGCCATAACTAATTTCCAACATTGAGCTTTAGAATCTTCTTTATAAGATGTGGGTTTAAGTTCAGGGGAAGACACAATAAGAGATTGACATTTGTGTGAGGGTTTGAGAGAACCAGTACGTAAACGTATGATCATTTGATGTTTGGGAGGAGGAGGGGGTAAAGATGGTGAAGATGGATATTGGGAAGAAGTAACCGAGGTAATAAGAGGTGTATCATGTGATGACACAGAAGGTGTAAAAGGCTTGTCAAGAGATAATGAATTGATAGAAAAATTGAATAAGTTAGTAAATGAAGAGTGAATGATATCTAAATAGGATTGTGATGAGGAAAAAACATTTAGCTTATAGGGAAAAATAAGTTCATCGAATAGGACATGATGCGAGATAATGATGTTATGAGAGGATAATGAGAGACATTTATAGCCTTTTGAATAGTTACAATACCCTAAAAACACACTCTCTTCTGATTTAGGTGATAACTTGTGAGGAGAGTGGGGTTTTAACCATGGGTAGCAGCCACAGACAAAAGGTTTAAGATGAGAGTAAGAAGGTGGTGTGTTAAACAACTTTTGAAAAGGACTCAAGTTAGACAAATTTGGAGTAGAAAGGATATTGATAAGGTAGTCAACGACTGATAAAGCTTCAAGTCGAAATTTGTTAGGCATGGAACTGTGAGTCAAGAAAGAACGAGTGGTTTCAAGAAGATGCATGTGTTCTCTCTTTGAAATGCCATTTTGTTCTAAAGTATGGGGACAAGAGGTTTGGTTAATTATACTAGAAGATTGAAGAAAAAGTTTGAATTGAGCATTAGTGAACTCATCACCATTATCTGAATGCAAAACTTTAATTGTGGTGTCAAATTGATTGTTAATCATAAAAGAATAAACTTGAAAAACACTAAATACTTCAGACTTAAGCTTGAGAGGATATATCCAAATGAACCTACTATAATCATTAATGAAAACTACATAGTATTTATACGAAGAATAAGAGATTATAGGAGATGGTCCCCATAAATCACAATGAACTAAGTCAAAATGTTTAGAAATAAGTGTTACATAAAATTTAAAAGGTAACTTATGCGATTTAGAAATGGCACAAGAACTATAGTGAACACCATACAAATCTAGCTTAGTTTTGAGTGTTGAAGATAAAGGGTTGGAAGCATTTGCAGATGGTGTCCTAACCGAAAATGCCACAAAATTGCTTGAGAAGCTATAGATTGTGAAGAAAGACACTTTAGATGAGGTTGAGAAGAAGTAGAGGGCATTGAGTTGATATCAAAGGATAGAGGATGCAACCCATCTCTACAACGGCCCTGAATTAGGAGGTTATTTGTGTGAGTATCATATATAGACACAGAAGATGAAGTAAATGCTATAGAACAAGCATTTTCACGGGTGAATTTTGAAATAGACAATAGGTTAGAGGATATCTGAGGTACATGAAGGATAGAATTAAGGGTAAAAGAAGAGTTGGGTGTAGAAAACTTACTATGCCCAATATTACAATGCTTACATTTCACACCTTTACATACAATATACACCTATAATAATGGCTAACTACTTTTGTCTTCTAGCTCAATAATATGTGAGTCATCGGCTTTGTTTGTTGAGTTCGTTATATATCTTTTATCATTCCCCCCTCAAACTGAGTGTTTATCAAGGGAAGTTTGTTAATAAGTGAAGAGAAAACCGCAGAAGATAGTCCTTTAGTAAATATATCATCAAGTTGTAAACTCAAAGGCACATGAACTAAATGAAGGAGTTTAGCTTGCACATGCTCACGAACAAAATGAAATTCCACGTCAATGTGATGAGTTCGAGAGTGAAAAACAGGAATCGAAGTTAAAGAAAATGCAGAGTTGTTATCACAAGCTAAAAAAGGTACATGAGCATCAATATTAGCAATATCTAGAGCATTACTATCACCAACTGAAACAACATTAGATCCATGATAAGGAGTTGATTGGTGAAGAAGTTGTAAGTCATTAGTAACATAACTATTAGCACCGGATCCAAAAACCACATTTTAGGATTATAAGTGGAAGAGGATGATTGAGCTAACTGGTTTTAATTAGCTACCTTAGCCACTCAATTTTGAGCTCGAGGTGATGGATAAGTTCTAAAATCAGCAGGATACCAACCGTTTAGAGCAGAGTGACCAAATCACACACAAATTTGACAAGTACGACTTATAGATAACGAAGAAGTCATACATGTGGACTTAGATGAAGGATGAGCACCTAAAATAGATGAGGAATTTGAATTAAATCCTCTTGATCAACCATGGTCTCTTTATATATATATATAATGAACCACGACCTCTCATTGAGCTTAATTAGTTGATGGAGTTAACTGAGAGTACAAAACTGTGTGAGATTGAGAGATTTTTTCAACTGAGAGTACAAAACTGTGTGAGACTGAGAGAGATTTTCACAAGAGTCCGCCATCTTCATATGCAACTCCTCAAATACGAGTAAGATTCCAAGTGAGTGAAAAGGGAGGGTGGATGATTGAGAATTTATGATACAAATGCTTGATTCAAACTGATTAAGTTCACTAGGTAATCCTTTGAGAGTGTACATAATAATATCTTCAAGAGGTAAAGAGGATGAGGCAGTCTCAAAACCATCACAAATGTCTTGAATCACAGCTAAATAATCATTCATATTGTGTTCTCCTTCCTTAATATTGCAGAGTTTCATTTTTCAACTGATGCACATGAGTGAAACATTGAGACACAAATATATCCTCCAATTTTGGCCAGATATTAAACGTGTGTGGAAGCTTAACAAGTTGAGACATATAGAAGGAATAGTGGAGGATAATAGAGATATCTTCAACTGTTGATCTGAAGGAGACGATTTATTAGTAGATCCATTGACATGAGTGAGATACCCATGTGCCTCAAGTACAGCCTCAAGTTGCACATACCAAAGAATCAAGTTTAATTTGAATTAAACTACTCTAGTTTTGATGAAGTAGAAGTAATCCAGCCGGAATGGATGAACTAGATGTAATATGAGGTGTATAGGAGGACGAGAACTCCATGGTTTTATAGGCGGCAGTGAAGGATTAAAGGCGGAGAATTAGAATCTTTAAGAATCATCACTGATGGCGGAAAAATGGAGCTTTAAGTATTGTATTCTCCTTAGCTCTTATTACCATATTAGAGAAGAGAAAGAAATGTGCATTTTGTGTATTGAATTAATTATAAATTCTGTGTTTACATATAGTATTTATAGAGTGAAAATGGTGTGAATTACATGCTTACATTTCACACCTCTACCTACAATATACACCTATATAGATAGCTAACTACTTTGTCTTCTTGCTCAACAATATGTGAGTCATCAGCTTTGTTTGTTGAGTTCCTTATATATCTCTTATCAAAAAATTGGTGAATTAAATAAAGGTGTTATAAAGTTCAATGAAGTTATCTTTAGTTTATTATATAGAATAGGAAGGATGTTGAACATATTTTGAATTGTCCAAGCCTATGGTTTAGATCTTGGTTCTCGACCTAGGGGGTCGACCGGACCTAAGCGCCTAGGCGGGATTACACGACGCCTATGCGGGATTACACGGTTTTGAACCCTGCTGTAATTTTATATATTTAGTAATATATACATATTACTCATAAAAAATGTAACTATTTAAGACATAAAATTCATCGAACAACGCTATGGTATATATATATATATATATATATATATATATATATATATATATATACTAAAATATGAGTTATAATATCAATTCAAGAATTCCCGAGAACAATACAAATAAAAATAAGACCTATGTGACCATTTTTTGCCATTAATTGACGCCTAAATGGCCATTTTTTGTTATTAATCGGCGCCTAGGAGGGCTAGGCATATCTTCCACTACGACTAAAGCACTAGGAAAATATTCTTAGAAATGTACTAGGCGTAATCGGTTGAAGGGGGTGTTGACGCTTAGAGGACTTCTACAACATAGGTCCTAGCGAGAATGGTGGAATTATGAAATCACTGACATAAGGAGAAAAATCAATTGGTAATGAACATTAATTATAATGAGAATGATCTTGAACCAAATCATAGTAAACTGTACCACATATGTTTTTAGATGAGTTATTTTAAGCAATAATCTTCTTAAATGACTACCTTCTGGATTAAAAAATAGAAGCAAAATATTCAGCAAATTACGTATGTTGTACAAGATATTGAAAATTAGGTTCATTTTAGTTTAAGTGGAAAGAAATATAAAAAACTATAAATGCATATTTAAAAAGAATGATAATTGTAAGTGTGACTGAGTTAACACCCCATAAAAAATTTCAATCAAGTCCACTCCAAAATTGTACTATTTTACCCTTGGTTTGTTATAATGGGCTTTAAATACTGTATGAATAAAAATACCATTCATTTGACATGCGTCTTAAATTATATACCATCTGTAATTATCTTTTCCATAATATTTCTTTGGTGGCATAAATTATGTTTCTTACCATAATTTGTGCATTCAACTCCAGAAATAAATCGCTACCAAATAGGAAAAAGAAGTTGTATGCAACGAAAAATTAGGATGCTAATTACGGATTGAACAAATATTGTTGTTTTGTGATTATTCAACATTTATAAGTGTGAACTATTGTATGAAAATGAATGGATTTTGTCCAGTTTTTGGATAGGCTACCAGTGAAAAATGAATGTGTCATGCGCACTTTTGCATGGGTTCGCTATAAAAAAAATACTGGGTTGTTTGCACGTTTTAATGGGTTACCAGTGGAAAATGATTGGGTTGTGTGTAAATTTGAATAGGATGTCATTGGAAGGGGTGTGTGTACGTTTTCATGAGCTTCCAGTGAAAAATTGTTGGGTTGTGTGTACGTATGAATGTTGCCATTGAAAACGGTCGGGTGTGTGTTTAATAATTAAAGATTGTTCAAACTAACTTTAATTTTTCTTCTAAAATGATATATTTATATATAGAAAGAATAATGTTAATGGTTGTGGTCTTAATGACGGTGGTTATGGCGTTAATTCTTGGTACCATGTAAAAATTGGTGGTTCAAAGTTTTGTTAATGGCGATAGTGGTGGAAACGTTAATGGTAGGGGTTGTTGTGGCAATGGTGATGAAATTAATAGTTTTGGTGTTAATGGAAGTGATGGTGGCGTAAAATAATGTGATGATGGTGTCTTTAATGGAAAAAACTGTTCATGGTGGTGTTGCGGTGGTGGTTAGGAGATGGGATGTTGACTTCTGTGTGTTAGAAATGGTAGTGGTGGTTGTGTTGTTATGTTTTTGTGTTGTAGGAAGAGAAACGAATGTGTGGTAAGAAAGAAAGAGATTTTTTGTTATAATTTAAAAAATTTGTTATAGAATAAATCATATATGAAATATTACGTTATACAAAGATTTTGTTAAATTTAGACGTGTTTAGAATTTGATCATTAATTATTGACATGTTAAATATAGTGAAGGAAAAAAGGAAGATCAACTCAACAAAATAATTATTAAAATCTTATTGAATAAAAAGACAAGTTACTCTTTAAAGAAATATATTAGGAGGTTTGACTCTTTGTAAGGGTGTTATTTATATGTTTAAAGACTTAATTTTTTGTATTTATAATTTCTTTATTCAATAAAGGCCTATTATTATATTTATTATTATTATTATTATTATTATTATTATTATTATTATTATTATTATTATTATTATTATTATTATTATTATTATTATTATTAATTATACAAATATTCTAGGAAGAATGACTATATTTTTTCTAAATTTTGTTTCAAAATTCAAAATCTCACTTGATCTAAAACAATACCCAAATACCTCCTGAATTATTCTCAAGATATCCACTCATATTTACTCCTACTTTTCATTATTCATCCATAAATTATGTTAGTTTTTAAACAAAAAATGTTAATATTAATAACAAATAATTACATTTTTTTAAAACTACAACTCCTTCCCCCCTCCCCTTTTCTTTTTACTCTTCTCCAATCCACCTACTACCTGTTTTAAACAATAACATATAACTTCAAACGTTGAAGAATGAAATATAAAACCTCGACCACATTTCTTCACGCTTGCACACACCTGCAAATTGATGACCGACTCCACACCGAGAGCATTCTCCACCATCGGCATTCTTCGTCAACAGTCTGAGCAAACTATAGACCCAAAAAAATCAATTGTTCTCCATTTAACCTCTACCACGCATTCGGATTTTCCGGGGACCAATAGTGATGTGTTTCATATTTAAGTTTATGTTTAAATGGTTTGTGATAAATTGGGTTCTCGGTTCTTGAAACTAAGGTAAACTTGATTTTTTTTTAAATTGAAATGGTATATTCTTGTTGAAAAATTGGTGCTCATGATATTAGCATATGAGTTTGGGGTTGTTTGTTTAATTGCTTATCAACGACTTTGGTTTTTATTTCCAATAAAAAATTTAAAATTTGAATGGCTTCTTGGTTTTCACCAAGAGCACACATTATATTAGAATTTTTTTGGATACAAAACCAAAAACGTTGATAAATGAAATATACAACCTCAAACTCATCTACTAACATCATTAATACCAATGACTACTAAACATCAACAAGAATGCATCATTTTGAATAAAACATTTGAAGCAAAATAAGTTAAAAAGGAAAAATTTAAGATAAACAATGTTCGGTGGTCTATTCTTGTTGATGAATTAGCAAGCAGCGTTGGTGATAGTTTTATTTTTTTTAAGTTTACTCGCAAGGTTGTATGATCTATTCTTGTTGATTTTAAGGTTTTATGTTATCTTTTTTTTATTCTCAAGGTTGTACGTTTTATGGTTTTACAGGGAAGAAGAAGAAATGGAGGGGGGATTTTTTATTCTTTTTTTTAATAATGATTTTATATTTTCATAATAATTAATGAATAAGGATAAATGGGTAACTTTCATATTGAAAAAAATAACAAAACACATCCAGCAAAAAAGGGGCACGTGAAGTGCATTCTCTGTCAAAAAATAGACTGAGCGGAGGTTTTAGAGGTTATTTTGCTTAGGGGATGTTTCATATCTTCTTAAAAAGTACACGGGAGGTATCATGCAAAAAAAATTGACTGTATGTTCAGCGGAGTGTCACACCAAATGCTCACAATATCCTTTATTCTCATGATTCTATTGGTGTTACGTTGTTGAACTGTTGACACATTAAAAAAATCGTATTTTGATCTCCACAACGAATCAGTTGTTGTCTAGCCTTGTTCGCCCAGTACTATTCTACATTGGACCACACAATTTCTAACATGTGTCTTACTGTCCTTTCCCTTACCCACGATTGAGCGATGATTGGTTATTTAAAAATAGAGATAAGTTCATGTTCAATTTCTTGAATGAGATTTTTGTTATTGGAAATCCCTCGCTTACTCCACCATTTTAGAGAAGTGGTCGTATCATCTGGCTTTACTATAAAGTTAGCCAAAAATTTATCAGTTTCCTGGGAACCCCACAACGCTTCAACTACCTCCATACACTAAAAAAGATCAAGCCAAAACAACTCAAATTTGAAATATCTTTTATTTGAACTCAAATTTATATCATATTTCAATATTATGGAGAATGGTCTGGTCTAATATTCAGCGGCAAAAGCACTTGAACTTTGGGAAACCTGCCAATCTATTCAGAACACACAAACGTCTAATCAAGTTTTACTTTAACGAGTTCAGAATCTGAGCATTTATAAAATAGCAACCATTAGAGAGTAATTCAATAAGGTCGTTCACATAGATAAAGTTATTAAAGTAA
This sequence comes from Nemophila menziesii, assembly GCA_029959085.1. Taxonomy (NCBI): domain Eukaryota; kingdom Viridiplantae; phylum Streptophyta; class Magnoliopsida; order Boraginales; family Hydrophyllaceae; genus Nemophila; species Nemophila menziesii. The sequence continues at coordinate 37,905,706 of JARWIR010000004.1, read as the reverse complement.
GGACCTCATGAGCATTTATAGGATTATGAATATCCTTGTCCTTAGCACACAACACAACATTACTCTATCCAATAATGATATATGGTTTAGTATGATTTTATTTCTATCTTGTTGATTCATTCCAATTTAACAAACGATCCTATAACTGGTAGATAAAAATGAGGATGTCTCACTTATGTGAAAGGGGGTGGGGGTAAAATTTTCCATTTTTTATTTGCGAGAAAACACGATAATAAACACTTTCCCCTATTGAAGAAACAACACCCTAGCCTGAAGTATAATTTTTCTTTTTTGTTGATTCCAACCCCCTTTTATTATTATTTTTTTATATGTAGGTAAACCTAACTTATTCTTCCAACTTTTAACCCCATTGAAAAAAAACTTGAATTGGACTCTACTTATGGGTAACATTTGTCCCAAAATTGACAGTTTGATTGGTATACATCATTCATATGGTAAAATGCTCCGAATTGTCAAATTTGGGTTTGATTAGCATCAACTATTGGTGTAGGGCGTGTATCACGTTTGTATTTTGTGTTAATACAGTAGAGAATATAGAATCTTTTTTCCTTTTGAAAAAGACTATAGTACGAGTCATTAAGGAGTTAAGGTGACTTGGAAGTCTATGTGTGCATCTTACAAAAAGGGTGGCCTTGGTGTTAGAGGAATAATAGAGGTTAATATGGTATCTACACAAACAGTTATGGGGGAGTGTTACGCAAAGAGGGATACTTTTGACCAAACAAATTTTACCCTATCAATACAGTCTTCTGGCTTTCTCAATTCTCCGTGGTCCAAATCCAATTATAGATTATTAGGGAGGATTTGCGATGTTTAACACTGCTACAGGTCATGGTTACAGAGTTAACTGTGATTAGGTACCTCCTGTTATCTCTGGTTTTTTTATTCTCGGGTTTAGATGTTCACGTTGTTGTTTTTTTCACAGGAGGCCGAACTGGTTTTAACCACTAGATAGTTGATCATATTTTATTTTGAAAGATGGCTACGGTTCGTGTTAATTAAGTTTCATTTGTGAAGAACATTACGATTGGTAACAACCTTGGGAATAGTTGTTTTGTAAACTAGGTATATTTTGCATTTTTTGGTATATATAAAGTTGGTGTAAATAATGTGGGTTGTAATTCGTTTTCATGTATAAAATTTTAATTTTCAACCAAAAAAGAAAACACAAAGAGGGATACAATTTGGAATATTTTCTAATATAAAGGAGAATAGTCATTTTACTTTGAAATATAGTTTTAAATTGTATTTTTTATAATTTTTTCCCAGAAAAATTTATACATTTTCTAAGATAATTTGTTTGATTAACATATCACATTATAATTTAATTTTTTATATCTTTTATGCTTTTCACTTGAATTGTATTCCTGTGCATCACATAAAATTCGTTAAGATAAATTTTATGATTAAGATATCATATTACAATTTATTTATTTATTTGTTTGATTTTTTTTACTTGAATTATGTTCCCACATATCAGGATTAGAAACTAGTGATGTGGAATGAGAGTGCTCTTCGAGGATTTCTAATAGTTTTGCCATGTTCAAGGCAAGAGAAAAGAACATCTCTTCTTTGAATACTCGTTATACTTGTCCGATTTGGAATAAGTTGCTTGAAGTTAATTGCATTAGTTTAGGAGATTGGAAGAGTGCAAGAAAGCTTATGTTCTAAGGGTATTTTTGCAAGATTGCAAGAAAGCTTTCATAGAAGGAAACCTCACGCGAATTCGATTGCACGAAAGCTTCATCAAAGAAAACCTTAAGCAAACATGGTAACTAACTCAATTTCCTATATCACTTTTTTTTTGTCATTACATGAAAGAAAAAACAAACTAACGGATTACAAATCTATCCATCCAGTTATACAAATCAATCATACTCATAGGCTGGCTTGACGAAATATCAACTCCCTCCTTGCAAGCTTGGCGGCTTTATCCGCGAGACAGAAAAAGTCCCGTCTACAATGTATAATTTTCCAAGAAGGAAAACGTTTTAACCAATTGAGGGCTTCACTAACCATTGGTCTAACTCTCCAATTAGCAGCTCCTCCGTTGTTTATTCCTTGAATAACCTCAAGGTTATCGGAGTAAAAAATACAACTCCGGTACTTGAGATCCGCAGAGGATCTCATGGCCTGAAGAATGGCCCATGCTTCTCCTTCAGCACTTGAGTTAACTCTCGCTCTTTTAATCCCTTTGTGCTTTACTATTCCTTCTTTCGTAGTTCCAATCGCAGTCATCCCTGCCGGTTCCCAATTATTAGTGAAAGATGCATCGTTCAACCATAGAATATCCGCCTCTTCAATACCAATTGGAATTTCGGTGTCCTCCTTATGTTCGTTATGTTTGTGAACTTGATCCATGCTTTTCGTGTTTCCCTTACCAAATAGGTGTTTCACCATCATTTTCGTGTTACAGTTAATTTCGTATATGTTCCATGGTTTTTTATCATGTAGCCCCTTCATTCTAGCTTTCCAAATATTCCAAATCGTGATTAACACCGTGGCCGTGATTAATCTTTTGTCCCACCCGTTTCCAGAGTAGTTATTGATTATGCATTTAATCCACTCACTCACCGAGCCCTCCCAATTCTCATCAATTTTAATCTGCAGCTGTGAGTTGGCCCAAACTCCCACACTAAAAGGGCATTTGATAAACATATGCGTACACGATTCTTCTTCTCTTTCACACCATTCACACATATCGTCCTCTTTACATTTTCGCCTTTTCAAATTGCTTTTAGATGGAATGGCATTATTATGGATTTTCCAGATGAAGTTCCTAACCTTGAGAGGAACGTTAGAGTCCCAAACAATCTTCCATAATTCCATGTCATTGCTTTCGCTGGTCGCCGAAGATTCTCCTTCCTTGTCCAGCTCTTTTTGAACCAGTTTATGGTACCCTGATTTGGTCACGTACTCGCCACTCCTTGTTTCTGGCCAGATTAACCTGTCCTCTTTTTCGAGTTGAAGAATTGGGATTTTCCTTATATCCATCACGTCCCTGGATGTGCAAAAATCTTTGAGAATATCATAGTTCCAATTTATGAGGTTATTGTTAAAACACTCCGCCAGCTTTTCTAATTTACAATTCACTGGTTTTTCGAGCTAATAACCCTTCTTTATCCAACAATCATTCCATATATTAATCGTAAGACCATTACCTACTTGCCATATGCACTCTTCTCTAAGGAAGCAAAGTCCTTTGTATATACTCGCCCAGCTCCAGGATCTTTTGAAAGTCCTAGAGGGGGGGGGTGAATAGGATTACAAATAATATTAATGCCTAATTAAAAAATCTTTTGGATAAATATAAGTTTATGAAAGAAACTTCTAAGACAACTAATATATCAAACACTTATGGGATCATGCATAGGATAAGCTAGAGGTTCGATATATAAGTTTAACATGTAAAACTAGTTTCTATTTTCTTACTACTCTAGATGACAATAGGTTGATTAACTAGATAAACATTATTACGATATTTATACTAGCAAGTAATCAAACATATAAAGTGCGGAAAGTAAATAGAGTAGGGATAGAAAGATACACATGATTTATAGTGGTTCGGTTTCCCTACATCCACTACCTAAGGAAGCCTCCTTAGGATTTCAAGCTTTTCACTAAGCTTCCGTGTCTCTCTTAACCGGGTCGAGAACACAATAACCCTTACAACCTCTTCGATAACACGAAGGACAAACACTTGTGCTATCGCAACACAAGGACAACCTCTTCGAAACCACGAAGGACAAACACTTGTGTAATCACAACACAAGGATACCAAGTATACTCCCTATACTTGAATTCTCTCTTAATCTATCTATTACAAGACCTAGACTTAAGAGGATAGATACAAAGTGTTTAAAGGGGTGCAAACAACTTTGCTAGATAATCTCCTAAAGAGTAGATATGACTATAAGCATGTAAACTCCTCTTGAGTAGATAATAACTTTGAAGCTTATTGGTTTAAGCTCTTGATCAAGCTTGGATAATTAACTTTGATAGCTTGAGACCTCTAACTTTGTATGAGATTGATATGTATAATAGTTGAAGTGTTAGAGGTGAGTTTCTCCTTCAAAGAGGTCATATTTATAGCACAAGAAAGTCCCCAACGGATATAAAGTTGGTGGTAGACTTTGTTCCAAACCGGGTTCCCGGTTTCCCAAATGCGGGTACCCGGTTTCAATTGCAACGGCTATAAAACGGCTATAAAGAGTTGATGTTGACTTGAGCTTCACCAAACCGGGTTCCCGGTTTTCCCAAATGCGGGTACCCGGTTCTTACTGACTTGGAGATTATGATATTTTGATTTGTTGCTCGGATGGAAAAGTTTTCTTCACGAGAGTTGTTGTAAACATCATTTTAAGAAACTTTGTTGTTGATCATGAAAGCTAATTCTCAATGTACACATAAGATAAGGTTAAAAGTAATGGTAAGAGAATTAGCTACTAAGGATAAGATAATTAAGCTTTGATCAAAATGATGTCAATTGTGCTTTTTGATGATTTAGAGTGCAAGATAATAAAGTGAAATTAGCACACTAAACAATAGATGATTTGTCACATTAAAACACCTAATCGATGGGGGCAATAAGCCAACAATCTCCCCTTTTTTGATGATGACAAATCAATCACTAAAACACATATGGAGTCAAACTCCCCCTCACAAAAAGCATTAAGTCAAAGTGTATTTTTATGAAAAAGACATGCATTTGTGAGTTTTGTAAAGTGCAAGTTTTGAAAGTTTTAGTGCACATATTTCTCCCCCTTTGTCTTCATCAAAAAGACGAAATAAATGTATAATCCATAACTAAGGAAGAAGAGCTAAACCTCAAGTGAATAGATGTTAAACAATGATTCTAAGAGTGTGCAAGAGTTTAGTGATTAAAACAATTTTTAGAAGGAGATGCACAAAGATAGATAATAGTAAGAGCTAAGAGAAAGAGACTTTTTACCAACTCCTTGATCGATAGATTTTCATTTCATATGCTTTCTAATGACACAAACGATTAGTTGCAATGTATGAGATGAAAGATTAGACTAAGCATTTGAGTTTTTAAATATGATTTAACACAAACTCCCCCTTACACAATGCATAGAGTTTGTTTCAATTTTGTAAAAGTTTGATCTACAATTTTTCCCTAAAAAAAATTTGAAATCATTTTTAAGAAATTTAGGGGCAAAATGTAATTTTTGAAAAGTATAGGTGATAAAAAAAAATTCTCAAAAAGTTTTAGGGACTCAAAAGCAATTTGAAAAATCTTTTTGGGACCTAAGTGCATTTTTCAACCATTTTAAGAACAAAGACAAATTTGAACAAACTATAGGGACTAAAATGCAATATAGAATAAGATCAAGGATAAGAGATCAATAGTACCTATATCATCAAGGAAAATGTTAGCAATATCAAAGCATAAACTTGAAGCAACTAAACATTAAATATCCAAAATAAAACCATAGCATACTAAAACAAATATCCAAATTAAACACCATAGCATACTAGATCAAATATCTAAATCAAACCAAGTAGCAATACCATCCTAAATGTCCAAAACACGGACCCAAAAGCAATTAGAGCATAAACATAGCAAATAGTCTAAAACAACATCAATAAGACACATAAAAGCCATGTAAAATGAAGATTAAATTAAAACACCCAAACAAGAACGATTTAACGATTATTTCGAGGAGAGCGGCTCCTAGATCTTCCTCCACCTCCAACATCATCACGAAGACATGAAACTTCATTCTTCAACCCCTCAATACGATTATTCATGTTTCCAAACCAACCTTTAATTTCCGCAAATCCCTCTTTAATAACATTTAACAAGGTAGATTCCACTCTATCAAGATCATCTTTAGTAGCAACATTTGAAGAAGAACCAATGGAAGATTTAGAACGGGAAGTGGTATAAGACGGAGGAGGATTAATAGGCATAACCTCACGGGAAGGAATGTTAAGAGACTCAATAGTGGGACCCGAGGAAGTGATGTTTTGCCCAACATTTTTCAAGATAGTTTTTCGAATATTTTCGGGAAGATGATAAAAAATATGCTTATCAATGTATTCACCATTGTAAACGAAGATTTTCATAGTTTTCAAAAAAGGAATATCAAACCTCCAAATTGGTTCAAAATCACGAGGGTCAAGAGAGGGAGATATTTTCTTAACATTGATTAAGAGATAACTAAGAGCAATACCATATGGTAGAGTAGAATTCGAATGAGCACGATAATCCAAGTTACGAATGAAAATTTTGCAAAAATTGATAGGCCTTTTCGAATAAAGATGAAATAGAAGGATTGCTTCATAAGGAGCAATTGTACCATCTTTCCTATCTTTTCCTAAAAGACAAAACAAGATAATTTTGTGTGCCAAACGAATATCCGGAGTAAATAAACTTGATAGCCAAGGTTGAGTATGGGTTTGAATCATTTTCGATGACATAAAAGCCTCAACCTCGTTTTTTAAAGGAATATCAATCAATTCTTTACTTCTATTCCAACCCGAAACAATAAAATTCTCATATCCACTATTTTGAAGTTTAAAAGCTTTTTCAATGGTTTTTGGAGTAATGGAAAGATTTTTGTTTGACACCATTGATTTTAAAGAGCAAGAATCACAATCTAGATGATGAATATTTTTGTAAAAATCATTAACTAGGGATTCATAAGACTTATTTTCTAGAGATAGGAAAAAATCTAATCCTTGGAATTGAAATAAATGGAAGAGATTAGAATTTGAGCCATTTACCAAAGAGATGGAAGCACTTAGAGAAGGAGATGAAATTGATCTTCTCCAAAGGATCTTGATGTTTTTCCTCACCATTCTTTGTCTTGTGGGTTCTTCTTCAAGCTCTAAATCATCTTCTTCATCTTCATAGATTGGGTCTATTTCTATATCTTCATCTTCTTCATCAATGATTCTTTTGTTTTTGGAAGCCCTTGAAGCTCTAGAAGATTTGGATGATGAAGCCATGGCCAAGGAGATGAAGGTTTAATGGAGGAGTTAGGGTTTGAAAGGGGGTTTTCGTTTTTTAGAGAGAAAGAGATGAAAAACGTTTTGAGAAGTGAAGGAATAAAAGAAAGACCAAGGGTTTTGACTAAGTTCGGATGTACACAGAACCGAAACCGGGTTCCCGCATTCACCAAAACCGGGTACCCGGTTTCCTCGACTAAGAAGGGTAAGAAAGGAAAAAGACATTTTTCAAAAAACACCCGAAACTAGTTCGAAAGCTCCCCAATAGTTTAGACATGTTATAAAACTCCCAAAATAATTTTTGTTATGAAAAAATATGAAAAGGAAATCACGAAAATAGAGAAAACGGTTTATTGCATAAAAACCCCTATATTTTCTAAAAAGTACAAAAAGACCCAATGTGAAAACTAAGCAATTTAAAGCATGAAAAGGTCAAGACTTGCAAGATATAGCACATTGAGGATAAAACACATAAACACATAATAGAACATAAAGATAAACAAGAAGAAAGGAGAGAATTCACCGTATTTTCCTTTTACGAGGTTTGAACGTCCTTTTGCATAAAATTTAATTTTCTTGACGCTCAACACCTTTAATGAATATTACTATGGTAACCGAGGTGGAATGGGTCCGGGAATACGATTAGTATTTTTCACGATCCATGTCGGTTTTTCATTTTGAGTGAGCTCCTTATTGGTGAGTTCATCATAATCTATTTCTTCTTGATTTGACTTAAGAACTCCCGCTTTATTTAACTCCTCTTTATATGGAACGAATGGACCTTCCATAATGATTCTCCATTGATCGGGATCTTCGGCTTTGATAAATTTCTCCATTTTTGTTCTCCAATTAAAATAGTAAGTTCCTACAAAAAGTGGAGGTCGGGTAGAAGACGACTTTTCCAAAAGATTAGATTCCATATCGTTTACTCTACTAACGATTAAGCTATTCATGTAGAGTTAGGCTCTGATACCAATTGAAAGTCCTAGAGGGGGGGTGAATAGGATTACAAATAATATTAATGCCTAATTAAAAAATCTTTTGGATAAATATAAGTTTATGAAAGAAACTTCTAAGACAACTAATATATCAAACACTTATGGGATCATGCATAGGATAAGCTAGAGGTTCGATATATAAGTTTAACATGTAAAACTAGTTTCTATTTTCTTACTACTCTAGATGACAATAGGTTGATTAACTAGATAAACATTATTACGATATTTATACTAGCAAGTAATCAAACATATAAAGTGCGGAAAGTAAATAGAGTAGGGATAGAAAGATACACATGATTTATAGTGGTTCGGTTTCCCTACATCCACTACCTAAGGAAGCCTCCTTAGGATTTCAAGCTTTTCACTAAGCTTCCGTGTCTCTCTTAACCGGGTCGAGAACACAATAACCCTTACAACCTCTTCGATAACACGAAGGACAAACACTTGTGCTATCGCAACACAAGGACAACCTCTTCGAAACCACGAAGGACAAACACTTGTGTAATCACAACACAAGGATACCAAGTATACTCCCTATACTTGAATTCTCTCTTAATCTATCTATTACAAGACCTAGACTTAAGAGGATAGATACAAAGTGTTTAAAGGGGTGCAAACAACTTTGCTAGATAATCTCCTAAAGAGTAGATATGACTATAAGCATGTAAACTCCTCTTGAGTAGATAATAACTTTGAAGCTTATTGGTTTAAGCTCTTGATCAAGCTTGGATAATTAACTTTGATAGCTTGAGACCTCTAACTTTGTATGAGATTGATATGTATAATAGTTGAAGTGTTAGAGGTGAGTTTCTCCTTCAAAGAGGTCTTATTTATAGCACAAGAAAGTCCCCAACGGATATAAAGTTGGTGGTAGACTTTGTTCCAAACCGGGTTCCCGGTTTCCCAAATGCGGGTACACGGTTTCAATTGCAACGGCTATAAAACGGCTATAAAGAGTTGATGTTGACTTGAGCTTCACCAAACCGGGTTCCCGGTTTTCCCAAATGCGGGTACCCGGTTCTTACTGACTTGGAGATTATGATATTTTGATTCGTTGCTCGGATGGAAAAGTTTTCTTCACGTGAGTTGTTGTAAACATCATTTTAAGAAACTTTGTTGTTGATCATGAAAGCTAATTCTCAATGTACAAATAAGATAAGGTTAAAAGTAATGGTAAGAGAATTAGCTACTAAGGATAAGATAATTAAGCTTTGATCAAAATGATGTCAATTGTGCTTTTTGATGATTTAGAGTGCAAGATAATAAAGTGAAATTATCACACTAAACAATAGATGATTTGTCACATTAAAACACCTAATCGATGGGGGCAATAAGCCAACATCTTTTATTCTTTAACTTTGTATCCCACATATTACTATTTGGATAATAAATTCCTTTCAACACTCTTTCTACAAGGGAGTCCGGGTTGTGTAACAGTCTCCAGGCCTGTTTTCCGAGTAGCGCTATATTCATTTTCCTAAACTCACGAAAGCCGATTCCACCCATTTTCTTAGCCTTTGCCATTTTACCCCATTTAACCCAATGAATTCTCTTTTTATCGCCCGAATTCCACCAGAAGTTAGACACAATAGAGCTGAGCTTTTTGCAAAACGTAGTAGGGAATTCAAAAATGGACATGGCATAGTTCGGAATAGATTGTAGCGCAGCTTTAATTAGTACCTCTTTTCCACCGTCTGAAAGCAATTTCGCTGACCAATTCTCAGCTTTTCAAAGGAATCTATCCATTATGTACTTAAGATTTTCAGTTTTTGATCTTTTCAAAGACATTGGGATACCTAAATATTTGCCCATGGAGTTGGTTAATTCAAGGCCTGGATTATTAGCAATATTAATTGCTTTATCCTCGGCCAAGCCTTTGCTAAACATGATAGTTGATTTATTAAAGTTCACTTTCTGACCTGAGGCCATGCAATATTTAGCGATTACCCCCTTGAAAGACTCGATTTCCTTGTCATTTATTTCTAGAAAAAAGAGTGAATCGTCCGCGAATAAAAGATGCGTAAGTCTCGGTGCTGACCTTGCTAGAGATATACCCTTAATATTTCCTTCCCGACATTCATAGTTAATGAGGCCAATTAGTCCTTCCGTAAGCATTGAGAATAAGAGAGGGGACAATGGATCTCCTTGCCTTAAACCTTGTGATGGTTTAAATTTCTTCAGCCTATCACCATTAAGTTTGATTTGGTAACTTACCGACGAGATACAATTGAACACCAAATTTCGCCACTTTTCACAGAAGCCCAAATTCTCTAATATCTTCATTAAAAAAACCCAATTTACCTGGTCATAAGCTTTGGCCATATCTATTTTTGTTGCCCCATAATGTTTGTTTGATCGTCGTTTAGTCTTGAGGAAAAACCCTACCTCTTGAGCAATTAGTATGTTATCTTGAATGCTCCTTCCCTTGATAAAGGCTGATTGAGTCGATGATATCAATTCATTCATGATCGGTTGAAGTCTCATTGCCATTATCTTTGCAATAATTTTATAACAAAAATTAATGCACAATATTGGTCTAAAATCTTTAATTGATTCTTGTCGGTCTCCTTTCGGTATAAGTGATATAATCATATCATTAATAGCTTCCAAAGGTGTATTATACTCGAAAAAATCATATATCAGCTTATATATATCGTCTTTTAAAATGTCCCAAAATTCTTGATAGAAGTTACCCGGGAGTCCATCCGGTCCCGGCGCTTTAGATCCTGACATAGCGAAGACAGCTTGTCTAACTTCCTCCATATCCGGGGTACGTATTAAGGAGTCATTGGTGTGTTTGTCCACTTTACAAGGAGTATGTCTAGCCACTTCTTCAATGTTAAGGACTTCACTTTGGTTAAAAAGATCTTGAAAATACTCCTGAATAATATTACCAATTTCTTTAATGTCATCACACCATTCGCCATTATTACTCATTAGGCATGATATTCGATTTAAATTTCTTCTAACGGCTGTTTTCGCAAAAAAATATTTCGTGTTTCTGTCACCTTTATTAATATATAAGTCGCGAGCTTTGTCGGCTTAGAACGCTTCCTCCTGTTCCCATAAATGGTCCATTTCTTGCTTAATGTCCGCTTTCCAAGATAAAATTTTCCTCCGTAGGCTCACCATCTTGAATTTCTTCCAAAATCTTTTGGAAGTTCTCAATCATCTTCCTGCTATTACCAAAAACTGATTTGCTCCAAGCTTCCAAAGCTTTACTCGTCTTTTCTTTCTTCTTGGAAAATTCTTTAACACTATCAATGGTTCCGGATTCATTCCAAGTCTCACTCACAATCTCTCTACATTGTGGGTTTTCTAACCATTTTGATTGAAGCATAAAATTCCTCTTTGGCCTAGGAACCCATTTAGCTCTTTGAATAATAAGAGGCGAATGGTCCGAACCGATTGCTGGTGGAACTTTGATAATGGTTTGGGGAAATAAACTATACCATGAGTCCGTAGCTAATGTCCTGTCTAGTCTTTCCTTAATATTATCCATACCTTTCCGTTTGTTAGTCCATGTGAAAAAGCATCATTTAGAGGGAATATCGATCAACGAATTCTTATTGATAAATTCATTAAATTTCATAACACGTTCAAGGTTAGGAGTTAGGGTACCTCTTTTCTCGGAGTTCTTAGCAATGTCATTGAAGTCACCCACTATAAGAATTGGGTCTTTAATCTTTTGTTTCCATTTGGAGATATTGTCAAAGATCAAACCTCGTTCTTTCTGATCATTAGGAGCATGGATAGTTATTAGGTACCATGGGTTAGTTTTGGGTTCCGATATGAGGCAAATAACATAGTACGAACACGAAAAGCAAATACTAATATTAAAGTGATTTTTCCAAGCTAATATAATCCCCCCGGACCTAGCTGCTCTTCCCCCAGGGTTGACTATATATTTATTATCAAAAGACCTAAGATAGCAAATCGATCGGATGTTACAAGCTTTCACCCTCGATTCCAACAAGCATACAAAAGATAGTCTAAACTTATCAATAAGGGCGCGTATCATTTTCTTCGTTGAAGTCTCCCTTGACCCTCGACAATTCCACACCATCATATTATCCATTAAATCCGGCCGCTTTCACCCAGGGCTAGCCGCTACCCTTAAAGTTTGAATAGAGCACGTTTTCCTCCACAGGGGGTCCCCTGGGTACTTGCGTCCTCTCCAGAATCCAAGCTAGTGTCATCACCTCGTAAATATCCTTCACAACCTGCTGCACTACAATAATAATAGGCCCTCTTCTCCATCTCACTGTTAACCATCTCATTTGGTCCACAAACTTTAAGAAACTCGTCCTCCATAAGTTGGTTTTTAATCTCACCATAGCTTTCGTAAAGCTCCTGCAGAAAGTTCTTAGCCTCCATGATTCGCATTCCAAGATCATCCACGTCTCGCATACAAAACCTTTTCTTAGCAAGCTTCTCATTCGTTCCATCATTACCAGCTTTCCTCTTCAAACTGTCAGGCCAAGTGAACCTCTCGAAGTTGCTGTTGACACGCATTCTTGGTGTTAGGCGTCCTCCTTGAACCTGTTCGTCATCTTCGCGGGGATGTTGGCTGATGTGAATTGATTGGGAGTTAAGGGACTCCTCCTCAGGTTCGAAGTATTCATCAAAAGCTTCCTTGTCACTGTCATAAACATGTACCACCTGCTTTCCTTTCCCCTTGTAAAGAGAAAGGTTCCTACCATCTTCAATCTGATAATACTCCTTCGTGTAGCCACCCAAATCATAGTCCTCATTCTTTCCTTGCGAAGAATTTCCAACCTCAGTATTAGTGATACCCTTGTTCTTATCTTTAATTTTCCATTCTCCAATTGTGCTTGAGTTAAGGTTCGTATAATATCCAGCTTTGCTCTCAATAAGAAAGTTTTCATAATAGTGTTGAATGTCTGACTCTCTGGCGCTAAGTATCTCATAAATGGTCTGGTTACTTATGATAATATTTACAGAAACAAAGAGGATTGAAGAGATCAGAAGAAATCTGCGGAGATGGAGATGAAGTAGAGAGGACAGAATATTTACAGAAAACAAAGCAGTCCCCAGTATGAAGTAAGAAAGAGAGAAGCTAAATTGAGGTGATTAAAGAAGAATTAAAACAGAAATCCATTAGAATCATTGACATGCACAAGGAGAGAAGTAACAATTAAGGCAAAGGATCAAGGTCAAACGTGTTGTTGACTAAGAGGCTGCATGCTGAGAGAGAATTCCTTTTTAGATAGCTGTGAAAATGCTATGAAGAACCCGTGGATTCTAGTCAATTTCCTATATCACCCTCACCCAGATTTGAGTCCACGTAATTAAAATTGACGAATTTATGGTAAATTTCTTTTTCAAGGACATATTATTAGACATTCTTTTTCTTATAAACAAAACAAATTAAAACTTACCCAAGTCTTTAGCATACTCATTTTAGTTAAGTAACACAAAGAGTTCACAAACTCACGGCATTTTCATAGTATTACAACCTTAAACACTCCCTTGTAAATTTGAAACATACACCTTAATTTCCTCAAAGCATATAAATACATACTTAGTGAAATCACTCCATCACCTTAACATTTCCTCATCTAAATCTTTCATGTGCTCAACACAACTTTCTCCATCTCTGCAACATGTGAAAGATTAAAAACTTAGTTAGAATTTATTTTACCTAGAATCATATATAAAGGATTCAAAAATTGGAATTGTAATAATTATTACCTGAAAATTATTCAAAATCAACACTTTCCATTGGGAAAAAGAAACATTAATCATACTCATAACTCATAAGCAATATTCATGAATACTAAACAGAGTTTTACACATAATTAAACGCAAACACAAACTAGTAATAATTTTCGATACTTACATATTTTATATGACTGTAGATGTGTCTGAAGCATCATGATAAACAGGTTCATCTTCTGGGACAGGTTTCAACACATCAACTGAACCACCATTAGAGCCTTCACCTATCTTAATATCTCCATCACTTTCACCATCTTTTTCATCAGGGTATCTAACCACAACCACAGGGCAAACACAGTGATGAACACAATAATCACTAACACTACCAAGCCGTCCTTTAATTCCACGTTTTGAAGCTCCAAACCCTCGACTACCCATGATTACTGCACTCAAACCTAACCTCTCCACCTCCAAGCAAAGCCTCTCTTTCATATCATGATCCTTCACTATATGAATCTTAAACGGAATATTCCCTTCCACTAACGGCTGAGCAAGGTCGTTGGATTTGTTGGTGGTGAAATTGTCAAAATCGTCTTCCATTTTTTGTTGAGATTCTTCGTTTGGGGTGTCGATGGATACGTCTGTGGCACCCCAGTCAGCGCCGTAGAGGACGGAGGTAGGACGGACGTGGAGGAGAATCACGGCATCTCCGGGACGGAGGTAGTTTTGAACAGCCCATTTAACGGCGTAAGCGCTTTCATCACTGAGATCGACTGCGATTGCGATCTTACGACGGGCACCGGAGGTTGGGGTACCGGAATGAAACCGTGGGGAAGCTGGTTGGTGGATGAACTCAACAGGTGGCCGATCAAATTCTGACGGTGGTTTTCTTGGTGATGCCATTAACGTACAAATTAATACTTCTATATATTAATATATAAAAAAGTAATATATTGCTACTATTTATGTATCGATATGTGTGATGTGGTATATGTATATGTTGGGGATACAGTGTGTGAAAAGAGTTTTGGGAATGGGGGGGAGAAAAGAAAGTATAGAGGTGCCGGGTATGGGGATAAAGTAATAAAGAAATTAAGCTTCTGTGAGCTAACTTTTTGCAGGTGGCACTTTATCTTTGCTTTTACAGTAAAATAATAATTAAAAGAAAATCAGTGCTCTTACCATTTTTAGATTTATTTAAGTTAACTTTTGTACAAGAAAAACCAACGTGTCAATTTATCCTACTCTATTTTTACCATACAATTTATCTAGATGACTAATGCGGGGTATTATTCAAAAAGTGATAACCAAAATATCACCTTCCTAAGTGTTTCAATTAAACTGTTTCATATAAAAGAGAAAAAAAAAAATCAGGAAAGAGAAACAGTTTAATTGGACCATCTAAGAAGGTGATATTTGGATAATCACTTTTTGGATGATACCCATCATTACTCTATCTAGATATCTAAAGCTATCAACTAGTCTAATGTTTTCCCATTCCGACATATTTAAATTACGTCTTGCACATTTAACCAATAGATCTGTAATTTTATTAAAACGTTTTTTGATGTAACGCATTCTTTTGATGTGTAGACGAACCAAAAAATTCCAGCCTATTGGTGAATACCTTGTATAATTTTAAGGTTATCGAAATAAAATGAGCAAGACCGTAA
Organism: Nemophila menziesii; assembly: GCA_029959085.1. Lineage (NCBI taxonomy): Eukaryota > Viridiplantae > Streptophyta > Magnoliopsida > Boraginales > Hydrophyllaceae > Nemophila > Nemophila menziesii. Next base: position 37,890,357 of record JARWIR010000004.1, on the reverse strand, counting down.
ATTAAGGTTACTTGTCGACCTCATGGCCATCAAAATAGCCCAAGTTTCACCTTCAATACAAGATTTGATTTTACAACGCTTCACAATTCTATGAGAGATGTTTCTCTCCTGGTTGACTGCAACTAATGCGATTCCCGCTATTTCCCATTCTTTTGTAAACGATGCATCATTAAGCCAGATAATTTTAAAACATCCTTGAGTACTGGATTGTTTGGAATATTTACCTCCTACAACAGATTGTAATTCTCTGTGTCTTCTCGTTGATCTAGAGATGTTTCCCTAAAGAGATCATTAATTAGGTTATTCGATTTTTGAACAATCTCAAAAACCACCAATTTTTTCAAAAAAACCGTGCATCATGGACTTCCATACATTGCAAGAAGTATACATTATGTATGCACATGCTCCTCTACGATCTCATCCATTCTTGGAGTATGTGGTATCTGTATTAATGATCCATTCTTTAATGGATCCTCCGTATTCCCGATCAATCTTTACTTACATTGATGAGGATGCTCAAACCCCTCTGCTAAAATTTTAGGAAAAGGTGTTCGACCGGTTCTTCCTCTAATTCACCCCACTCGCACCTTTTATTTTCTAATACATTTTCTCTTATGTAATTGTAAATTTTCCAGATAAAGATCTTAACTTTTTAAGACACGCTGGATTTCTTGACTATATTCTAGATTGCACTATTATTATCTTCCCCCTCCCTTGAGGATTGAAACTTTCTAATAATCTCTTCTTAAACAAGACGGTGGTACTCTGACTTTGTCGTATATGTTCCTTCTTTTGTTGTTGGCCAAATGATTGTATCTTCTTTGTCCAGCTGCATGATTGGTATCTTAATTATTTTATTGGCCATCTCTCTAAGACACAAACAATATATTGATCTAATAACCCAACCTGTCATATTTTTACAAAACAATGGTGCGACAATGTAGAGGTTACAACCCTTAGGCATTTCCATTATGGTCCCTTTTTTAACCCATGAGTGATCCCAAATATGTGTCGTTAACCCATTTCTAATTTTCCATATGCATTAGCTCTTTAGAAGTTGCATTCATTTAAATATATTGTTTCAACTCCATGATCTCTTTTTTGCAAGTTTTGCATCCCACATCGATGATTTCAGGAAATAAATGCCTCCATGCTTGGTTGGCTACTAATGCAACGTTCATTTTTTAAAAGTCTCTAAACTTGATACCTCCAATAACTTTTGATCTAGCATTTCTCTTCCACGCTACACAGTGAATTTTCTTCTTATGGTTTGTATCCCACCAGAAGTTTGCAATAAGGCTAGCCATCTTTTTACAAAGTGTTTTTGGAAATTCAAAAATTGACATAGCATAATTAGGGAATTAGGAGCAAAACTTTAATCAAGACTTCTTTACCGCCATCTGTCAACAGATTAAAGACCCAACTAACCAACTTTTTAAGGAGTATCTTTAATATCTATCAGATTCTCTGTTCTTGCTCTTTAAGTGTGATTCGAATACCTAGATATTTCCCTAGAATTTCGACACGCCAAACGATTCAGAAACTTCCTTACAAAGCCCCTCAAGGGTACCATTAATAAAGAAAATAGTCGATTTCTCAAAATTGATTCTCTATCCCGAAGCCTGACAATATCTCGTGATAGTTTCCTTGAAAACCTTGATTTTTTTCGCGTTAATGTTAATAAAGAAAAGCGTGTCAACAACATAAAGAAGGTGGGTGAGCCTTGGACATGTTCTTTATATAAGAACTTATTTAATATTATTTTCTCTACATTGAAAATTGATTAGTCCAATAAGTCCTTTGTAAGAAGTGAGAAGAATAATGGTGATAACGGGTCTACTTGCATAATTCCTTGTTTTGGAAAAAATATTTTAAGTTTTTCCGCATTAACCTTGACCTATAATGAAACAGTTGATATGCAATTAAGATCTAATCTCTCCACTTCTTGTGAAACCCCAGCTTGTCAAGAATATTCATTGGGAACTCCCAGTTAACTTGGTCGTATGTTTTTTCTATATCTACTTTAACCGTCGCAAAATATTTCTTGGATCGTCCTTTTTATTTTAGAAAGAAAGAAATTTTCTGGGCTATCAATATATTATTCGAATACTTTTTCCTTTGATGAACGATGACTATGTTAATGATAAAATTTTATCGATGAACGGTTGTAATTTGAGGGCCAAAATTTTTGCAATGATCTTATAACTGATGTTGATGCAAGAGATCATCCTAAAATCACTCACATTTTCTTGTTATTCCCCTTTTGGTATGAATGTATTAAGAGTATCGTTGATACTATTAAGAGGTGTGTTATTGTTAAGAAATTCCATTACTAAAGTAAATGTATCGTCCTAGAGAATGTCCTTTTTTTTGGTAAAAATTCCCGAGTAGCCCATCCGGTCCTAGAGCCTTTGACTCCGACATGCTTAGAATATCAGTTTTGACTTCGTACAAAGTTGATTGTTTGGTCAAACAATCATTCATACACTTAGTAATTTTGAAAGGGGTATGAACATACTTTGACCAACTTAAATACTTGGTTGCCTTTAAAGAGATTCTTAAAATAGGCCGAGATCATTTCCTTAATCTTATTTGGCTCTTCAATCCATTTATCCTCTTCATCTTTGAGGTTACATATTCTATTGATGTTTCTTCTTATGATTGTCGACTCATGAAAAAACCTGATATTCTTGACACTCTTTTTTATCCAAATATCCTTTTCCCTATCCGCCCAGAAAATTTCTCCATTGCTCCATAATTTGTCCACCTTTCCAGTAATTTTCTCCTCCATTTTTAGGTTGCCCTAATTAGCCTTCTGATCCTGAATATTTGTAAGCATTTGTTGATATTTATGTATTATTTTTCTATTATTCATGAATATTTTTTGCTCCATCTGGTCAATGCTAGACATGTTGCATTTCTTTTAAGTCAATAGTCTTGAATATTGTTGATGGTAGACGATTTGTCCCACGCATATTTAACCGCATCCCTAAAATATTGGTTTTCAAGCCATCTCATATCATACATAAAATATTTCAATTTATTTTCCTTCACTTTTTTTTGAACAATGAGTGGTGGTGGTGGTGGTGGTGGTGAATGGTAAGATCCAAACGGAGGCACCACTTCAACAACGGATTTTGGAAATCATACACCCATCATCCTAGACAACCCATTTTTAGCTACAACAAATAGCATGCAGAATAAGGGACATGAAAGTGTCATACGAAAACATGAAAGTAGTATCAAATGTCTTCAATACCTTCAAAGTAAGCAGGGAAGATGAAGGTCTAGAGTGCTTTTAGGTAGATTAAATTGATTTTCTTGTATAAAATCCATTTCATACATTTTAATCAAAAGAATCATTAAAATAAATACTTTTTGACTTAGATCAAGAACTAGAATATAATGGGGAATGGGAAGATTATGAGCAAGAAAAAAAAAGTGTGTTATGTAGCACCCTTGCTTGAAATTGCACCAAAACACATCCCCCATACTTATTTTTCCCTTTGTCAGATAGATCTTAAACCTCTTCCTGAACATCTGAAATATATTTTTCTAGGAGAAGATGAAACTCTACCAACTATTATTGCATCAAATATTTCTGCACAAGAAGAACAAAAATTGTTCAGCGTTCTTTTAGATAAATTGAAACCTTAAGATGGGATGCCATTGATTTAAAATGACTATAACCAACTCGTTTTATGCATAAAATTTATTTAGAAGGCGTGGATAAAATATACAGGGAGGCACAATGCAAATTAACTTCAAACGTGCAAGAAGTCATCCTGAGAGAAGCCACATGTGCCAAAGACTTGTTTCTATCCTCTTTGTGAAAGACAGTATCATAGAGACAACATATTTTCAAATCTTGGAGAGTGACCACTTTTTGTTCAGTGTTTGGATTTTGTGTGAATCCACCAACTCTTATTCATTTGTTTTCAGAAGGTTCAAGGTCGCATACCTCTCTTTGTGAGTCTCTTTAAGAAATGGCCGACTTGAACTTGTGAAGGATGTCATTATCTAAGTTTCTTCTTGCACGTGTTTCTATGTATTCCCCATCCTTTATTAGCATGGAGAGGGGCCGATCCTGAGCCTGGGACTAAACTGTTGTCATTGTTGGTCTCTCGGTGTTAGGCTCTCTTTCCTTTTCCTAAAGTTGAGGCTTTCATCATGGATGTTGAACGAAGTTTTCATGTTTACCTTGATTATTTGGGAGAGATGAGTTGTGCGAATATAAAATACAGTGTGATTTTTATATAGTTGTAATGTACTTGGAAACGTGTGAGGAAATGGGAAAGTCCTAAGTACTAGGAATTCTACATATTCCATCATTAAACTAATTAGTCATATATCAAAGATTAAGGACTTTTATCAGTTTATCTCCTCAAGAAGGCCAAACGGTTATCGTTAGTCTACCACATTTATGACACGTGTAAATACCTTAGGAGTTTAATTGAGTAAGAGTTCGTAATTACGACATCATACTCTGGAAACTTGGTTCAGATCCTAAGCCAAGTGAATGATTGATGCTCTCTTTTACTAGTTGTTCATCTAAAAGTCAATCAAAATTTATACAAATCTTATGTTATGATTGTGATCGATTCTAGTTTTATAATTCCTCTTTACCACAAATCATGCCAGGTGTCGATGCATTGTGAATAAAGATTACCTAGGTAAGTTAACTATTATTCTCGTAATGAGGGGTTGAATTTATTTTATGATAAACTAATAAATCATAAAAGAAAATACGCTAATCTATAAAAGAAAATAAAAATTGAGTTTACTACAAATAAATCTATATGAGATGGTTACTTGGAGCTTATCTAGATTATATTTCTTTTGTTTTTGAGTTTTTTATTAGGGAATCCATAAGTGGTATCAAATTTTGCATATCTCTGTTCACTTAAAACCAGTCTTGAGATTTTGAAGGTCCTGGACAAATATATAAATTAGGTCCTTACTAGAAATAATACTAAAAAATTATCACGAGTCATAAAAATTGTGATTAATATTTATGAAAGATATTTCATTTAGCTAAGTGATGGAATGAGAATAGAGAAATAGAATCAATTCCAGATTTTGAAAGTTTGAGTTAAGGGGATGATTTTCATGGAAGTTCGTTGAGAATGCTCTCGATATTTTATTTAGTATTTGGATTTTCACTTATATATATGGTGATGACAAAAATTAACTTACTCCTTGAAATTACATCTTATTCTCACTTTAGATTTGTTCCAAACTAACAACTTAATAAAATATTATGTGAAACTAATATAACATTATAAATTATCTTGTATCCTTTGATTATATGTCATTCTTGTAAATCACTTTACTTATATATTGCATCAAACATAAAATATTTGTTTAAATTATATAGAATATTTCTACCTAATTACTAAATAAATATTAACGATACTAATGTCTCGTCTTTTGTGATAGATAATCTAGTCACGAGATATCATTTTAGGGGAATTTAGGACTTAGTTGAGGGAGTTTTCCTAGTATCTGAGGTTTCACACTATCTTATCTAATTTAGGGGTTTATGCTATTTCTAGAGTTTTTGTGCGTAATATTTGTGTTAAGTATGCATCTCTTACGTACTTGTATGCTCTCCGAGATGGTGTGAATTATGCGGTGAGAATTTCGAATCAAGATCTTTATTAGCCATTACTTATTGTTTTTGGAGGGCTAGAAATAATCTTGTTATGAAGGTGAGCTTTCAACAAAGGAATGTCAAGGATACCAGTGATGTACTTTTTCTATACATTTCTCTTTGTTCCCTCATCATGGCTTATTGGATGATAGAGAGAGGCTACTTTTAAAATATTTGAGGTAGATATTAGTGCATAAATAGTTGCTCTCTTAAACCTTCTGGCCTAGGTAGGTGATATTTTATATAATGTAAAATTTTTTCTTTCATTTTAATACAACCATTTACCTAACAAAAAAAATGTGATACAAGACTTTACTAAAAGAAAATCCATATAGTATTTGTTTAAGGGAAGTTCTTTTAAGGGTGAATTACCTAGTAGGTCTTGGAGACAACCTTAGTGGCATATATGAAACATGTGGCCAGATTTTTATCCAAAGAGTCCACCACCCAATTCTATGGGTGATCAAATACTAAAATACCATCATATAAAACAAAAACCACATAAAAACAAAAAATAAGTGGCATTAAGCATGAATCATCATAATTAGTGAGACACGAGTATCAACTCACTTAGTATCGATACTTTCCAACTTCGACCATAACCCACCCACCACCTGCAGTGCCGCCGGAAAAAGAATTGAGTGCTCAGAAAAAAATATACTGAGTGCTAAAAAAACCGAGTGCTTGATAAATTTACCAAGTACTCGAATATTTTATTGAGCACTCAGAAGAATTAACTGAGTTTTGATGGAAATGTCACTAAGTATTGGAAAAAAATCATCTGAGTATCAATTAAATTTACTAGAGTACAGAGGAAATAATGAGTACACCCTATAAATTCCTTGAGTATGGTCCAAAAATACTGAGTAATAAAAATTAAATAAACAAAAATGAAATTAACAAAAATGAAATTAACAAACCAAATAATTATTTTACATACATAAATTAGAAAAAAAAATTAAACTACATTAATTAATAAACTTCAAATATTAATACTATACAACTCCTCCAAAAAAAATATACAATACAAGAAAGAAAAAGAAAATAAAAAAGTAACATGTTGCAAATCGTAACAACCAAGAAAATGTATTACTTATTGAAAAGAAAAAAAATACTATTGCACCAAAAAACGACAACTCACATGGACTTCTGGAACCAATTAACAAACCCATGGTTGTGAAGCTTCCAAAAATAGCAGTCAAACACAACTTCCATGGATCTCGAAGAACACTGTCTGGTTTCACTGTTTTTATCGTAGCCTTCTTCTCCGGAGCTCTTATCTCGGCTTCTCCTACTCACCAACGGTGACGAAGCTTCTTCATGGCTACTGTAAAACACTCGACAACCTTCTTCTCTGGAGCTCTTCATACGACTTCTTCTGCTCACGAAAGACAGTAATGACCTGTGTTGGAGCTCGAGATGTGAAAACAAACGGCTGTGCTGGAACACATCACGCATGGCTGTGATCTGTGTTGGAGCTCGAGTTGTGTAAAAGAATGACTTTGTCGGAGGCCTCACCAAAACACATCACGCCATGGTTGCGCGTGAGCTATGAAAACAAACAGAGGAGATGAAGATCTCCTCCATGAGCTCGAAAATAGAGTGGTTTCAATGGGTAAAAATCATTCGTAAGGAGATGAAAAAAAAGAGAGGCAAGAGGGCTGAAAAAGTTTTGTAAGGTTTTAAAAATAAAATGATTAAATTAGTATATATAGAAAAAAAAGGGTATAATGAGTAGAGGAATTTTGAGAAAATTTAGAATTGAGTATTAAATTTTATTGTAGTAAAAATAATGAATTAGATAATAATGCTTATATGTATAGATATCTCCAAAACCGGTTGGATAGTATTTACGGAAGCTACGGAGGTTCAGGTTGATTTCATGAAGATGGTGATGCAGAATTTTTGTGTCGAAGCCAGTCACAAAGTTAGTGAGGAAAAGTCTATCATATGTTTTTCTAAGAATGTATCACAGTCGGACAGATTAAACCTTGCTAGCAGGAGTGATTTTGTGCTTAGTGACTCACTGGGTATTTACCTAGGGACTCCCATTGTTTCGGGCCGTCCCCCAAGAGGTTTCTATCGAAGAATCACAATGAGTATGCGTAGTAAGTTAGCTAATTGGAAGGTAAAAATTTTATCCTTAGCTGGAAGGGTAACTTTGGCTAAATCAGTTTTAAGCACTATTTTCTACATATATCATGCAAACTTCGAAGCTTCCGGTCTATGTTTGTAAGGAAATTGACAAGATAGTTCGGGATTACGTCTAGGGTAGTGGCGGAGAGGTGCGGAATATCCATTGGTTATCGTGGGAGAAGTTGTGCCGCACAAAATCAGAAGGTGGTTTGGGTTTTCGAGAAACTAGAGATTTTAATAGGGCGTTATTGGCGAAATTGGGTTGGCGAATTCTGAATGATGACCACGCCTTGTGGGCGGTGGCTTTAAAAGATAAATACTTTAGTGAGGGCTTACTCAGTCGGGTCTCTAAAATTCCAACTCTAGGATGTGCAAAGGGATTCTTGAAGGTAAAGAAATACTGTTTGAAGGTGTAGAATTTAATTATGATGATCAATTGGGTGGATGTAAGTGGAAACATGAAAAAGCTGGAGGGTTTTCCGTGAAGTCGGCTTATAACTCGACTCGAACGCCTGCTACTGAAGTGAATTTCAAATGGGATAAAGTGTGGTCTCTAAAATGCCCACAAAAAGTCAAGATGTTACTGTGGAGGGCTGTTCGGGGTAGGTTACCTACTACCGTTAACCTCGCTCACCGTGGGGTAAATGTTAGTGGAGTTTGTACGGTTGTGGGGTCGAAATGGAAACGAAAAGTCACCTATTTAGATATTGTAGCAGGTACATGGATCTTTGGAATGGTTGGCCGGAGTTGGTTATGTTGCAAAACAGGCCACATTAGCTTGAAATGGAGGAGCGAGTTGCTCCTGTTCGAAAATCTGCTGGTGAAAGTAACTGGACAGCAGGTCTCAAAGACATAAGTGAAGATGGAATTTTCGCTGCTGCAGTTAATATTCCAAACTGAATTCTACTAGAACAGGGGCTACTTAATAACCAGACTTCGCGTACATGTGTTGGTCACCAACTCTCCACTTTCGGACAGCAGCCAGGAGATGCAACCTGCGCAGACCTACTGCGTAATGAACAAGAACAGCAGCATCAGTCTAGTGCGAAGTTAGCTTGTTGGAGAGAGATCCTGTAGTGTAAAGGAGTAGCAAATGGGTTAGAGTTGAGAACAATCGCGCTCGCAATTATGTGGACTATATGGGTGGATGATGTCTCCTTAATTGTTCTTATTTTCGACCCTTAGGAGACATCATTTTTGGTGTTTATTTAATCAATTTGATAGACTTTTGGACTAAATATGCAATAATATGATTTTCCTCTTTTATTTCTAGCATTTTTAATTTATTAAGCTTTTGCGCGTAATATTGGTATTTTTAGTGTAAAGTTTACAGGTTTTAGATGTTAGCTAGAAGAGGAATCCGAGGAGAAAGTCAAAGATCATGATATGGAGTCAAGACTTAAAGATAAATCCCGAAGATATTATTTTTAGAGGTGAAAATCTGTTTTCCAGGCCATAGATTGCTGATATCGAGGTGCTTAAGAGATTATTTAGCCGCTGACCTTTGAAGAGAAAACATTCCTTATCGAGTTACGGAACTTTAACAACTGGAATTAGGTCAATCGGAGTCATAACGAAGCGGGAAAAGCCGTTTTAGTGAAGGTGTATCAGCAGTTACGGGATTTTGGGCTTAGAATTTGGGCTTGGACATTTAATTAGTGTTTTATTCTTAGGTCCAAGCCCTAATCCGTTTTTACACTTATAAAAGGAGCCTTTGACTTCTATTTTCACAACAATTCACATTCTACAAGATTAAACACCAAAGAGAAGCAACAGAAGGAAGAAAGAAGAAGCTACAAGAGGTGGAGAAGGTCTATATCTCCGTTCGTAGTCATTCCTATTCCGGAAATTAGGTTCTTTTTATCTTTAATTTTGTAAAACAATATGAATTCCCTTTAATTTAATTTAGTTTTGTTTTCAATTAATATGAGCTAAACACATTTTAGCGCTTGAGAATGCTATATGGGTAATTCCCAAATCTGATTGAATTTCATACGTTGAATTTGGGTTTCTGTTAAATTAAACTAGATTGTGTCTTTTACCCTTTTCGATAAATTGAGAATATTTACTGTTTTTAGCGTCATGAACTAGGAACAGATGTTAGTATCCAGGCTATTCCAATTAGTGGCAATTGGATCATCCTGACAGAGGGTTTAGATACGAAACCATTTATTCAATCTAGGATAGAAACTATTGATTCTGACGAACTTAGCTAATTCTAGGGCCAATGAGGTAATAACACTTAAACATCCAAAAGTGGATCATATTTACCCTGACGGGACTAGTGACACTCTAGGACAGCCTTATAGTCCACCCTGACGGGGGTATAAGGAATTTAGAATCCCGACCATCGTAATTGACCAATTTAACCCTTAAACAGCATAGGTTATGAAATAGGATTAGGATGACCCCTTGCGTTCTCAAGTGCTATCTTCTTATACTTGCGTTTTACATCATTTTACTTGCGTCTTAGCTTTTAATTGCATTTTCCATTTAGTCTTTTATTACTTAGTATTAATACAAAAACCAATCAAACATATTATCTTTAATTGCTTTCATAAGTGCAATCATTCATTAGTGGATAAGCATTGTAGTCAACCATCCCGTCCTTGGAACGAATCTGTTTTATCAACTATATTACTTGGGACAACCGTACACTTGCGGTTGTGGTTCGATTATTTATTGCATTTATTTTAGAACACACAAAGGACCACCAGTGGACCGTAATGATCTTATTTTTAATGAAGGTAAAAGGAACCAACCGACCCGACCACTGAGGTATGTTGTGGAAAATAATGCGGTTGATTATGTTAGAGCCTGGGGAAAAGAATTAGACGGTGGCTTGATCGTATCCGCAAAGAGCACCCTGGTTAAATGTGTTAAACCAGTAGTGGGCATTAAATTAAATATTGACGGGAGATATAAACAAGGTTTTTTGGATGAAGGCGTAGGTGGAGTGTTTCGGGATACAAGTGGCAGTTATATAGGGGGCTTTACAGGGGAGAACTAAGTTACATTCGTCCTTCGATTCGGAACTTTTGCGTTGCATTTTGGTTTATCTCTGGCTATTCAAAGGTCCTATGAGGTGGTGGTTGTCGAAACTGATTCGTTAGAGTTACATGCGCTAGTGAAGGGTGGTGGGAACAATGGGAATTGGTTAGACGCGATACTGAAAGAGTGTAAGGATATTCTTGCATCACACACAAGTATTGAACTAGTTCATGTCTATCGGGAAACAAACTATTGTACGGACTTTATAGCTAAATTGGGTAATCAACTAGATGGTGATCCGACGTATTTCGCTGATCCTCCGGCAAGTTTGAAGAAGCTAATATTGAAGGACAAGTGTGGGATAGCTACTCCTAGAGTTATATTGTGCTCTCCTTCGGGAGATTTATAAGTCAATTATGATTTACTGGTCGATTTAGACCTCGGTTGTAACAAAAAAAACGGTTGGATAATAATCTTTCTTTTAATTATATACCAAAAACCACCAATTTATTGCTCATTTGAATAATAATTAATTATTGTCCAAAAATAAATTGTGGAATAAGGGGGTAACATTGTGGAAATCTCCTCCTTCTGGGCAACTAAAAATAAATTGCGATGCTTCATTTAATGCAAAAACTAATTTAGGATCATATGCTTGTATTTTGCGTGATTCAACAAGTTCTTTTTTGGAACGGAAAGCTGAGAAGATTAAGGCTCACTCTAGTGCAGCAGAAGAAGCTAGGGGAATTCTTGAAGCATGTGAAATAGCAAATAGAAGACCTCCATCTACTGTGTTGATAGAGAAAGATTGTCAAACTATTATTAATCAAATTAATATGACTAATTGTAATCTTAATAGTTGTATTAAGCTTTTGGTGAAGAGCATTAGGCTATGTTTTTGAGAAAAAACAAGAATAGTATCTCCTTTGTGAGAAGAGAATGTAATAGAAGCGCAGATTAAGTGGCTAAACAAATACGAAGTGGCAAATTGTTTAGTTTTTGGATGGCTAACTCTTCCCAATTAGCCAACTTATTTAGATTAGACTTTGATGCCCTAACAACTTTTAAATTCTATTTACTACTTTCTCGACTAAAAAAAAAAAAAAAATTGTCCAAAAAGAATTGATTAAAATTAAAATCATATCCTTCTCCCAAAAGAAAAAGAAATTGAAACTTGACGAGGCCAAATATAATATATCTCGAACCTAAGTGATCTACCTAAAAATTATACTACATCTACACCTCGACTAAAATCAGGGAAAATCCTCTTTCTCCTAAACAAATTCTAGGGTTTAGTTCTTTCTTCATCTAAAATCGATCCAAATTATCCAAGATGCCTCAGAGACACTCAAAGAATAACAACGATCTAGCTTTCTTCACATACGATGAGAAGAGGAAATTAGGTTACGGTACCCAAAAGGAAAGACTCGGCAAAGACTCAATCAAACCATTCGATGCTTGCTCTCTATGCTTGAAGCCGCTTATTGACCCTTTATCTTGCCCTAAAGGTCACGTCTTTTGCAAAGAATGTATCTTCGAATGCCTCCTCTCCCAGAAAAAAGATATTCAAAGGTAATTATTCACTCAATTTCTGTTCCTTTTTTCCGCTTTCTTTAAATTAGCAACTGTTATAAAAATTGATTCTTTCATTCGAAATCGAGTTGGGTTTTCATTAATTTGAGTCACTAGTGATGTCGAATCTATTTTGTTAATTAATTTTTTTTTTGCTATCGAGATTCTGATATATTTATTATGTTTAATTAGTAATGGTAATGTAATAGAGTGTTTGCTTCAAAATCTGAGTTGGGTTTTATTAATCTGAGTAATTAGTGATGTTGAATCGATTTTGTTACAAAATTTTGATTTTTTTTTAGCTTAATTGTTTTTTTAGTTGGTGAAAAGCTTAATTTCTTTCAATTTGAACTAAAATACACAATTTTTTAATTTAACCAACATTTTGTTACAGAAAACAAGCAGCACATGAAGCACAAAAAAAGCAAGAAAAAGCGGAAACATCAGAAAAACAAAACCTCGAAAAAGCTCTCGAACTAAACTTATTTGACCAAACAAACCACGGAGCGGTCCCACAAATAACAGACAAAACATCCTCAAACAACAAAACCTCATTTCACGGAGCCAACAGTGTTAAAACAACATCATACGAAGAAGAAGCACTTCGTACAATGAAAGCCTTTTGGTTACCATCAGCTACACCTGCATCACACATTAAACTCGATGCACCCTCAACTTTCACTACTTGTCCAGAAGGTTCAGAAAAACTCAAAATGAAGAATCTTTTTCCTATTCATTTTACAGAAGATACTACAAGTGATAATAATGGTACTAATTCGAAGAGTTATGTGTGTCCGAGTTGTAAAGTTACGTTAACTAATACTTTGGCATTAGTGGCGTTAAGTAGTTGTGGACATGTTTATTGTAAGAAATGTTCGGATAAGTTTTTAGCGGTTGATAAGGTTTGTTTGGTTTGTAATAAAGTTTGTAAAGAGAAACATAGAGTTTGTTTGGAGAAAGGTGGGACCGGGTTTGCGGGTCATGGTGATAAACTTGAAGCGGAAGATTTTAAGCATTTGGGAAGTGGCTCTGGGTTAGGTTTGGTTAGACCTGCTATGAAGACTTAGTTTTTTTTTTTTTTAATTGTGATTTTATGTACTTTTTATAAAGATTGAATTTGGATTTTGTTTATTATTGTAATGAAAGTAATGGAGATGCTGAATTTTAATTGAGGTGATTATTTTGGTAATTTGTTTTGTTTAGGATGTGTAGAAAATTTGTTACTTGTTGAAACATATACGGTTATATTGGCTCAACTGCATAATTATAGGGACTAGTGGTGATATATTGTCTTGTTAATACTACTTTGTAAGAATGTAGGTAAGTTGAAATTTAAGTGGATAGATTTTGTTTTATTTGTATAATAAAGATCTTTTACGGTGTTAATTAGTAATTTTCTTATGATAATTTTGCAGAGAAATCTATTAACACCACTTTTTAACAAATATATTATATAATTTTGCACATTTTACCCTTTTGGTTCTTTTTAGAGGCAAAATGTGCGAAGGAGGCAGAAAGCTCGATATGAGTTATGATTTTACCTATTAAAAATGACAAACTAAAATATAATAGTATCTCGCCCCTGTATTTGATCTTCAAATGATATTCTATAAATTTTCATCATTTTGCTCACCTTGATTTGATTACTGTGCTTAATTTGTATTTGGTTATCAACAAGTTTATAGTATCCTGATTTCGTACTATAAATCCCATCTTTCGTGAAAGGCTAAACTAATTTATCATCCTCATTAAGTAGCAGAATAGGTATCTTACAAATATCACTTACAATATTCGGAGGAAATAATTGTCTAAGTAAATAAATATTCCAAGCATTCAATTTTTTTTTTGATATACACTATGTAAAAAAAATTACAATACAGAAGATCAAATGAATTTTATATTTTATAATATATTTTAATTTTATAAGTTAATTTTAAAATATATATTCTTTTATATTATAATTTTATTAAACACAAAACATAGAATTTATAATTCTTTTTATATTTTAATAGTCTTAATTTTTTTATTTTTTGTTTTTGTTTTTAGATTCACCACTTTAAATTATTTAAAATATGAAATGTTTGACCATTTAATCTAACTCACCGGCAAAGCCCATGGTTATCTAATATAGTGATACATGTTTAAACCGACTCAATGACTCAGAGTTTAAGTGACTATCCTTTGTAAAGAAAAAAAAATGAAATGTTTGACCTTTTGTTAGCAAAATGAATTGTCAATCTCGTGAGGTTTAATGATGAAACACCAACTTGGTTTGTTTGGTCTAACTATTATGACAAATTTGACCAAAACACCATCCACGCCTATAACTCCAATTGTTACATATAATAATATATAAATTTTCCTTCTTTCTTATTTGGTGCACAATGTGGAAAAAAAAGACCTTTCACATTAAATATTTGGAATCTCCTATACTTAATGCAAAAGATAAGAAAGCACCATCACTATTTTCTTGAGATGATAAATAGAAAGAATATATATATTTTGAGCAAGAATAAAATTGATACGTGTCCTAATAATTAAGAGTAATGATATATGTCATCCCTTTCCATGTCACCTTTTTATCACCCTTCTATATATATGTTTTGATTTTCTTGAATAGAAGATAGAGAAAAATTAAATAGGATAGAGAAATCAATTCATTGGTACATGTAGATATACACGTAAGAGGTGATAAAAGGGTGATACAAAAGGGTGATAAATATCATTACTCAATAATTAAAGTACTTTCTCCGTCCCAAAAATAATGTCCACGTTACTAAATATGGTGTCCCAAAAATAATGTCCACTTACCATTTCAAGACAACTTTTTCTACTTTTTTTCTTTATTACCCCTACTTTTATTTTAATTTATAATTATTTAAATTATTATTTTATACTTGATTACATTTTCCTAGGCATAGGAATAGGTGTGCATTATGACATTTATTAGGGGTATTTTTGTACATATAGGGTTCAATAATGACATTTCTTAATCTGTGTGAAAATGTTAAGTGGACATTATTTTTGGGACGGAAGGAGTACTTAATAGTGACCAGATCTTGAAATCGAATTCTTTTAGAGTTTAATTGATTTTAAGCTCAAAACGACTCTTCAATAGTATATTATAATACTGGGGCATAGCTCGTGCTGGAAAATACTTAAGCAAAATTTACCTTTTATTTTATATAAATTAAAATATGTGAAAAAATATAAAGATTTGTGAAAATATGTAAAAATAGGTGCTAGTTTATACAAAAGTGTGAAAATTTTATCTTAAAGATTTTATATTAAATTTTTTAGGAAAAAAATAATAAAATACACATCACATAGCAAAAAAAAAAAAAAAAAAAAATAACGCATGCTAAAATTCAAATAACACATGATATAGTCAACTATAATTCTTCTTTTATATATTATATTTATATAGATATACATATTATAATTTTTCTAATAAAAATATAATAAAAGATACATGATATAATAATAAATAAATAAAAGATATATAAAAAATAAATAATACATGAAAAAAGTAAAATTACACATAGCAGAGTTAATTATAGATTAAAATATAGAGATTAATTAAGAGCAATAATGAATTTTCGTTAAACTTGAGGGGTATATCTGCAATTCCCCTTACTTAAAAGTAATGAAACGTTTTCATCTTTCACCACAAAACAAAAATGTTACATCACTCAATTAGTCAAATTCATTACTCACCTCTTCTCCAAGATATTCATTTCTTTTCGGCCTACCTTTCCTTAAGTTGTGGTTAATCATCGTTATCAATCATATCTACAACTAGTTAGATTCCAAATTACGCATACAAAAGATACAACACACAAGAGAATCTAATTTCCCCCTTTCTTTGAACTTTGCAATATATAGTCAACTCTCCTCGTTTCTTTTCACACTTGACAAGGTTTGTAGTCCTAAATTCAACAGTCTTGCTCTACATTTGTTGCTTTTAAATGTCTCTAACTATTATAATTATCTTTCTTCTATCATTCTTACGTTAAACGTGTAATATATTACATAAATAATACTCTACTACTATGCTGTTCCCATTTACAATTTTTGCTTCTCTGCCACATTAAAATATTTTCGTTACCTAATTTAATATGTAAAGATATTTTTCCTTAAAGGTCCGTCCATAAAAGTCGAAATTAATTTTGGTTCCGGGTTTTTTTCCTTTTTTAAGGTTGTATATCTTATGAGATTTTTTATATGGATTACACAGCTATTAAAGTTCCAGTTGTCACTCACTGTCAATAAAAATATTCAATTCTGATTAGGCTGTGCCAAAAATATATAATTGCAGGTCTTTTTCAGGTACGATATTAATGCATAGTTGACAATTTTTAATCTATTATACTCCATATTCACATGCTTTCTCTTGGCATTTAAAATACAGATTCAATCATTTTCCATAGAGAAAAAAAGAAGCAACCATGAATGCTTATGAGACTCCTGGAGTGTCTACTCCAACCAGACTCGAGGTTTTTCTAACTCTTTTTTACTGTATCGAGAATTTTCCTTTTAGCCGTTTCTTTTAGTGAAATTGGAGCTAACCCTTATTTTATTATTGGGATTATAAGATTTCTTGAATGGAAAATTATATTTATTTTGAAGTTTTATTTTTGAATTTCAGGGGAAAAGTATGGCAATGGTAGTATGTTGGTTTCTTGGAATGGGATCTCTTATCTCATGGAATAGTATGCTCACAATAAGCGATTACTATTATCAATTGTTTCCCGTAAGCATTGGAGATGAAATTCCCTAAATTTTATTTCAATTTTTTGATAAATTAGTATTTTTAATCAGCGTGGGAGTAATGAGTAGATTAATGTATACAAAGAAGATAGTTGTTAGTATCATAATTTGATAACAGTTTAAATTTTTGTATAGATCTATTATATAAAGAAGAATACCAATAATTCATTAGTGTTTTTCTGAAGATTTAATTTTTGAAGTTATGTCAAGATTATCATAAAACTATCAAAAATTGAATTTTACATTTTGTTTTTTGCGAATTAAAATCTGTTATTTTCTTTTTATAGGATTATCATCCATCGAGAGTACTTACGCTCGTTTATCAACCATTTGCGGTTATAACGATTGCACTACTAGCGTATTACGAGTCAAAAGTGGACACAAGGAAGCGTAACTTGACTGGATATACTCTTTTCTTCCTTAGCACTTTCGGCCTCCTTATTGTAAGTATTTCTTTTTTCGATTTTACACACTATTTATGTGTTACATATAAATTAAGCGATTATATTATTATTCTTGATAGTTGGATTTAGCGACATCCGGTAAAGGAGGAATCGGGAATTACGTAGGCGTTTGTATTATTGTGGGCGTCTTCGGACTTGCCGATGCTCATGTTCAAGGTGGCATGGTCGGAGATTTATCCTTCATGTCTCCCGATTTTCTACAAGTAAGTTTTTTTCAAAAAATATTTAGTGTTAATTGCAATTACACCCCTGAAACAGTCCCACAATTATTTTTTCACTTTTAACTATTACTTTGATACTAATCAGGGGAGGAGCTACTATGTCTTGAAGGCCTTACTTTTCAAAGTCAAACTTTTTACTATATATTTTGTTTTAATAAATACCCTTACAGTCTCCCCTCAATTTTCCTTATCTTAACTTTGGTCCCCCTAATTTTTTAGATTTTTTTTAGCTTTGCTTTATTTAATTATATGTTATATTGTATAATATAGGGACTTATAGCACAATGAACTCAAAGAAAGTAGCAGAGACTTTTTTTATGATTTTCGCATAATACAGAGACTTACATACAATTTACTCGCATTTATGATTTTCTTTTTGTCTTGAAAATATAGTCGTTTTTCGCTGGTCTAGCTGCATCGGGAGCTCTTACTTCCGCTATGAGACTAATGACAAAAGCAATCTTCGATAAATCTGACAATGGTCTTCGCAAGGGAGTCAGTAAGTCATTAATTTCGTTGCATTTATTCAAGTTAATTGCACTATAGGTCCCTAACTTTTTCATAATTCGTTATGCAGTGTTGTTCCTTTCTATATCTACTTTTCTAGAGTTTTTATGTATATTTCTATACGCATATGTATTTCCGAAACTACCCATTGTGAAGTACTATCGAACCATAGCTGCTTCTCAAGGATCCACTACTGTTTCAGCTGATTTAGCTGCTGCTGGGATTCAAACTCAATCAAATGTAAGAGAAGCGAGTTATCATAATGTTTTGTTATATTAGTAATAATATTTTTTTATTTCAATTATCACAGGACGTTGAAGCTAAATCGATTGAGCGACTGAGTAATAAAGAATTGTTCAAGCAGAATATTGATTATGGGATGGACTTGTATTTGATATATGTATTAACTCTATCGATTTTCCCCGGTTTTCTATACGAAAACACTGGGAACCATCAGTTGGGATCATGGTACGAGTTAATAACATGTAACTATATGTAGATTGACAGTAATATCCCTTAACTACCAAGTTTATTAATTGTTTTTAATTTTTGTAGGTACGCTATTGTTTTAATAGCAATGTATAATGTGTTGGATCTCATTGGACGATACGTTCCGCTCATAAAAAGTATTAAGTTGGAATCAAGAAAAGGTCTCTTTATTGCATGTTTATCTCGGTTTTTGCTCATTCCGGCTTTTTACTTTACGGCAAAGTATGGTGATCAAGGTTATATGATATTTCTTGTATCGTTCTTGGGATTAACTAATGGTTATCTTACTGTTTGTGTTATTACAACGGCTCCTAAAGGTTACAAGGTATGTACTAGGTGTATAAAGTGTGTTAAATCGAAAGTCAAACTTTTTTTTCTCTTCAAGATATTAACCGGGATTCAAATTTGTAGGGGCCGGAGCAAAATGCATTAGGAAATATTCTCATGTTTTGTCTTCTCGTGGGGATATTTTCGGGTGTTTGTCTTGATTGGTTGTGGATTATTGGTAATGGGGAGTTTTGAGAAGATTATAAGTCGTTAATATTAATGAAGGTAATTTAGTTCATGGGTAATAATTGAAGTCTTCAAGATTATAGTTCGAAAGAAGAGAATAGTTGTGTTTAAGTAAGCAGATATTGAGTATTTGAGGCTTATACTCATTGTACATATTCATTTTTTAAGTGGATAAATTGTATTTTGGTGAATAAGTTTTATAATTTATGGGGTTGTAAATTGTTTTGAGATTATTTTGTATTTTTATGGAAGTCTCAGCTCTTACAAATGTAGGGTAGTCGCAAGAAATGTAGAAATATTGAGGCGTGAAGGGGTGGGTCGGGTTAGGGGAAACAGGACCGAACATGGACAGGGACAATCAAACCGGCTGCACAGGGTCTCGAGCGGGGCCCCAAATTTTGTTAGAGTATATATATATATATATATATATATATATATATATATATATATAATAATAATAATAAAGTGTTGTTAAAACAATAATGTTGCTAGCAGAAGGGTGAATGCCCAATAACCACCTGCCACCTTAGTCACTTGCCCATAAAAGGCACTTAAGGTAAATATACATTAATGCCCTTAGCCCAATAACCACCTGCCACCTTAGCCACTTGCCCATAAAAGGCACTTAAGGTAAATATACCTTAATGCTTACTGCTGTCTACTGCTGCTGCCAAGGGCGAGTAGTGGACTTGTGCAAGTACAATTTTTGTCAAGGGCGAGTAATGGGAGTGTTTCCCACAACTCGTGCAAATACACTTTTGTACTGTATGGGCTAATGTTGAGTAATGGGAGTGTTTCCCACAAATCGTGCAAGTACACTTTTGTACTGTATGGACTAATGTTGAGTAATGGGAGTGTTTCCCACAACTCGTGCAAGTACACTTTTGTACTGTATGGACTAATGTTGAGTAATGGGAGTGTTTCCCACAACTCGTGCATGTACACTTTTGTACTGTATGGACTAATGTTGAGTAATGGGAATGTTTCCCACAACTCGTGCAAGTACACTTTTGTACTGTATGGGCTAATGTTGAGTAATGGGAGTGTTTCCCACAACTCGTGCAAGTACACTTTTGTACTGTATGGGCTAATGTTGAGTAATGGGAGTGTTTCCCACAACTCGTGCAAGTACACTTTTGTACTGTATGGGCTAATGTTGAGTAATGGGAATGTTTCCCACAACTCGTGCAGGTACACTTTTGTACTTATAGGCTAATGTTGAGTAATGGGAATATTTCCCAACACTCGTGCAATTACAAAAGTGTACTTGCGGGCTAATGTTGTTGAGTAATGGGAATACGGGTGAGAACCAAAGCCTCGACCAACCAAATAGACCAATAACAATGGCTAGGATCTACCCATATATTGAATTAACAATCTGACTAGAGCAAAAAATGGACATCGTAACCCACAGAGGGCAATGCCTCCCTAACAGCTTGTGAAAGAAACATGATCATTTGGTTCATTATTTATAAATACTAATTCTTATATATTCATTATAAGAATTAGTATTTATAAATAATGCCTCAGAATTGCAGAATAGACATCAAGATTTCTCTCAAAACCATTCAGTCACGAAAGATGGTGTTCTTTATAATTCATTTCCTTACAGGAATTTTTACAAACAGTTACTAAACAAAAACAATTTTAAAAACTATAAAATTAACAAAAAAGAATAAATGTTTTTCTCATGGCCAGTCCCAAATGGTAAATGCAGAAACTCTACTCCCATAGGGCTATATGATATGACAACGCTCACTCCTCTTCGAATTAATAGCTAAGCTATAAATCAACAGACAGGAATGGCTTTTTATTGTGACTTCACAATTTTGAGTTATACGAGTATTTGTATAGTTACAACTCGTCCCAATATCTTCACCAAAGCTCATCCTCCAGGTCGTCTCATGGATTTGATTGCCAAACTCAAGCTAGTGTCATTCTCACCACCTTGAGTTTGGGGGGGGGGGGTGTTAGATTATATATGGAATTATACATTAGATTTATTATTTACCTTAGTTAGAGATATTATTTACCATAGTTATTTTAGACTACTTGCTCTCCAAGCTAGACGGCTTGTTCTCCAAGCTAGACTGCTTGCTCTCCAAGTTTAGTCCTAGTATAAATATTGCTATGTAGTTCACTTTAATATCATCAATTCATTCAATACAATACACAGTATTTCGTATTCTTTTCTCTAATTCTAACACTAGGGACTGCTGGCGGGTCTTTAGAAACTGCAGGGACCAGTTTTGTAATTACTGAAACTACAACTTCGGGGAGTTGTTTGATACTTGAAGCATTCCTGTGCAGTGTTGGTAAAATATAAACACTGTCAACAAATGATAGTCACAATAATGATAAATAATGATTACAACCAATACTTGCAACGTAATCCAAAAAATTTGGATAAAAGTGTAACCTCTTCAAAGAACCCTTCAAGTGTAGAGACTTCTCGAGTGGAGAAGGGTCCTATGGACCCTAAGATAAAATACCCACACGATATTGGTTCACCACACATGGATGAGAAGAGATCGAGTTAAGAGAGGAGGATCTTTCATGGCGAAGATGAGCGATCAATTCGACTAAGTAGAGGCGGCTCAAATTCTTTTGGTGGATGACGTGTAACAAATCAAGTGCACATTATCACAATCCTAAAGCAAATTCATCGCGATATTACAAATCATCCAGTTAGAGCCTATATACGTCTACTTTGACCTAAGTTACATATATTGTCACCCTAATAGAGGGGTTTAGGGACGAAGCACGTCAAAATCGTCTAGTGTGCGGTAGTGATCCTGACCGGTATGCTTAACTAGCTAGTTATTAGGGTTAGATTTAAACACCGATCATTGTGTAGGGACACCTTACCCAAGTCCCCTGTAGCATTGACGTTTCCTTCTAAATTACCCTAAGAGTGTTAAGAGGATTATAGTTACCCGACTACTTATATATTGATCAATTCATACTTATAATTAGAATATCGATTGCGTAAGATAGGTGCATACTAGGGACCCTAAGTTATTATCCTTTGCATTCTTATTTAATTATTTGCGCTAAACCAATATTTCCTTATTATTATATTTTAATGAAAACATCTAAAATAATTTACACTTATATGACCACAAGTTTGAGCTAACTAGCTAAATCTCTAGAATAAACTATTACTTATTTACTATTACTTGCAAACAATCAGTTCACTTGTGAAGAGTTTCTCATAGATTTATAGAGGTGTGTGCTTTTATTATTCCTTATTTTATCACACATTTGGGCCCACCAAACCATCATCATCATCATCATCATCATCTAATGCAAAAGAAGCTTCATTCCTAAAAAATTCACATATCAGAGCTCTAACAGTTACTTTGATCTACGTATGAGTTTAAAAAACATGTTCCATCAAGATAGACATTTGTTTCCATGTGAACTTTGTTGATATACCTTATAATAAAACAAATGTGTTTAACTTTTCCATCACAATCCAACAACAATCAACACATCACAATTTGGTTGTCTTCTAGATTTATTTTTCCCTTTATCATAGAAGCTCCTAATGGTTTCATCATCCCAAATGTATGTTTTTCTGTTTTTGTTCTATTTTAGTTTATCTTTTAAGTCTTATAATATACGATATATGTATAATTTGAGTATTAAAGTGTGGACTTGTGTTGATTATACTATTTTTGAGCAATCACATACCTTTGGAAGAATTCATTGCAGTAATCCTCCTTATGGATAACTATGACACGGTCTCTAAGAACATTTGGCTCAATATCTTATATAACATGTAGAGACCTAAGTATTAAAAACACAAAGTGAAAATAATATATTACAAGCCCATTTATTTTTTAGCAGCGAGTAAAGTTTAATATTCAAGAGATCGATCAATTGAATATCTGATTATAATAAATGGGCCAAGCCCTTGTATAATATGTCAAAATTAACATATACTTATATATATATATATATATATATATATTTAATCATGAGTGAAACCTAAAGATCACTCTACCATTACATTTCTACCATTCCGCCTCCTTATCTTTCTTCTTTCTATTTCATTCAATCTCTCTTGATTCAACATTGCAATTCAAATATTAATTTAATTGCTCAAACTAAAAATCTTCGTATAGATCACCTTAAAAATTCATTATCTTCTCTTTACTCCCTCAACGTCATTCTTTTCAGATCCAATATTTCGGTAAGAATCTTGCTATAAACTATATGCATCACTTCTATATATCCTTTAAAGATCTATTAAAGTTCATGTTTTATATATTTTGAAAAAAAATTCTACATATTTTTTGAAAATTGTTTCTTTTTAATTCACAATTTGAAGATGTATATATTGAACAAGTTATTTATATTTTTTGAGTAAGAAAATTCCGACCAAAAGAACGATTAAGAAAATTGAATATAAAAAATTTGATTTGGGTGATTATAATTAAATATTAATATTCATGTGATGTTTTTTCTAAAATACATTATTAAATAATTTTGTTAAAATTAAAGTACTTTTTTAAATCAATTTAAATTTTTTTTATTATAAAATTTATACGAGGACTTTCACCTCTTCCTCTTAAAAACATTGATTTTTTTGCCTACTGTTTTTGGCGCCTTGTATAGGTGTCCAGCCTGCATAGATCCTTTTTCAGCTCGATAATTTACAAATTAATATTATAAGTTTAATTTTAGTATTCTTATATTTATTCGTTTATTGTTGAATGAAAATTATAAATTAAATAGTTAAACTATATATATATATATATATATATATATATATATACACACACACATACATATATATATACATACATACATACATATACATATATATACATACATACATATACATACATATACATATATTATATTGAATTTAAAATTTTCTAATTTTGTTTAAGTCTATTATAATCTTGCCTAGATAACAAGACAATCTAAATCCTAAAATTGCAAAATATGTAATTTAAATTTCATTACTCACTTTTTATATTCATTTAGATTTGTATATTTATTTTTTAATATTTCAAAATTATGTAATTGATCTTAATATTGCTCTTTGTAAAAAAAAAAAATCTTAATACTTATCAAAGTTGTAAAATCCATATTTACTATCATATTATAATTAAAATATTATGAATTTTGTTATTTTAAGAAGCTAATTATATATTCTCACCAATATAAATATTTTAAGATACATTGTAAATTAACTTTGGATATTACATATATGATCCAGAACTGTGTCTAGGCAAATTGATTGTAATCCAAATTAATAAATTAATAAATATATAATATAAATAATTTAAAGAATATGGGAAAAAATAAATTGAAAAATTTATAAATGAATTTTACATTCGATACATGGTTTATATTTTATTTTTATATAAAAAATAAAATAAGAGTATTCATTTTTTTTCTTTTTTTATACAGAGTTGTTATCTTGTGGAGATAAAGTCGATGATCATAACATTTCAATCAAATATAGTAAGACATTTTTTATTCTATTTAGTATTATTTACTATAAAAAACTACCAGCAAATCCAACAGGGTATCAAAAGGCTAAGAGAAATAAGGCTTTGATTGGATTATCCAGTAAAGCAAAAAAGATAGGTAATGGGGAGACAATAGAAGTCACGCCAAGACCAAAATCTGTAAGTTTCTATATTACTCATTAATTTCTTTTGTATATCACTCTTTTCATACTTTTAATTTGTATTTTCATTTGTTTGTAGGTTAAGGAGATGTCTCCATGGTTCAAGGAATTGGTAAGTTTTTACTTTTGGCGGTTTTTAGAACATCATAATATTGATTGCTTAAAGTATATGTGTTAACCTTACTTCTCTCTCTTATATACAGCATTGAGATGGAAGAATTATGATTGCAAGAAATGAAGGCACACTTGTCCTAATAAATTTTTTTGACCCTGACTATACTTCAGGGGACGTTGAGGTTAATAAATAATCCTCTAATATTTTTAAATTAATTATTTCCTGAAATGTGTTATTAGCACTGTTATAATAGATTGTTCATACCATCACTAAATAAATCAATACTAAAGATCTCACTTGAGTCCTATGCTAAGATCTTTTGAAGAGTGGCTAATTATGTTTTATCATATGATCCAATGAAAAGAAGAGCACATCTGATGTCTACACGGAAGTTACAGTCGGAATACCCATACATGAATCCATTACGTTTTCTCCATCTCAGTTGCATGAAGAACTTAGCTGCCAATGTGTAAGATTTTGATCTAATTCTTTCTAAATTAACTCATGAGGTATTAATATGATAGACGAATATATATATATATATATATTATAATCAATAATCATTCCTTTTTCTTGACAGTTTTATGTTGATGAAACTAATCCTGAACCTCATACAAGACTTAGACTCATGGTGTCTAATATGTGCTGTGGTGGAATAATTGGGAAACAAGGCACCATAATCAATTATAAATTCCCTCAACTTCATATTTGCATTCTCGGAGTAATGATGTTGGTTAGTAAATAAATATTTATTTGGAACAGATCATTCATTGATGATTTACGAGCAACTATAAAATTATCTCCTCCTTAAATGTATGGATATGTGATAGATTAATCACATTGGTTGGTGCTCTAAGGGAGCAGCTTCGTGGTGTTGAATTGATACTCTTGAAGTTATCAGAAGCGTCTAATTATATTCAGTGCTCCATTTCCATATCCAGGTAGCAAAGTTAATTTCACAAGTATAAAATCTATTAGCTATATGAATTTTTTTTTGTGAAACAATGTTTTTTCTTGCTTTTTTAGGACTCAAGTGCGATATCTAGTACTGATTTATTCAGTGATGGTTCATACGATTCATCTATTAGTAAGTTTAAGTCAAGACGATCATTATATTAATGTAACAACCATTTTTAGTCTAGTGGGTAATTTGGAACGATTTGGGTTGTTTGGAACTAGTAGTAGTTAAGTGGTCCAAACAAGACTGATGAAATAGTTTAGTGCCTCTTAGTAAAATTTACCCTAAACTATTAGACAAAAGTTGTAACAGGTTAAGAAAATGGCTCTTTATGGTGTTAGTTATGCAATTGAAGCAATTTGTGACCTTATGTAAACCAAGTAAGTAATCCATAAATACCTATATCACAATAAATAATATAAACACTCAGTAATCATTCAAAAAGATTAAACAAAGGTTACACGTTTCACTGGGTGAGTTGTGCATGTAATATAGACAATCCACAAGAATGTATGCACAACTCACAAATATTGACTGCTTTTACAAGGGTACATCTATAAGGTGTATTCTGATCTACATAGGTTTTTAGTATTTTATTTAAAAAATACAGCATAATGATGTCCCAAGCCAGAAATATTTGTTGGTAAAAACTAACAATATCACCGATAAAGTAAGAATTGTTTTCATATAAAAACATTTAGGAAAAATGTAATACTACAACTATTACAATACAATGGAAAATGGAATATAAAGGTATCCCAAAAACTGTAATACAACAACTATTACAAAAAATGGGAAAAGAACTTACATGGAAGTATTCAAAAAATATTCTAGATACGAATACACAAAATGTGCAGCGTTGAAAAAGATATTCCGGGAGTACCGGTATCTCCAACAATCGTATCCCTCTTCTACTCTTATCTCTATGTCAAAATGATTTGACTAATCATTGAGAATGGAGTGTTCCATTTTCTGAATTTCTAGAATAATATTCTATTCTCTTTAGAATAATTTCCTTTCTCTCTAGAATAATATTCTTTCTCCCTAGAATTATTTTTCTATTCTCTCTAGAATTATTATTCCATTCTCTCTAGAATTACATTTTTCTTTTTTCTCTAAAAAAAAGGAAGTGACAAAGTCACTATTTATAGAGAAAATGATGAGACAAGAAAAACCGTCACATAAATGCCTCTTCAATGCTAGCCGTTTTTTTTCCACCAAGTCTTGTGGCAAGACAAAAAACCGTCACTTTAATGCCTCTTCAATGGTCATTAAAGCTAACCGTTTTCTTTCACCAAGTCTTGTAACTTCCGAAACCGCTACCATTAATTTTTGTCGGTTTTTGCTTTTATTTTCTTCTTCATTTTCTAGGTGAGACTTTTTAACACATAAAAAGTTTTCCCACTTTTCCCAAGAGAAATAAAGAATTAATAAAGTAAAGCTCTTGAATTTTAGTAATTCCAACATTTTTTCCACAAAAATTAAGGTGGGACTATTAGAACACAAATAGTTTTTCCCACTTCTCCCATGAACATGAAAGAATTAATAAATTAAATAATTATTCATTTAATAATTCCAACAATCCCCCACTCAGGTTCTTTGGGAGAGAAGGTGAACAGGTTTCCGTAAATACCAACATTTGGGTGAATTGTACTTAAGTGGCAATATCTTTCGATTTGAATTGACACGTAGTGAAGTGAGGCAACCACCAAATTCCTGTCAAGTGAACGTACTCTTGAACTTGACGGTTTTCGATCGAGACCCTCACAGCACATACTCTACCCGGCTGATAGTTACAAATTCCTCAAACATCACCTTTTTCTTACGCATAGGTGATCTCCAAGGGCGTCTAGCCTCATTAGCCGACCCCTCTCGGATTTCAAGATCATTAAGAGCAATAAATCCCAACCTCATTATGTGTCTCGCGAATTCATCAAGTCCTTTCTCTTTAGGACCACCCTTATGGGCTATGAATTTGTGGTGAGTTTAAAAACTCATCCCTTGGGAACATCAAGGACGTCTCCTTAAAGTCATATTATGATCAATATACAACAACCTCAACGGTGAATTCATCAATTTCATCTCAATAGAACCGCCACACATGGCTATGAATTCATTGAGTTTAAGTAATATACAAACACCCTCAACGGTGAATTCATCAAATCCGTCTCGATAGGACTACCACACATGGATATGAATTCATTAAGTTTGATAGATGTACAACAACCTCAACGGTGAATTCATCAAGTCCATCTCAATAGGACCACCACGCATGACTATGAATTCATTAAGTTTGAGAAATATACAACAACCTCAACGGTGAATTCATCAAGTCCATCTCAATAGGACCACCACGCATGGCTATGAATTCATTAAGTTTGAGAAATATACAACAACCTCAACGGTGAATTCATCAAGTCCATCTCAATAGGACCACCACGAATGGCTATGAATTCATTAAGTTTGAATTTTCTCATGTATGCACAATTTACACTATATAGATAGGAAGTTAGTGCATCATATATAATCATTAGTAATAGGTTCCCCATTAATGGGTTCTAAACCTATCACTCAACATTTCTAGGATTATTCTCCCAATTAAGTCTATTAGTAAAAGAATCAACCATTTATTTCATCATTTATATGAGACCCATTTTGCGTAACAAAAAATCCTTCAAGAACTACATGAATTATTTTAAAACGCAGATTAGATCAATAGTACTCTCTCGTACTTTATTAAATGACAAAAATAATCCAATGTTCAACACTTGAGTCTCTTCACAATATGGAAAATACCAAGTTGAGTATAGTTCATTTATAACATCATAGTCCTTATAATTACTTCATATTCATCAAGGGGTACACACCCCCACAATTCTCTTATTCATGAATATTTGTATTATAAGGAGTTTTACCATACATTATATCAAGGGAGTCAATCATTTCCACCAAAAATGAGACTAACTAAGGTAAATTCCATTATTGACTAATGAATTTCATCCTTATGATCAGCTTCCCCCACATCTTTTATATAAAAAGAAGATTGGAAGCAGTAAGCCCCATGAAATGGAGTACCAAAAGACAATCATGTCATACACCTATTGAAAAAAGTGTAACACAACCTGGTCTATCTTTTATTAAGGTACTATTAGCAAGGTGCATGTTTAACAACACAAAACGATGTTCTAAGTTTTCATACTTTATCCCTTTAATCCAAAACCACCAACCCTTCATGTTGCAACATATAGATCTCTTCATATAGATCTTCATTCACACATAGATTTAATATCCAATTGATATATAATCTATGAATGATATTTAGTGCATCAAGAGTTAAATAGTTGTAATAGAAAGGGGAAAAGTAGTCCTTAAACTTATATAAACATGGAAAATTAAGGACTTATCCTAGAGCCGATTCACTTTTCTGACTCGTATGGGACCGATTGGATCTTTTTGGGTCATTCCCAAGTGATGTATTTCTTCTCATCAGAATCATCACCCTCGTACCTTTTCTAAACCGTTTCATAGATAGTCTTTATTGACTTCTCAACGACTACAGATAAAAGGCGATGTTCGTCACATTATCCAAGATCCATTCCCTAACCACTGAATTATCTTTCTTGAACCCAACATCAAGAGCTAGGATCCTAGCATAGTGTTCTTTGGTAATTTCCACATTGCCCTCAATGGCAGGGAGTACCTCGAGAACAACAAGATCTAGTTCATATGGTTCACTGAATATCAGTGGCTTTTGTGCCCAACGTTTGTAGTTGGAACCATTAAAAGGATCCAACATAATCACGTCGGGAATGACTTTTGCGTTCAAGGATGAAGCAACCGCCGAAATAGAAAAACTATTTTACAATCGGTGATATGAGAATATCTTTTTCAAATTGTTGGTAAAAACTAACAATATCACCGATAAAGTAAGAATTGTTTTCATATAAAAACATTTAGGAAAAATGTAATACTACAACTATTACAATACAATGGAAAATGGAATATAAAGGTATCCCAAAAACTGTAATACAACAACTATTACAAAAAATGGGAAAAGAACTTACATGGAAATATTCAAAAAATATTCTAGATACGAATACACAAAATGTGCAGCGTTGAAAAAGATATTCCGGGAGTACCGGTATCTCCAACAATCGTATCCCTCTTCTACTCTTATCTCTATGTCAAAATGATTTGACTAATCATTGAGAATGGAGTGTTCCATTTTCTGAATTTCTAGAATAATATTCTATTCTCTTTAGAATAATTTCCTTTCTCTCTAGAATAATATTCTTTCTCCCTAGAATTATTTTTCTATTCTCTCTAGAATTATTATTCCATTCTCTCTAGAATTACATTTTTCTTTTTTCTCTAAAAAAAAGGAAGTGACAAAGTCACTATTTATAGAGAAAATGATGAGACAAGAAAAACCGTCACATAAATGCCTCTTCAATGCTAGCCGTTTTTTTTCCACCAAGTCTTGTGGCAAGACAAAAAACCGTCACTTTAATGCCTCTTCAATGGTCATTAAAGCTAACCGTTTTCTTTCACCAAGTCTTGTAACTTCCGAAACCGCTACCATTAATTTTTGTCGGTTTTTGCTTTTATTTTCTTCTTCATTTTCTAGGTGAGACTTTTTAACACATAAAAAGTTTTCCCACTTTTCCCAAGAGAAATAAAGAATTAATAAAGTAAAGCTCTTGAATTTTAGTAATTCCAACATTTTTTCCACAAAAATTAAGGTGGGACTATTAGAACACAAATAGTTTTTCCCACTTCTCCCATGAACATGAAAGAATTAATAAATTAAATAATTATTCATTTAATAATTCCAACAATATTCACTAACTAGTGGTTATCAAACCCTGTTTACAAACCTGCATAATCTAATAATACAGTACAGAAAAAATCGGAAAATCTAATATGTTTATCTAAACAGACCACAGATTGAGCTAACATCAAACAAAACAATAAATTTGTAAACTAACAGCTCAGTGCAGAGGGAATCATTACCTGTGGTCTAAACCTGCAATTTTTTTTTCCACTTTTGACATGAAGACAGATAAAATCCAGCTCAATTAATATCATAAAACAGCCCATTAATTACAACTATATCAAAACAAACTATTTCTAAAATAACATAATAAAATCCTAAAACTAAATCCGTAATCATGAATGTAGAACAGAGATGAAATCCGTTTTTTGTTTATTTTGTTATTTTTTGTATCTTTTACACCTCTTTTGATTCTCGTGTTACTCTCGTGATTTGCTTGATTTTTGGAAGTAAAATTTGTTATGGAGATGGAATAAGATTTTTTTTGAATAGTGATTTAGAGCCCGTTTGGATTGCTTTTCGAAATAATCACTTGAAGTGATTTTAGATTCCTGATAATATTCTAAACCATTAAAATTACTTTTAGGAAAAGCACTACCCAAGTGATTATTAAAAAAATCACTTAAAGTTAAGTGATTTTGGATGTTAAAATATTTTTTAATATTTTTTACAAATATTAAAATTTTAATTAAAAATCTCTTTTGGCTCTAAAATAATCAATCTCAAATAGGCACAAGGTGAAAAAACGGATACTATAATGAAGGCAACACTTCTCTTGTAGATGTTTATTCTTTTTTTTTGGTCGAAAGAGAAACATATATTAAAAGAAGATTACAAAAGTTCATCCAATCCCTAGAGGTTGGAAGTCAGCAAGTAAGAGTTTGGCTAATTGGGGAGGGGGAACTAAGTTCCAAAGACTAAACAACAAGCCCTTGAGCTTTTGTTTAGAAACCCAATCAGCACAAGCATTCTTTGATCTCTTGGCAAAAGAGACCTTAAGATTACACAAAAATTTACATCTACGAATACAAAGAACCAAAACCTTAGTAGCACTAGACAATTTTGCTCCTAATACAGTTTGATTAACTAACAAAGAGCTATCACTTTCTATTACAACTGATCCTAGAGGTAGTGAAGCTGCTAATCCACAAGCACTAAGAATCCCTCTTGCCTCAGCTTCAATAGGAGAGTTTGCAGCCACAATGCTAGCTAATCCATCTATCATCTTTCCCTTTGAGTCCCTAATAACACACGCAATAGAAGCTTGCTTAGTTATTAATCCCTCTTGTAGATGTTTATTCACCACTCCTCACGTAACCGGTAACCCTTTACCAAAACATACAAGTTATATTAATCTCTTATGTTATATTTCTTATTCGAATTTCAAGAATTATCTATGTTATTTAATACATTCAGACTCATCGATTTTAGGGGTTTGTCTGCTATTGTTGATTAAATTTTGAATGTAGTACTTTTTTTAATGCTTAGCCATAATATGTTAGTATATTGCAAATTTTTTATGCTCTGTGAGATTTCGTATACCGTAATCAATTCGGTTGTAGTTCTAACTATTAGAATATTATAACCTGCAACTGCTATTCATATTTCATATTCAAAGGGTTAATTTCACAGTTGGTCCGTGTTATATATACTTCAACAACACACACACACACATATATATATATATATAGCCATTCTGTGTAACTAAAGGACCAATATTGCAAGTAACACTCAGAAGAAAGAAAGAGACAGCAGAGAGGTTTGGGAATTCACAAGCGAGTTCTGTATAATATTAACAACTCTTGATTTTTGGAAGTAGAAAATGTATTGCATTGTATTAACCAGTGTACTATTTCTGAAGGCTCGCTATTTTCAAAGTCTTTTATGTTGTCTTTCCCGTTTCTTCATGACCTTCAGTTAAAGAATCAATACATATACCTTCTCTAAAGCTTCATAAGAGCCGCCTGAGTAGAGAGAAGGTTTTTATAATGAGGTTAGTTTCTCCTTGAGATATAATATCTCTTTTGAAGTTCTGAATTGGCCTTTCCTTACGTAAGAAACCAATAAGAATAGAGAGAAGATAGAAATTCATTTATAAAGAATGTGATAAAAATCGTGAGCATTTTCACATATGCTTCTGATACGGTAGAAGCGTTTGCATTGTCCACGTTCGGATTTGAAGCTGTGGAAACTCCAAGCATTACATTTTGATTTCTCGATGATTTTGTACTATCACGAAGCTCATTTGCAAACTCACGAGCCTAAAAAGAACACGATAACATTAGTAACATTGGTCTAGAATAATTTTATCTAAAAGAACCACATAAATAGTTGTGAGATATAAATTTACTAGTAGTAATTTAAGAATAACAAAAGCTGACATTTAATAAATCTGACCTCTCGGTGCGGAAACAAATTATGGGACCTACCGTACGCTTTCATAGTGGTCCAATCATATTTTGTCAAGACTAGTATAAATTATATCAAATTGACTATACAACAAGTTATTTATAAACTAGTTATATTGTTTTTTTAATTATGAACATGAAAACACATCTTAATTGTAAAAAGGAATGATTAGTAAAAAATGCAATAGAAGTAAGTTTAATCTTAAGAAGTCTTGAATGGTGTATAGAATGTGAGATCCGAATAAATCGATAACCCATTTTATGAACGTGCTAGAGGTGAGTAAGTAACGAAATTGCATAGTTCAGAAAGTAATTTAAGAGGTTATTTGATAAGAATTTGTTATATTTTAGCTTGATATCGATTAATAAATGATATATTATCCATATCATCCCCTTCTACACTTTATAAAACCATATTACTAGCCATACCCTAATATGTACCTTTTTCCCGACTAGTTCTTACTTATGAACTAGTCGCGAATGATATATGTCATTAGCGACTAGTTCATAAGTAAGAACTAGTCGGGAAAAGGCTATGTAGTCGCGAATAACATTTAAAAAAAATTAAAAACGAGTAATTTTAATTTGTAACGAGCAATAAACTTAACGTAATACAATTCCAAACAATCGTAAAACATAATCAAAATCCATAAAATTATAAACGCGTAATCAAAATCCAAACAATAAAAAAACACGTAATAAAAAATCGTACGATAAGAAAAACCGTAATAAAAAATCCAAACAATCCTCAAATCAGTCCGTCTCATAACCACTCGTGTCAACAACTTCCTCATCACTATCAACGTAGATTGGTTCCTCTACTTCATCGTTGACATACTCGTCCATCGTGTCGTCAAAAAGCTCATCATCTTCATCAATAATTAAAGCTACGTGCAAAAGAGAAGGGTCAAATTGGATCTCCTCACCAGTTGTCAAGGTAACTGTGAGTAATCCGTCTTGGTGTTCACTAAAGGGATCGTGACACTCTCGTTTTTAGTAAGTAGTGATTCTACACCCCATAACTCGGGACTTCATCCATGTCTATCATTGATTTCCCAAACAACTTTCCACCCTTTTTGTGTTTTCCTTGAATTAATCTCATCAATGTAAAATACTTTTTTCGCTTGTGTGGCAAAGATGTATGGCTCGTCTCTAAAAAAAAACCCTAATAATGGTTACCCCATTCTCTGTCCACGCATTACTCGTGTTATACCAATTACACTCGAATAGCACAACTGAATAACCACCAACAAATGTTACCTCTACAATCTTGACTAATTCACCGTAATATGGTTTTTCATCGTACATGGTGCATACCTCGTAATCTTGAGTCACTCTTTTTTCACCCTTTTCACGAGTAACCCATTTGATACTGTTCACAACACATGAATCGTACTTATAAACTGCACCATGAGACTTACTAGCCAATGAAATCATCTCACTAGTAGAAAATGTATCGCCGTCTTTTTCCATATCATAAACCTACCAACAAAAACAATAATAACCACATTGTCAAATATTGATTAAATTGGTATTTGAATGAATGTATACCTTATGCAAAACCAGTCTCGAAAACTTTGTCGGTGTTTCCTAGCTTTATCCGCTTCTGGGCCTGATTGCGTGGCTTTGTGTTCTCTGCACATTTGAAGAGTAAAGTCAATACATTTTACATATTCAATTAAAAAATTAACAAATAAATTGATCAACTTACGTCATCAAATGCTGGATTTCGTCGCAATTAAGTAGGATGTACCAGTTGATTTGCTCTTTCTCAATGTATTGCAAAACACCATACTCTTTTTTACCGAGTGGAGTACACTGACTCTTAAATACGGATAACTCTTAAGGTTGTGCTTCAGTCTCGGTATATCTACCCGGTTTGTTGAGCTTTGTTTTTTCTTCTTGAAGATAACACGATATGAAAGTCAAAGTCTCCTCTACGACGTACCCTCGTCGATTGAACCCTACGGCCTAGCCGGGTTTCGTATGTACTCCTTTAACTTCTTTAGATACCCCTCAAACGGGTATATCCAACGCATCTGAACCGGTCCCCCTAACAAAGCTTCGTCGTATAAGTGTATAACCAGGTGGATCATTATATTGAAAAACACGGGAGGAAAATCATTTCCACTCTACACATAACTTCAACCACATTCTCCTTACCCGATTCTAACTCTTTTCTAGCTGATATTTTTATTACAAACGACTCTAAACATGTTAGCTAATCCAAAATAGCATCACAAATTGCTATGTCTTCAATAAGCCCTGGGATACTAGCCATGAAAAGATACTGCATCATCACGTGACAGTCGTGAGATTTTAAACCGATAATCTATCCCGTATCAATTTGAACATTATTGCTCAAACTAGATGCGCAACCATCGGGAAACTTCTGTGCCTTCAACCAGTCAAGAAATATTTTCCGCTTTTCCGTTGAAAAAGTATACTTTGCTCGTTTCAGTATCGGTTTACATTCTCTCGATGTCAACAATAAATCTTTCCTGATGTTCATATCCTTAAGATCTACTCATGCTTTCACGTTATCTTTGTTAATTTTTCCATCAAGACCTATAACAGTACCGAGCAAACTATCACACACATTTTTCTCGCAATGCATAACGTCAATGTTATGTTTCAACAAATTTTCGGACCAATAAGGTAAACGATAAAAAATACTCTTTTTCTTCCAATTGAATCGACGTGGAACAGTTTGCTTCAAGATCTTGCCCCCAAAATCCTTGTGTTTACCGGGAAACACAATGGGAAGCCCATCTAACTGTGTCTGAATATCGGCAGGAGTATATTTCTTCGGTGGGCCCCTATAATCGGAAGTGGGGTACGAAACCTTGTCTTTTCTAAATCGATGTGTGGTAGGTAACCAACGTCTATGGTCAAAGTAAACAACCCATTTCCTCACCCTCAATGACGGAGTAGAATCCATGCATTTTGGACAAGCTAAGTAACCTTGACCCGACCAACCTGAAGTGTATGACCCAGCAGGGTAATCATTAGCTGTGGATAACAAACAAACCTTCATCGTAAACTCTTCCTTCTTGTGGGCATCATACGTAAGGATCCTTGTATCCCACAACTTGTCCAACTCATCTATAATGGGTCGAAGAAAGACATCCATGTCCTTACCGGGTGAACGGGGTCCAGGAATCAACAAACAAAACTGGAATGTCGTCTCCTTCATACACTCCCACGGTGGTAAGTTGTAGACGGTCAATATAACCGGCCACATGCTGTACGAGTTGTTTTGCATAGAGAAAAGACAAAAACAATCGATACCCAAACCCAAGAACACATTCCAAGGTCCACTAGCAAACTCAGGATGTAACTGAACAAATCTATTCCAACTATCGCCATCAACCGGATGACGCAACACATATAGATCTGTACTCTTCTCTGTACGGTGCCAAATCATATTTCCAGCAGTGTGTCTCGAAGCATAAAGTCGCTGAAACCTCAGGGAAATTGGGAAATATCGGAGTTTCTTATGCGCTACATTCTGAACCTTCTTCGGGTCCCATCTGGATTCACTACATATTGGACACTTATCGAGGGACTCATTCTCCATGTAAAATAAAACACAATTGTTCACGCAAACATCGATGGTATTGTACCCCATACCTAAACTTTTTAACTTTTTGTTGCACTCCTCGTATGACTCGGGCAAGGTATGAGGTTTAGGAAACACATGACATAGAAGCTCAAGCAACTCGGTGAAAGACGTGTTAGTCCACTTGTCTACACCTTCACGTGCATTAGCTTCGCAGTGAAATTTAATGAACTCATTACTGTACAACCAGGGTATAACTCGCTCTCTAATTCGGAAAACATAGTTTCGAATTTGCCACGTGTTGAACTGTTCGAGTCTATCATCTCGGTGTCACCCGAATGACCACCACTCTCATAATTAGGTCTCAAATATTCATAGACATTCAACATTTCATTTTCTTCATATCGAGTCTCGGTAATTTCATCGTTCTCACCATGCTTTGTCCAAATCTCATACGTGGACAAAAACCCAAATTGTAAAATATGTGCCCTAACTTTGACCACGGTAAACCGACGATAATTCGAACACTCATTACACGAACAAAACAAAGTTTTTTTAAAATCATCTTTTTTTTTTGAGAAAATGCGAGAAATTCTTTTATCCCCTTAACAAATTCATGCGAAGCACGATGAGAAGAAGTAATCCAACTTTAATCAATATCCGAAGCCATCCTTTACAACCAATATAATCAACTATCCAATATAAACGAATACAACATAAATGTCTCATAAATAAACTGAATTTTTTTTATTACATCACCAATTAAATACATAAATATAAAATGAAAAAAATTATTACATCAACAATTAAATACATAAATATAAAAGTAAATGCATAAAAAATATTACATCAACAATTAAATACATAAATAGAAAATTAAATGCATAAAAATATTACATCACCAAATAAATACATAAACAGAAAATTAAATGCATAAAAAATATTATATCACCAAATTAATTAAATACATATAAATTAATCCAACATTTATCAACACCCGAGCCATCCTCTATTACCATTATAATCAACAATTCCATGTAACCAAAGTAATAATATATATAAAGGAATACAACATAAATATATATCTCATTTATGCATTTATTTCTCATACAATAATATATCATATATATATATATATATAGATCATATAAAATTATAAGATGTTTCGAAATAAATAGTGATACTATTTAGCATTAACTACACAATTGTAATCAATTAAAAGAAAATTTTAAAAAGTTTTATAGAAGAAAAATACCTACTTTTGGAAAAATTTAGATGGAGAAATTGATAATTGAGGAGGTCCCACGTTGTTGATTGACCCGACAAAGGTTTTCCACGTGTTGAAATACATAGTAATTAATACTATTTAGCATTAACTACACAATTGTAATCAAATAGAAGAAGTTTGAAAGAGTTTTATGGAGCAAAAAATACCTACTTTTGGGAAAATTTAGATGGAAAAATTGATAATTGAGGAGGTCCCACGTTGTTGATTGGCCCGGAAAAGCTCTTCCACGTGTTGAAATTATATTTAATGATGATTTGTGGGAAAAAATTGGGAGAGTTTTGAGAGAATAGTTGGGAGGTTCTAAAATAATGGGTATTCGAGGATTCCAATTCGAACCCCACTGTAATAAATACGCTACACACAGTAGCGACTACAACAAGTAGTCGCTAAAGATGTGAAAATAGTCGCTATTGCTGACTAATAACGACTACATTTGTCGTTGTAAAATGGTAGAAATCATTAACGACTACAAATGTCGGTGTAAAAAAATAATTAAAAATAAAAACAAGTAGCGACTACCTCAATATTATTAACGACTACATCTTGTAGTCGTTAAAAACTAATATTTTTTACGACTTCTCTATAGTCGAGAAAGATTTTACGTAGTCGTTAGAAAATTGTAGTCGCTAAAGATGGTATCTTTAGCGACTACATGGTGTGTCGCGAAAACATTAGTCGCGAGAGATAACGCGTGTAATAGTCATACCCTAATATTTTAGGACTTTTCTATAGGACCCGCACTCGAATCGTGATACTAAGACACTCGTATTTAGACCTTGAGTTTGTCGTGGTTGGATTCAAATTATGGAAAAACTTTGGTGCGTTTTTGAACTACATATTTGTGCTTCGTTGATGATGATTCACAAATTTGATTGTAACCCTTTGTCAAGGTAAATAAAAATAAATTGATATGAAAACAGAAAAGAAAAAATATGTCGAAAGAAGTAACATGACATCTCAGATAAAAAAGAGAGTCATAATTAACTTGCGAAAGATATGAAATTGGCTAAGTAGAACTGTTCATGTGATCATCTTGGTTTATACTTGGGTTATTGAGGATGCTTATCAAAGGCTGGGTTGAGTGAAAATATTGTATGAGTGTAACTTAAGCTCTAAGGCAATTCGTTGATATTAGGGACTTCTCCTTGTCATTCCATTAAGAAATATTTACAAGATTTTGAGAGAATGTGAACTCTGAGAGAGAGAGAGAGAGAGAGAGAGAGAGAGAGAGAGAGAGATAGAGAGAGAGAGAGAGAGAGAGAGAGAGAGAGAGAGAGAGAGAGAGAGAGAGAGAGAGAGAGAGAGAGAGAGAGAGAGAGAGAGAAAATCACAACATCAATTTTGCATCTCTATATCTCTATAATTAGGGTAAGTAGCTATAGATTTCTGGTTTAATCATATTTCTAAACTTTTATTCTTTTAGTTTTATTACATATTAAATTTATCAGAGTTTGGGTTACTATTCTGTATAAATACTAGGCTACTATTTTGTTCTCTTAATGTATTTGGGTTTGTATTTATACTTGTATTATGCATGATTTTAATTAAACTTGTTAGAGCCTGTATACGTCTAGTTTGACCTAAGTTACATATATTGTCACCCAAATAGAGGGGTTTAGCGACGGAATACGTCAATAATCGTCTAGTGTGCGGTAGTGATCCTGACGGGCATGCTTAACTAGTTAGTTATTAGGGTTAGATTTATACACCGATCATTGTGTAGGGACACCTTACCCAAGTCCCCTGTAGAATTGAGGTTTCCTTCTAAATTACTCTAAGAATGTTAGGAGGATTATAGTTACCCGACTACTTATATATTGATCAATTCATACTTATAGTTAGAATATCGACTGCGTAAGATAGGTGCATACTAGCGACCCTAAGTTATTATCCTTTGCATTCTTATTTAATTATTTGCGCTAAACCAATATTTCCTTATTATTATATTTTAATGAAAACATCTAAAATCATTTACACTTATATGACCACAAGTTTGAGCTAACTAGCTAAATCTCTAGAACAAACTATTACTTGCAAATAATCAGTTCACTCGTGAAGAGTTTCTCATATATTTATAGAGGTGTGTGCTTTTATTATTCATTATTTTATCACACATTTGGGCCCACCAAACCATCATCATCATCTAATGCAAAAGAAGCTCCATTCCTAAAAAATTTCACATATCAGAGCTCTAACAGTTTCTTTGATCTACGTTTGAGTTTAAAAAACATGTTCCATCAAGATCAACATTTGTTTCCATGTGAACTTTGCTGATATAACTTATAAACAAATGTGTTTAACTTTTCCATCACAACCAAACACCAATCAACACGTCACAATTTGGTTGTCTTCTAGATTTATTTTTCCCTTTATCATCGAAGCTCCTAATGATTTCATCATCACCAATGTATGTTTTTCTGTTTTTGTTCTATTTTAGTGTATCTTTTAAGGCTTATAATATACTATATATCAAAATAATTTGAGTATTAAAGTGTGAAATTGTGTTGATTATACTATTTTTGAGCAATCACAGACCTTTGGAAGAATTCTTTGCAGTAATCATCCTTATGGATAACTATGACACGGTCTCTAAAACACATGTGGCTCAATATCTTATATAACATCTAGGGACCTAAGTATTACAAACACAGAGTGAAAAGAATATATAACAAGCCCATTTATTTTTTAGCAGCGAGTAAAGTTTAATATTCAAGAGATCGATCCATTGAATATCTGATTATAATAAATGGGCCAAGCCCTTATATAATATATCAAAATTAACATATACTTATATATATATATATATATATATATATATATATATATATATATATATATATATATATATATATGTAATCGTGAGTGAAACCTAAAGATCACTCTACCATTACATTTCTACCATTCCGCCTCCTTATATTTCTTCTTTCTATTTCATTCGATCTCTCTTGATTCAACATTGCAATTCAAATATTAATTTAATCGCTCAAACTAAAAATCTGCATATAGATCACCTTAAAAATTCATTGTCGTCTCTTTACCCCCTCA
The DNA here is from genome assembly GCA_029959085.1 of Nemophila menziesii. Classification (NCBI taxonomy): domain Eukaryota; kingdom Viridiplantae; phylum Streptophyta; class Magnoliopsida; order Boraginales; family Hydrophyllaceae; genus Nemophila; species Nemophila menziesii. The sequence continues at coordinate 37,849,181 of JARWIR010000004.1, read as the reverse complement.
ACGTCATTCTTTTCAGATCCAATATTTTGGTAAGAGTCTTGCCATAAACTATATGCATCACTCCTATATGTCATTTAAAGATCTAGTAAAGTTCATGTTTTATATATTTTGAAAAAAAAATTCTACATATTTTTTGAAAATTGTTTCTTTTTAATTCACAATTTGAAGATGTATATATCTAACAAGTTACTTATATTTTTTGAGTAAGAAATTTCCGACCAAAAGAACGATTAAGAAAATTGAAGATAAAAAATTTGATTTGGGTCATTATAATCAAATATTAATATTCATGTGACGTTTTTTCTAAAATACATTATTAAATAATTTTGTTAAAATTCAAGTACTTTTTTGAATCAATTAAATTTTTTGTTATTATAAAATTAATACGAGCATTTTCACCTCTTCATCTTAAAAACATTGATTTTTTTCGCCTACTGCTTTTGGCGCGTTGTATAGGTGTCTAGCCTGCATTGATCCTTTTTCATCTCGATAATTTACAAATTAATATTATAAGTTTAATTTTAGTATTTTTATATTTATTATTTTATTGTTGAATGAAATTTATAAATTAAATAGTTAAACTATATATATATACATACATATACATACATACATACATATACATATACATATATTATATTGAATTTAAATTTTTTTAATTTTGTTTAAGTCTATTGTAATCTTGCCCAGATAATAAGACCGTCTAAATCGTAAAATTGCATAATATGCAATTAAAATTTCATTACTCACTTTTTATATTCATGTAGATTTGTATATTTATTTTTTAATATTTTAAAAATTATGTAATTGATCTTAATATTGCTCTTTGTCAAAAAATATATATTAATATGTATAAAAGTTGTAAAATCCATATTTACTATTATATTATAATTAAAATATTATGAATTTTGTTATTTTAAGAAGATAATTATATTCCCACCAATATAAATATTTTAAGATACACTGTAAATTAACTTTGGATATTACATATATGATCGAGAACTGCGTCTAGACAAATTGATATTTGTAATCCAAATTAATAAATTAATAAATATATGATATAAATAATTTAAATAATATGGGAAAAAATAAATTGAAAAATTTATAAATGAATTTTACATATGATACATGGTTTATAGTTAGTTTATATAAAATAAAATAAAATAAGAGTATTCATTTTTTCTTTTTTTACACAGAGTTGTTATCTTGTGGAGATAAAGATCGATGATCATAACATTTCAATCAAATATAGTAAGACATTTTTTTATTCTATTTAGTATTATTTACTAAACAAAACTACCAGCAAATCCAACAGGGTATCAAAAGGCGAAGAGAAATAAGGCTTTGATTGGATTATCCAGTAAAGCAAAAAAGATAGGTAATGGGGAGACAATAGAAGTCACGCCAAGACCAAAATCTGTAAGTTTCTATATTAATCATTAATTTCTTTTGCATATCACTCTTTTCATACTTTTCATTTGTATTATTTCATTTATTTGTAGGTTAAGGAGATGACTCCATGGTTCAAGGAATTGGTAAGTTTTTGCTTTTGGCTGTTTTTGGAACATCATAATATTGATTGTTTAAAGTATATGTGTTAACCTTACTTCTCTCTCTCTCTTATATACAGCCTTGGGATGAAAGAATTATGATTGCAATAAATGAAGGCACACTTGTCCTATTAAGAAATCTTGACCCTGAATATACTTCAGGGGATGTTGAGGTAAATAAATAATCCTCTAATATTTTCAAATTAATTATTTCCTGAAATGTGTTACTAGCAATGTTATAATTATTTTTAACCCTATTATAACTTCTAATATTCTGATTCATAGCTTTTAATTTCATTCTTTTCAATAATGCTAGAAGTTCTTTCACTGAAGATAACTGGGCAAATCTTGGAATCAATTCAAAATATGACTATGATGGTGTGGTTTGTGTTAAAGCCTCGTTTCAACTATGAGTGAGTTGTGAAAACCAAGCTCTGACCTTTAAAATTGTAACTAATACTGAATCACTTAAAAACATGTTTAAAGTTGTTAGTATCATTTCCTGTGTTGCACAAATAATATTCATTTAGTTTTCGGCACATATTAAGAAACATAAATATTGCATACAAATACCTAGTGTCTTGATATTTTGAATATGTATTGAAAATATAAATATAAATATTTGAAATAGTAGAAAAGATTTATATATGTTTGACTAGCATGGTTCATTACTTCATTTCCTTATAAACCTCAACCTCATTTGTGTTGCTTTAAACAACTAACTTTAGTTTATCTAGTCCTTTGTTATAATGAAAAATATATCCATGTCTAATAGCATAGGTTTTTAATGCATGGTTTCTCTTATTCTCATGTATGGCTTATTTATATTTATATTGTGCCATGACACCGTAGAGATCCCCGGCTAGACCTTTTCTTGGGAGCCTTTTCATTAGGCGCCTAGTTATATATATATATACTTCCCAAAACTTTATTAACATTTTTTTTGACTCCTTTGGATCATTTTAAAGACAAAAAATTAATTTTAAAATATTTTTACTGGTTATCAAGAGACATTTTGCTAAATAGCACCTAAAGTCAAACTTTGACATATAAGTTATGTTTTTTTGTCGTATTTGGGCATTTAGGACTGTTAGATTGATACACCAACTCAAAAGATCAATTTTATGTTTCAAATCTATTTTAATAAACTTTTAGTGCTGTTTCTGTTATTTATTTTGCATTTTAATATTTTCTGCCTATTAAGTTTTTAAGTTACACACTATTTAGATGTCTTATTTCATTACATAAACCCTATTTTAAATAAAGTTATCAAAATTTATATCATACTTTAAATCGTTATAATTTTTTTATATAAACAAGATAGTGACACTTCAAGTTGTATTGCAGATTTGCAATGGAATAAAAGAGGAAAGTTTCATTCCTTGTTCATTATTGATTTCTGCACCGAAGGATGGTACAACCCCTGATGAAGCTTTGCTTCTAGATTTCGTGTCATAGTAGTGGGCTTAAACACAGTTGAGGTTCACTATCCACAAATAATCTAACTTCACATAATTAGTTATTCATCTTAGAAGACATAAATATATTATGTTAAATAAGATAAGGGGTGAAAGGACGACAAGTCTTTTGGGTTTTCTTAAGATAAAAATACTGTATGTGTTAGAAATTATTATATGTTTGTTTTTGTATTATATTGTAGGGTTAGAACTATTTAAATACAAAATATCATAACATATTTTTAATGGATAAATTTATTAAATTTAATTATTGGTTCCAAATCTTTGTTAAGAAAATATAGTTTGGTTATGGATTAAAATGCAATAGATAAATGGGCATGTCATGTGTTCATTAACTTAAATTTATAACACTTATATCCGTCAAAGTTTAATGAAAGAATGGCCAAAAGGGTCGTAGAAGCCCAATTTAATTACCTAAAGGGGCAAAAAATTTCAAAACATATCCTTAAAGCCTAATAATTCCCGAAAAGGAAATAAATTAAAATAATCTCACAGTTTCTTAATCACATATATTGTACATGAAAATCCATAAAATACTTATAAAAATAAACGCAAAATGCATAAACACACAATGGAGATGATTAAGCCATTATGAGATATAATAGTAAATTGACGTAGTATACTAAAAGACAAGAAATTTGTGTTTTGTTGTTTAGGTTAATCCATGATAGAGTTCGTCAACTTTTAAGATGCAAAGGTTAATCAATGAGATGTGATTTTATCAAACAGTGATTTTTCATTATCAAATAGTGAAGTCGGTGTTGTGAAGCTTTCTTAGCATTTGTGGTGTGTGGATGGGTTCTTGGAAGACCTATAGAGGGTGGATATACATTAATTTAAGTAAACCAAATTCAAAAAAAAAAAAATACAAGAAAGAATCGTAAATGCTCAATAGAACCGATGAACTAAATTATATGTCATAATAGAGAACCCCGGGTTCCTAAGCATCGGTAGATAGAAGGAGTGACTGCGCGCTAAAACCTTAGAAAATGAGGGGTCTAATATAGTTATCGCGTTTTTATTATATTAAATTTTACATAGAAAAAAATTTAATATGACCACAACTTAAATTGTAAGTCCATATTCATTAACTTTGCTTCACTCTAAGAGTTTTCAACCCTAAAGAAAATAAAAGCTTATTCTCTAGCATACTGAGGAGTTGTGTATTCGCAACCATGCTATGGTCTTTATGGATTTTTGGAACAAGAATATGTTTAAGGGAAGGAACTGACCTAGTTATTATAAAATAACCAAAGAAACTAAGTTCATAGGGGAGTGCCTACTAAAAGTACTAAACGTTATAGTTTGGTGTGGTTGGTGGGTTGGTAGAAACCCGTCGAGCCTTGAAATTTATCGCGGACAGAGGTGTAAACTCGAGTAAGAGAGAAAGGGACATAGAGTTTGAAGTATGTACTTGGGTAGGTGGTTTTGCAAGGAGTTTGGACTATGTACTTCTCATGACGGCATAATTGATATCTCTTCACGAGGGTTCACATGAATGGAGTAATTGTGTATCAGGTTATTATGCATCAAGGTGGTTCACACGAAGTGCTATCTATGGTAAGTAGTGAGAGGATTACTAGAGGGTCATGAGCAAAGTGGATCGTTGACATTGGATATATAATGAATTGGAGATACATTTTTGAACTAGTCGGTAAACATATCCGTGTGCAAATTGATTAACTGGGTTGAGGGCATCCCAACAAACTTGGAATAGGATCATTGATGAAACGTCAATGGAAATGTGTCATATATTGACTTTGGATAAATGTGGATGTAACACATAAAGTTATATATAATCCCCCTTCAGTTGTCATACCACAATTTTAGGTATTCCCTTTTCTTTAAAAAACACCAAAGAAAGTGATAGCGCGGATTGTACAAAAAATTCTTAAGAATAGGGTTTAATGCGCGTTAAAACTTTATTCTTCAAGTAGATATGCTATGTTGCATTTCATAAAATTAAAATTTATTTCTAACAAAATCGACAAGCTTAGACACATAAAAAATTGAAACAGAAATTTTAATAATATGCTATGAAAATGCTGAACGAAATAAAAAACTCTTTATTATTATCGCAAAATCACAATGATTATATCTTTCAACCACACTATTTTTAAAGAATATTTATAATTTTCAAATAATAACAACTAATGTCACACATGATCTGTAATAATTAACTGTAAATTTAATTTGAGGAAAACATGTTGGCTGAGATTCTATTGTCCTTCATAATTAAAAATTATATTGTTGGATTCTTAGCTCAAATAAATTAAATTTTCCAAACATAAATAAATTTATAAAAAGAACTCTCTAGAAAACTAGCGTTATCGGCCAAAATAGCTTCTTCCATTGATTCAATGGGGACTCCTCCGGAAAAGATGGGAACAATGGTGCCACCACGGCCTGACGGTGGGGAACCTGCAGATGTAATTATGGTAGAAGAATTTACGGTGGTAGAAGCTGAAGAAGTTTTTCCGCCGCTAGAAAAGAGGGAGGAAACACGGTTCAACAAGCGGCCTGGGCCAGGTGAGGAGGTGGGTGACTCAATTGATGGGTTAAAATCGCCGGAGGAATTACAACGATCTGATCATGCTAATCCGCTCAAAAAAATATTAGGTTAGCAATTTACTCTTATGGGTAAAAATTATGTTATACCTGAAATAGTTGATGTGGAGGAAATAAAATCAAATAATAGTATTGGGTTAGACGATAAATTTTTATATCAATTAAAGATGATGAACATGTACCTAATTGCGATTTTCCCCAAGTGCTAAGAATTAGAGAAGAAATTTTAGAAGAAATTCAATTATGGAACAATACTGTTAAGAAGGACTGTGAGTTTGCATTAGCTGGGGGTCCGTGGATTATATTTGATCACTAACTTATTGTTAGGGAATGGACTCCGGACTTTAGACCATAAGGGAACTCGATTACTACCACCACGGCCTGGGTTAGGATCTCGGATATAGGAATGCACAATTACACAGCTTGTATTCTTCGTAAAATGGGGAATAAGATTGGTAGAACCGTCCGGATAGACCCTTTAACGAAAGATAGAAAGAAAGGGAACTACGCGAGACTTGGACATGGGTAAATCTCTTACACCTAAAATCCACATAGATGGCAAGATTTGTCTAGTTGAATATGAAAGAATGTAATAACGCTAAAAAATGGAAAAAAATATGGCGATGGAACAAGGTGAAAAGGAGGCGCGAATAGGAATGTAATAACGCTAAAAAAATAGGAAAATTATGGCAATGGAACAAGGTGAAAAGGAGGCGCAACAGGGAAGTAGGAGTTTGGTAATTCAGGATGTAAGTCAGGTGGTCTATGGGAATAATGTGAGGCTTAGGGTAGAGCCTAGTGCGGACAAGTTGGGAAATAAAGGGGAAGAGATTACTGATGGGATTTTTGGTGTTTTTAATGATGTTGAAAAAGAAAAAATAATAAGAACAATAAAGGAGAAGGGGGGGCGAATTCATAGAGCAGCAGAAGGTAAGGAAGTTGGTGAAAATTATGCATTAGGGGGAAAAGTGCAATTTCTGAGTTTATTGGACATTCTGCAGCAGGATGGAGACTCTAAGGCGAATTTAGACAGGGTTTTTCGGAGCATCTAGATCCGGGTGATTGTAATCTCTCCTTGGTGCCGGAAATGCAGTTAGAGGACGAGGATGGCGACGAGTTAATAGGACTTCTTCCGAATAACTCGGAGAATAAGGAGCAGGTACCCTCTTGACTTGAGTATTTTTAAACTAATTGTTTGTTTTAATGAGTACAGGAAATATTATTGCTGGGAATTGGGCAGGAATTTCTCTTTCTCCTAATATTTAATTTGGAATTGTCACGGTGCAGCACAACCTAACTTCCAGAGGGTGATTCGAGAAACGATTCGGCTCCATCATGTTTGGCTTAAGGTTATAATTGAACCGAGGGTTAGCGAAGATAGAGCTAATGATATAATTAGTGGTCGTGGAAAAGCAAACTCGGTTAGAGTGGATGCGCAGAATTTTAAAGGCAGGATATGGCTTCTCTGGGATGATTCGGAGATCAGTGTTAGAGTATTATCAACTGGGAGACAGGTAATTAATATTGAAGTTTCTAATGATAATTACGAGTCTCGGATTTTTTTGGCTGTGTACGCGTGCCCTAGAGCGAAAGATAGGGAACCCCTGTGGGATGCACTTTATCAGGTTTTTAACAGAATTGGAGAACCATGGTTGATTGCGGGGGATATTAATCAAGTCGGTATTGAAGAAGATAAAAAAGGAGAAGAGCCTGGATTCACTAGCAGAATGGAAAAGTTTGTTCGTGGAATACTGGACAAAGAATACATAGAAGGTTTGACAGAGCTTATGGTAATACTGGTTTGCTTGAGCTCTTTCCTTCAGCTAGAGTTATTCATTTAGATCGAAGATATTCAGATTATGCGTCGATTTTAGTGACGATGGTACGTAAATTTTATGTCGAATTATATTCGGATCCTAACAAATTCATAGGCCCATCTGCTTTACCACATGGGGTTAATATGAGACTTTAGACAGAGGGATCCTTGGAGAGGAATTTACAGATGAGGAAGTCAAAACCGCGGTGTTTCAGTCATGTCCTAATAAAGCAGTTGGACCCGATGGTATTGCCGTGTCTTTATATTAGAAGTGATGGGATGTTGTAGGGAGAGACGTTTTTCAGATGGTTCGGAGTTCGATTCGGGATGGACGAATTTTGGAAAAACTAAATTGGAATCTTGTTCATTTAAAACCGAAGGTGCTGGATCCGGAGATGTTTGGGCAGTTACGACCACTTAGCCTCATTAATGTTCTGGTTAAAGTGGTTATGAAGGAGATGGTTAATCAGATTCCCTTACTAGCATACAGGATTAGGCCGAGTCAGAATAGCTTTCTTCTGGGTAGATCGACAATTGATAACGTAGTGCTTGTGCCAGAGATAGATCATAGGATGCAGAAGATGAAGTCGAAAAATGGTTATATGGTGATTAAGATAAATCAGGCCAAAGCGTATGACAAATTGAGCTGGAGGTTTATCGAGGATACTATCTCTTACTTTGGTTTCCCGGAGACGTGGACACGTGTTATTATGAACGCTATGACAACTAACAAGATGCGGGTCCTGTGGAATGGAGAGTAGCTCGAGGAGCTCACCCCTCAAAGGGGCATTCGGCAAGGAGACCCTCTGTCCCCTTACTTATTTGTTTTATATATTGAGTGATTATCTGTTCTAATTCAGGGGTTTTTTGATGGAGGTGAGTGGTTACCCATTCGTCTACATCGTGAAGGTCCCGCTATTTCTCATGTTTTCTTTGCAGACGATCTTATGCTTTTTGCGGAAGCTGGAAGTCGCCAAGTGGATCTTATCAAGGAAGTCCTTAGGTTCTTTTGCGATGAGGCGGGTCAGACAGTGAGCGCGGAGAAATCACTTATTTATTTCTCGAATAACATGGAGGATAATCTTGCCTTAGATATTGCGGGTAGGAGTGGATTTTCGCTTAACGATTCCTTAGGGGTCTATCTTGGTACGCCTATCAGATCGCAACACTTACAAAGGGGTTTCTTTCTTAGAGTCATTAACAATATGAATAGTAAACTTCCAAATTGGAAAAGCTAGAATCTTTCGATGGCCAGAAGAATCACCTTAGCGTACTCAGTTTTAGCTGATATTCCTACGTATATGATGCAAACAACGAGGTTCCCTAAATATGTATGTGATGAGATTGATAAAATTATTAGGGAATTTATATGGGTTTCGTCGGAGGAGGGTCGCAAGATCCATTGGTTAGCGTGAGATAATTTATGTCGCGTCAAGAAGTATGGGGATTGGGTTTACGTAATGCGCGTGACTATAATAAAGCGTTACTAGCGAAGCTAGGGTGGAAGGTGTTAAGGGGGGAATCCGACATTATGGGTCACAACCCTTAAACAAAAATATTTTGGAGAAGGGTTACTTGTTAGGGAGGCGAAAGCATCAGATTCTAGGATGTGTAAAAATATTCTAGTTGGGTGTGAGGTATTAAGGCATGGGGTGATTGAGGAGTTTAATGGTGCGGAAAGATTTCACAAGTGGAGACTTGATTCTTTAGGGAATATTTCAGTGAAATCGACATATAATAATTTAACTTAGGCGGATAATACTTTGGAATTTAATTGGGATCTTGTGTGGAAATTAGAGTGTCCAAAAAAAGTCAAAGTGTTGTTGTGGAGGATTATTTGGGTTCGCCTACCTACTAGGGGTAATTTGGTCGGTAGGAGAGTGATTGATGACTCGTTATGCCCGGGGTGTGGCTTGGTTACTGAAACGGCTATGCATTTGTTTCAGGAATGCAATGTGTATAGGGACTTTTTTGAGAGTTGTATAGGGACTAATGCACATTTTTTTTGAAATCAGAGTCAAAGGAATGCTTCAGCTCCTGTTGAGGAGGTTCAGCGTTCTGATGATGAGAATTACTCTTCTGGAACAGTATTAAATGGATGGGGTCAGCAGCCTGGCCCACTCCCTTGTGGTAATGGGCCCGCGAGTCAACAACATGGTGATGCATCTTAACTTCTAGCGCAGCAGGTCAACTAAACAGCAGCAGATTTGTCTCCGGTCATGACCTTGGATAGTAACAATTGTTGGTCTATTATGTTGTCCAAGAAGGAGGTTATTAATGGTATTGAGCGGCATATTTGGGTAGCATCTCTAGTATGGACAATTTGGGTAAATAGAAATAAACGAATCTTTGAAGGCGGAGCTAGAATTAAATCAAATACCAAACTAAAGGCTATCGTTTGAAATATGGCTAGTGATTACATTAGAGCCTGGGGTGTTGAGCGCGATGGAGGCTTGATTATTTCTTCATGTAGCCTCCTTGTTAAGTGGAATAAGCCGGAGTTTGGGGTCAAGCTCAACATTGATGGATCCTTTGATCCAAGTTCGGCTTCTGCGGGAATAGGGGGCCTATTTCGGGATAATAAAGGGGAATACTTAGGTGGTTTCGCGGGTAGATGTGTCGTAAACACGACTTTTGAGGCGAAAGTGCTAGCAATCCATTTTGGGCTGCACTTGGACGTAACCAGAGGAGATACGCATCTTATCATCGAGACTGACTCGAGCGAGTTGCACGCGCTAGTGAAGGGAGGTGTAAACTCGAGGGGATTCTCGAACGATATTATACGTGAGTGCCAGGTTATTTTGGCGAATAATGGAAACTTTGAGTTCATCTGGAGCTTCTGAGAAGCGAATAACTATGCAGACTGGATAGCTAAACTCGGTTAAAGAATAAAGAGGGGCCTAGCTTGTATAGGGACCCCCTATGGGTTTTGGCATCCTCTAACTCTAAATTGTGTTGATTTTTCTATTTTTGAGCAATCACAGACCTATGGAAGAATTATTTAGAGTAATCATCCTTATGGATAACTATGAAACAGTCTCTAAGAATATTTGGTTCAATATATTATATAACATATATGGACCTAAGTATTACAAACATAAAGTGAAAATAATACATAGCAAGCCCATTTATGTATTTAGAAGCGAGCAAAGTTTCATATTCAAGAGATCGATCCATTGAATATCTGATTATAATAAATGGACCAAGCCCTTATATAAAATATAAAAATAATATATATTTATTTCTAACAAATATAAATATATTTATTCATAAGTGAAACCTAAATATCACTCTACAATTACATTTCCACCATTCCGCCTCCTTATCTTTTTTCTTTCTATTTCATTCGATCTCTCTTGACCCAACATTGCAATTCAAATATTAATTCAATCTCTCTAACTAAAATCTTCATATAGATCACCTTGTAACTTCATTGTCGTCTCTTCACACCCTCAACGTCATTCTTTTCAGAACCACTATTTCGGTAAGAATCTTACTGTAAACTATATGCATCACTCCTATATGTCCTCTAAAGATCTACTAAAGTTCATATTTTATATCTTTTAGAAAAACAAAATGTTTGTACATATTCTTTGAAAATTTATTCCATATAATTCACAGTTTGCAGATGTATATATCAAACAAGTCATTTATATTTTTTGAGTAAGAAAATACCGATCATAAGAACGAGTAAGAAAATTGAAGATAAACATTTTGATTTTGGTGATTCTAATTAAAAATTAATATTCATGTAATATTTTTTCTAAAATACATTATCAAATAATTTAGTTAAAATTCAAGTACATTTTTAAATCAATTTAAAATAAAATATTGATTATAAAATTAGTACGACCACCTCAATTCACCTTCGCCTCTTAAAAAAATTGGTTTTTTTTGCCTAGTTCTTTTGGTGCGTTGCATAGGTGTCTAGTCTGCATATGCTTAAGTTGTTGAAAAGACGCATCAACCGTTTTTTTATCTCGATAATTGATAAATTAATATTATAAGATTAATTTTTGTATATTATATTTATTTTTATTGTTGGATGAATTAAATCCTTCAACTATATATATATATATATATATATATATATATATATATATATAAATTACACGTTGAATTTAAAATTGTCTAATCTTTTCTAACTCTGTTGTAATCTCGTCTAGGTAATAAGTTCGTCTAAATTCTAAAATTGCATAATATGCACTTAAAATTTCAATACTCACTTTGTATATTCATTTAGGTTTGTATAACTTTTTTTAATATTTTAAAAATTATGTAAGTGATCTTAATATTTATCAAAGTTGTGAAATCCATCTTTACTATTATATTATAATTAAAATATTACGAATCTTTTGTTATTTTTAAGATCGTGTATTACTAATTATTTTTCCACTAACATAAATATTTTAAAATACATTGTAAATTAACTTTGAATATTCAAATATGATCGAGAACTGTGCCGAGACAAATTGATATTTATAATCTAAATTAATAGATTAATAAATATATAATATAAATAACTTAAAGAATATAGAAAATAATAAAATTATTATAAATAAATTTACATATATATATATATATATATATATATATATATATATATATATATATATATATATATATATATATATATATATATATATATATATATAGTAGTTAATTTATGTATAAAATAATGAAATAAGATTTTTCCTCTTTATACAGAGTTGTTATCTTTAAAGATGAAGATTGATGATCATAACATTTCAATCAAATATAATAAGATATTCTTTACTTTATTTTAGTATTATTTATTACAAAAAATTACAATACTTAAGTTGTAAAATTTGATAAATAAGTATCTAATATTTTATGTTTGGTCCAATGACATGTCAAAATTATCCAATACTGATCATATAAACTTGGTACACTATTAATGAACAAAATTCAGAAGTAAAAAGTTAGTGAAGAATTGCAGAGTTAGAAGTTCTGGGCACAGTGAAGGAACCGATGAATCTCATGAAAGCGAGAATGAGTCTGGATATGAAATAGAAGCGGATGATCAATGGGATATATTCCATAGAGAAAATGTTCCGAAACTCATGGAATACATCTCAAAACACTCTAATGAGTTTATTTCCACGGAAAATAATAGCTACCTAGTGGAAACTGAACCAATACTAGGAACGATCCAAACCAAAGTACACAGACACACCACCAATGTAAAAACAACCTCGAGATTAACAATCTAGGTAGACTGCTTAATGACATCATCAAAATCAAGAATGATCAATTGTCATTGGTTGTAAGAACCATTTCTGACTGTGGTGCTGCTTGCTATATTTTTTCTGTCTCTCAATAAACACACATCTTAATTGAAAACCTAATTTTCGCCTCTTTATTCAACTCTTTCTTCAACAAATAAAATATGAATATTTTTCCTCATGTTTACAGATTTATTGAAAATTCGTGGAAATGGCTAGAAAAGAGAAAGTGGTTTTGCCTAATGATCTCCAGTGTAGCAGAATTGACGGTCATCCATGGAGGTGCAAATGGTAAGTTTTGGACGAAATACACCTTGCGAAATTCACTTTCAGGAAAGGTACAACGGTCGATTCAAATATGACCTACCTGATTTTCTCAAGCCAGATCTTGAAATTGTTGATCAATGTATAGGAAAAAGTCCTTCGAAGTCAGTGAAAAAATGAAAATTGAGGACGAAGAGGCTTGTTTCATGGGGTTCGAATAAGATAAGGATGGATTCAATACGTGTGTTTTTGAAGAGGCATTTGGAAAACAAGAAGAGGAAGAAAATGGAAAATGAGAATTTGAGTGGGGCTTCAGAGCTTGAAATGACTGATCCAGCCATGGCAATTGAGAAATAGGGGCACAAATTCTTGGCGATAGGATCAAAAGAAGCTCCAGTGTCTTTTCTTGAAGGAGTTTTCGGTCCAAAAATATCAAAGCAAAGCCAAACAGTATAATGCAGGTTAATTCAGGTTTCTTATAAAAATTTATGTTAGTGTTTTTTGCACCATTGGACACATCCCCTGTGTAAATTCAAATAACCCATATAGGATATACTCCTTTGTTACATATTAATACTATAAATTATTTTTGGTCGGGATTAATATTGCAAATTTACCCCTCCACGTTGTGTATATTTGCTATATTTGAAACATAGGGATATACCCGGTAGTTTTGGTTTCACACAGGGACAACCAAATTACTCTTGATATATTGTGGTTACGTAGTTAAATAATTAATGTTAAGTTATCTAATGCTAGCTTTGTGGTGATTAGATCATTATCTACCCCTAACCAGGGTATATAAGTTAACAAAGGGTCTAATATGTTGTGTTTTATTTGTATAAACCAGTAAAACAATATGGAAACTAATGTAGAAATAAAATAAAAGTAAATAAATAAATAACTTTACTTGTCGAGGCTCGGATTGGATCCGATGTCTTTAAGGTATTTAGTCCACGTACATGTGTATTACGTTTGCTGGCTTCAACCTCCAGGATACAACAACAAAACTATTCAAAAGAAACTGACACACGAATTCTTAAGAATTTCAACGAACTTAATAATGCTGCTTCTTTCTATCTATCTTTTATGATTTTAATGCTTTGAAAAATGAATGAATAAAATAGTTTAGTAGGCCAACTATTTATAGAAAATGAAAAGGTGTCTTGCCAAAGGTTGTGATGTTTCATTTTGGTGTTACGTCGTATTAATTTAAGATACAACTTTTACTTAAAGACCAAAAAACTTGGGCTGGTCTAGATGGTATGAACCTAAGGCCCAAAAGTCCAACAACAAAGTTGATGGTCCAGGTTTATACCCTACCTAAGGCCCAACAAAGGTATGAACCTAAGGCCCAAAATCCCAACAAAGCTAATGGTCTAGGTTCAAACCCCACCAGTACCCTTTTTTTTCTTTTTTCTTTCTTTGCTTTATAACAAAAAAAATATATACTGTTTTTTCTTTCTTTTAATTTCTACAAATTACATGACTCAATTTCTCATTCAATTTCAAATGATTTTAACCAAGTGAATATATTACGTTAATCTTTACAACTTGAATAAACGTATTAATATCCGAATCATTTCATTAAATTGAGTCACCGACTAACATCGTAAACATGGTCAACACTTGGGTAGAATCCCATTTGTCCAACAATACCCACATGAATGGAAATTAAATAACCACCTTAAAAAATTATGCAAAAGAATGCTAAGCACTTGAGAGAGAGAGCGAGAGAGAAGCGTAGAAGTTACTACATCGAGAAAGGTAGCTTTTGGCCTTGAACCTTCTGTAGTAAGAGCTATGGAATTTACTTGCTAACTAGTGAACATGATGTCTTGAACTATTCAACTTTTGTGTAAACCTAGACAATAGAACTTACATAGTATACTTCCAAACATTATTCGGTTCTCACGGTTGTGTCCATTTACGGCCCTGGACAACTCTTGGTATTTCATGAAATACCGTTGGACAATTTCGCCTTTAAAAATTCTCGTAGGGCGGCCCTACCCATGTTATTCATATAGGTGGTCTCTTGTCAAGAGTATTCTGCATTACTCTATCTTATGTTATCGAAGATACAAGAACCATTAAAAGTTTAACTTATCCTTCACTTTTACAACTAGAACTGTTTAATTTTGTCCTAGGAATGGTTTGGGGAGGTCTCCCCACAGTGCGTCACACCAAGTTGCAGTTTCATGATTTCGTTTTCCCTTTGAACCTAGATCGTGGGATCTCCACTCTGCTAGGTAGGGTTCCCATCATGGCAACTCAGCTTTTATAGGCTTAAGACCCATTCCCCTTGGCAATACTCACACTTGCTCTCTTTGTAGACCTTTGGTCAGTGGATCCGATGTGTTATCTTTTGATCGAATGTAATCAATTGTGATAACTCCGCTTTAGAGCAGTTGTCAAACGGTATTGTGTCTACGACGTATGTGTCTAGACTTATGGTGTGACCTAAGGTGTGATAAAAAGATGTATAAAATAAGTGCAAATAAACACCCTAAGCTAACACGGTTTTGCAAGTATACAGATCGTATGCAAGTTTTAATGAATAAGTAAGATTCGTTCCTCAGGGACTACGGAGGTTAAGAAGAACTTATGCAAATTATTCAAGTGCAGATATTACAGATAGAAAAGATAATACGCTAGTAGGAAGAAGAGATAGACAAATATTTATTTGGTTTTTTAAATAATAAAACTAAACTAATAAACTAAAGAAAGAAACTAATTAAAAGAAAAGAAAATATAGTATGAAAGTTAACTTGAGTAATTAACATGTAATCCCCACTAGTTTTGCCGTTCTAAACATGTAAGGGTGAATTATGTAGTATTTCAATAATCGGTTCCAATTCTCTATCGGTAGTTTAGAATAGGATTTACCTGTGTCAATAAGGCTTCCTAAGCAAACTTTTCCCGTAATTGGTAAATAGTCACAAGAACTAAACCATAGTGAGTATCTAGTTAGGTTGGGTTGTCAGATCAAACCTTGTACTAGACGTTATGTGCTAAACATGTAATTAAACACCGTTGTCAATGGTTACCTAATTACTAGATGGTAATTCTATATGGCCTAGGTTCCACAAGAACACAAAATATAAATCCAAACACATAAACAATGAATAAAAACTATAATTCAATTTAAAACATAGAATTCCCAAATTAGATAGATGTCAATCAAAACTAGGGTTCATACATATATGCTAAAAATCAAGCTAAAGAAATTTAGTTCATACAAAGAAGAGAAGAGAAAAGAATTACAAAATAAGAGGTTGAAGAAGACATATGGTGTTCTGCTCCTTCCAGACTTCTTCTCTTGTGTTGCAGCTTCCTCTTGGCCTTAAGGTCTGGCCAAGGATGATTTAAGAGTGTTAAGAGGCTGTATTTATAGTGTATAGGTTGACCTAATTCGTTTCTTGGAGGAAAGGCCAAGTAATAGACTCCAAGCCCAACTCAAATTCGTAAGGAAATAAAGATAAACACTGCTGGACCGTTTTGGGCATATCGTCTTCGTTATTGGTCGGTTTGAGCTCCATAATATACCAAAAGAATCGTCACAGAATTATCTATGTCCCTATTAAAGAATTATCTATGTCCCTATTAAAGGAATTTACCAAAATCGGCTTCCTTGTAGGAGTAATTTCCACTTCTTTAGGCGTGTGCTGCAGAAATTCAGATTTAGGCAGCTTTTCCTTTTCCTAATTGAACTCTGTTTCCTGTCTTTGACTTGGACTCTAATTAATCTCCATAATTATCTTTTAAGCTTCACACTAAATAAACAATTAAACCCAATATGCTCTAAAAATATTATGTTACTAAATCAAGACCCAAAATAGGAAAGTACACTAAACTAAGCTCAAGTCGACCTATAAACTAATAAATGCGCCTAAAATGATGTCTCAGAAGTATATTTAATTATCACAAATGAGGAGACATCAACTTACCATTATACATTTCGTTTAATGCCTTACCAATGGCACTTTGTCTATCGCAATGTATGCAAATAGGTGAATCAGGCTTTGGCCAATTAGGAAAATCCTCGAAAAAATTCCGAAGCCACCGGCTTCCTCAGCAGCTTTATCTAAACTATAATCTCAGATTCCATAGTGGATCTGGCTATGCACGTTTTCTTAGTGGATCTCTAAGACAGGGTTGCTCCTTCTAACATGTAGATAAATCCACTTGTGGATTTTGAGTTAGTGGAGTCTGATATCCAGTTTGCATCACTGTATCCTTCTAGTACAGTTAGATATCCCATGTACAACAACCCTTCGTTCATAGTGTATATAAGATACCTTAGAACTCTTACAATAGCAATCCAATGGTTCTTCCCCGGAGTATGTGTAAACCTACTTAGCTTGATTACTGCATGTGCTATATCTAGCCTAGTGCAGTTTGTTAAGTACATGAGACTCCCAATAATCCGAGAGTACGTACTCTAACTGGTTGATCGTATCACCAGTGTTCTAAGCAAGATGTAAATTTACATCAATAGGTGTCTTGGAAATATTTGTGTCGCCATTACTAAATTTGCTTAATTCTTTCTCAATATAGTGTGACTGAGAGAGTATAATACCTTCAGATGTTCAGAGAATCTTGATACCCAAAATAACATCCACAAGGCCTAGATCTTCATGTCAAACTTACTTGAAAACATCCTCTTGGTGAATGTAATCACATCACTGTTACTTCCAATGATTAACATATCATCCACATGTAAACATACAATGACATATCCTGTCTCATTTCGTTTTACATAAACGCATTTGTCACATTCATTGATCTTGAAATCATTCGATATCATGAATCTATCAAATTTGTCATGCCATTGCTTCGGTGCCTGTTTTAAACCATATAAATATTTAACAAGCTTACATACTTGCATCTCCTTACCTAGAACTACGTAACCCTCAGGTTGTTCCATATATATCTCTTCATTTAGTTCTCCATTTAGGAAAGCTGTTTTTACATCCATTTGATGAATTTTGAGCTTGTATATTGAAGCTATAGCAATTAACATTTGAATGAATGGTATTCTTGTGACTGGAGAATAAGTATCAAAATAGTCATGTCCTTCTCTATGACTATAACCTTTTACAACAAGGCGAGCCTTGTATTTCTCAATAGACCCATCGGTCTTTAGTTTCTTCTTGAATATCCATTTGCATCCAAGTGGTTATTCCTAGGAGGGAGATCCACTAGTTCCCACGTATGGTTTTGCATAATGGATTCTATCTCGCTATTTATCTCTTTTTTACAGTAAAAGGCGTCAGGGTTTGACATAGCCTCCTTCAATGTTCGTGGTTCGTCATCTAGCATGTAAGATAGAAAGTCATGACCAAAAGACGTAGAGGTTCTCATCCGCTTACTTCTTCTTGGGTCTCCTTCATTTGGAAATGATTCTTGATCTTGCTCTTCTTGTACTGTATCACGTGTTCTTTTCAAGGTCTAGTGTGGTCTCGTACAGAAAGGTTGTTTCAAAGAAATGTGCATTTTTTATTCAATCACCATATTGACGTGAATTTCAGCATGACAAGATTTGAGTACCAGGAATCTATATGCAGAACTGTTGTGAGCATATCCAAAAAAGACGCAATCAATTGTCTTTGATCCTATTTTGACCATTTTATGAGAATTAATTGATACCTTTGCCAAGAATCCCCACACTTTTATGTATTTGAAGGAAGGTGGTTATCCTTTCCATAATTTGTAAGGAGTTTTATCTACCTTCTCGTGTGGTACTTTGTTGAGGATGTGATTTGCGATGAGCAAAGCCTCTCCCCACAAGTTTTGTGGTAACCTTGAGTTAATCAGCAAGGTATTCATCATTTCCTTCAATGTGCGGTTCTTGCGTTCAGCAATCCCGTCTTGTTGAGGCGAGTAGGGGGCCGTGGTTTGATGGATGATTCCATGATTAGCGCAAAACTCCTCAAAAGGAGACACATATTCTCCTCCCCTATTTGTTATAAGATTCTAAATCTTTCTATTTAGTTGATTCTCAACTTCAGTTTTGTATTGCATAAATGCTTCTAAGGCCTCATCCTCACTTCGAAGCAAGTATATTTGACAATACCTTGTGCAATCGTCAATGAAATTTATGAAATACTTTTTTACCACTTCTAGTTTGAACAAATTTCAAGTCACATATGTCGCTGTAAATTAACTCTAACGGTACCAAAGTCCTTTCTATAGATTTAAATGAAGTTTTTGTTAATTTTGACTTAACGCATACTTCACATTCTTTTTGAAAATTGAAGTTCAAATTAGATAGTAACCCGACGTTTACTAACTTATTTAATGAACCACAATTAACATCTCCTAATCTATCGTGCCATAAATTAGGTGAGTCAAGGATATGTTACTTTCTCGGTTACATTTTGGTAGGTACTACGGTCATTACATTCATCTTAAATAAACCATCACATAGGTACCCTTTGTCCACAAATATCCCACCGTTAGTGATAATAAATTTATCAGACTTAAATACTAGTTTGAAGCCATTCTTACTCAATAACGAACCTGAAACTAGATTCCTTCTAATGTCAGGTACATGGAGAACGTTATAGAGACTCAACTATTTTTCAGAAGTCATTATTAGAATAACGATTCCAGATCCAACTACTTTTGATGTAGAGAAATTTCCCATACATAAAGTCTCTTCAGTAGTTGCAACTTTGTATGTCTTGAACATACATGTCAGGTGGCCCCAGTATCCACTCACCAGTGTTTGGTATTGCCAACAAAATTTACTTTAGAAACTAATGTAGTAAAATCAATTTTATTCGGTCTTAATCATGGTTGCTTGGCCTTGTTTTCCTTTCATGGAATTGCCTTTACCGTTTTCTATGTGATTTCGGCCATCTATTCCTTAACATAGATAGTCATTTCCATTAAACATCTCAGACTCAACAACGGGTCTATAAGAGTTAGGATCATGTCCCACAAATGCATTTTTCATAAGTGAAATTGCCGATGGTATGTTGTTACCAATTTCATCATTTGGGGACATATTCTTTATCTTGGTAGACATCATTTCAATCACCACGGATCACACAATATTATAAATAATTCAAACAAATAAAATATTCAACCTTTCTCACTAAAAGACAACACAAAATATTAGTTCTTTCTTACGACAAAATGATTGAATTAATTTTAATTTCCCAAGTTTTTATATTCTTGTTAATCCCCCAATGTTTTATATTCATGTTGTAGAGGATCAAAGAAATTAAAGAGATAATCAATTTACGTAAAAAGAAAATCTCAATCAATTAAAAATTCTTTAAGCGGAATTTTTTCAAACCACAAGGTTCGATAAGTATGCAGATATTAGCAGGATTGATATTAGTTGTTAAATAACACACTAATATTACAACACAGTATGACGTTAGTAAGCGAGTATTTTTCTAGTATGTATACAGACCCAGAAATTTTACAAAAGTTAAGTTTATGAAAACATAAAAAGAATATGTTTTCTGGTTTATACAACCTGAATCATAAATACCTTAAAATGTTGTGTTTTATTTGTATAAACCAGTAAAATAATATAGAAACTAATACATAAATAAAATAAAAGTAAATAAATAAATAAATAAATTTACTTGTCGAGGCTCGGATTGGATCCGATGTCTTTAAGGTATTTAGGCCACGTACAAGTGTCTTACGTTGGCGGGCTTCAACCTCCAAGATACAACGACAAAACTATTCAAAAAAAAAAAACTGACACACGAATTCTTAAAATTTTCAACGAACTTAATAATGCTGCTTTTTTCTATCTCTCTCTTATGATTTTAATGCTTTGAAAAATGAATGAATAAAATGGGTTAGTTGGCCAACTATTTATAGAAAATGAAAAGGTGGCTTGCCAAAGGTTGTGATGTTTCATTTTGGAGTTACATTGTATTAATTTAAGATACAACTTTTACGACCAAAAAACTTGGGCTGGTACAGATGGTATGAACCTACGACCCAAAAGCCTAACAAAGCTGATGGTCCAGGTTTATACCCCACCTAAGGCCCAACAAAGGTATGAACCTAAGACCCAAAAACCCAACAAAGCTAATGGTCTAGGTTCAAACCCCACCAGACCTTTTTTTTCTTTTTTCTTTCTTTGCTCTATAACAAAATAAAAATAAAAATAACATATACCTTTTTATTTCTTCTAATTTCTCCAAATTACATGACTCTATTTTTCATTCAATTATGATTTTAACCAAGTGAATATATTACGTTAATCTTTAAAACTTGAATAAACGTATTAATATCCGAATCATTTCATTAAATTGAGTCACCGACTAACATCGTAAACATGGTCAACACTTGGGTAGAATCCCATTTGTCCAACATAATATTGCTAACTAGCATTTATATTACGGGCGTTCTTGTATGTTTGATATTATGTGTTTTTTGTAACTACTAATGTCAGTTATGTGATGATTTAGATTATGCCGTACAAGAGAAGTTTAAAAGGGAATGCAAAGAGATGGCACTGGTGTAGAACAGGTGATTACATAAAAATGACCAAGTGTTTGAATTGCACCAAACAGTTCTTTTGCCTAAACTGTATCGAACAAAGGTATGTTAGTTCCATAATATGTCGTTCCTTTTACATTGTTCTAGTCTAGTACTATTGTATGATCCTCAACTCGTGGTTGTTTTTATGTTGTGTTGTTGCGATTTCATGACTTAGGATTCACACCTTGTTTTATGTAACTATACTATTATATGCGTAACTTTTATCCTAGTAAACTTATATGGATGTAATCAACGATGGATCCATAATATTAGTCTATGAGAGTTAATAGGTAGAACAATTGGTGTGATCAAGGTTAATTTATATATATATATATATATATATATATATATATATATATATATATATATATATATATATATATATATATATATATATATATGTTACTTGTTACTGTATAGGGGCTAAAAATATACATATTTTTATGGCCAAATTTATGTCTTGTAGGATTAATGTATATTTCACTCATGCTTTTTTCCCTAAATTAAAATGTTGTGGATATTTATATGGGCTTAATTTATGTCCAATTGGGCTGATTCGAGTTTTTACTCACATTCTTTCCAAAAAAAGAAAAAAATTCCGGCCAAATTTACCCCACATCCAAATATGTTCAAATCACAGATTTTTGAAGCAATATCTTTGAACTAAAGGGTTTTACTGAATGCACCAGTAATTCTTAATGGACTTAGAATTACTGGCTAGGGACTTGGATGTGAAAAGCGAAAACAATGAAGGAAAAAAAGAACAAAGTGAAATCTAAATAATATGGTTTCTACCCAATTATTGTTTAATTTATGCTTTCATTACATAATACCTTCCTATCCTACTTATCAGAATATATAATATTTAAGATGAATAACCTATTTTATATTATGTACTAAATAATTACCCTTTTATACTTGACTGGTTCAGATCTATCCAGTCACAAGATATAAAGAATAACTGTCTAGTTTGTCGAGGGGACTGCAGTTGCAGAATATGTTCGAATGATCAATCCAGGAACGCCAATCATATAGTATAATATAAATCCATCTAGAAAGCATGAATTGGTTACTAATGTATGCAACAATTTATTTTTCGGGTATTAATTTCAGGAAGGTACCAGAGAGATCAAACAATCCCATCATATTCAGATACTTCTTTATCTGATCTATAAGCTTCTTCCGGTTCTTTCTCAAGTCAACCAAGAACACAAAATTGAGCTGGGCATAGATGTTAAAGCGAAAGGTATGAATCATATATTGATAGGCGATTCGCTTACTGAGTTTTCGGCAGCAGATTTAGTTGCACCCTTAATAGAGAAAATCTCTATTGAAAAGGCCGAACCGAAGTGCAGTAATTGCAGAATTTTTAAATCTTGATTATCATAGAAGCTGTGTAAATTGTTCATATACTCTTTGCTTAAAATGCTGTGGGACACCTTGAAGCGAATCTTCTTCTCACTTGGCATTGCGGAAGTGGGAAGCATGTTCTGACGGGAGTATCATTTGTCCACCCGAGAATTTCGGAGGCTGGGGCAATACTCTCCTCCAATTAAAATGCATTTATCCGTTAT
This sequence comes from Nemophila menziesii, assembly GCA_029959085.1. Classification (NCBI taxonomy): domain Eukaryota; kingdom Viridiplantae; phylum Streptophyta; class Magnoliopsida; order Boraginales; family Hydrophyllaceae; genus Nemophila; species Nemophila menziesii. The sequence continues at coordinate 37,826,168 of JARWIR010000004.1, read as the reverse complement.
GTTGGATCACGGATTTAGAAGCTAAAGCTGAAGAATTATTACTCAGTTATAATCTCCCAAAAAGTTTTTACGATACTTCATGTTCGATATGGAAAAGTCCTAAAATCTAAAGGGATATGGCTTATAATGTGGCTAAATAAAAAGGCTTTAGAAAGGCTAGAAGGGGATGAGAAGGATATAACATAAAATCAAAAATAACATGGTGAGAAGGTATAAAAAGGCTTCAAAGGCTTCAATATGAAAGAACCGCCTTAATCACTTTCTACACTATGTAATTTCGTTATTTTCTTACCTTTAGCACTTTCATCAAATGGGTTTTGTTAACTAGCTTGGATCTCACGGCCTACAAACCACTCATGGATCCCTGAGATCGAACATACTTTCTATCGCATTGCTTACTAATCTTTTCTTTACTATCAATGTGTGTATTCCTGCAAATACTCAAAGCATACAAAATAAAGCAGCTCATAAACATACTACTTTCTATCATTAACTTTCTGAGCTTATGCTTTCAAGCTATTAAACACACTCTACATACATCTAAACCTTCTCAAAAATTTTAATTTTACCTAAAGAACAGAAAAATGGAGATGATAGACAACGAATCCCCACACCCCCAACTCAAAAATGAGTCGTGTCCCCACGACTCAAAAAGACTCAAAAAATAAAATAAAAGAAAATTAAAATTTTACAGATATTGCACATAAAGAAGAGGTAAGGAAGAAAGAAAACATACTCTTCGAGGCTATTTACCTCGCCTGATCAATACCCGGAATAGGGTGCAGTGCTTTCCATGTATGTAAATTTCTAGTATCACCAATTTCGCTTTCCCTGACATCTTTGTATGCTCCATCTCAATCAATCACACTCTAGAATTCTCTTGTTAATCTTCTTCCAACTTTGCTCTCGAATCCTCTCTCATGTGACAGTGTTTATCCAGGAATATGTTTTGAACATAGCTACTAGCGTCCCAGAAGCTCTTGTTCATCTTAGGTTAAAGGACTATCGATTGTAGAGGTTGTGGTGTCTTCCTTATGAAAGTTGAAACCTTTTTGTTATTTGAATTCACCACAGCTAGCTTTCCTCTATTCTCTTGATCCGATTTACCTTGTAATTTATTCCCAAACTAGTACCCATCTCAATTGAAATCTTCTAGAGCTTACCCAATACCTTTCTTTGATTCTTGATATCCATTAACACTTGATAATATCTCTATTCTCTTCATCATCTCTTTTGAACCCCAACTCAAAGCTTTGAACACTCTTGAATTTTGTAACTCATGATCATAGGTGGAACAAGCTTTATTTTGGTTAGGAAAGGTGTTAGGATGACAATTCTCCATGTGGGTATGATTGAATCAAGCTTTGATGATATGGGTTTAATGAATTTTGGGAAAAGATTTTGAAATTCATGGTTTTGATTCTTGGTTCTAGGTGTTTTGATATGATTTGGGTGCTTGAATCTTCTTTGTAATGATGTAGGGAAGGATTTGGACGTTAATTCATAGTGGTTTGGTAGTGTTTTGATGTTAGGTGAAGGTTTGTTGAAGCTTTAATGGAGTTGGGAGAGTTTTGGAGAAGAGAAAGAGGCTTAAGGTTTAGTAAATTCGGACTAATAAGAATTAACCCTCTTGTATAAGCTTGAAAACCTGTTTTCTCTCTCCAGCAGCGCTGTGCGGACCATCCTTGCGGACTAGGGGGTGCACCGCTGGGGTACACCGCACCTTCTGATGCTCCCTTCGTCAAAATACCCGTGATAGGACCCGTGGCACGCGTTTTTGACCTCGCGGACCATGGCTGCGGACTAGGGGTAGTCCGCAGGGGTAGTCCGTGGGGGTAGTCCGCACCTCCTTTTTTGGTTCTGGACAAGACCCGTGGCTCCACCCGTGGTACGGGTTTTAACCCTGCGGACCAAGGCTGCGGACTAGGGGTAGTCCGCGGGGGTAGTCCGCACAGGTCATTCCTTCGCTCCGAAAATTATTCCTCGCGTCCCTAACTCGATTTCTCCAATTCCTACACACCAAAAACACTAATACCTTTCTCAAATATGCAATATCAACTAAAAACAACTAATCTAAACTAAAACTAGAAACATGAAAACATAAAAAATTACTATGGGATGTCTCCCAAAAGGCACTTTTGTTTAACGTCTTTCAAAGTTAGACGAGTTACCTCGGTTATTTCTTTTTATAGCCTCCCCAGCAGTGAGTGATATGATTAACGCTTACCAACTCGAGCTTGCAACCTTCGATAGCCTTTATTTCGACCACTCCTTCTGAGATGATTTGCGTGATAATGTATGGTCCCTTCCAAGAACTATTATGTTTGGGGTTGGGAGGTTTCCATGCTACCTCGTCTCCTACCCCAAACTCAATTTTTTTCTCCACGGTTTCTTGGGAACTTACAGGTTCCAGCTTCTTGGTTACAACTCTGATTGGATATAGTTCTTTCGACTCATTTTTCTTTTTCTTCTTCCCCAAAACATAGAACGTCTCAGAGTTATTTTCAATATGGAGAGTCACGGTTCCATCATTCACGTTCACTATAGTATCGCTGGTGGCTAGGAATGGACGCCCAAGAATGAATGGGACGTTCTTATCTGCTTTGTAGTCAAGAATAATAAAGTCCGTTGGAATAACAAGGTTACCTACTTGAACGAGTACATCCTCTATTACTCCCCACGGCTTAACGATAGATTGATCCGCAAGTTGTAAGATTACGGATGTCGGTTTCGCTTCACTAATACCAATCTTCTTGAATACACTTTTGGGCATGATATTCACACTTGCCCCTAAATCACACATGGCTTTTCCATAATATATCCCACCTATTTTGATTGGGAGGTTAAACTCTCCAGGATCTTTATGCTTTGGTGGTAATCTTTTTTTAACTCGTGCTGATATCCCTTCATTGATTGCTACAGACTTGGCTCTTGTGAATCTTTTCTTATTGGAGAGTGCCTCCATAAAGAATCGATCATAGTTTCTCCTTCCTTCCATAGATTCGAGTAAAGGGACGTTAATCTTTACTTGTTTTAACGCCTCTATACACTTCTGATGTTGCTCCGTGGGATAGTGGCAATGTATGGGTGTTTGTCTTTCTCTACTTCTCTCTTCAATTTTTGGTTCATCAACCACTCTTGGCTTCTTTCTTTCATCTGGTTCAACTTCTTCAACCCAATCTTCAACAATTCTCTCATCTAAGTTCATCCGACTTACGTTTGACTTGTTTGGTAGAACATCCCCTTTTGAGGGAGATGGTAGCGCTTCGGTGATTATCTCACCGTGTTCTTTTATCTTTTGAGCTTGAAGACTAATAGTCTTAACCTTATCGTCTACGTATTGGATCTTCTTCATGTTAGATGTTGTATCTTGGTTCAATTTCAAAAGTTGACTTTGCATTTGTTCTATGATTGTAGTGAGCCGCATCACATTCTTCTCTAAAAGTTGATTATGTTGTTTAAGATCTTGATTCTGTTGTTGCAGGCTTTGCACTACTAATGCATCAATCTTTGATTCAAGTCTGCTCATATTGTCCTTCGAGAAGTTGATGAATTGACTAATAGTCTATTTTAACTCAGTGATCTCTTCTTGAGGACGTGATTGAGCTTGACTTACATTATGTATATTGTAGCCAGGTGGATGATTAGCGTGATTTTCATAAGCTTGTTCTTGTAGGTATAACTGTTGAGGTGGCTTTGGGATGTTTTCCGTAACAGTTATGGCGAGTTGTTGTATTTGATCTTGCAAGCTTGAAATCCTCGCTTCTTCTTCTTCGTTAGTGGTAGGAGTTTGTTTTTGTGGCCAACTCATGTTGTTCTCAACGATTGTTTCCATACCACTTTTTGCTTCTTTTGGATCCATAGAGACAAAACTACCACGACCCATACCATCTGCTCTCAGCCTTGACTCTCTATCGAGTCCATTATAGAACATGGATAATTGTAATTGTGGCGTGTATACATGTAGTGGACATCTTGCCAACATCTTTTGAAATCTCGTCCATGCTTCGCCAACACTCTCTCCGGCTTTTTGTAAGAAATTCATAGGCTCCAATAGTTCCTTCACGCGCATACTTGTAGGATAAAATTTATCGAGGAATCTTTCTTGAAGCTTGTCCCAATCGGTTATTAGCTCGGGAGGTTGATCATCGAACCAATCGCTTGCTTTCCCGGTCAAGAAAAATTGAAACATTAAATAATACATCTGTTCTTGTGTAACACCTTTATTAATGTAGGCATCACAGAATTGCATGAATTTCTGAACAGATCTGACCGGATCTTGATTTGTATCACCGTTAAATTTCCCATAGCTCACGAATTGATTAATTAAATCAGGATCAGGCTTAAATCTAACGGCTTGGATAGTTGGGACGCGAATCCCAATGCGTTGAACTCGAAATTTACTAGGTAAACCTAGCTCTAACCGTTGATTATCCATCTAAAATCCTGAGAAAGACTAAAACAAAAAGAAAGCGTAAAACTGAAAACAAATAAAAACTTCTACACTAAATAAACACAAAATAGATTTAACTTAAAGATAAATCCCCGGCAGCGGCGCCAAAAACTTGGTGGGGGCAAAGGTGTGATAAAATAATAGATAAATAAAGATAATAATAAAGAGCACACACCCTTGAGAACCACGGAACTCACTGCAAGTATCACAGATCGTTTGCAAGTTTTAATGATAAGTTAAGTTCGTTCGCAAGAATTTAATCCGTTAGATCTACTTATATTTAACAAGCGTAGATGAATTTATATGTTTTAGAATAAAATATAAAAAGGTAAAATAATATCTAACGCGAATTAATAAATAATGAAAACAAATAAATAAATATGAATGTAAGTCTAGATAAATTTGGATTAATATTATGAGTCTATTTTACTAAGTTGTTATTCTAACTTGTCACAGATTAAGCATTATATATTAACCAGGATTCTAAATTCTACCTAGCCTTTTCTAGGCTTAGGAGCAACCTCTCCACTACCAAGGTCTTGGGTAATGATTGGTGATTAAATCAAACCTTTATGGCTATCTAGTTAGGCAAATGATCAAAACTAGACGATTATGTGGTGTTGTCAATAACTAAAAATAATCCTAAGATTGACCAAATCTAGGGATGCAACAATAAGTCAAATCACATAATAACAATATACGCCAAGCTCAATCAATTAAAATAACAAATAGTATTTATGAATGTAGACAAAATAATAACCCAACAATTAAAAGTAAAACTTACAGAATAAAAGCTTAGAAATATGGTTGAGAATAAATCTATAGCTAATTACCCTAAATATAGAGAAGGTGAGATGTAGAAGAGGAGTTTGTCACTCTCCAACTTCTTCTTCTTGTCTTCCTCTATAGGTCAGCTTGCTCCTTGGATGAATAGCTTGATACTAAGTATGAATATTAATTTAAAGGACTAAGCTATTGTTTAAAACTAAGAAAATACAAGTAAGGACTAAGCCTAAGCTTGAAACTGAGCAAGGACATGTTTACAATGATAAGAGGGTGTATTTATAGGTATCTTGGAAACCCTAATTCGTTTTCTTAAAGGAGAAGTAAGTGGTGGACTCCAAGCCCAACTCTAATACGTATGGAAATAAAGATAAACACTGCTGGACCGTTTTGAGCATATCTTCTTCGTTATTGGTCAGTTTTTGCTCCATAATATACCAAAAGAATCGCAACAGAATTATCTTGCCCCCTAAAGAAGGAAATTACCAAAATCGGTCTATTTCTTAGGTAAAAAACGCATATCTTTGGACGTGTTCTGCAGAATCCCAAATTAAGGCACCTTTTCCTTTTCCATCTTTTTAGCTTTTATTTCCTTATCTCCAATTACCATGCTAATCTCTTTCCATAAGTTGTTGTCTTTGACTTGGACTCTAATTAAGCTCCATAATTATCTTTAAAGCTTCACACTAAATAAATAATTAAACCCAATATGCTCTAAGAATATTATTTTACTAAATCAAGACTCAAAATAGGAAAGTGTAGCATTTCTCAAGAAAATCGACTATACTGACTTCTAAATCACTAAAAATGATGTCTCATCCTAATATAAATCTATCACAAATGAGGAGACATCAATATGTAATGAAGTTTGTACTCTTCCGGATCTTGGTGAAGGAAGCCTTGAACATTTTCAGAGACACTGGAGAAAAGGTCATCATGTTATAGCTCAAAACGTACTTCGAAAAACCTCACCTTTGAAATGGGATCCCGTTTATATGTTTTGTGTTTACCTTGTGAAGTGCACCGAGTTTACGAATCAATCACGCAAAGAAACTAATTGCTTGGACTGGTGTGAGGTCAGTGTTTATCGAACTGTACAATATTGAGGCTAAGGGTTATAACTGATTAAATTTTGCAGGTACAATATGAGGATAAAAGGACAATATTCGGATCATTAGAGGGTGAAATATATGTGAATACCAAACAAGAAACTATAAAGATGAATGCTTGGGTTTCTTCTCAACTGTTTAAAGAACATTTTCTGGTTCACTTTGGCGAGAGCTTGAGCGCGTTACCACTCCCAGAGTATATTCTAACATCCGGCCATCTGAATTTAGCGGCTAATTTGACAGATGAAATGTTGAAGCCTGAGCTAGGTCCTTGTATTGATATTTTCTATGGTGGTTCCGATGAACCTGAATTTTTGATATAAATAAACAATGGCTTATGTGATGTGGTAAGTTCAGTTTTCTTGGAAAACTAATGTCTTTGTTAGATATGGAAAATTACTCTACATGCCTTTGTGTCTCAGGTTAATATTCTCGCGTACGCTACGAACGTTCAGATTTCCGAACAGCAGCTCAGGAAAATTGAAAAGTTAGTGAAGAATTACAGATCAATTAAAGAATCTGGGCACAGTGAAGGAACTGAAGAATCCCATGAAAGCGAGAATGAGTCCGGATATGAAGCAGAAGCAGATTATTCCTCTGGTGCTTGATGGGATATATTCCGTAGAGAAGATGTTCCGGAACTCGTGGAATATTCCATATCAATTATACAGATTTTACTTTGAGAATATTAAATGTTTTTGTGATTAATTATTACAGATTGTTCACCCAATTCTTGGCCAAAAGTTTTTCCTTGACGCTTTTTAGAAACTGAGGCTTAAGGAGGAATTTGGTATGTATATTTGAGGATCTTTTCCTTCTTTTTAATTATGAAATGTTGTTTCTTTTTTTCATACCTTCTAATTCTTTTCCGGGGTTGAACCATGGACACTTGAGCAGTTTCCGTGTGATGCTGTAAGAATACCTTCTTGATTTCCATATCAAATAAAGAAACTTAAGTTAAGTGCATCACTCATACGTTTATTGGCTTTTTAACAGATAAAGGTCTGAAATGTTAAATACACTAGATAAGGAGCTAAAATGTCAACGATGTCAAAGATAAAGGACAAAATAATCTATTTACCATTACTTACTACGAAGTTTATAATTATGTTTTGCATGTTTATCTGTAGTCATGTGTACATATTGTTGTGGACTTCATCTCACCGGAAAATGCAAGTGAATTCATTAAGTTAAATGACAAAATCCATGCACTCCCAATGCACCACAAAGCTAGAGGAAACATGTTGGAGGTAAATATTTGATATCATTTCAAATGACTATACATTAAATTCTTGATGTTACCTATTGTAATTGGCATTATCTATTGGACAATGGTTTTTACAGGTTAAGCAAATGGCTCTTTCTGGTGTTAGTTTTGCAATTGAAGTAATTTGTGACCTTACGCAAACCAAGTAATCCTTGAAAGTTCATGTTTCTACTGCATTTAATACTTTCATTCCAATGCGGAATATTTTTCTTAATTAATTGCTTCTGACCCTCCTGTAGTCACTCCTAGTAACACATGTCATCACTATGTTTTTTATTACAAAGGAGGGACCACTTGGGGGTCAGTCACAATTGACTATTTGTAATGATTCGTACCTAGTACTCAAACTGGCAGGGCCGGTCCTAACAATTTGGGGGCCTAAGACGAATTTTAAAAAAGGGGCCCTTAAAATTTATAACTATACATTTAATAATTTTTTAAATCATAAACCTAATTATTAGAGAATACAAAATAATTTAATAAACATAATCTAGATAATATATATTCTAACCAAAAAAAAAAAGCCAGCATATACGAAATTTATAAAATAATTATCATAATGAATAAAAAAATAAAATAAATATATACCTTTGAGTATGGAAAGAGACGCACACTTTTTGTTTTCTCCAAGCAGCCGCACCATTTTGACTATAATGCAGTAGTCTTTAACTCCTTATGACTTTATCAATTCTAGTATAATTGTATTGAGTATAAGTATAAGTGTTTTTTTTCTTTAATCGGACGAATGTTTATACTGATAACAAAGAATTAAGTATGGTTATATATACAATTTTTGACTTGATCAATAAGTTGCTTTAATTTTTCTATTTTTTTTCCTATTGAGTTGGGCTAGCATATTAAGTTGGGCCTTTTTAACCATTTTTACCTATAATACGGTATATATAAAATAAATTGGGGGCCCTAAAATTTACATTAAGAGGGAGGGGGCCCAAGGCCATGGCCTCCTGGCCTCTTCCCAGGACCGGCTCTGCAAACTGGCATATTACAGGATTATGAATACGCGTATGGAATTATCAGCATTAAATCCGGAAGATCAATATAATGTTATTACAAGCCAGCGTGCAAGGAGGACATGCAGAATGATTGGGTATTGTGTACACGTGAATAATGCACATATTGACATATATGTTGACAAGTGCACATGATTAAGTTATATAACCTGGTATACTAGTTGGTAACTGTATTGCTTATGTATTTGTAGAACATAACATTATATTGATTTTCTTTGATTAACCTTGTTGTATTGGGTTTGCTTTTGATTGTTTAACCTCTTACTCCCTTGTACCTAGGGCCAGTGTGGAACCCTAAGCAGCAACTTCGGGGTTCAAACAAGTTTATTTTTTCTGATAAAACTCAAAACCTATCAACGTTATTCTACTATTCACGTAACAATACTTATATTGATATTTTGGTGTAGCCACCTCAAGCCTCAAGTATTATTCCGAACCTTATAAGAACCATTCATTGGTAGATATGAAAATTAAAAAATACTTGTTATTTTCATGAGTTAAAGTTGACATTGGTCCGCATATGTTTGTGCGAACAAGCTCTAGGGGTGTTTTACATTTCCATCCTTCATGTTTTGGAAATGACTTTTCAATTTATCGTTTTTCGAATAAAAAACTTTATACTCTTGGTAGTTTATTTATGTATTAATACTTAATGTTAAGTTCTACAATTAATGTAAGGAGTCTAATATGTTCATTCATAGGAAAATTATTTAGTTTAATCCATAGGGCCACTCTATTGACTTCCTCTTAGACAAACTACATATTAACTCTCAATTCGCTTAAGAATAAAGGTTTTTCACCCACATGCCATATCTATTTCATTGCTTTATTCTAGTTAATCTTATCTTCAAAACTAAATAGATAAATATTTCTATTAGACTTGATATAAACTTTACTAAAGTCTTATTGAAATCTTACAAAGTTAGTTCACTACAAGAAAACTGTGATATGCCAACTCTTTTTCCCCTACCCCTTATCATTTAGTTGTTAAAAGAATATCAATTTTGCATTTGACCACTTTCCTCTAACGAGAGTCGTCTATTATTTCAAACATTTCCCACCACTACTTAATAAGAGTGGGCTATTAACATATTTTTTTACTCATACTATCAAAATGGTTATTAATTAAATATTAGTAATTTTTTAAAATATAACTTACACAATAGTAAAAATAAAAAAATCATGATTAATATTTAAAAATTCATACAAATACTTAAAAATCACAAAAATATTTAAAAATCTTAATTGGTTCTCAAAAATATTTTTAAAATACAAAAAATAAATAAAATAAGTCATAAATATTTTAAAAAATAATCTATTCACAACAAAATTAGAAAATCACAAAAATTTAAAAATTTTAATTCACAAAAATATTTAAAAAACACAAATAAGTCTAAAAATTTATAATTAATCATAAAAATGATTAAAACTAAATTTAATTTATAAAGATAAGAATAATAATAATTACTATTTTAAAAAATTCATATAAATATTTAAAATTCAAATCTATTAAAAAAATAAAATAAAATCAAAAAATTGTTTAGAAAAAAAATTATAAAAAAAATTTCATTTTTGAATAAAAAATCAATTTCTAAAATTACACATTATTATATTTTAATAATTTTCTTAATTAAATATATAATTCCAAAATCATAAATTGTTATAAAAAACTTTTGAAAAAAAAATTAGAGAATAATTTAAAAATCAATCACACACATTTTTTTTTTAAAATTCCGTTTTAGTCTATTACTATTTTTTATTTTTTAAAAATCTACTAATATTTTTATATAACTTAAATTTTGTAGAATAAATACACTAATTAAAAAATCATCCATCTTTTTCTCTTAAATATTTCAATATCACGATTTTGAATCATACAATTACTTACATAGATTATTTATCCCCAAATTAAATTTTTCTTTCACCGTAAGAACCCTAATTTCTCTCTCGGACCTTTCTTCCCCCCATCACTCCATCGTCAATGCAACCATCACTTTCACCGCCTCCTCCATTTGATACTAAGGTTTCCTGAGTGGAGATCATATGGTGTGATGACTGTCTCAATGATAGACATGGCTTACTCGGGAGAGTAGAAACCTTAGCCTTTCAATTTCACCTCTTCGTATCGATCTCAAACCCTTGCTTTTTTTTCCTCAAATTATTGTAATAATGATGATAATCCTTAAAATTGGAGTATGCAGGTGCAATGTCGAGTGATGGATGCTCTTCATCCAAGGATTGCCCGATGAGTAGAGTAAATTTTTGACGCGACAGATGAATAAGAGATGTCCTTCGAACTCATGATAACCATTTCATTCTTTTTTCTGATCAAATTTTCACAAGCTTTTGAAGGGAAGAATCGAGGCAAGAAAGTCACTTCCAGTGAACGGTAGATGTGGGGGAGAGAGTGGTGAGGCAAGGAGCGGCGTATCAAAACAGTGGTTGTTGCAGAGCAGAGGATTATTTCTCAGCCGAAGCAGCAGGTGAAGAATAGTATGAGAGGTCATAGGTCTCGCATCTCACATTACCAATTACAAGTGCCTCCACAAAAAGAAAGTTCAGATAGTTGACAATTCTTCCTCTCCAATTCAGGTCAGAATTCTCATAACGTTATCATGTAAAATTGTGTAGGAGTTCCAATAAATTGCCCAACTAAACAATTTGAGCAAGTTTTAGCACCATCTTCAAGCACAAACTGTGGTGGTTCAGTTATTGTACGATTAAAGAATCATTTCATAAAACTCATGTTTAGGTCATTTATTATTTTACCTTCAAATAGATTTGACCACCTTGTAGCCTTACTCTGTTTTGTTTACACTTATGTGGGTTGAATAGCCTCATGTTCTCAGTAGATTGAAGCTCTAAGAGTGGTTCGAGCACCATATACGGTAGTATATTGACTGCTTTTGTTGGTGTCTTTATGTTCTCTAACAGTTTTTTAGATCCATTAGATTTGTGATAACTGCCTTGTTTTTTAGTATGTAGGAAATGTCTACAAAATTTTGTGTCGTTATGTCTCTTTGAGAAGATTTATTTAGTGGAGCCATGACTAGAAGAAGAGGAGGATAAAAAAAAAGAGGAGAGAAAATGAAATAGGAAAAAGGTTTAAGATTTGAATAGAAAATTTATGAAAATGAGAGCCCAGATGAATTGGAATTAACGAAAGATTTGGAAAGAGAAATAACAAAAAGTGCAAAAAAGTTTGTGATTATGGAATGTTGATTCAAAACGGAAAAGGAAAAAGTAAGAATTGCATGGGCATGCATTATAATAGTTCTAAAAGTGGAAAACCAAGTAATGCGTGTTCCCCTTATCATTGAGGTGCGTTCGATTAATAATTTTTTATTAGGAGGACATCTAGTTTTAAAAACATAACTCAAATATTTATGGTTTTTTTGAATTAAAAATCTGTTCATACTTTGTTGCAAGATTCTTGGCAAACCATACTTAATTATTACTTTAATCTCCATTAGAGTCTTCTTCTTCACCTCAATATATTCTCATGAAGAATATTGTGATTAGAAATATTATTTGATTTTCGTCATCAATGGCTTCTTTGAACATTTTTTTTGATACGATATTCGAGATTTACCCCGTGTCTCCTTACAAACGTAAGATATTTTCAAAAATGTTGTGAAAATTGGAGAAAGCTCATGAATAAAATCAACTTTCATTCCTACATATTGCAAAAAAACGCACATATTGGTATATTACATTCAAGATATTGTAGCAAACAAACATATATTTAGAGTTTTTTTTATCATCATGTAGATAACCAGCAAGGTTTATGCACAAAATATACAGAGGGTCTTTCGAAAGATGATACACAAATCTTAGATTTCTTAAATGAAGGTCTCATATGTTGTGTGCGTTGAAGAGATAAACACCTAAGATATTATGTTTGTAAGCCTATTACAAACCAGTGGACAACACTACCAGATTTGAAGATTCGTTATACTAATGTATCCATTGGTCTTATAATTTTAGGATCAAATCACTTAAATTTCAAAATCGTCTAAATATCGAAACTAAATCAATGGTTATTGATGCAACACGAATATTATCACAACAATATTATCTATTCAACTACATGGGAGTGGAATGAAGCAAAAATATGACAAGTTAAACAAGGTTAAGAGTACTAATGCACTTACCTTTTTTACTTGATATGGACATCCAATATGTAATATAACAACTTTATTGCTAAACTCTTCATGGTTAAACGCGTGAAAGATCTATAATGTGGGTAAATAAAGAAAGAACAATTAACTATAGAGAAAACTCATTCTGAAAATATACCCGAAAAACTTCTTTTTAAACCTTAGTTACGCAATGGTCCTTGAACTTCATCAGATTTTAACCTGAACTTTGAATATTTTTTACGGGGACAAGAATGAAGTTCAAGCAAAAATTTGAAAATATACCCACCAAGCTTCTCTTTAAACCTCAATTACCTTGGATTTTTTGAGAAGGTTTTCAATTATTTTATACAAAAATCAAGTTATAATAATATAAGTGATTATAGTGAATTATTTTTTAGATATAGACATTATTGGTTTAACTACATTAAATATTGGTGTTATTAATAACAGAAAATCTGATATTTGTTTATTAGCTGTATGATGTTTATTATATTTCATGTTATGATCGACGTTGGAATTGAAGCACGATTTTAAGAAAATTCTAAAGCTGGACTGATTTCCAGAGAATTCTCATTTACAGATTTATGATCAACACGACCATGAACGATTAACTAAATAAGTGTTTGAGATATAAATATGATTCTTTGTGCATTTACATTAATATAACATGAAATTCTTTATAGCTTATGAATGATGAAGGATAGAAAATGAAGAATGAAGTATAAATGAAGTATATGTGCATATAAATTTGATGTCGTTATTATTTTGTGGATATTTTTGATTACTTTGGAGATATTTTTTATTAATTTGAGGTTCAAAGGGATGTTTGTTAACTGTAGGGTGGATGCACAAAAAAGCTTTTAAATTATCCAAAAAATCGCACCATAAACATTTTTAATTTTAGATAATTGACTGGTAGTTGAAAAGGGAGAGGATGATTATGTTATGACTTTGGAATATGTTTAGAAAATATGAAGTTAGGCGGAAATGGAATATTGATTGGTATTTGAAATTAGTATAGTAAAATAGTTATTACTTTCATGGTGAATTGTATAATATATTGTTATTGTATGTACACAAAAAGGATGTGAAAAGATAATTAAAGTTTCCTTCTTATCTCTTGAGTATTCCTTCTCATTTTTCTTCTTCTTCTTCTTCTTCTATTCTATAATTCTCTTTTTCCATTCCATTACGGGAATGTAGATACTCAATAATTATATTATAGTATAATCTATTTAGATACTGTAATTAATAATTATTATTAATATATATACTATTATTATCTATTTATAATTTATCTAAATCATTTCATTGTATATATATTAAAAATAATTATAAATTACTGTATCTAAATAGATTATACTGTAATATAATTATTGAATATCTAAATTTATCTATTTATATATTAATATATATAATTATATATACAATTATTATTATTTTATAATTTATAAATAATAATTGTATATATTTTAATAATAATTATTAATTACAGTATCTAAATAGATTATAATGTAATATAATTATTGAATATCTATATTCCCATAATGGAATGGAAGAAGAGAATTATAGAATAGAAGAAGAAATAGAAAAAAGAGAAGGAATAATCAAGAGATAAGAAGGAAACTTTATTTATCTTTTCACATTATTTTTGTTTACATACAATAACAATATATAATACAATTCACCATAACGGTAATAACCATTATACTATTCTAATTTCAAATACTAATCAGTATTCCATTCCCGCCTAACTTCATATTTTCTAAACCTATTTCAAAGTCATAACGGATTCCATCGCTCTCAATTCTTGGGTTTGTCAATCACTGAGACACCTATGAGAAGTGTTTTCCAATTCTCCAATCTATAAAGACTGCCATGTCCAATCCCGTTACCTTATTGCCGCCTATAACTTAGCTTCAATCAACCCTTCCGATTTCCAGATTCTATTGTCTCTTCAAGGTGATCACGCCTCAATCGATGGTGAAGAAGCTTTTTCCTCCATTCGCTTATCTCCCCACTTGATTAGATCCAAATTGGACCCTCCATCGAGCTAACGACTGCTCTACTAGCTAAAGACAAGCTTAACGCTTTCGGGCTATTGGAGCCTGTCTTCCCGAGCAAGGAAAGATCTTCGATTGCCTACCAAATGCATGTAGATTTGATGAATGATGAACTATAGGAAATGAAAAATGAAGTATATGTGCATATATATTTGATGTTTTATTATTTTGTGTATATTTTTTATTATTTTGGAGATCTTTTTTATTATTTTGAGGCTGAAAGGGATGTTTGTTAACTTTTGGGTGGATACATAAATAATCTTTTAAATTATTCAAAAATTGCACCATAAACATTCTTTATTTTAGATAATTGAATGGTAGTTGAAAAGGGAGAGGATGATTTTTATAGTATAAAAAGTAGGTGATAGTATGAAATTTTAAAACATATGACGTAGAATGCTTAAAAATAAAAATAAAAAGGTTATAAAATGTATATATACATAAAATTGTGAGAAATTAAATTAGTAGTAAAAGTATCATACCATATTTGATAGAAATGTAATGGGCATCGATCTAAATCTTGATACAATAATGATTCTGTATCAAATAAATAAAAAATTAAACATTGTTAATCCATATTTTGTATACATGATATACAAATGGGTAAAATATCGAATACCCACCTATGGTGTAACAAAGTTTAAACAAGATGGTTATAAAAAGAACTAATATCCTAAGAGTATTATTATATATCACCCCTTCACCCCTTATGTGGAGGCTATGTGGAAATTTTAAAAACCCATCATTATATTTCTATTTCTTAGATAAATTTTTTCTCTCTTTTTTATTTAGTGCCACATAGGTCTCCACATAACGAGTGAAGGGGTGAAGTGGTGATATACATCATAACTCTATCCCTAAGTGATTTTCAACTCGTTACAACCTACCATTATTTGTGATACCTCATAATAATTCGGTGCAACTCATGACGAGTTTTAGTATTATATATATATATATATATATGTTACGAGTTAGATAACTAACAGACACATCTGACATTTTATCCAAAAAATAATTATTCGATTTCGTATACATAATATAAATGTCAATTAACTACACATACACAAACACAAATACTTTTTCTTTAAGAAAGAAAATTCATTTTTTCAAAATTTTGCTAATAATAAAAAAAACACATTTTGACCAAATCGAATTTGTATTACATAATTTCTTACTTACAAAGCATAATTTTCATTTTTGAAGCATAGATCTGTAAAACCTCTATCAAAATTATACACATTTTCCAAAAAACACATAGAAATTTATTATTAGTTTCAAAACAAGATATAAAACAAGAATTGAGGTATATATTTCAAGAACATATATGAGTGATTCATATAGTTTAGCTGAAGATTCTCACCAAAATATTTGATCTGAAGGGAAAGAATACAAGGATGGTGTAGAGCCGACAATAAAGTTGTAGCGTGATATATGAGAACACTTTAATCGACGAGATTAAATTAAGATTTCAAATACTATGTGGCATCTAAAATGATATAAATAAACACAGTGAAATAAGATAGAAGGGAGGAAAGACGACAATGAAAATGTGGAGTGGTATTTAGGGTTTTCTTATGGAAAAAATATTTTTATGGGTTAGAAATAAGTATATATATATATATATATATAGGGTATTATATTTCATTCTACGTTTAGGCCCATTTGATTACGAAAGATCATAAAAATATTTCTAATGGGCCAATCTCTTTATTTTGAAGTTCGATTAGCAAAATCTTATTTATAAAACAAATGATTTGGTTATGGACTACAATGGGATATATTAATGAGCTTGATATGTCTTTTTTTTTACTTTACTTTTTTTAATACTTATAACCATTGAAATTATATGAAATATTGATTTCAAGGGTCGTTATATATTAGCCCCTTCTAATTAGCCATAAGGGTAAAAACTTTAAAAGTTCTTCTAAAAGTCTACAAATTCTTGCTCTACTTCTCTCTTCAATTTTTGGTTCATCAACCACTCTTGGCTTCTTTCTTTCATCTGGTTCAACTTCTTCAACCCAATCTTCAACAATTATCTCATCTAAGTTCATCCGACTTACGTTTGACTTGTTTGGTAGAACATCCTCTTTTGAGGGAGATGGTAGCGCTTCGGTGATTATCTCACCGTGTTCTTTTATCTTTTGAGCTTGAAGACTAATAGTCTTAACCTTATAATCTACGTATTGGATCTTCTTCATGTTAGATATTGTATCTTGGGTCAATTTCAAAAGTTGACTTTGCATTTGTTCTATGATTGTAGTGAGCCGCATCACATTCTTCTCTAAAAGTTGATTATGTTCTTTAAGATCTTGATTCTGTTGTTGCAGGCTTTGCACTACTGATGCATCAATCTTTGATTCAAGTCTGCTCATATTGTCCTTCGAGAAGTTGATGAATTGACTAATAGTCTCTTTTAACTCAGTGATCTCTTCTTGAGGACGTGATTGAGCTTGACTTACATTATGTATATTGCAGCCAGGTGGATGATTAGCGTGATTTTTATAAGCTTGTTCTTGTAGGTATAACTGTTGAGGTGGCTTTGGGATGTTTTCCTTAACAGTTATGGCGAGTTGTTGTATTTGATCTTGCAAGCTTGAAATCCTCGCTTCTTCTTCTTCGTTAGTGGTAGGAGTTTGTTTTTGTGGCCAACTCATGTTGTTCTCAACGATTGTTTCCATACCACTTTTTGCTTCTTTTGGATCCATAGAGACAAAACTACCACGACCCATACCATCTGCTCTCAGCCTTGACTCTCTATCGAGTCTATTATAGAACATGGATAATTGTAATTGTGGCGTGTATCCATGTAGTGGACATCTTGCCAACATCTTTTGAAATCTCGTCCATGCTTCGCCAACACTCTCTCCGGCTTTTTGTAAGAAATTCATAGGCTCCAATAGTTCCTTCACGCGCATACTTGTAGGATAAAATTTATCGAGGAATCTTTCTTGAAGCTTGTCCCAATCGGTTATTAGCTCGGGAGGTTGATCATCGAACCAATCGCTTGCTTTTCCGGTCAAGAAAAATTGAAACATTAAATAATACATCTGTTCTTGTGTAACACCTTTATTAATGTAGGCATCACAGAATTGCATGAATTTCTGAACAGATCTGACCGGATCTTGATTTGTATCACCGTTAAATTTCTCATAGCTCGCGAATTGATTAATTAAATCAGGATCAGGCTTAAATCTAACGGCTTGGATAGTTGGGACGCGAATCCCAATGCGTTGAACTCGAAATTTACTAGGTAAACCTAGCTCTAACCGTTGATTATCCATCTAAAATCCTGAGAAAGACTAAAACAAAAAGAAAGCGTAAAACTGAAAACAAATAAAAACTTCTACACTAAATAAACACAAAATAGATTTAACTTAAAGATAAATCCCCGGCAGCGGCGCCAAAAACTTGGTGGGGGCAAAGGTGTGATAAAATAATAGATAAATAAAGATAATAATAAAGAGCACACACCCTTGAGAACCACGGAACTCACTGCAAGTATCACAGATCGTTTGCAAGTTTTAATGATAAGTTAAGTTCGTTCACAAGGATTTAATCCGTTAGATCTACTTATATTTAACAAGCGTAGATGAATTTATATGTTTTAGAATAAAATATAAAAAGGTAAAATAATATCTAACGCGAATTAATAAATAATGAAAACAAATAAATAAATATGAATGTAAGTCTAGATAAATTAGGATTAATATTATGAGTCTATTTTACTAAGTTTTTATTCTAACTTGTCACAGATTAAGCATTATATATTAACCAGGATTCTAAATTCTACCTAGCCTTTTCTAGGCTTAGGAGCAACCTCTCCACTACCAAGGTCTTGGGTAATGATTGGTGATTAAATCAAACCTTTATGGCTATCTAGTTAGGAAAATGATCAAAACTAGACGATTATGTGGTGTTGTCAATAACTAAAAATAATCCTAAGATTGACCAAATCTAGGGATGCAACAATAAGTCAAAGCACATAATAACAATATACGCCAAGCTCAATCAATTAAAATAACAAATAGTATTTATGAATGTAGACAAAATAATAACCCAACAATTAAAAGTAAAACTTACAGAATAAAAGCTTAGAAATATGGTTGAGAATAAATCTATAGCTAATTAGCCTAAATATAGAGAAGGTGAGATGTAGAAGAGGAGTTTGTCACTCTCCAACTTCTTCTTCTTGTCTTCCTCTATAGGTCAGCTTGCTCCTTGGACGAATAGCTTGATACTAAGTATGAATATTAATTTAATGGACTAAGCTATTGTTTAAAACTAAGAAAATACAAGTAAGGACTAAGCCTAAGCTTGAAACTGAGCAAGGACATGTTTACAATGATAAGAGGGTGTATTTATAGGTATCTTGGAAACCTTAATTCGTTTTCTTGAAGGAGAAGTAAGTGGTGGACTCCAAGCCCAACTCTAATTCGTATGGAAATAAAGATAAACACTGCTGGACCGTTTTGAGCATATCTTCTTCGTTATTGGTCACTTTTTGCTCCATAATATACCAAAAGAATCGCAACAGAATTATCTTGCCCCCTAAAAAAGGAAATTACCAAAATCGGCCTATTTCTTAGGTAAAAATGCATATCTTTGGACGTGTTCTGCAGAATCCCAAATTAAGGCAGCTTTTCCTTTTCCATCTTTTTAGCTTTTATTTCCTTATCTCCAATTACCATGCTAATCTCTTTCCATAAGTTGTTGTCTTTGACTTGGACTCTAATTAAGCTCCATAATTATCTTTAAAGCTTCACACTAAATAAATAATTAAACTCAATATGCTCTAAGAATATTATTTTACTAAATCAAGACTCAAAATAGGAAAGTGTAGCATTTCTCAAGAAAATCGACTATACTGACTTCTAAATCACTAAAAATGATGTCTCATCCTAATATAAATCTATCACAAATGAGGAGACATCAATATGTAATGAAGTTTGTACTCTTCCGGATCTTGGTGAAGGAAGCCTTGAACATTTTCAGAGACACTGGAGAAAAGGTCATCATGTTATAGCTCAAAACGTACTTCGAAGAACCTCACCTTTGAAATGGGATCCCGTTTATATGTTTTGTGTTTACCTTGTGAAGTGCACCGAGTTTACGAATCAATCACGCAAAGAAACTAATTGGTTGGACTGGTGTGAGGTCAGTGTTTATCGAACTGTACAATATTGAGGCTAAGGGTTATAACTGATTAAATTTTGCAGGTACAATATGAGGATAAAAGGACAATATTCGGATCATTAGAGGGTGAAATATATGTGAATACCAAACAAGAAACTATAAAGATGAATGCTTGGGTTTCTTCTCAACTGTTTAAAGAACATTTTCTGGTTCACTTTGGCGAGAGCTTGAGTGCGTTACCACTCCCAAAGTATATTCTAACATCCGGCCATCTGAATTTAGCGGCTAATTTGACGGATGAAATGTTGAAGCCTGAGCTAGGTCCTTGTATTGATATTTTCTATGGTGGTTCCGATGAACCTGAATTTTTGATATAAATAAACAATGGCTTATGTGATGTGGTAAGTTCAGTTTTCTTGGAAAACTAATGTCTTTGTTAGATATGGAAAATTACTCTACATGCCTTTGTGTCTCAGGTTAATATTCTCGCGTACGCTACGAACGTTCAGATTTCCAAACAGCAGCTCAGGAAAATTGAAAAGTTAGTGAAGAATTACAGATCAATTAAAGAATCTGGGCACAGTGAAGGAACTGAAGAATCCCATGAAAGCGAGAATGAGTCCGGATATGAAGCAGAAGCAGATTATTCCTCTGGTGCTTGATGGGATATATTCCGTAGAGAAGATGTTCCGGAACTCGTGGAATATTCCATATCAATTATACAGATTTTACTTTGAGAATATTAAATGTTTTTGTGATTAATTATTGCAGATTGTTCACCCAATTCTTGGCCAAAAGTTTTTCCTTGACGCTTTTTAGAAACTGAGGCTTAAGGAGGAATTTGGTATGTATATTTGAGGATCTTTTCCTTCTTTTTAATTATGAAATGTTGTTTCTTTTTTTCATACCTTCTAATTCTTTTCAGGGGTTGAACCATGGACACTTGAGCAGTTTCCGTGTGATGCTGTAAGAATACCTGCTTGATTTCCATATCAAATAAAGAAACTTAAGTTAAGTGCATCACTCATACGTTTATTGGCTTTTTAACAGATAAAGGTCTGAAATGTTAAATACACTAGATAAGGAGCTAAAATGTCAACGATGTCAAAGATAAAGGACAAAATAATCTATTTACCATTACTTACTACGAAGTTTATAATTATGTTTTGCATGTTTATCTGTAGTCATGTGTACATATTGTTGTGGACTTCATCTCACCGGAAAATGCAAGTGAATTCATTAAGTTAAATGACAAAATCCATGCACTCCCAATACACCACAAAGCTAGAGGAAACATGTTGGAGGTAAATATTTGATATCATTTCAAATGACTATACATTAAATTCTTGATGTTACCTATTGTAATTGGCATTAACTATTGGACAATGGTTTTTACAGGTTAAGCAAATGGCTCTTTCTGGTGTTAGTTTTGCAATTGAAGTAATTTGTGACCTTACGCAAACCAAGTAATCCTTGAAAGTTCATGTTTCTACTGCATTTAATACTTTCATTCCAATGCGGAATATTTTTCTTAATTAATTGCTTCCGACCCTCCTGTAGTCACTCCTAGTAACACATGTCATCACTATGTTTTTTTATTACAAAGGAGGGACCACTTGGGGGTCAGTCACAATTGACTATTTGTAATGATTCGTACCTAGTACTCAAACTGGCAGGGCCGGTCCTAACATTTTGGGGGCCTAAGACGAACTTTAAAAAAGGGGCCCTTAAAATTTATAACTATACATTTAATAATTTTTTAAATCATAAACCTAATTATTAGAGAATACAAAATAATTTAATAAATATAATCTAGATAATATATATTCTAACCAAAAAAAAAAGCCAGCATATACGAAATTTATAAAATAATTATCATAATGAATAAAAAAATAAAATAAATATATACCTTTGAGAATGGAAAGAGACGCACACTTTTTTTTTCTCCAAGCAGCCGCACCATTTTGACTATAATGTAGTAGTCTTTAACTCCTTATGACTTTATCAATTCTAGTATAATTGTATTGAGTATAAGTATAAGTGCTTTTTTTCTTTAATCGGACGAATGTTTATACTGATAACAAAGAATTAAGTATGGTTATATATACAATTTTTGACTTGATCAATAAGTTGCTTTAATTTTTCTATTTTTTTTTCTATTGAGTTGGGCTAGCATATTAAGTTGGGCCTTTTTAACCATTTTTACCTATAATACGGTATATATAAAATAAATTGGGGGCCCTAAAATTTACATTAAGAGGGAGGGGGCCCAAGGCCATGGCCTCCTGGCCTCCTCCCAGGTCCGGCTCTGCAAACTGGCATATTACAGGATTATGAATACGCGTATGGAATTATCAGCATTAAATCCGGAAGATCAATATAATGTCATTACAAGCCAGCGTGCAAGGAGGACATGCAGAATGATTGGGTATTGTGTACACGTGAATAATGCACATATTGACATATATGTTGAGAAGTGCACATGATTAAGTTATATAACCTGGTATACTAGTTGGTAACTGTATTGCTTATGTATTTGTAAAACATAACATTATATTGATTTTCTTTGATTAACCTTGTTGTATTGGGTTTGCTTTTGATTGTTTAACCTCTTACTCCCTTGTACCTAGGGCCAGCGTGGAACCCTAAGCAGCAACTTCGGGGTTCAAACAAGTTTATTTTTTCTGATAAAACTCAAAACCTATCAACGTTATTCTACTATTCACGTAACAATACTTATATTGATATTTTGGTGTAGCCACCTCAAGCCTCAAGTATTATTCCGAACCTTATAAGAACCATTCTTTGGTAGATATGAAAATTAAAAAATACTTGTTATTTTCATGAGTTAAAGTTGACATTGGTCCGCATATGTTTGTGCGAACAAGCTCTAGGGGTGTTTTACATTTCCATCCTTCATGTTTTGGAAATGACTTTTCAATTTATCGTTTTTCGAATAAAAAACTTTATACTCTTGGTAGTTTATTTATGTATTAATACTTAATGTTAAGTTCTACAATTAATGTAAGGAGTCTAATATGTTCATTCATAGGAAAATTATTTAGTTTAATCCATAGGGCCACTCTATTGACTTCCTCTTAGACAAACTACATATTAACTCTCAATTCGCTTAAGAATAAAGGTTTTTCACCCACATGCCATATCTATTTCATTGCTTTATTCTAGTTAATCTTATCTTCAAAACTAAATAGATAAATATTTCTATTAGACTTGATATAAACTTTACTAAAGTCTTATTGAAATCTTACAAAGTTAGTTCACTACAAGAAAACTGTGATATGCCAACTCTTTTTCCCCTACCCCTTATCATTTAGTTGTTAAAAGAATATCAATTTTGCATTTGACCACTTTCCTCTAACGAGAGTCGTCTATTATTTCAAACATTTCCCACCACTACTTAATAAGAGTGGGCTATTAACATATTTTTTTACTCATACTATCAAAATGGTTATTAATTAAATATTAGTAATTTTTTAATATATAACTTACACAATAGTAAAAATAAAAAAATCATGATTAATATTTAAAAATTCATACAAATACTTAAAAATCACAAAAATATTTAAAAATCCTAATTGGTTCTCAAAAATATTTTTAAAATACAAAAAATAAATAAAATAAGTCATAAATATTTAAAAAAATAATCTATTCACAACAAAATTAGAAAATCACAAAAATTTAAAAATTTTAATTCACAAAAATATTTAAAAAACACAAATAAGTCTAAAAATTTATAATTAATCATAAAAATGATTAAAACTAAATTTAATTTATAAAGATAAGAATAATAATAATTACTATTTTAAAAAATTCATATAAATATTTAAAATTCAAATCTATTAAAAAATAAAATAAAATCAAAAAATTGTTTAGAAAAAAAATTATAAAAAAAATTTCATTTTTGAATAAAAAATCAATTTCTAAAATTACACATTATTATATTTTAATAATTTTCTTAATTAAATATATAATTCCAAAATCATAAATTGTTATAAAAAACTTTTGAAAAAAAAATTAGAGAATAATTTAAAAATCAATCACACACATTTTTTTTTTTAAAATTCCGTTTTAGTCTATTACTATTTTTTATTTTTTAAAAATCTACTAATATTTTTATATAACTTAAATTTTGTAGAATAAATACACTAATTAAAAAATCATCCATCTTTTTCTCTTAAATATTTCAATATCACGATTTTGAATCATACAATTACTTACATAGATTATTTATCCCCAAATTAAATTTTTCTTTCACCGTAAGAACCCTAATTTCTCTCTCGGACCTTTCTTCCCCCCATCACTCCATCGTCAATGCAACCATCACTTTCACCGCCTCCTCCATTTGATACTAAGGTTTCCTGAGTGGAGATCATATGGTGTGATGACTGTCTCAATGATAGACATGGCTTACTCGGGAGAGTAGAAACCTTAGCCTTTCAATTTCACCTCTTCGTATCGATCTCAAACCCTTGCTTTTTTTTCCTCAAATTATTGTAATAATGATGATAATCCTTAAAATTGGAGTATGCAGGTGCAATGTCGAGTGATGGATGCTCTTCATCCAAGGATTACCCGATGAGTAGAGTAAATTTTTGACGCGACAGATGAATAAGAGATGTCCTTCGAACTCATGATAACCATTTCATTCTTTTTTCTGATCAAATTTTCACAAGCTTTTGAAGGGAAGAATCGAGGCAAGAAAGTCACTTCCAGTGAACGGTAGATGTGGGGGAGAGAGTGGTGAGGCAAGGAGCGACGTATCAAAACAGTGGTTGTTGCAGAGCAGAGGATTATTTCTCAGCCGAAGCAGCAGGTGAAGAATAGTATGAGAGGTCATAGGTCTCGCATCTCACATTACCAATTACAAGTGCCTCCACAAAAAGAAAGTTCAGATAGTTGACAATTCTTCCTCTCCAATTCAGGTCAGAATTCTCATAACGTTATCATGTAAAATTGTGTAGGAGTTCCAATAAATTGCCCAACTAAACAATTTGAGCAAGTTTTAGCACCATCTTCAAGCACAAACTGTGGTGGTTCAGTTATTGTACGATTAAAGAATCATTTCATAAAACTCATGTTTAGGTCATTTATTATTTTACCTTCAAATAGATTTGACCACCTTGTAGCCTTACTCTGTTTTGTTTACACTTATGTGGGTTGAATAGCCTCATGTTCTCAGTAGATTGAAGCTCTAGGAGTGGTTCGAGCACCATATACGGTAGTATATTGACTGCTTTTGTTGGTGTCTTTATGTTCTCTAACAGTTTTTTTAGATCCATTAGATTTGTGATAACTGCCTTGTTTTTTAGTATGTAGGAAATGTCTACAAAATTTTGTGTCGTTATGTCTCTTTGAGAAGATTTATTTAGTGGAGCCATGACTAGAAGAAGAGGAGGATAAAAAAAAAAGAGGAGAGAAAATGAAATAGGAAAAAGGTTTAAGATTTGAATAGAAAATTTATGAAAATGAGAGCCCAGATGAATTGGAATTAACGAAAGATTTGGAAAGAGAAATAACAAAAAGTGCAAAAAAGTTTGTGATTATGGAATGTTGATTCAAAACGGAAAAGGAAAAAGTAAGAATTGCATGGGCATGCATTATAATAGTTCTAAAAGTGGAAAACCAAGTAATGCGTGTTCCCCTTATCATGGAGGTGCGTTCGATTAATAATTTTTTATTAGGAGGACATCTAGTTTTAAAAACATAACTCAAATATTTATGGTTTTTTTGAATTAAAAATCTGTTCATACTTTGTTGCAAGATTCTTGGCAAACCATACTTAATTATTACTTTAATCTCCATTAGAGTCTTCTTCTTCACCTCAATATATTCTCATGAAGAATATTGTGATTAGAAATATTATTTGATTTTCGTCATCAATGGCTTCTTTGAACATTTTTTTTGATACGATATTCGAGATTTACCCCGTGTCTCCTTACAAACGTAAGATATTTTCAAAAATGTTGTGAAAATTGGAGAAAGCTCATGAATAAAATCAACTTTCATTCCTACATATTGCAAAAAAACGCACATATTGGTATATTACATTCAAGATATTGTAGCAAACAAACATATATTTAGAGTTTTTTTTATTATCATGTAGATAACCAGCAAGGTTTATGCACAAAATATACAGAGGGTCTTTCGAAAGATGATACACAAATCTTAGATTTCTTAAATGAAGGTCTCATATGTTGTGTGCGTTGAAGAGATAAACACCTAAGATATTATGTTTGTAAGCCTATTACAAACCAGTGGACAACACTACCAGATTTGAAGATTCGTTATACTAATGTATCCATTGGTCTTATAATTTTAGGATCAAATCACTTAAATTTCAAAATCGTCTAAATATCGAAACTAAATCAATGGTTATTGATGCAACACGAATATTATCACAACAATATTATCTATTCAACTACATGGGAGTGGAATGAAGCAAAAATATGACAAGTTAAACAAGGTTAAGAGTACTAATGCACTTACCTTTTTTATTTGATATGGACATCCAATATGTAATATAACAACTTTATTGCTAAACTCTTCATGGTTAAACGCGTGAAAGATCTACAATGTGGGTAAATAAAGAAAGAACAATTAACTATAGAGAAAACTCATTCTGAAAATATACCCGAAAAACTTCTTTTTAAACCTTAGTTACGCAATGGTCCTTGAACTTCATCAGATTTTAACCTGAACTTTGAATATTTTTTACGGGGACAAGAATGAAGTTCAAGCAAAAATTTGAAAATATACCCACCAAGCTTCTCTTTAAATCTCAATTACCTTGGATTTTTTGAGAAGGTTTTCAATTATTTTATACAAAAATCAAGTTATAATAATATAAGTGATTATAGTGAATTATTTTTTAGATATAGACATTATTGGTTTAACTACATTAAATATTGGTGTTATTAATAACAGAAAATTTGATATTTGTTTATTAGCTGTATGATGTTTATTATATTTCATGTTATGATCGACGTTGGAATTGAAGCACGATTTTAAGAAAATTCTAAAGCTGGACTGATTTCCAGAGAATTCTCATTTACAGATTTATGATCAACACGACCATGAACGATTAACTAAATAAGTGTTTGAGATATAAATATGATTCTTTGTGCATTTACATTAATATAACATGAAATTCTTTATAGCTTATGAATGATGAACGATAGAAAATGAAGAATGAAGTATAAATGAAGTATATGTGCATATAAATTTGATGTCGTTATTATTTTGTGGATATTTTTGATTACTTTGGAGATATTTTTTATTAATTTGAGGTTCAAAGGGATGTTTGTTAACTGTAGGGTGGATGCACAAAAAAGCTTTTAAATTATCCAAAAAATCGCACCATAAACATTTTTAATTTTAGATAATTGACTGGTAGTTGAAAAGGGAGAGGATGATTATGTTATGACTTTGGAATAGGTTTAGAAAATATGAAGTTAGGCGGAAATGGAATATTGATTGGTATTTGAAATTAGTATAGTAAAATAGTTATTACTTTCATGGTGAATTGTATAATATATTGTTATTGTATGTACACAAAAAGGATGTGAAAAGATAATTAAAAAGTTTCCTTCTTATCTCTTGAGTATTCCTTCTCATTTTTCTTCTTCTTCTTCTTCTATTCTATAATTCTCTTTTTCCATTCCATTACGGGAATGTAGATACTCAATAATTATATTATAGTATAATCTATTTAGATACTGTAATTAATAATTATTATTAATATATATACTATTATTATCTATTTATTATTTATCTAAATCATTTCATTGTATATATATTAAAAATAATTATAAATTACTGTATCTAAATAGATTATACTGTAATATAATTATTGAATATCTAAATTTATCTATTTATATATTAATATATATAATTATATATACAATTATTATTATTTTATAATTTATAAATAATAATTGTATATATTTTAATAATAATTATTAATTACAGTATCTAAATAGATTATAATGTAATATAATTATTGAATATCTATATTCCCATAATGGAATGGAAGAAGAGAATTATAGAATAGAAGAAGAAATAGAAAAAAGAGAAGGAATAATCAAGAGATAAGAAGGAAACTTTATTTATCTTTTCACATTATTTTTGTGTACATACAATAACAATATATAATACAATTCACCATAACGGTAAGAACCATTATACTATTCTAATTTTAAATACTAATCAGTATTCCATTCCCGCCTAACTTCATATTTTCTAAACCTATTTCAAAGTCATAACGGATTCCATCGCTCTCAATTCTTGGGTTTGTCAATCACTGAGACACCTATGAGAAGTGTTTTCCAATTCTCCAATCTATAAAGACTGCCATGTCCAATCCCGTTACCTTATTGCCGCCTATAACTTAGCTTCAATCAACCCTTCCGATTTCCAGATTCTATTGTCTCTTCAAGGTGATCACGCCTCAATCGATGGTGAAGAAGCTTTTTCCTCCATTCGCTTATCTCCCCACTTGATTAGATCCAAATTGGACCCTCCATCGAGCTAACGACTGCTCTACTAGCTAAAGACAAGCTTAACGCTTTCGGGCTATTGGAGCCTGTCTTCCCGAGCAAGGAAAGATCTTCGATTGCCTACCAAATGCATGTAGATTTGATGAATGATGAACTATAGGAAATGAAAAATGAAGTATATGTGCATATATATTTGATGTTTTATTATTTTGTGTATATTTTTTATTATTTTGGAGATCTTTTTTATTATTTTGAGGCTGAAAGGGATGTTTGTTAACTTTTGGGTGGATACATAAATAATCTTTTAAATTATTCAAAAAATTGCACCATAAACATTCTTTATTTTAGATAATTTAATGGTAGTTGAAAAGGGAGAGGATGATTTTTATAGTATAAAAAGTAGGTGATAGTATGAAATTTTAAAACATATGATGTAGAATGCTTAAAAATAAAAATAAAAAGGTTATAAAATGTATATATACATAAAATTGTGAGAAATTAAATTCGTAGTAAAAGTATCATACCATATTTGATAGAAATGTAATGGGCATCGATCTAAATCTTGATACAATAATGATTCTGTATCAAATAAATAAAAAATTAAACATTGTTAATCCATATTTTGTATACATGATATACAAATGGGTAAAATACCGAATACCCACCTATGGTGTAACAAAGTTTAAACAAGATGGTTATAAAAAGAACTAATATCCTAAGAGTATTATTATATATCACCCTTTCACCCCTTATGTGGAGGCTATGTGGAAATTTTAAAAACCAATCATTATATTTCTATTTCTTAGATAACTTTTTTCTCTCTTTTTTATTTAGTGCCACATAGGTCTCCACATAACGAGTGAAGGGGTGAAGTGGTGATATACATCATAACTCTATCCCTAAGTGATTTTCAACTCGTTACAACCTACCATTATTTGTGATACCTCATAATAATTCGGTGCAACTCATGACGAGTTTTAGTATTATATATATATATATATATATATATATATATATATATATATATATATATATATATATATATATATATATATATATATATATATATATATGTTACGAGTTAGATAACTAACAGACACATCTGACATTTTATCCAAAAAATAATTATTCGATTTCGTATACATAATATAAATGTCAATTAACTACACATACACAAACACAAATATTTTTTCTTTAAGAAAGAAAAATCATTTTTTCAAAATTTTGCTAATAATAAAAAAAACACATTTTGACCAAATCGAATTTGTATTACATAATTTCTTACTTACAAAGCATAATTTTCATTTTTGAAGCATAGATCTGTAAATCCTCTATCAAAATTATACACATTTTCCAAAAAAGACATAGAAATTTATTATTAGTTTCAAAACAAGATATAAAACAAGAATTGAGGTATATATTTCAAAAACATATATGAGTGATTCATATAGTTTAGCTGAAGATTCTCACCAAAATATTTGATCTGAAGGGAAAGAATACAAGGATGGTGTAGAGCCGACAATAAAGTTGTAGCGTGATATATGAGAACACTTCAATCGACGAGATTAAATTAAGATTTCAAATACAATGTGGCATCTAAAAAGATATAAATAAACACAGTGAAATAAGATAGAAGGGAGGAAAGACGACAATGAAAATGTGGAGTGGTATCTAGGGTTTTCTTATGGCAAAAATATTTTTTTGGGTTAGAAATAAGTGTATATATATAGGGTATTATATTTCATTCTACGTTTAGGCCCATTTGACTACGAAAGATCATAAAAATATTTCTAATGGGCCAATCTCTTTATTTTGAAGTTCGATTAGCAAAATCTTATTTATAAAACAAATGATTTGGTTATGGACTACAATTGAAATTATATTAATGAGCTTGATATGTCTTTTTTTTTTACTTTACTTTTTTGATACTTATAACCATTGAAATTATATGATATATTGATTTCAAGGGTCATTATATATTAGCCCCTTCTAATTAGCCATAAGGGTAAAAACTTTAAAAGTTCTTCTAAAAGTCTACAAATTCTTGCTCTACTTCTCTCTTCAATTTTTGGTTCATCAACCACTCTTGGCTTCTTTCTTTCATCTGGTTCAACTTCTTCAACCCAATCTTCAACAATTATCTCATCTAAGTTCATCCGACTTACGTTTGACTTGTTTGGTAGAACATCCCCTTTTGAGGGAGATGGTAGCGCTTCAGTGATTATCTCACCGTGTTCTTTTATCTTTTGAGCTTGAAGACTAATAGTCTTAACCTTATCGTCTACGTATTGGATCTTCTTCATGTTAGATGTTGTATCTTGGGTCAATTTCAAAAGTTGACTTTGCATTTGTTCTATGATTGTAGTGAGCCGCATCACATTCTTCTCTAAAAGTTGATTATGTTGTTTAAGATCTTGATTCTGTTGTTGCAGGCTTTGCACTACTGATGCATCAATCTTTGATTCAAGTCTACTCATATTGTCCTTCGAGAAGTTGATGAATTGACTAATAGTCTCTTTTAACTCAGTGATCTCTTCTTGAGGACGTGATTGAGCTTGACTTACATTATGTATATTGCAGCCAGGTGGATGATTAGTGTGATTTTCATAAGATTGTTCTTGTAGGTATAACTGTTGAGGTGGCTTTGGGATGTTTTCCTTAACAGTTATGGCGAGTTGTTGTATTTGATCTTGCAAGCTTGAAATCCTCGCTTCTTCTTCTTCGTTAGTGGTAGGAGTTTGTTTTTGTGGCCAACTCATGTTGTTCTCAACGATTGTTTCCATACCACTTTTTGCTTCTTTTGGATCCATAGAGACAAAACTACTACGACCCATACCATCTGCTCTCAGCCTTGACTCTCTATCGAGTCCATTATAGAACATGGATAATTGTAATTGTGGCGTGTATCCATGTAGTGGACATCTTGCCAACATCTTTTGAAATCTCGTCCATGCTTCGCCAACACTCTCTCCGGCTTTTTGTAAGAAATTCATAGGCTCCAATAGTTCCTTCACGCGCATACTTGTAGGATAAAATTTATCGAGGAATCTTTCTTGAAGCTTGTCCCAATCGGTTATTAGCTCGGGAGGTTGATCATCGAACCAATCGCTTGCTTTCCTGGTCAAGAAAAAATGAAACATTAAATAATACATCTGTTCTTGTGTAACACCTTCATTAATGTAGGCATCACAGAATTGCATGAATTTCTGAACAGATCTGACTGGATCTTGATTTGTATCACCGTTAAATTTCCCATAGCTCGCGAATTGATTAATTAAATCAGGATCAGGCTTAAATCTAACGGCTTGGATAGTTGGGACGCGAATCCCAATGCGTTGAACTCGAAATTTACTAGGTAAACCTAGCTCTAACCGTTGATTATCCATCTAAAATCCTGAGAAAGACTAAAACAAAAAGAAAGCGTAAAACTGAAAACAAATAAGAACAAATAAAAACTTCTACACTAAATAAACACAAAATAGATTTAACTTAAAGATGAATCCCCGGCAGCGGCGCCAAAAACTTGGTGGGGGCAAAGGTGTGATAAAATAATAGATAAATAAAGATAATAATACTCTTAAGAACCACGGAACTCACTACAAGTATCACAGATCGTTTGCAAGTTTTAATGATAAGTTAAGTTCGTTCGCAGGGATTTAATCCGTTAGATCTACTTATATTTAACAAGCGTAGATGAATTTATATGTTTTAGAATAAAATATAAAAATGTAAAATAATATCTAACGCGAATTAATAAATAACGAAAACAAATAAATAAATATGAATGTAAGTCTAGATAAATTAGGATTAATATTATGTGTCTATTTTACTAAGTTGTTATTCTAACTTGTCACAAATTAAGCATTATATATTAACCAGGATTCTAAATTCTACCTAGCTTTTTCTAGGATTAGGAGCAACCTCTCCACTACCAAGGTCTTGGGTAATGATTGGTGATTAAATCAAACCTTTATGGCTATCTAGTTAGGCAAATGATCAAAACTAGACGATTATGTGGTGTTGTCAATAACTAAAAATAATCCTAAGATTGACCAAATCTAGGGATGCAACAATAAGTCAAAACACATAATAACAATATACGCCAAACTCAATCAACTAAAATAACAAATAGTATTTATGAATGTAGACAAAATAATAACCCAACAATTAAAAGTAAAACTTACGGAATAAAAGCTTAGAAATATGGTTGAGAATAAATCTATAGCTAATTACCCTAAATATAGAGAAGGTGAGATGTAGAAGAGGAGTTTGTCACTCTCCAACTTCTTCTTCTTGTCTTCCTCTATAGGTCAGCTTGCTCCTTGGATGAATAGCTTGATACTAAGGATGAATATTAATTTAAAGGACTAAGCTATTGTTTAAAACTAAGAAAATACAAGTAAGGACTAAGCCTAAGCTTGAAACTGAGCAAGGACATGTTTACAATGATAAGAGGGTGTATTTATAGGTATCTTTGAAGCCCTAATTCGTTTTCTTGAAGGAGAAGTAAGTGGTGGACTCCAAGCCCAACTCTAATTCGTATGGAAATAAAGATAAACACTGCTGGACTGTTTTGAGCATATCTTCTTCGTTATTGGTCAGTTTTTGCTCCATAATATACCAAAAGAATCGCAACAGAATTATCTTGCCCCTAAAGAAGGAAATTACCAAAATCGGCCTATTTCTTAGGTAAAAACGCATATCTTTGGACGTGTTCTGCAGAATCCCAAATTAAGGCAGCTTTTCCTTTTCCATCTTTTTAGCTTTTATTTCCTTATCTCCAATTACCATGCTAATCTCTTTCCATAAGTTGTTGTCTTTGACTTGGACTCTAATTAAGCTCCATAATTATCTTTAAAGCTTCACACTAAATAAATAATTAAACCCAATATGCTCTAAAAATATTATTTTACTAAATCAAGACTCAAAATAGGAAAGTGTAGCATTTCTCAAGAAAATCAACTATACTGACTTCTAAATCACTAAAAATGATGTCTCATCTTAATATAAATCTATCACAAATGAGGAGACATCAATATGTAATGAAGTTTGTACTCTTCCGGATCTTGGTGAAGGAAGCCTTGAACATTTTCAGAGACACTGGAGAAAAGGTCATCATGTTATAGCTCAAAATGTACTTCGAAAAACCTCACCTTTGAAATGGGATCCCGTTTATATGTTTTGTGTTTACCTTGTGAAGTGCACCGAGTTTACGAATCAATCACGCAAAGAAACTAATTGCTTGGACTGGTGTGAGGTCAGTGTTTATCGAACTGTACAATATTGAGGCTAAGGGTTATAATTGATTAAATTTTGCAGGTACAATATGAGGATAAAAGGACAATATTCGGATCATTAGAGGGTGAAATATATGTGAAAACCAAACAAGAAACTATAAAGATGAATGCTTGGGTTTCTTCTCAACTGTTTAAAGAACATTTTCTGGTTCACTTTGGCGAGAGCTTGAGTGCGTTACCACTCCCAGAGTATATTCTAACATCAGGCCATCTGAATTTAGTGGCTAATTTGACGGATGAAATGTTGAAGCCTGAGCTAGGTCCTTGTATTGATATTTTCTATGGTGGTTCCGATGAACCTGAATTTTTGATATAAATAAACAATGGCTTATGTGATGTGGTAAGTTTAGTTTTCTTGGAAAACTAATGTCTTTGTTAGATATGGAAACTTACTCTACATGCCTTTGTGTCTCAGGTTAATATTCTCGCATACGCTACGAACATTCAGATTTCCGAACAGCAGCTCAGGAAAATTGAAAAGTTAGTGAAGAATTACAGATCAATTAAAGAATCTGGGCATAGTGAAGGAACTGAAGAATCCCATGAAAGCGAGAATGAGTCCGGATATGAAGCAGAAGCAGATTATTCCTCTGGTGCTTGATGGGATATATTCCGTAGAGAAGATGTTCTGGAACTCGTGGAATATTCCATATCAATTATACAGATTTTACTTTGAGAATATTAAATGTTTTTGTGATTAATTATTGCAGATTGTTCACCCAATTCTTGGCCAAAAGTTTTTCCTTGACGCTTTTTAGAAACTGAGGCTTAAGGAGGAATATGGTATGTATATTTGAGGATCTTTTCCTTCTTTTTAATTATGAAATGTTGTTTCTTTTTTTCATACCTTCTAATTCTTTTCAGGGGTTGAACCATGGACACTTGAGCAGTTTCCGTGTGATGCTGTAAGAATACCTGCTTGATTTCCATATCAAATAAAGAAACTTAAGTTAAGTGCATCACTCATACGTTTATTGGCTTTTTAACAGATAAAGGTCTGAAATGTTAAATACACTTGATAAGGAGCTAAAATGTCAACGATGTCAAAGATAAAGGACAAAATAATCTATTTACCATTACTTACTACGAAGTTTATAATTATGTTTTGCATGTTTATCTGTAGTCATGTGTACATATTGTTGTGGACTTCATCTCATCGGAAAATGCAAGTGAATTCATCAAGTTAAATGACAAAATCCATGCACTCCCAATACACCACAAAGCTAGAGGAAACATGTTGGAGGTAAATATTTGATATCATTTCAAATGACTATACATTATATTCTTGATGTTACCTATTGTAATTGGCATTAACTATTGGACAATGGTTTTTACAGGTTAAGAAAATGGCTCTTTCTGGTGTTAGTTTTGCAATTGAAGTAATTTGTGACCTTACGCAAACCAAGTAATCCTTGAAAGTTCATGTTTCTACTGCATTTAATGCTTTCATTCCAATGCGGAATATTTTTCTTAATTAATTGCTTCCGACCCTCCTGTAGTCACTCCTAGTAACACATGTCATCACTATGTTTTTTTATTACAAAGGAGGGACCACTTGGGGGTCAGTCACAATTGACTATTTGTAATAATTCGTACC
This sequence comes from Nemophila menziesii, assembly GCA_029959085.1. Lineage (NCBI taxonomy): Eukaryota > Viridiplantae > Streptophyta > Magnoliopsida > Boraginales > Hydrophyllaceae > Nemophila > Nemophila menziesii. The sequence continues at coordinate 37,790,774 of JARWIR010000004.1, read as the reverse complement.
TAGTACTCAAACTGGCAGGGCCGGTCCTAACATTTTGGGGGACTAAGACGAACTTTAAAAAAGGGGCCCTTAAAATTTATAACTATACATTTAATAATTTTTTAAATCATAAACCTAATTATTAGAGAATACCAAATAATTTAATAAATATAATCTAGATAATATATATTCTAACCAAAAAAAAAAAAGCCAGCATATACGAAATTTATAAAATAATTATCATAATGAATAAAAAAAGAAAATAAATATATACCTTTGAGTATGGAAAGAGACGCACACTTTTTTTTTTTCTCCAAGCAGCTGCCGCACCATTTTGACTATAATGCAGTAGTCTTTAACTCCTTATGACTTTATCAATTCTTGTATAATTGTATTGAGTATAAGTATAAGTGTTTTATTCTTTAATCGGACGAATGTTTATACTGATAACAAAGAATTAAGTATGGTTATATATACAATTTTTGACTTAATCAATAAGTTGCTTTAATTTTTCTATTTTTTTTCCTATTGAGTTGGGCTAGCATATTAAGTTGGGCCTTTTTAACCATTTTTACCTATAATACGGTATATATAAAATAAATTGGGGGCCCTAAAATTTACATTAAGGGGGAGGGGGCCAAGGCCATGGCCTCCTTGGCCTCCTCCCAGGACCAGCTCTGCAAACTGGCATATTACAGGATTATGAATACGCGCATGGAATTATCAGCATTAAATCCGGAAGATCAATATAATGTCATTACAAGCCAGCGTGCAAGGAGGACATGCAGAATGATTGGGTATTGTGTACACGTGAATAATGCACATATTGACATATATGTTGAGAAGTGCACATGATTAAGTTATATAACCTGGTATACTAGTTGGTAACTGTATTGCTTATGTATTTGTAAAACATAACATTATATTGATTTTCTTTGATTAAACTTGTTGTATTGGGTTTGCTTTTGATTGTTTAACCTCTTACTCCCTTGTACCTAGGGCCAGTGTGGAACCCTAAGCAGCAACTTCGGGGTTCAAACAAGTTTATTTTTTCTGATAAAACTCAAAACCTATCAACGTTATTCTACTATTCACGTAACAATACTTATATTGATATTTTGGTGTAGCCACCTCAAGCCTCAAGTATTATTCCGAACCTTATAAGAACCATTCTTTGGTAGATATGAAAATTAAAAAATACTTGTTATTTTCATGAGTTAAAGTTGACATTGGTCCGCATATGTTTGTGCGAACAAGCTCTAGGGGTGTTTTACATTTCCATCCTTCATGTTTTGGAAATGACTTTTCAATTTATCGTTTTTCGAATAAAAAACTTTATACTCTTGGTAGTTTATTTATGTATTAATACTTAATGTTAAGTTCTACAATTAATGTAAGGAGTCTAATATGTTCATTCATAGGAAAATTCTTTAGTTTAATCCATAGGGCCACTCTATTGACTTCATCTTAGACAAACTACATATTAACTCTCAATTCGCTTAAGAATAAAGTTTTTTCACCCACATGCCATATCTATTTCATTGCTTTATTCTAGTTAATCTTATCTTCAAAACTAAATAGATAAATATTTCCATTAGACTTGATATAAACTTTACTAAAGTCTTATTGAAATCTTACAAAGTTAGTTCACTACAAGAAAACTGTGATATGCCAACTCTTTTTCCCCTACCCCCTATCATTTAGTTGTTAAAAGAATATCAATTTTACATTTGACCACTTTCCTCTAACGAGAGTCGTCTATTATTTCAAACATTTCCCACCACTACTTAATAAGAGTGGGCTATTAACATATTTTTTTACTCATACTATCAAAATGGTTATTAATTAAATATTAGTAATTTTTTAAAATATAACTTACACAATAGTAAAAATAAAAAAATCATGATTAATATTTAAAAATTCATACAAATACTTAAAAATCACAAAAATATTTAAAAATCTTAATTGGTTCTCAAAAATATTTTTAAAATACAAAAAATAAATAAAATAAGTCATAAATATTTTAAAAAATAATATATTCACAACAAAATTAGAAAATCACAAAAATTTAAAAATTTTATTTCACAAAAATATTTAAAAAACACAAATAAGTCTAAAAATTTATAATTAATCATAAAAATGATTAAAACTAAATTTAATTTATAAAGATAAGAATAATAATAATTACTATTTTAAAAAATTCATATAAATATTTAAAATTCAAATCTATTAAAAAATAAAATAAAATCAAAAAATTGTTTAGGAAAAAAAATTATAAAATAAAATTTCATTTTTGAATAAAAAATCAATTTCAAAAATTACACATTATTATATTTTAATCATTTTCTTAATTAAATATATAATTCCAAAATCATAAATTGTTATCAAAAACTGTTGAAAAAAAAAATTAGAGAATAATTTAAAAATCAATCACACACATTTTTTTTTAAAATTCCGTTTTAGTCTATTACTATTTTTCATTTTTTAAAAATCTACTAATATTTTTATATAACTTAAATTTTGTAGAATAAATACACTAATTAAAAAATCATCCATCTTTTTCTCTAAAATATTTTAATAGAGTAATGCTGGATATCACCCCAAATCGCATCACCCTTTTATCACCTCCTATGTGGATTTTAAATTAACCAATCATATTATTTCCCTTTCCTGATTTATTGTTTTCTCTCTCCTTTATTATTGGTCCACCTAGGAGGTGATAAAAGGGTGATACGATTTGGGGTGGTATCCAGCATTACTCATTTTAATATCATGATTTTGAATCATACAATTACTTAAATAGATTATTTATCCCCAAATCAAATTTTTCTTTCACCGTAAGAACCCTAATTTCTCTCTCGGACCTTTCTTCCCCACCATCACTCCATCGTCAATGCAACCATCACTTTCACCGTCAACGCCTCCTCCATTTGATACTAAGGCTTCCTGAGTGGAGATCATATGGTGTGATGACTGTCTCAATGATAGACATGGCTTACTCGGGAGAGTAGAACCTTAGCCTTTCAATTTCACCTCTTCGTATCGATCTCAAACCCTAGCTTTTTTTTCCTCAAATTATTGTAATAATGATGATAATCCTTAAAATTGGAGTATGCAGGTGCAATGTCGAGTGATGGATGCTCTTCATCCAAGGATTGCCCGATGAGTAGAGTAAATTTTTGACGCGACAGATGAATAAGAGATGTCCTTCGAACTCATGATCACCATTTCATTCTTTTTTCTGATCAAATTTTCACAAGCTTTTGAAGGGAAGAATCGAGGCAAGAAAGTCGCTTCCAGTGAACGGTAGATGTGGGGAAGAGAGTGGTGAGGCAAGGAGCGAAGTATCAAAACAGTGGTTGTTGCAGAGCAGAGGATTATTTCTCAGCAGAAGCAGCAGGTGAAGAAGAGTATGAGAGGTCATAGGTCTCGCATCTCACATTACCAATTACAAGTGCCTCCACAAAAAGAAAGTTCAGATAGTTGACAATTCTTCCTCTCCAATTCAGGTCAGAATTCTCATAACGTTATCATGTAAAATTGTGTAGGAGTTCCAATAAATTGCCCAACTAAACAATTTGAGCAAGTTTTAGCACCATCTTCAAGCACAAACTGTGGTGGTTCAGTTATTGTACGATTAAAGAATCATTTCATAAAACTCATGTTTATGTCATTTATTATTTTACCTTCAAATAGATTTGACCACCTTGTAGCCTTACTCTGTTTTGTTTACACTTATGTGGGTTGAATAGCCTCATGTTCTCAGTAGATTGAAGCTCTAGGAGTGGTTCGAGCACCATATACGGTAGTATATTGACTGCTTTTGTTGGTGTCTTTATGTTCTCTAACAGTTTTTTTAGATCCATTAGATTTGTGATAACTGCCTTGTTTTTGAGTATGTAGGAAATGTCTTCAAAATTTTGTGTCGTTATGTCTTTTTGAGAAGATTTATTTAGTGGAGCCATGACTAGAAGAAGAGGAGGATAAAAAAAAAGAGGAGAGAAAATGAAATAGGAAAAAGGTTTAAGATTTGAATAGAAAATTTATGAAAATGAGAGCCCAGATGAATTGGAATTAACTAAAGATTTGGAAAGAGAAATAACAAAAAAGTGCAAAAAAGTTTTTGATTATGGAATGTTGATTCAAAACGGAAAAAGTAAGAATTGCATGGGCATGCATTATAATAGTTCTAAAAGTGGAAAACCAAGTAATGCGCGTTCCCCTTATCATTGAGGTGCGATCGATTAATAATTTTTTATTAGGAGGACATCTAGTTTTAAAAACATAACTCAAATATTTATGGTTTTTTTTGAATTAAAAATCTGTTCATACTTTGTTGCAAGAATCTTGGCAAACCATACTTAATTATTACTTTAATCTCCATTAGAGTCTTCTTCTTCACCACAATATATTCTCATGAAGAATATTGTGATTAGAGAAATATTATTTGATTTTCGTCATCAATGGCTTCTTTGAACATTTTTTTTGATACGATATTCGAGATTTACCCCGTGTCTCCTTACAAACGTAAGATATTTGCATAAATGTTGTGAAAATTGGAGAAAGCTCATGAATAAAATCAACTTTCATTCCTACATATTGCAAAAAAACACACATATTGGTATATTACATTCAAGATATTGTAGCAAACAAACATATATTTAGAGTTTTTTTTTATTATCATGTAGCTAACCAGCAAGGTTTATGCACAAAATATACAGAGGGTCTTTCGAAAGATGATACACAAATCTTAGATTTCATAAATCAAGGTCTCATATGTTGTGTGCGTTGAAGAGAAAAACACCTAAGATATTATGTTTGTAAGCCTATTACAAACCAGTGGACAACACTACCAGATTTGAAGATTCGTTATACTAATGTATCCATTGGTCTTATAATTTTAGGATCAAATCACTTAAATTTCAAAATCGTCTAAATATCGAAACTAAATCAATGGTTATTGATGCAACACGAATATTATCACAACAATATTATCTATTCAACTACATGGGAGTGGAATGAAGCAAAAATATGACAAGTTAAACAAGGTTAAGAGTACTAAAGCACTTACCTTTTTTATTTGATATGGACATCCAGTATGTAATATAACAACTTTATTGCTAAACTCTTCATGGTTGAACGCCTGAAAGATCTATAATGTGGGTAAATAAAGAAAGAACAATTAACTATAGAGAAAACTCATTCTGAAAATATACCCGAAAAACTTCTTTTTAAACCTCAGTTACGCAATGGTCCTTGAACTTCATCAGATTTTAACCTGAACTTTGAATATTTTTTACGAGGACAAGAATGAAGTTCAAGCAAAAATTTGAAAATATACCCACCAAGCTTCTCTTTAAACCTCAATTACCTTGGATTTTTTGAGAAGGTTTTCAATTATTTTATACAAAAATCAAGTTATAATAATATAAGTGATTATAGTGAATTATTTTTTAGATATAGACATTATTGGTTTAACTACATTAAATATTGGTGTTATTAATAACAGAAAATCTGATATTTTTTTATTAGCTGTATGATGTTTATTATATTTCATGTTATGATCGACGTTGGAATTGAAACACGATTTTAAGAAAATTCTAAAGCTGGACTGATTTCCAGAGAATTCTCATTTGCAGCTTTATGATCAACACGACCATGGACGATTTACTAAATAAGTGTTTGAGATATAAATATGATTCTTTGTGCATTTACATTAATATAACATGAAATTCTTTATAGCTTATGAATGATGAAGGATAGAAAATGAAGAATGAAGTATAAATGAAGTATATGTGCATATAAATTTGATGTCGTTATTATTTTGTGGATATTTTTGATTACTTTGGAGATATTTTTTTATTAATTTGAGGTTCAAAGGGATGTTTGTTAACTGTAGGGTGGATACACAAAAAAGCTTTTAAATTATCCAAAAAATCGCACCATAAACATTTTTAATTTTAGATAATTGACTGGTAGTTGAAAAGGGAGAGGGTGATTATGTTATGACTTTGGAATAGGTTTAGAAAATATGAAGTTAGGCGGAAATAGAATATTGATTGGTATTTGAAATTAGAATAGTAAAATAGTTATTACTGTTATGGTGAATTGTATAATATATTGTTATTGTATGTACACAAAAAGGATGTGAAAAGATAATTAAAGTTTCCTTCTTATCTCTTGAGTATTCCTTCTCATTTTTCTTCTTCTTCTTTTTCTTCTTCTATTCTATAATTCTTTTCTTCCATTCCAATATGGGAATGTAGATATTCCAAAATTATATTACAGTATAATCTATTTAGATACTGTAATTAATAATAATTATTAATATATATACAATTATTATTTATAAATCATTTCATTGGTGTTTTCATTGAACCATGGTTGATCACACCAGGTTTCAACCCATGGATGTCATACTCAAGAACTTACATGAAATTATTCATCTTAATTTTCCTCGTTTTAATGGCAATGATCCAATTGAATGGATTACTAAAGAAAATCATTTCTTTTCATTTCATTCAAAAATGGATGATAATGGATGATTAGATCTGGCATATCTTCACATGGATGGTCCTGCTTTAAATTGGTTTAAACAAATTGCAGAATAGGTTATTACCGTTATGGTGAATTGTATTATATATGACAATGTTATGACTTTGGAATAGGTTTAGAAAATATGAAGTTAGGCGGCAATAGAATATTGATTGGTATTTGAAATTAGAATAGTAGAATGGTTATTACCGTTATGGTGAATTGTATTATATATTATTATTGTATGTACACAAAAAGGGTGTGAAAAGATAAATAAAGTTTCCTTCTTATCTCTTGAGTATTCCTTCTCCCTCTTCTTCTTCTTCTTCTTCTTCTTCTTCTTCTTCTTCTTCTTCTTCTTCTTCTTCTTCTTCTTCTTCTTCTTCTTCTATTCTATAATTCTCTTTTTCTATTCCATTACGGGAATGTAGATACTCAATAATTATATTATAGTATAATCTATTTAGATACTGTAATTAATAATTATTATTAATATATATACTATTATTATCTATTTATAATTTATCTAAATCATTTCATTGTATATATATTAAAAATAATTATAAATTACTGTATCTAAACTCTCGGATGCACTACCTATAGGAGAAGTAGGGCTCATATGCATAGGCTGGAAAGGTGGCAAACCTTGCTGGAACCTTATGTCGTTAATCCATCCTATCGCATCAGTCAGAACTGCCCAAGAATAAACTGGAGGCTCAATGCTCGAAGAAGGTATATCAGGACGTGTGTACTCTGGAAGTCCTTGGGCTACTCGAGACTCATTTATTCCCTCCATCATCATCGCGTTCTGCTCGTCTTGTGCCGGGGTAGTCGAAGGACTTGAACAACGCTTCTTCTTTTTTGGTCGACCCATACCCGGTGTCCAGCTCCTCTTTGGCGACCCAACAGACTTTTTAGTAGTTTCCGTCACTGACTAGATTTGCTCCTTTTGCGATAACTCACCAGCTTCAGTTGACTCAGATTGACTTTGAGTCACTTTCTCTTTCATAGCATCCCTTAACAATTTCTGCTTAATTTAGACATGGAAAAAAATCAATATTAAAATCAATTTATGAATAAAATGATGACTAAAATTTTACTTTTAAAAATAAACTTACATCAGCGTTCTTATAACCCTCTGACCTCCACTGCTTAGTCTTCGTGCTTTTGCCCACCACCTCGAAAAACGCACCCATTTGTGGAATAGGGATGTCCTCTTGAGTTGCCTCATCCCTCGCTACCACCCTCCCATTCGGGACCAACTTCTCAACACCCTGTTTCATTCAACATAATTAAAAGACATTCTAAATACATTAAACTCCGATACATAATAAAAAAATTACCTCGTAAAGTATATCCGGAGTTCGGGAATACTTACGAGACTCCGTTCCACTTTTATTCTTTTGTTTCTTTCGATTTAAGTTATTCTATTTTGCCTGGTGCTGAAAAACTTCAAAATACAAATATTAATAAGATTATATATAATCGAAATGATAAAAAAATAAAAAATAAAATATACCTTTGCTTCCTTCGAACCCCACAACTTACAACATCTCTCCCATATCTCATCTGAATACTCACTTGGTTTCTTTCCCTGCAAGTAATAGTCCATCTTGATATCATATTTGAAGTCTTTGTACCTGATTCGCATAGTATCATCCAAATTCCCAGAAATAAAGTTCCAGTCTTTCCTTTTCCTCCAATTAGCAATATCGAAGAATTGCTGAATTAAATTAAGTTATTATATACAAGTGTTAATGATGAAAATAGTTTTAGCATTACCGATAACCGCTTAATAATTGCTACTTTGTCGGCAGTCGGAAGTTTCCACCACGATTTGTAGCACAGTGGTACCCTCTCTCGGATAGTTAGCCCAACCACCTGTGCTACTTGTTTCCCGTATTTACCCAAGGGATTCCACGTGTCGTCTAGTATGCAGAAATCGTCTGGCAATGGATACCCGACCGCCTTTAGTGCCTTAACTGTAGTTTTTAGTGCCACACTCCCTCGTTTTTTCTGCTTAATTGGCTCTGTTTTAAATTAGATTTAATTAATGTATAAGTTATATTTAAAATTACTTATGACAAAATTATTTTGTATTTAGCCGGTTGATTGTTACAGTGTGCAAGGTTTCTGTTGGAATTTTGGTTCGGGTCATGGCCCCCACCGTCCCCTCCGTGATTCCTAGCTATCACATCGGCCATCTAATATTTTTTGATATAATTAAACGACAGTAATAAAAATTTCATCAAAATCTAAATAGTTATCACATCACCAAATAAAATATAAATTAATTATTACAATAACAAATTAAATAAATGAAAAATTATAATAATACATCCAATATTCACTTATAATTTGTATTACACAAAAAAATTATATTAGTCATATAATAAATAAAAAAATATATAACTTTTTTTTCGTCTATTATATGTTAAATTTGCAAATTGGTCATTTTATTTTCTTAAACTTTTTTGATAAATTGAATCTTAGTCCCTATATTTTTATATAAACAATTTTAGGCCTATTTTATTTAAAATTGCATTTTTAAATCCTTATATTTTCATAAAAACCTTTAATTAATTCCAAAACTGTCTTTTATATATTTTTTAAATTGCAATTTGGTCCCTATATTTTTATAGAAGCAATTTTAGGCATACTTTATTTAATATAATTTTTTTCAAATTGCATTTTTGTCCTTTTATTTTCATAAAAAACTCTATTTAATTCCAAAATAGTCTTTTTATATTTTTAAAAAAAATGCAATTTGGTCCCTATATATTTATATAAGCAATTTTAGGCCAAAACATGCAAATTACATCCAATTTTTAATTTCATGATTGTACTTTTAATTTTTTTAAATCCTAATAAACCTAATTTTATATAAATATTTTTTTCATATTCTAGCATCCAAATATTGTCTAAACTAACGTAAATCACACCTAAATAACACCTATGATTTTCGGAATTCATTATCATCACAAACAAAAAAAAAATCATGAAAATTATTCACATTTAATTTTTTCATTTTAGCTTCCAATATGTGTTAAAAATAAGATTTATATTATCCTAAAACAACCTCTAACATTCAGATATAATAATAACATAAATAATCCAAAAAAAAAATTGAAAAAAAACTTAAAAAATTAAAACACAAATAGTTGTTGAAAAACTGACCTTGATTGATGAAATTGAAACTCTTTTGATGTAGAATCCATGCCCATATGATTCGGATTTTAATAAAAAGCAAAAAAAAATTAGGTTAGTGATAAAAATGGATTAAAATGTATTGAAATCCTAAGAAATAAAGGATTTAGAAGTTAGAATCATGATAATATTACCTTATGTGATGATTTGGAGGTGTTTCTAGCTTCAATACGAGCTTGGAAGGGTAGAAATCGAGAGAGAGTAGTGTTTCTTATGAAGAGGAGTGTAAGGTTTATGTGAAAAGAAGGTCTCGGTGAGTACATATAGGACAAGGTTTTCGCGACTACTTGATATAGTCGCGAAACAATAAGTATTCCTCGCGAATGACAAGACCGACGGACACGAATCCGTATGTTGACTGCCACATGGGTTTTTCGCGACTACGTGGTAGTCGCTAAGCGTTAGAAGTTAACGCGTGTCCCTTCCATTGGGCGGGAAAATGGACCACCAATATTTTAATGGATAATTAATTCACAGATAGCGAGTACTTTGTAGTCGCGAGAAGTGTGTCCATTTTTACCGACTAGTTCATAAGTATCAACTATCACGAATGATATTTGTCATTAGCGACTAGTTCATACTTATGAACTAGTCGGAAAAAGCCCAAGTAGTCGCTAATAACCTTTTTTTTAATTCAAAATGAACAACTTTAATTTGTAACGAGCTATAAACTTAATGTAATACACTTCCAAACAATCAAAAAACATAATCAAAATCAAAGCAATCAAAAACACGTAATCAAAATCCAAAAACCACGTAATCATAAAAAATCCTTAAATCAGTCCGTCTCGTAACCACTCGTGTCAACAACTTTCTCATCACTATAACCGTAGATTGGTTCCTCTATCTCATCGTCAGCATACTCGTCCATCGTGTCATCCAAAAACTCATCCTGTTCCTCAATAAAAAAACTACATGCAATAGAGAAGGGTCAAATGGGATTTCCTCACCAGTTGTCAAGTGTAACTGTGAGTAATCCGTCTCGGTGTTCACAAAAGGGATCGTGATACTCTTGTTTTCAGTAGGTAGTGATTCTGCGGACCGTAACTCGGACTCCATCCATGTCTATCATTGATTTCCCAAACTACTTTCCACCCTTTTTGTGTTTTCCTTGAATTAATCTCATCAATGTAAAACATTTTTTTCGCTTGTGTCGCTAAGATGTATCGATCTTCTCTCCAAAACAACTAGACGTGTTAATAAAGGTTACCCCATTCCTTGTTACCCAATTACACTCGAATAGCACGACAGAAAAACCACCATCAAATGTTACCTTTACAATCTTGACTAATTCACCGTAATACGGTTTTTCTTCGTACATGGTGCATACCCCGTAATCCTGAGTCACTGGTGTCGCCTAGGGTGTGATAAAAATAAGATCAAATTAAGTATGGAAAACTATGCACTCTCACCCTAGACAGGCACAGTACTGCAAGTATTACACGACGTATGCAAGTTTTAATGATAAGTAGAGTTCGTTCTCAGGGACTTAAGTGTGTTAATCGCGTAGGAACAGATAACGAGTAAAAGTAAATAACTAGAAGACAGAAAATAAATATTTGGATTTTCGAATTTATGAATTAAAACTAAATTAAAACTAGGAAAATAAAGACAATAAAATAAAAGATTAAGAATATGAGATGAGAAGTATAGCTTAGGTTTTGCTAGTATGCACTAATCCTTCTAATTCTATCTATAAATCTAGTTCATAAGGGAGAATATTAGCTCTTGGTAATACTTAGTCAGGATTCTAAATTCCACTACCTTAGACCTTGAGAGCGACTAAGGGGGCTACGGCACAACCAAGAAGTGATTTCAAATAGGGTTATCAAACGCCACTAAGGCCCTAAGCAAATACTGCAATCTTGGTGATATGGTGATTAAAACAAACCTTAATGACTATCTAGTTAGAAGTATGTTTTGTCAGAACTGCTATCGACACTAGACATTATGTGGTGGTTCAATAGTTAAACACCCAGTTACGGTGACCATCTAACTACTCTTAAAACAATCCTAAAGTGATCAGTTCTAGGAAAGACATTAAATCAAAACACATAAGCAAATATAAAGTAAGTAGCTAATATCAGATTAGAACATATAATTCCCAAAGAAACTTAGATAGAAGAATTAAAATTCATAGATTATACATATGCAAAACCCAAGCTATGGGAGGTTTAGTTCATACCTGATGGAAATAAACTAAAAGAAATTACAAAAGACATCATCTTGCTCTCTACAATAAACTGGGAGAATAAAACCTTAAGAACTAATTACTATGAGGCAAGGATGATTTACAAGTGATATAAGGGTGTATTTATAGGTGTTTAGAAGACCTAATTCGTTTTCTTGAGGAATAGTTAAGGTAATGGACTTCTAGCCCAACTCAAATTCGTATGGAAATAAAGATAAACACTGCTGCGCCGTTTTGGTCATAACTTCTTCGTTATTGGTCCGTTTGAGCTCCACAAGATACCAAAAGAATCGCAACAGAATTATCTAGGCCCTTAAGAAGGAAATCTCCAAATTCGGCCTATTTCTTAGGTAAAAACGCATATCTTTGGACGTGATCTGCAGAATCCCAGATTTAGGCAGCTTGTCCTTTTCCATCTTTTTAACTTTTATTTCCTTTTCTCAAATTACCATGTAAATCTCTTTCCATAAGTTGTTGTCTTTGACTTGGACTCTAATTAATCTTCATAATTATCTTTAAAGCTACACACTAAATAAACAATTAAACCCAATATGCTCAAAAAATATTATTTCTACAAATCAAGACACAAAATAGGAAAGTGCACTAAAACTCAAGAAAATCGACATTATTGACTTCTAAAACACTAAAAATGATGTCTCATCCTAACATAAATCTATCACAAATGAGGAGACATCAAGACCCCCAACTCAAAGTTGTATCGTCCCGATACAATAAAAGATAAAAACATAGGTAAGTCTAGAAATACACACTTATAAAATTCTCAACACAAGGGAAAAAGCATAGCAGAATATATAGAATAAACCTAAAGCACATAACTCGGAAAATTTCCTGCAATAGTATTCATAAACTACATACCTGTATATTTCTCATATCCACAGTCAACACGGCTTGAATTCAAGATCAGATTAGTTTCGCAATGTAAGAAGGATTGGGACTTTACTCAGTTCCCCAAGAGAGCTATAGATTGTTCATCAAACCTTACTAGTATCCAAGGATCCACTTAACTAATCTCTAATGGCTCAATCACTTCTCAATTATATAACAAAGAATCACAAGGTCTTTAAGGTTGTAATTTAGGCTTAGGGACGGGTATGATCATATATTTGGATAATTTGGAGTGAGCTTGTGGCTCTCTCCTCACTAGCCATCAACGAATCGCCCTAGAGCTTGAGTTACTCTCATAAAACGCTTCTCACTCAACCCAATGAATTCCTTGATGCATAATTTAGCATCCCCACTAACCCAATTAAAGCTTAAGATGTTCACATAAAAATCCACTTTGCCAGTCCGAATATATACATTTTCTTTTCTTTTCAAATCAATTTTCTTTTATAGCCATGACTCTCTTTGAATGTTGAGATATCATGCTAATTTTCTCATATATATATTTTTCTTTTAATGCCCTTGTTGGCAAAATTAGCTCGAAGCTTCTTTTTCATTCACTATTACCCCGACAAAGGGTTACAATACAAATCTGTGAATCATTATCACTAAAGCACAAAGCACAATTTATAAGCTCAACATAACAATTCCCATAATGGTGGACCCACCACCCCAAACTCAAGCTCTAAAACAACTGTCTAAGCATCGCGATTCGAGTGCGGGTCATATGGAAAAGTCCTAAAATCTAAAGGGTATGGCTTATAACGTGTTTCAATAAAAGGCTTTAGAAAGGCTAGAAGGGGCTGAGAAGGATATAGCATTTAAATCAAAATCACAAGGTGAGAAGGTATAAAAAGGCTTCAAAGGCTTAAAAATATGAAAGAACCGCCTTGATCACTTTCTACACTATGTAATTTTGAAAATTTCTTACCTTTAGCACTTTCATCAAATGGTTTTTCAACTAGCTTGGATCTCACGGCCTACACACTTCTCAAGGTTCCCTGAGATCGAACATACTTTCTATCGCATTGCTCACTAATCTTTTCTTTACTATCAACGTGTGTTTTCCTGCAAATACTCAAAGCATACAAATACATAGCTTATAAACATATCTCTTACTATCATTAATCTACTGAGCTTATGCTTTCAAGCTATTAAACACACTCTACATCTAATTCCCATGTATCAAAAATTTTAATTTCTCCTAAAAACAGAAAAATGGAGATGAGAGACAACGAATCCCCACACCCCCAACTCAAAAAATGAGCCGTGTCCCCACGACTCGAAAAACAGAAATTAAAATTAGCAGATAGGCATATTTACAGAAATGGTAAGGAGGAAAGAGAACATACTCTCGAGGCTATTGCCTCGCATCATTGATATCCAAGGTTGGAATTGCTGGACCTTTCGTTAATTGCTCAAGGAGTTTCATGATGTGCACTTGATTAGCGTTGATTTGTGCCACATCATTGACTAAGGAAGTTTGAGCTGCTTCAAATTTCGTTAAACGCTCCTCCATCTTCTCTTGCCAATTTAGCTCCTTTTCTTCCTTCGAGACTTGAGTAAAACCCGCTCTTCGAAGACTTTCTTTGATCCAAGCATTATCAATATAACTTGCTTTGAACTCGAGTTTCTCTTCTTCACCCAATACTACATTCGCTTTTCGCACAAGACACGTGATCATAGTTGGAAATTTAACATTATAACCCGATTTAGGAGAGACCGAAAATCGTATCACCTTCTCATAGATCAACTGTGCCACATCAATTTCTTCTCCTCTCAAAATACAGTCCAACAGTAGCGCGTTCTTCATAGTCACATCCAAAGTTCGTGTGTTTCCAAAGATATTAGGGATAAGGAAATTGTGCCAAATTCTAGCATCTGCTTGAAGATATTTGTAAGGCCAAGGTGCCTTCAATTCTCCCTTATGTGATTGCACTTTCTCCTTGTCTAAAACATGCTCAAAAAGTAATTCCTCATCAAAGATTTTTCGTTTAGCAACTGCTTCTTCAAATTTGCAAAAACCTTTCAATTTCTTAAACTTGAAGTGGTTTCTAATCTCCTCAACTGTGAAAGGAACTAGCTTTCCTCTAATCGGAACACAATCACTATCTCGGCTAAAGAGGCCTAGATAGAACTCCAAAACTAATTCATGACATAATTCAGAACGGCTTACCATGAACGTAGACCATCCCAATCTCTCACCAAGCTCGAAGAATCTCTTGTATTCTCCATCTCTAATTTCTTCCTTGAATACTTTCTCATAAGCAAAAGGTAGTTCTTTTAATTGTTTCTCTGCAGAAATCTTCAGAGCTCTTGAAGTATCCACTTTCTCTATAGGTATAAGATCTTGTTGAGGTTGAGTTTTCTCCTTTGCATAATAATAAAGCTTTTTACCATTACGATCATACGAAGGTTTCCCACTCTTCTCTACTTTCTCTTTACCCTTTGATTTAGAACTAGCACCTTTGTTAATTGATTTCTTCTTGTTCAAATCCAATCCCTTGTTACTCTTCACCTCCCTCTTGTTAGATAAGATTGTTGTTCTATTAGTCATCTTCAATTAACCCCCAACTCAAAGCTTTAGCAACCCTTGAAAATTAAATTCTTGAATTAATGGATGAACAAGCTTGATTTGGCCTTGGATAGGTGAATTGGTGATGAATCTCTATATGGGTGAGGATGATTTGTAATGGATAGGCTTGGATTTTAGAAATTGTGTGATGAATTTTGAATTTTGGCTCTTTGATTCTTCAATTTGAATGAATTTGGTGATGATTGGTAGCTTGAATCTCTCTTGTAATGATGTGGAGAAAAGATTTGATGTGTTTTTCTTGATGTTTGGGTAGTGTTTTGGTGATTGGTGAAGGTTTTGATGAGCTTCAATGGAGTTAGGAGAGTTGTGGAGAAGAAAAAGAGGGTTTGGGTTTATTAAATTCGGAACTAAAAGCTTAATACCTCTTTTATAATCAAATCCCGTAACTTTCTCTCTCCTCTGGCGGCGCTGTGGACTACCCCTGCGGACCATGGGGTGCACCGCAGGGTAGTCCGTAACATCTGATGCTCGAAATTTTTTGCTCTCTGGTCTAGACCCGTGGTAGGACCCCGTGGCACGGGTTTTTGGCCTGCGGACTAGGGTCCGGTGTACCGGAGGGTACCCCGCGGCTTCTGTAGCTAACTCCGTCAAAATACCCGTGGTACCTACCCCGTGGCACGCGTTTTTGAGGCGCGGACCATGGTGCGGTGTACCGGAGGGTAGTCCGCGGCAATTTTTCTGGTTTCTGGATCAAACCCGCGCTAGCGACCCGTGGTACGGGTTTTTGACCTCGCAGACCATCCCTGCGGACCATGGGGTAGTCCGTGGGGTAGTCCGCGGGTTGGTGCTCCAAAAATTTTCCTCGCGTTCCCTAACTCGATTTCTCCAATTCCTACACACCAAAAACACTAATACCTTTCTCAAATATGCATTATCAACTAAAAACAACTAAAATAAACTTAAACTAAAAATGTAAAAGACATGAAAACATAAAAAAACTTCGGGTTGTCTCCCGAACAGCATTTTTGTTTAACGTCTTTCAAAGTTAGACGTGTTACCTCTGTCAAGATTTGCAAATATAGCCTCCCCAACAACGAGTAAGGCTATGAACATCAACTATTCTGCGCTTGACCCCAGTTTTGGGGCGAATTTCTATCACATTGGCTGAAACGACCTTAGTGACAATGAATGGTCCCATCCACGAATCTTTGAAACTTCGTGGCCTATTCTCACGTTTGTGAGCTTTCCATAGAACTTCATGGCCAACCCCAAACTCAATGTCTGGCTCAGTATCCACAGGCTTTAAGTGGATCTTCTCAGGAGGGACTTTGTGATGTGAAAGGCTGTGGATGATAGGCACGGTGGGATCCAACTTCCTCGGTTTCTTACCCATGACATAGAAGGTCTCAGATACATTCTTAGCATGAAGGGTGATGGTCCCATCTTGGAAGTTGATTACACTTTGGCTTGTGGCCATGAAAGGCCGGCCAAGTATGATCGGAACCTGCTTATCTGCATCAAACTCAAGAATAACAAAGTCAGTAGGGATGGCGATATTACCTGCACGGACCAAGACGTCCTCCACTGTTCCCCATGTCCTCTTCACTGAGTTGTCAGCAAACTGCAACTTCACTGGAGTTTTCTCTGATTTCTGAAGTCCAAGTCTCTCGAACACGGACTTAGGCATAAGATTCACACCAGAACCCACATCGTACATCGCTTTCACTTTGAGCCTACCATGTAATTGAATAGGAAGGTTGAAACTCCCCGGATCTTTAAGCTTTGTAGGTAGCTCCTTCTCACTTCTTCTCGAAACCCTCAGGTTCTCTCTTGGGATCTCTACACTCGCCTCTTTCTCAGGAATAACTTGCGTAAAAACTTGCTGCGGTGTAAGTCCTCTCTTCGCAATCTCAAGCATTTGGGCGTTGATATTTTCAGGTTGGTACGCCTCTACAAATGTCTTGAGAACAGTGTCATCGTTCGGATTTGTATCAGGAATAGTTGATGACACTAGTTGAACAATAGGTGGTGATTCCACCTTCTCTTCTTCTTTCTCTCCTAGCACAGCAGGTGCCACTTCATCTTCTTTCGATTCCTCCTTTGAGGCTTCTTCCTCTTTCTCTTTAGCCAACTCAGCTGCATACTTTACTACCGATCGAATCTCCTCTTGCACCTTCCTCAGTAGCTCTATGAACTCGTCTTTCTCTTGATCGTTCTCCAGACAAACTTCTAGAAAGTCAGATTCCTCGGGGTTAGACTCGGTTGGCTCTTCTTCATGGCTGGGAACTTCCACGGCACTAATGGCAGCATGTGGTGCTTCCTCTTTTGCTTCTTCGATCTCAAGACATATAGCCTTGCACGCTTCGAACTCATCCTTGTTTTCACCACCTTCGATTGCCTTCACTTCCTTTTGTTCTACAACACTTGTTAACACTTTGTTTAACTGTGTCACTTGAGTAGTTAGCATCTGAAGTATGGCATCATGTCCACTGACCTTTTCTTCTTGAGCGTTTATAGTCGTGTTCAAACGGTCTAGAGCTTGTACGATCTGTGTATTGTCCATAGACCCTTCTTGCGGATACTGAGGTAAAGCTTTTTGTTCTAACGAATCGGTATAGACGTCTTGAGCAGGTTGTTGTGGAGGAGCAGGTCGATTCTGATATTGATTTTGGTACTGACCTCTCTGTTGGTAAGAGTTGTTCTGGGACGCGGTTGATAATGACCAGGATTAGCGGCCCCTTGTGGATTTGAATACTGCATACATGGATGGTTACGGTTGCCCCATCGGTTGGATATAAAGTAAACAGATTGCGGATTTGATTCGCACTCTTCCCATGAATGATCGTTAACTCCACATTGTTGACAACCTTGTGCTTCTTGTACTACCTTTGTAGCATCTATATTTCTCTCCATCGCGATTTTCAGCTCCTTGATTTGATTTTCTAAAGAGGATATTTGAGCTGAGTTCGCAGTTTGTGCATCTAAACGAAGCGTTCCTCGGGTTTTTGTAATAGAAGCTCGTCTTGAAGGCCAACTTCTTTCTTGTTCCATGATGTTTTCCAATACCTCGGAGGCTTCATTGTGATTCATGGACACAAAATTACCCTTTCCAATGTTATCCACCTTTTCTCTACCTTTATCAGTAAGACTTTCATAGAACATAGCAAGTTGTAGAGCAGGTGTATAACCATGGAGCGGACATCTAGCTAATTTTTGTTGAAATCTTGTCCATGCTTCTCCCACTGTTTCTCCATCTTCTTGGAAAAATCTTGCAAGCTGGGTTTGATCTTTAAGTCTCATGCTCTTCGGATAAAATCGGTTAAAGAATGCGGCTTGAAGTTCTCTCCAAGAATGAATGGTTCCATGTGGTTGTATTTCTAGCCAATCTCTAGCTCTTCCGGTCAAGAAAAACGAAAACATATGACAATACAGTTGCTCGCGTGTAATGCCCGGAGTGATGTAGGCATCACAAATCTGCATAAACTTCTGAATCGCTTTTACCGGATCTTGAATAGCTGTACCAGTATAGAGTCCGAAACTTTGAAATTGACTGAGCATACCCGGATCGGGTCTAAATTTGATGTTCGGAATCTCAGGAAGGCGGTAACCGATGGGTTGAACGTGGAATGGTATATTGAGGCCAGGTAGATCTTGTTCAACTCGGTTCTGTTGATTATTGAGATTATTTTTCACATTACCTCCTCCTACTGGTAGTTGTACTCCTTCTTGTCCACCAAGTGGTAGCTCTTGTTGTTGTCCACCTTGGTTATTTTGCACTCCACCGAGTGGTGGTCCAAGTATTGGATCTTGTTGCAATCCTCCTCCTGGTAATTGTTGTCCTCCTCCAACTGGTGGATCTCGTTGGGATGCCATAACTCTTCTCAAGGCTCTTTCCTCACGAACTCGTTTGTTGTAAGGTCTGAAGCTCCTCTCAGGCTCCGATAAGGGAGGCCAAGAATTAAACAATGTGAAACCTGAAAAAGACTAAAGCAACACAAGCGTAAATCTGGAAAAATAAAGACTAAAACTAAACTAAAACTGAAAAGTAAAAACTAATTAAAAACTAAAACTCGAAATAGATAACCCACACGCTAACGAGACACAAGTCCCCGGCAGCGGCACCAAAAACTTGGTGTCGCCTAGGGTGTGATAAAAAAAGATTAAATTAAGTATGGAAAACTATGCACTCTCACCCTAGACAGGCACAGTACTGCAAGTATTACAAGACGTATGCAAGTTTTAATGATAAGTAGAGTTCGTTCTCAGGGACTTAAGTGTGTTAATCGCGTAGGAACAGATAACGAGTAAAAGTAAATAACTAGAAGACAGAAAATAAATATTTGGATTTTCGAATTTATGAATTAAAACTAAATTAAAACTAGGAAAATAAAGACAATAAAATAAAAGATTAAGAATATGAGATGAGAAGTATAGCTTAGGTTTTGCTAGTATGCACTAATCCTTCTAATTCTATCTATAAATCTAGTTCATAAGGGAGAATATTAGCTCTTGGTAATACTTAGTCAGGATTCTAAATTCCACTACCTTAGACCTTGAGAGCGACTAAGGGGGCTACGGCACAACCAAGAAGTGATTTCAAATAGGGTTATCAAACGCCACTAAGGCCCTAAGCAAATACTGCAATCTTGGTGATATGGTGATTAAAAAAAACCTTAATGACTATCTAGTTTGAAGTATGTTTTGTCAGAACTGCTATCGACACTAGACATTATGTGGTGGTTCAATAGTTAAACACCCAGTTACGGTGACCATCTAACTACTCTTAAAACAATCCTAAAGTGATCAGTTCTAGGAAAGACATTAAATCAAAACACATAAGCAAATATAAAGTAAGTAGCTAATATCAGATTAGAACATATAATTCCCAAAGAAACTTAGATAGAAGAATTAGAATTCATAGATTATACATATGCAAAACCCAAGCTATGGGAGGTTTAGTTCATACCTGATGGAAATAAACTAAAAGAAATTACAAAAGACATCATCTTGCTCTCTACAATAAACTGGAAGAATAAAACCTTAAGAACTAATTACTATGAGGCAAGGATGATTTACAAGTGATATAAGGGTGTATTTATAGGTGTTTAGAAGACCTAATTCGTTTTCTTGAGGAATAGTTAAGGTAATGGACTTCTAGTCCAACTCAAATTCGTATGGAAATAAAGATAAACACTGCTGCGCCGTTTTGGTCATAACTTCTTCGTTATTGGTCCGTTTGAGCTCCACAAGATACCAAAAGAATCGCAACAGAATTACCTAGGCCCTTTTGAAGGAAATCTCCAAATTCGGCCTATTTCTTAGGTAAAAACGCATATCTTTGGACGTGATCTGCAGAATCCCAGATTTAGGCAGCTTTTCCTTTTCCATCTTTTTAGCTTTTATTTCCTTTTCTCCAATTACCATGTAAATCTCTTTCCATAAGTTGTTGTCTTTGACTTGGACTCTAATTAATCTTCATAATTATTTTTAAAGCTACACACTAAATAAACAATTAAACCCAATATGCTCTAAAAATATCATTTCTACAAATCAAGACACAAAATAGGAAAGTGCACTAAAACTCAAGAAAATCGACATTATTGACTTCTAAAACACTAAAAATGATGTCTCATCCTAACATAAATCTATCACAAATGAGGAGACATTAGTCACTCTTTTTTCACCTTTTTTATGAGTAACCCATTTGACACCATTCGCAACACATGAATCGTACTTATAAACTGCACCATGAGACTTACTAGCCAATGAAATCATCTCACTGGTAGCAAATGCATCACTGTATTTTTCCATTTCATAAACCTACACGCATAAACAATTATAAAAGTATTGTCGAATAAATCTTAATTTGGTATTTGAATGAATCTATACCTTATGTATAAACCAATCTCGGAAATTTTCCGGTGTTTCCTATGTTTATCAGCTTCAGGACTCGATAGTGTGGCTTTGTGTTCACTGCACATTTGAAGAGTAAAGTCAATACGTTTTTCATAATGAATAAAAAAATTAATAAATAAAATGATCAACTTACGTCATCAAATGCTGGATTTCGTCCCAATTAAGTAGGATGTACCAGTTGATTTGCTCCTTCTCTATGTATTGCAAAACTCCATACTCTTTTCTAACTAGTGGAGTATACTGGCTCTTAAATACGGACAACTCTTTAGATTGAGCTTCAATCTCGGTATATCTACCCGGTTCGTTGAACTTGGTTTTTTCTTCTTCAAGATAACGCGATATGAAAGTCGACGTCTCCTCTGCGGCGTACCCCTCGGCGATTGAACCCTCCGGCCTAGCCGGGTTTCGTATGTACTCCTTTAACTTCTTTAATTACCGCTCAAACGGGTACATCCAATGCATCTAAACCGGTCCCCCTAAAAAAGCTTCGTCGTACAAGTGTATAACCAGGTGGATCATTATATCGGAAAACGCGGGAGGCAAAATCATTTCCAGTCTACACATAACTTCAACCACTTTCTTCTTACCCGATTCCAACTCTTTCATGCTGAGATTTTTATTACAAACGACTCTAAACACATTAGCTAACCCGATAATCGCATCACTAATCGCTTTATCTTCAATAACCCATGGAATACTAGCCACAAAAAGATACTGAATCATCACGTGACAGTCGTGAGATTTCATTCCAATAATCTTGCCTGAATCACTTTGAACATTATTTCAAACTAGATGCGAAACCATCGGGAAACTTCTGTGCCTTCAATCAGTCAAGAAATAATTTCCTCTTTTCCGTTGACAAAGTATACTTTGCTCGTGTCAGTATCGGTTTACCTTTTCTCGATGTCAACCACAAATCTTTCTTGATGTTCCTATCCTTAAGATCCATTCTGGCTTTAACGTTGTCTTTGTTAATTTACCCATCAAGACCTATAACTGTACCGAGCAAACTATCACACACATTCTTCTCACAATGCATAACGTCAATGTTATGTTTCAACAAATTTTCGGACCAATAAGGTAAACGATAAAAGATACTATTTTTATTCCAATTGAATATTCGTGGAACAGTTTGCTTCACGATCTTGCCTCCAAAATCCTCGTGTTTACCGGGAAACACAATAGGAAGTCCATCTAACTGTTTTTGAATATCGGGGAGTATATTTCTTCGGCTTACCCTTATAATCGGCAACTTGGTACGAAACCTTGTCTTTTCTAAATTGATGTGTGGTAGGTAACCAACGTCTATGGTCAAAGTAAACAACCCCTTTCTCCACCCTCAATGATTGAGTGAAATCCATGCATTCTGGACAAGCCATGTAAACTTGATCCGACCATCCTGAAGTGTATGACCTAGCGGGGTAATCATTAGTCGTGGACAACAAACAAAGCTTCATTGTAATCACTTGCTTCGTATGAGCATCATACATAGGGATCCCTGTTTCCCACAACATATTAATTCATCTATAACAGGTCGAAGAAAGACATCAATGTCCTTACCGGGTGAACGGGGTCCCGAAATCAACAAACAAAGCGAAAATGTCAACACCTTCATAGACTCCCATGGTGGTAAGTTGTAGACGGTCAATATAACCGGCCACATGCTGTACGAGTTGTTCTGCATAGAGAACAAACAAAACCATCGATACTGAGACCCAAATAAACATTCCGAGGTACGATAGGAAACTCAGGATGTAACTGATCAAATCTCTTCCAACTATCACCATCAACCGGACGACATAACACATCAGGATCTTACTATTCCATGTACGGTGCCAAATCATATTTTCTGCAGTGTGTCTCGAAGCATAAAGTCGCTGCAACGTAGGGGCAATCGGGAAATATCGGAGTTTCTTATGCGCTACTTTCTGACCCTTCTTTGGGTCCCATCTGGATTCACTACATACTGGACAATTATCGAGGAACTCATTCTCCTTGTAAAATAAAGCACAATTGTTTACGCAAACATTGATGGTAGTGTACCCCATACCTAAACTTTTTAAATTTTTGTTGCACTCCTCGTATGACTCGGGCAATGTATAAGGTTTGGGCAACACACAAAACAAAAGATCAAGCAACTCGGTGAAAGACGTGTTAGTCCACTTGTTCTTCACCTTCACGTGCATTAGCTTCGCAATGAAATTTAATGAACTCATTACTTTACAACAGGGTATAACTCAGTCTCTAATTCCTCAAACATAGTTTCGAAACTGTCACATGTTGAATTGTTCGAGTCTATCATCTCGGTGTCACCTGAATGACCACCACCTCGTAATTAGGTCTCAAATATTCATAGACATTCAACACTTCATTTTCTTCATATCGAGTCTCGAGAATTTCCTCGTTCTCACCATGCTTTGTCCAAATCTCATACGTTGACAAAAACCTAAATTGTAAAAGATGTGCCCTAACTTTGTCCACTGCATACTGACGATAATTAGAACACCCATTACACGTACAAACCAAAGTTTCTTTAAAATCATCTATTTTTTTTTAAAATGCAAGAAAATATTTTATCCCCTTAATAAATTCATGCGAAACACAATGAGCGGTAATAATCCAACTTTTATCAATACCCGATGACATCCTCTATTACCAATATAAAAGAGAATACAAAGAAATAACTCATACATAAAATGAAAAAATAAAAATTATTACATCACCAATTAAATACATAAATATAAAATTAAATACATAAAAATTATTACATCACCTAATTAATTAAATACATAAAAATTATTACATCACCAAATTAATTAAATACATATAAATTAATCAAACTTTTATCAATACCGGAAGCCATCCTCTATTACCACTATAATCAACAATTCTAATATAAAGGAATACAAAATAAATATCTCATGTATGCATTTATTTCTTATACAATAATATATCATAAAAAATTAGAACATGTTTC
Organism: Nemophila menziesii; assembly: GCA_029959085.1. Classification (NCBI taxonomy): domain Eukaryota; kingdom Viridiplantae; phylum Streptophyta; class Magnoliopsida; order Boraginales; family Hydrophyllaceae; genus Nemophila; species Nemophila menziesii. The sequence goes on along the minus strand of JARWIR010000004.1, from coordinate 37,766,531 downwards.
TAACAACCTAGCTAGTAATACTATTTAGCATGAACTACACAACTGTAATCAAATAAAAGATATTTTGAAAAAGTTTTATAGAAGAAAAAATACCTAATTTTGGGCAAATTTAAATGGAGAAATTGATAATTAAGGAGGTCCCACATTGTTGATTGGCCCGGGAAAACTTTTCCACGTGTTGAAATACCTAGTAATACTATTTAGCATTAACTACTCGATTGTAATCAAATAAAAGAAATTTTGAAAAAGTTTTATAGAAGAAAATATACCTAATTTTGGGCAAATTTAAATGGATAAATTGATAATTGAGGACGTCCCACGTTGTTGATTGGCCTGGGAATGCTTTTTCACGTGTTGAAATAATATTTGATGTTGATTTGTGGGAAAAAATTGAGCTAGTTTTGAGAGAATAGTGGAGAAGTTATAAAATAATGGGTATTGATGATCCCAATTCGCAACTTACTGTAATAAATACGCTACAACCATTCGCGGCTACACAAGTAGCCGCTAAAGATAGAAGAGTAGTCGCAATTAATAACCACTAACGACTACTTTTGTAGTCGTAAAAACATAAACTTCATTAGCGACTACACAATGTCGGTGGAAAAAATAATTAAAAGATAAAAAACAATAGCGACTACTTGCATACTAACGACTATTTCTTGTAATCGTTAAAAACAAATTAGAAATATTGTCCCAAAAGGGTCGTAGAAGCCCAATTTAATTAACCAAATTGGAAAAAAATTCTCAAAACATGTCCTAAAAGCCTAATAATTCCCAAAAGGGGGAAAATTAAAATGATCTCACTTTCTTAATTAAAATCCACATATATTGTACATGACAATCCATAAAACACCAATAAAAATTAACCCAAAAAACATAAACACACAATAGAGGTGATTAAGCCATTATGAGCTATGACACTAAATTGACGTAGTATACAAAAAGACAAGATATGTGTGTTATGTTGTTGGGTTAAGCTACGATAGAGTTTGTCAGTCTTTTAGGATGCAAAGGTTAATCAATAAAGATCGTGGTAAAAATAAGTGATGATATTGATTTCACATGCTTTATGAGTTTCATCATTAGACAAACTAAGTATATGTATGAGATGTGAATTTATCAAATAGTGAATTTTTTCTCTATCAAATAGTGAAGTTGGTTTTGTGAAGCTTGTTTTAAGATCTACGGTGTTTAGATGGGTTCTTGTAAGACCTATATAGTGTGAATAGACACTATTTTAAGTAAACAAAAAAAAAATTCTTGTCAATTATTAATTCGAAGAAATTTAAGTTAGACTATTTATCAAACATCTATGAATCATATGCAAGAAGGATGATAGTGATTATAAGAATCAAGTTAAGCAAAATAAACATAATATGTACATAAATATGGATAGATATTACACCCATAGATAGTATACATAAATAATAATAAGATATTGATTTACTTTCTTTTCTTTTGGTACGTTCAAGATAACCTTTTTGGGATTGCAATAGACTTGTCCTACTAATCATTTGAACTGAGTTGCAAAGTATCCAATGTTTCTTTGCTTGATCTTGTTTCTGAAATTTTCTCGAACATTCTACAAACACTTTGATCTTTCTTCTTTTGTTCCAAAACAAACACTTTGATAAATAAAGTACATAATTTCTTATCTTTTCTTCTTGTTTGTCATACAAATTTTGTGTGTTCGATATTAAGATCATCTTCTACTTAGGCATCGATTTTGTCATACCTATCTGTAATAAACTCTCAATTATTATATGATTCAAGAGATCCTTCAATTGAATGCCCCGACCATAATAGAATTCAGCAGTGAGTTTTGCAGTTTGGGTTTGTACAAAACCATTAGATAGGATGTTTATCTTGTAATGTGGCTATAATTCTACTATGTTTGTCCAAATATAATTAATACTATCATAGTAAAAATGTATATAACTTAAAAATTTCAAATACGATTGAAAGCTATATTTTTATACTATAACATGTATAAGGTGTGAGATAAAAATACAAGAAATTATCATAAATGCTCAATAGAACTAATCAACTAAATTATATGTCGTAAAAGTGAACCCCGGGTATCTGAGCATCGGTAGAAGGAGTGACCGTCCGCCGAAACCTTAGAAAATAAGGGGTCTAATTTAGTTATCGGGTCTTTATTATATTATATTTTACTTTGCGAAAAATTCAATATGACTAAAACTTAAATTGCAAGCCCAAATTCATTAAATTTGCTTCATTAAAAGAGTGTTCAACCCAAAAGAAAATAAAAGCTTATTCTCCAGCATACCGAAGAGTTATGTATTCTCGGACGTGCTTTGTTCTTTACAAATTTTCTGGAACAAGTATATGCTTAACGGAAGGACGGAAGGACCTGACCTAGTTAACATAACATAACCACAAACACTAGGTTCATAGGGGAGCGCCTACTAAAAGTGCTAAACGTTCTAGTTTGGTGTGGTTAGTGGGTAGGTAGAAACCCGTCAGGCCTTGAAATTTAACGCGGGCATAGGTGTAAACCCGAATAAGAGAGCAAAGGGACAGAGAGTCTGGAATATGTACTTGGGTAGGTGGTTTTGCAAGGAGTTTGGAGTATGTACTTCTCACGGCTGCGTATTTGATATCTCTTCATGAGGGGTTGACATGAACGGAGTAATTGTGTATCAGGTTACTATGCATCAAGGTAGATTTAAGTGAAGCGCTATCTATCGTAAGTAGTGAGAGAATTACTAGAGGGTCGGGAGTAAAGTGGATGATGGCATTGTAAATATAATGAATTGGAGATCCATTGTCGAACTAATAGGAAAACAAATTCGTGCGCAAATTGACTAACTTGGTTGAGGGCATCCCAACAAACTCGGAACAGGATCCTTGATGAAACGTCAATGGCGATATGACACTTGACACGGGATAAATGTGGATGTAACACATGAAGTTATATATAATGCCCCTTTAATTGTGTTTAATAGTTTCATATCACAATTTAAGGAATTCCTTTTCATTAAAAGAACACCAAAAGAAAATGATACTTATTTAGTATTAATATATGCATTCTCGTTCGGAGATTCCTAATGCACAATAAGTTTCAAAAGAACAAATCTTACCTTGTAAGGTTAAAGTTCAACTTACTAAACTGAAAACCTACTTTACACAACCTAAACAAGCGCAGACCGGTACGAAAAATTCCTAAGAATAGGTTTTAATGCACATAAAAACTTTATTCTTCAAGTAGATATGCTATGTCACATATCATAAAATCAGATTTTAATTCTAACAACCTCGACAAGCATAGCCACAAAAATATTTGAAATTGAAATTTTAATGTGCTTTACATGCACAATGCCCTTTCCAGATACCTATATGTTATGAAAATTCTGCAGAATGTAATAAAATACTCTTTATCATGATTAGAAAACCACTTTCGTTATATCTTTAACCAACAATATATTTCAAGACTGTGTATAATTTTCAAATTATAACAGCTGATATCACACCTGATAACTCTAAATTTAATTTGAGAAAAATATGTTGTCGAGTTTCACACCCGGGCTTAGAGTGCTAGTATCTGGACTTATTAGAGTGACCAACACGGGTCCACATGTAATAATAGCTACCTAGTCGAAACCAAACCAATACTAGGAACGGTTCAAACCAAAGTACACAACACACAACCAGTGTACAAACAACCTCGGGAGTAATAATCCAGGTAGACTGCTTAAATTACATCATCAAAAGCAAGAATGATCAAAATTCATTGGTTGTAGTGATTGAGAACCATTTCTAACTTTAGTGCTGCTTGCTATATTTTTTATGTCTGTCTAACACACACATCTTAATGAAAAACCTATTTTCGCCTCTTTATTTAACTTTTTCTTCAACAAATCAAATCTGGATATTTTTTCTCATTTTTATCAAATTATTAAAAATATGAAAATGGCTGGAAAAGAGAAAGTGGTTTTGCCTACTCCAGTGTAGCAGATCACTGACGGTCATCAATGGAGGTGCAAACGGAAAGTTTTGAACCAAAATACACTTTGCGAAATTCACTTTCACAAAAGGTGCAACGGTGGATTTAAATGTGCCGTACCTGATTCTCTTAAGCCAGATCATGAAATTGTTGATCAAAATCTAGGAAAAAGTCCTTCGAATTCCCTAAGAATAAAAAAATGGGGACATAGAGGCATGTTTCATGGGGTTCTAATAAGATGAGGGTGGATTCAATACGTGTGTTTTTGAAGAAGCATTTGGAAACAAAAAGAGGAATAAAATGGAAAATGAGAATTTGAGTGGGGGCTTCGGAGCTTGAAATGCTGGATGCAGCCATGGTGATGATTGAGAAATTAGGGACACAAATTCTTGGGAACATCTGATGTAGAAAAGGCTTAAAAATAAAAAGACAAAGGTTATAAAATGTATATATACATAAAATTTGTATAAATTAAATTAGTAGTAAAAATATCTTACCATATTTGATAAAAATGTAATGAATATGATCTAAATCTTGATACAATAATAATTCTGTATCAAATAAATAAAAAATTAAGCCCAGTTAATCTATATTTTGTATACATAATATACAAGTTAATAGTGAAAATACCCAATACCACCTATGGTGTAACAAAAGTTGAAACAAGATGGTTATGAAAATGACTAATATCCCTAAATGATTTTCAACTCGTTACAACCTAACATTATTTGTGATACCTCATAATAATTTGGTGCAACTCATGACAACTACTGATGACACGAATTTTATATATATTTGTTACGAGTTCGAAAATTAACAAGACATATCTAACATTTTATCCAAAAATAATTATTCGATTTCTATACATAAGATAAATGTCAATTATCAACACATACACAAACACAAATATTTTTTCAATGATATTTTAAGAAAGGATATTCTTATCAAAATTTTACTAATAATTTTAAAAAATCACATTTTGACCAAATTGAAATTGTATATCATATTTTCTTACTTACAAAGAATAATTTATATTTTTAAAGCATAGATCTTCAAAACCTCTATCAAAACTATACATATATTCCAAAAAACACATAGAAATTTATTATTGTTCTGAATACGATATAACACAAGGATTGAGGTATATATTTCAAAAACACATATGAGTAATTCATACAGTTCAACTGAAGATTCTCACCGAAATATTTGATCTAAAGGGAAAGAATACAAGGGTGGTGTAGAGCCGAAAATAAATTTGTAGCATGATATATGAAAATACTTTAGTCGACGAGATTAAACTAAGATTTCAATTACAATACGACATCTAAAAAAGATATAAATAAATATAGTGAAAAAAGATAGAAGGGCTGAAAGACGCCAATGAAAATGTCGAGTGGTATTTAGGGTTTTCTTATGAAAAAAATATTTTGTATTAGAAATAAGTATATATAAGGTATTATATTTTATTCTACATTTAGGCCCATTTGACTACGAAATATCATAATCATATTTCTACTGGACCAGTCTCTTTGTTTTTGAATTTCATTATCTTATTTATAAAACTCTCAAAAGATCTTCTAAAAATTTACAAATCCTTCAAAAGGGATAAATTAACATAATCTCAATTTTTTATTTATTAAAATACCCTTATATTGTACATTACACTCCTAAAAATACAAATAAAATTTAACCCTAAAAATAATACTAAAATATACAATGGAGATGTTAAGGCTACCGTAAGATTCCATAGTAAATTGACGTAATAGCAAAAAAAATGATTTGTGCTATGGTTTAGGTCAAGCTATGAGAGTTTGTCAAAAAATACAATTGGATGACAAGTTAAATGAATGAATTTCATGGTTGAAACATTTGATGAGCTTCATGACATATTCGCTATGAAGTTTTTCATAAGACTAATTAATCGTTAAGCACTAATATGTGAAGTTTCGAATAGTGAACTTAATTCTCCATCAGACGGTGACGACGAAGTCGTAAAGCTTCTTTTAATGTCTATGGTCTGTCAATGGGTTCTTGTTGTTCTTTCTCACTAATGTGTCGATTCTGATGGTGCATGTGATAAAGTATTTGTAATGAGTTTTACACTTTTCAAAGTGTTCTTCTCCGTCAATGTGTGTGTAATTTATATAATGTATGTAATGAAGGTAATAGATAGATACATAGATTTTAGATAACATGTGTAATGAAGATGATATTTTCGATATAAAAAACTGATGATTCAATATGATGTAGTACAATGGATATGAATAAAAAGCTTTTTTGGATTTAGTAGGACTTTTGGTAACTAAAATTGTACATGTGGCAAAATTTGAACTTCTCGAGGGACTTAGAATCAACGAGTGGTATTTATAGCTCAGTATAACCATCCCTCTCTTATGATCTAGATAAAATGTCATATGAATTTTATATATGCTCAATACTACATTCTCTTGAATTAGCGACGACCCGCGTCGTCGCTAGAGTTAACTAATTTTGTCGCTAAATACCTGTTTGGGTCATTAGCGACGAAATTTCGTCAATAAACAGTCATTGCTAGAAATTCGTATCTGAAAATATTTTGCGACGAAACGTAGTGGTTTTGCCACTGTTGGCTGAGCGTGACTGGCGACTAAAAATTTTGTCGCTAATGACACTTTTCTTAGCGACGGACTAAAGTCGTCGCTATCCAACTCCTTTAGGTGTGAAAGTATTTTGTAGCTATCACATTATTTTGGCGAGAAGACGTGGTTCGTCGTTAGTGGATTACGTCACTAGCGACGAAATTTCATTATCTTTTCCTATGAATATATCATTGCTATTATTTTTTTATTTTTTTTCGAATTTTTAATTTCAATTTTGTTTTAAATTTTTATTTTTTATAAATTAAATTAAATTAAATTTTTATTTTTATTTGTATTTCAATTTATTTTGTGTATTTCAATTTATTTTGTGTATTTCAATTTATTTTGTGTATTTCAATTTATTTTTATTTTTAATTTATATTTATATTTTTATTTTTAATTTATATTTTTATTTTTATTTTAACATTAATCAAAATATATTACATAAATAATTAAAAGCATCAAATATTAATAAAAAGTAATATTCAATTTAATTTAATTCAAACATTCGATAATAAAGTCAAACCTGGGAAATATAGTAAAAAAAACAAAAAAAAACAAAAAAAAACAAAATTACATCAAAATAAACACAAATCAACCCAGGGATCATCGAACCTAGGAGAATCTTCTCTTCTATCCTCTTCATCTTTTCTCGGTTCTTCTGCTGCTCTTTCAAGGGGGGCAGAGAGGATAGGGTCTAGTCCTTGTTAGGCCCTCATGCTATTCAACCCCTCCATAGATGTGTCTAGAATAATCATCGAGTAATGACCCCGAGTAGTGCTAGTTGTGGAGGTCGTCGATGACGGAGTAGGATCGATAGGGGGAGACCTTGAGCTGCGCGAATCTCATTCATAGTTGTCATAATAATATTAAGTCTCTCCTCATTCCGCCTAGTCAAAGGATCCAGCTCGAAGGTACGTACTTTCTTATGTACCATTCCAACACCGGCTACCCAAGCCGTGTTCGGTGGGATCATCCCTTCCTGAACTGCCTCTTTTGAAGGCGCCGATTTGATCTTCATATGGCATATCTATAGAGAAGGACTCTGATACCTTCCTCTTTAGCTTTTCCCATTAAATTTTCTGTTAGATGATAATAAAAGGTAATTATCAATTAATTAAACTAAAAGTTAAAAGTAAAATGAAAAAAAAAATCTTTCCTTTTTTAGAAAGTTTACAAAAAAGGAAAATTTCCAAAAAAGGCATCTTTTCTTTTTCGGAATGTTTCCAAAAAAACAAAAGTTTCTTTTTTCGGAAAGTTTCCAAAAAATGAAAGTTTCCTTTTTTTGGTAAGTTTTCGAGAAAAGTAATAACTAACTAAAATAAAAGGTAAAAGGTTAAAATAAAATACTCACATCACACTTTTGGTAGTTCGGGTTTCTCCACTCATCCTTATCCGAGTCGTACCCCATGTACTCGAAAAAACCTCAAATTTGGAATCTCTCTCTCTCTCCTCTTGTGTAGCCTCGACACAATAAGTCAACAGCTCCTTCATCTTCTTTTTCATCTTTCATGTTCAATAACATTTTAAACCAGTTATATTAATAATTAAGTAAAGTGATTAATATTATTTTTAAAAATTAAAATTGTACCTTATAAATGACCTCCCAAGTCTGGGAGAAATTTCTCGGTCCAGCCTTGCCTGGTTTCTTTTGCTTCTTCCGGTTTTCTTTGTTACTCTTTGCTTGTTCTGTTTCAATATAATTATTAAATTTTTTAATACAAATTTATAATAATAGTTACAATAAAATTTAAATTTTATACCTGGGAGTCCACGTTATCCCACATCTCCCGACATCTTCTCCAAATTTCCAGAACAACATCTAGGGGTGTTTTTTTGTATAATCGTATTCATTCATTAAGACACCCTTCCAAGCCCTATACCTAGTAGATTGGATTTTACTTAGGTTTTTTTTTATTTCCAAACAATGTTTTCTTTTTTTCCATCCCTCGATATTAAAAAAATCATGTAACCGGGCCAGAATAGTCTCTTTCATTCCGTCAGGCATATCTTCTCTGCCAAGAAATATTGACTCACCATATCATATAGGTTGTTGGAATCAAAATTGTAAAGAGGGGTAAATGAACATGGTGGGTCTTAAATATATTTTCTTCAAAGAAACATGGTATATATATTTTTGATTAGCGGGCACATGCTAGAAATAACGCAAGTAAGCGGGCGTCTGCTATGAGCAAGATAGATCTTAATGCCAAACCAAAGGGAACATATAATACCATTTAATGTTGGAAATCATTATGTATGGCCACTTTATTAGCTTACGATATTAAAGACAATACAAATAGATAAGACTCAATATCCTATCTTTCCTTACCTTGCAACAAAGGACTTTTGTGATAAATTGGTATAAACGTGAAACTCGATAAAATAAATGTGGCTAATAAAATATGGAGGTGAAGGATCCTTAACATTTTTGAAACAATAAAATCATGTGCCAGAAATAAAAAATAAAATTTATCCCCTAGAAACAGGGTTTGACAACCTATCTCAATAACATTGACCCATGACGGCCTACTAGATTCAAATGTGTATGTTCACTTGCCAAACCTCGAACGCAATAGTCATATGGTGAAATCTCCTACCATGTCGATCAAAAAATCATTGAACTACCAATATAATTCATGTTCAACTCTGTTGAACACTATATTTTCATGCTTCAATAATTATTAATAATTGATTCTAAAATCGTGGAGTTAGGCCTTCATCATCTAAACCAAAACATATAATAAAACTATCTTGTTCATTAATGACATAAAACCTGCATTCATATTAAGTAATGCCGATAAATCCTTTTCCTCCAAGAAAGTGGTTCCAAGATCATCAATATGCTTGATTAATGTTAGCTATCATTTTACAGTTATAGTTGCGACTATATAGTCATCACAATCCAAAGGGTTAATAGAAAGTATGATTGTATTAGTGTCTGTAGTAGGCTCATTTAAGTTTATTTAAATGGAATGAGCTCATTTAGATATTTGAGAATAACATCAAGAAATTATATTTATAAATTATTAGGAATAGGAGTAGGATTATCTTGATTCATAACATACTAAAAGATTATATGTAACAAATATGGTATTTTAGAATTTTAAGGTATATTGTAGTTGTATATCATTTTCTAAAATCCATATACTTATTAATATTTTTGTTATATAAGCATTATCATTAACAAAAATAAAATTGTTTTGAATTAATAATAAGAGATAATTGCTAATAAGGTTTATAACCCAACAAATCGTTACTCTACGAGATCCAGCAAAATAGTTTGTATTAATAAGGTCAAAAACATTGTTTAGGTAATATGATATCCATGGAATATCTTCATATTCACATTGAATCATGTAAAGCAAAAAAAAATTGAGTAGTTACTAATTTTAAGAACTCAATCGTATCTAATACAAGTAATCATTATCATAACGATTTTGTTGGATTTTATGGAACAACTATATCATCTAATGTAAGTAAATTGTTATCAGAAAGATTTTGACAGATTCCATTGATAAATTATATCATGAATCAACTATTTATTTATGCAATTATGAATTAAACACATCAAACCAAATAATATAATAAGAAAAAATTGTTTTCCCATTAATAATATTTTTATTTGATACAAGTATGTAATTCATTTTGGTGTGCAAATTAAGAAGATTGTTTGGATCGACTACATGATTTTTAAGCTAAAATGAACTAGATGTATTACCTCATTTCAATGATTCAAAGATTCATATACGTATCAGAATGACCCACTAATCAATTAATGAACACATCCCATCAAATGAATTATAAATGTATTTTGGTTTCCGATTTACAACAGTCCATCAAATTAAATCATCTAACCCAGAAGGCAAATAAGTTTTGTTACGCTGCTGGAAATTCACAAGATTCATTATTTTTGTCGCGCAATCTTGACTTTAGTTGACTAACATGCACCTGTTGGAACATTGAAACAACTTTATACAAGACTCGAGTTCTTTTTACCTTTTCATCACAACCTCACCTTTATTGAGGCCTCTATCAGACGATTTATTTACTAAGCTGTCTTTTAGGTGGTACACTCTCCACTAGTGTCTAAGCCGTTTCGTAGGGGGCTCGCCGGATTAATTTTCTCCAAATAAATTTGCGACTTCTACCTAATAATGTTGGGTTGCGTTGAATATTAAAATACAGTTTACTATGACGAGATGTCTAACTACAGTATTACACTCAAGGGTAGTTTCGATCATATTTTTAATATAATAGTTCGAACTTATGAAATAATTTTGTTGGACTATAACTATTTTGAGTTTAAACCCTTAATAAATGTATTTTTATATTAAAAAATTACAAAATAGTTTCATATTATGTATTAGAAAATGAATATTAAATAAATAAATTTTTTATGCTCTAAAAATTGAGAACCCTGATTCCATTTCTTGTATACATAGATACAAGTTAATGGGTAGAAAATCAAATACCCACATTTAGTTTGACAAAGGGTAAAAAAACTACTATGGTTTAAAAGGGACAAATACCCCCTTGTGATTTCCAACTCGTGACAACTTGTCATAATATGTGATAACTCGTGACAATTCAGTGCAACTCGTAACAATTCATTAAATTAACTCTAGTGATTGTCACGATTCAGAAAACTAAAGGGGATATATGGTATTTAACCCTAAATTAATTATTCAATTTTGTATATATAGGATACAAAAAAAATTAAATATTTTTTTAGAGATACTTTCAGAAAGAAAATGCATTTTATGCAAATTTTGCTAAATATTTTAGAAAATCACATTTTGGGTTGCTAACCTTCACCATATTCTTCAAATTTATTTTTATTATATAACTGTGTGTTTGGATAAGAAATGCAATATACTTAATAACTTGCCACATCTTTCTTATTTTTGTCAAGATTAATTTAAATGTATACATATTTTTTAGTTAGTTGCACTATAGTAGGTAAAATATTAATAACAAATATAGTGATATAATAGTAAATATTAATTTTAAACTTTTGATAAATAGTAGTTTCTTTTACATAAATTTTGAAATGTAAAATAAATATTTATAAATTTGAGTTAAGATCGAGAATTAGAAGTAAAATTTTAGTTAAAAGATAACATACATGTCGTGTATATATATCAAGTCGATTATATAAGTGAAGTTTTAATATGTTAGACTCTAATTGTAATGCACACATCAACAAACTTTAATTTTATAGATGAAAGTGAATGAAATATATATATACAAGGTCACCTTAAAAAGAAACTTATTATTTTCATAATCGACATTACTATTTTATTTAGATTGATTTTAAACAATTACGTAAATTTAACTAAATAACACAATTCCGTATTTGTAAAAAGTATAACATAAATGCTAAGCTTATATTATATTATTATTAACAAAATTAATTGTTTTATATTTTTTATTACTCAAACATCATATATGTCATTTTTAAAACATAGATATTCAACATATCAATAAAAATTCTACATATTTTCCAGGAACACGTAGAGATTTATTCTATGTTTCTTATAATAGAACAAGAATTGTGATAAATACTTTAGAAACATGTATGAATGATAATTATAGTTTGAATTAAAACGCTGACTAAAATATTCGAACTAGAGAGAGGAAGAAGATAAGGTCCCGTTGACATGATATTAAAGTTGTAGACTGGTCTCTAAGAATATTTTACTCAGCGATATTAAATTATGTTAAATGAGATAAAGGGGTGGAGGACAAAAAGTCTTTAGGTTTTTCTTAAGATAAAAATATTTTATGTGTTAGAAACTATTATATGTTGGTTTTATATTATATTTTAGGGTTAGACCTTTTTATATACAAAATATCATTACATATTTCTAATGGATAAATTTATCAATTATGAATGTCGGTTCCAAATCTTTGTTAAGAAAAAAATAGTCTGGTTATCAATGGGCATGTCATGTGTTAATTAACTTAAATTTGTAACACTTAGATTCGTCAAAGTTAAATGAAATAATGGCGAAAAGGGTCATAGAAACCCAGTTTAACTACCCAAATGGGCAAAAATTCTCAAAACATATCCTAATATCCTAATAATTCCCAAAAAGTTAAAAAATTAAAATGATCTCACACTATCTTAATTAAAATTCACATATATTTTTTATGACAATCCATACAATACCAATAAAAATCAACCCAAAAAACATAAACACACCCATAGGGATGATTAAGCAATTATGAAATACAATATTAAATTGATGTAGTATATGAAAAGACAAGAGATTTGTGTTATTTTGTTGGTTTAATCTATGATAGAGTTCATTAATCTTTTAGGATGCAAAGTTTAATCAATGAAGTTCTGGGTAAAAATAAGTGAAGATCTTGATGCCACATGCTTTATGAGTTTCATCATTAGACGAACTAAGTATATTTTATTAGATGTGAATTTATCAAACATAAAACTTATTCTTTATCAAATAGTGAATTTCGTATTGTGAATCTTTTTTTAACATTTATGGTGTGTCGATGGGTTTTGGTAAGACTTATAGAGGGTGTATAGACATCAATTTAAGTAAACCAAATAAATAAAAAAATTAACAATTATTAATTCAAAGAAATTGAGTAATGATATATGTCACCCCTTTTCATGTCACCCTTTTATCACCCTTCTATACATATATTATGATTTCCTTGAATAGAAGATAGAGAAAAATTAAATGGGATAGACAAATCAATTCATTAATACATGTAGGCATACACATGGGAGGTGATAAAAGGGTGATACAAAAAGGGTGACAAATATCATTACTCAAAGAAATTTTAGTTAGACAATTTATCAAATACTTAAGGATCATATATGCAATAAGGATGATAATGATTATAAGAATCAATTTAAGTAAAATATAAACATAATATGTACAAGAATATGGATAGATACTACATACATAGATAGTATACATGATATAAAAATAACATATTGACTTACCTCTTTTTATTTTGGTACGTTTAAAATAACCTTTGAGGGATTGCAAATAGATTTGTTTAGCCTAACTGATCATTTGAACCGAGTTGCAAAGTATAGGATGTTTCTTTGCTCGATCTTGTTTCTGAAATTTTCTAAAACATTTCTACAAACATTTTAATTTTTTTGTTCCAAAACAAAAACTTTAATAAACAAAAGTACGTAATTTATTATTTTTCTTTCTTGTTTGTCGTATAAATTATGTGTGTTCAGTATTAAAATCATTTTTTACTTACACATCGAATTTGTCGCTGTGATCTGGATTATTATATGATCCAAGAGATCCTTAATGTGAATGCCCCAACCATAATAGAATTCTGGAGTGAGTTTTGCCGTTTGGGATTGTACAAAACCATTAGATAGGGTGTTTATCTCGTAATGTAGCTATATTGCTACTATGTTGGTCACAATATAATGAATACTATCATAGGGAAAATGTATATAACTTAACCATTAAAAGTACGATTGAAAACTATATTTTTATACTACTACATATACGTGAGAGATATTTAAATACAAGAATTATCATAAATTCTCAATAGAACTGATGAACTAAATTATATGTTATAAGAGAGAACCCTGGGTACCTGAGAATCGGTATAAGGAGTGACCGCCCGCCAAAACCTTAGAAAATAAGGGGTTTAATTTAGTTATCGCGTTTTTATTTTATTATATTATATTTTACATAGAATTTTTTTTAATATGACCACAACTTAAATTGAAAATCCACATTCATTAAATTTGCTTCACTAAAAGAGTTTTCAAACCTAAAGAAAATCAAAGCTTATTCTCCAGCATACCGAGGAGTTGTGTATTCACGACCATGCTTTAGTCTTTATGGATCTTCCGCAAAAAGTATATGTTTAAGGGAAGGACCTGACCTAGTTAACATAGCATAATCACACACGCAAAGTTGATAGGGGAGTGGCTACTAAAAGTGCTAGATGTTCTAGTTTGGTGTGGTTGGTGGGTTGGTATGAACCCGTTGGGCCTTGCAATTTAACGCGGGCAGAAGTGTAAACCTGAGTAAGAGAGCAAGGTTCAGAGAGTTTGGAGTATGTACTGCTGCGTAATTGATATATTTTCATGAGGGGTTGACGTGAACAGAGTAATTGTGTATCAGGTTATTATGCATCAAGGTGGATTCACACAAAGTGCTATATATGGGAAGTAGTGAGAGGATTACTAGAGGGTTAGGAGCAATGTATGGATAGGTGGCATTCAAAATATAATGAATTTGAGATACATTGTCGAACTAGTATGTAAACAAATTTGTGCGCAAATTGATTAACTTGGTTGAGGGCATCCCAACAAACTCGGAACAGGATCCTTGATGAAACGTCAATGGAGATGTGACATATCTTGACACAGGATAAATGTGGATGTAACACATAAAGTTATATATAATTCCCCTTTGATTGTGTTTAATAGTTTCATACTCAATTTTAGGAATTCCCTTTCATAAAAAAAACACCAAAGAAAATGATTCTTCTTCATTATTAATTTTGCATTCTCGTTAGCACATTCTTAATGCACAATAAGTTTCAAAAGAACAAATGTTACCTTGTAAGGTTAAACTTCATCTCACTAAACTAAAAATCTACTTTACACAACCTGAACAAGTGTGGGCCCGTACAAAAAACTTTAAGAATAGGTTTAACATTATTCTTCAAGTAGATATGCTATGTCGCACTTCATAAAATCAGATTTTCAACAAGCATAGCTACATAAGAAAATTGAATTTGGAATTTTAATGTGCTTTACATGCACAGTGCCCTTTCCAAATACCTATTTTTAATGCAACTGTGTTGAAACTTATAATATGCTATGAAAATTATGCAGAATGCAATAAATAACTCTAATCATATCACAAAACCACTTTCGTTATATATTTAAACCACCTTGCATTTCAAGGTTGTGTATAATTTTCAAATAATATCAGCTATATAATGCCACACCTAATCTGCAATAAATAATTGTAAATTTAATTTGAGGAAAATATGTTGTCTGAGTTTCTTTTGTCCTTCATATTCAAAAATTATAATGGTTGTGTTGTGATTTGTCCAAGTTTCACACCCGGGCTTTGAGCGCTAGCATCTGGATCTATTAGAGTGACCAACAAGGGTCCACAGGCAATAATAGGTACCTAGTCGAAACCCAATCAATACTAGGAACGTTTCAAACCAAAGTACACGACACACTACCAGTGTACAAACAACCTCGGGATTAACAATCCAGGTAGACTGCTTAATGACATCATCGATATCAATTGTCATTGGTTGTAGTGAGTGAGATACCTATTTTTGACTTTCTTGCTGCTTGCTATATTTTTTCAGTCTTTCAATAAACACACATCTTAATTAAAAACCTAATTTTAGCCTCTTTATTCATCTCTTTCTTCAGCAAATCAAATCTGAATATTTTTCCTCATTTTTATCAATTTATTGAAAATTCCTGGAAATGGCTGGAAAAGAGAAAGTGACTTTGCCTGATGATCTCCAGGAAAGGTACAATGGTCGATTTAAATGTGCCGTACCTGATTCTTTCAAGCCAGATCATGAAATTGGTGATCAATGTCTAGGCAAAAGTCCTTCAAAGTCCATGAGAATAATGAAATTGAGGACGAAGAGGCATCTTTCATGGGGTTCGAATAAGATGAGGTTGGATTCAATACGTGTATTTTTGAAGAGGCGTTTGGAAAACAAAAAGAGGAAGAAAATGGAAAATGAGATTTTGAGTGGGGCTTCACAGCTTGAAATGCTTGATGTTGGGATTGAAGGAAGCTCCAGTGTCTTTTCTCGAAGAAGTTTTGGGTCCAAAAATACCAAAGCAAAGGCAATCAGTACAACCCAACAGGTTAATTCAGATTTCTTGTAAAAATTTATATTAGTGTTAATTGAACCATTTGACACAGACCCTGTGTAACTTCAAAAAACACATGTAGGATAACCCCTTTGTTACATATTAATATTGCAAATTCACCCCTACACGTTGGGTAAGCTTGCTATTTTTGAAACATAGGGGTATACCTGGTTATTTTTGTTTCACACAGGGACAACCAAATTACTCTTGATATAATGTGGTCGGGTAGTTAAATAATCAATGCTACGTGATCTAATGCTAGCTATGTGGTGATTAGATCATTATCTTGCTATTTTAGTTAACGCAAGGTCTAATATTGCTAACTAGCACTGATATTACGGGGGTTCTTATATGATTGATATTACATGATTTTTATAACTACTAATTTCAGTTATGTGATGATTTAGATTATCCCGTACAAGAAAAGGTTCAAAGGGAATGTAAAGAGATGTCACTGGTGTAGGAATGGTGATTACATGAAAATGATCAAGTGTTTGAATTGCACCAAACAGTTCTTTTGCCTAAACTGTATTGAACAAAGGTATGTTATTTTTATAATAAGTCGTTCCTTTTACATTGTTTTGGTCTAGTACTATTGTATGTTCCTTCACTGGTGGTTGTTTTTTGACGTTGTTTTATTGCGATTTTATGACTTAGGATTCACGCCTTTTTTATGTAACTATACTATTATGGGCGTGACTTTTATCCAGTTAAACTTTTAGGGATGTAATCAACGATGGATCCATAATATTTTGTCTATGAGCTAGAGTTACTAGGTAGAACAACCAGTGTGATTCAAGGTTAATTTCTATATATATATATATATATATATATATATATATATATATATATATTACTTGTTGCTGCATAAGGCTTAAAAAGAATATACATATTTTTATGGCCAGATTTATGTGTTGTAGGATTAATGTATATTTTACTCATGCTTTTTTCCCTAAATTGAAGTGTTGTGGGTGCTATATTTATATGGGCTAAATTTATGTCCAATTGGGCTGATTCGATTGTTTACTCACATTCTTTCCAAAAGATGAAAAAAAATTCCGGCCAAATTTACCCCACATCCCAGTTCTTTCAAATCACGGATTTTTGAAGCAAAGTCTAATTTTGAACTGAAGGGTTTTACTAAATGCACCACCAATAATTTTTAATAAACTTAGAATTACTGGCTACGGACTTTGATGTGAAAATGCGAAAACAATCAAGGGAAAAGTAACAAAGTGAAATCTAAATAATATAAAATCTTTAATTTATGCTTTCATAGTACCTTTCTATCCTATTTATCAGAATATATAATCTTTAAGATGAATAACCTATTCTATATTATGTACTAAATAATTAACCTTTTATACTTGACCGGTTTCAGATCTATTGATTCGCTAGAAATAAAGAGTAATTGTCCAGTTTGTCAAGGGGACTGCAGTTGCAGAATATGTTCAAATGATCAATCCAAGACTGCCTATCATAAGGTATAATATAAATCCATCTAGAAAGCATGAATTCTGGAAAAATAGTTGGGATACTAATGTATGTAACAATTTATTTTCAGATACGTCTTTATTTGATCTATAAGCTTCTTCCGGTTCTTACTCAAGTCAACCAAGAACAGAGAATTGAGCTGGGGATAGAAGTTAAAACGAAAGGTCTAAATCATGTATCGAAAGGTGATTCACTTACTCAGTTCTCGGCTGCAAATTTAGTTGCAGCCTTAATAGAGAAAATCTCAATTGAAAAGGGCGAATCGAAGTGCAGTAATTGCAGAATTTCATATCTTGATTATCATAGAAGCTGTGAAAATTGTTCATATACTCTTTGCTTAAAATGCTGTGGGTCCCTTCGAAGCGAATCTTCTTCTCCCTTGGCATTGCGGAACTGGGAAGCCTGTTCTGACGGGAGTATCATTTGTCCACCCGAGAACTTCGGAGGCTGTGGAAAAAATCTCCTTCAATTAAAATGCATTTATCCGTTATGTTGGATCACGGATTTGGAAGCTAAAGCTGAAGAATTATTACTCAGTTATAATCTCCCAAAAAGTTTTGAGGATACTTCATGTACGATATGTCATGAAGTTTGTTCTCTACCGGATCTTGGTGAAGAAAGTCTTGAACATTTTCAGAAACATTGGAGAAAAGGTCATCCTGTTATAGCTCAAAACGTGCTTCGAAATACCTCACCTTTGAAATGGGATCCCATTTTTATGTTTTGTGCTTACCTTGCAAAGTGCACCGAGTTTACGAATCAATCGCGCAAAGAAATTAATTGCTTGGACTGGTGTGAGGTCAGTGTTTATTGAACTGTACAATATTGAGGCTAAGGGTTATAACTGATTTAATTTTGCAGGTACAATTTGAGGATAAAAGGACAATATTTGGATCATTAGAGGGTGAAACATATGTAAATACAAAACAAGAAACTATAAAGATCAATGCTTGGGTTTCTTCTCAACTGTTTAAAGAACATTTCCCGGTTCACTTTGCCGAGAGCTTGCGTGCGTTACCACTCCCAGAGTATATACATCCAACCTCCGGCCATCTGAATCTAGCGGCTAATTTGACCGATGAAATGTTGAAGCCTGAGCTAGGTCCTTGTATTGATATTTTTTATGGTGGTTCCGATGAACCTGAATCTTTAATAAATTTACACTATGGCCCATGTGATGTGGTAAGGTTACTTTTATGGGAAAATTATTGTCTTTGTTAGATATGGAAACTTACTCTGTATGCCTTTGTGTCTCAGGTTAATATTCTCGCGTATGCTACGAAAGCTCATATTTCCAAACAGCAGCTCAGAAGAATCAAAAAGTTAGTGAAGAATTGCAGAGTTAAAGGTTCTGGGCATAGTGAAGGAACCGATGAATCCTACGAGAGCGAGAATGATGCCGGATATGAAATGGAAGCGGAGAATTCCTCGGGTGCTCGATGGGATATATTTCATAGAGAAGATGTTCCGAAACTCATGGAATACATTACAAGATACTCTAATGAGTTTGTTTCCGCATATGGGTATTCGGAACAGGTGACAGAATATTCCATATCAATTATATAGAACTTACTTTGAGAATATTAAATGTTATTGTGATTAATTATTGCAGATTATACACCCGATTCTTGACCAGAGGTTTTTCCTTGATGCATTTCATAAACGGAGGCTTAAGGAGGAATTTGGTGTGTATATTTGAGGATCTTCCCCTTTTTTTAAATATGAACAGTTCTTTATTTTTTTACACACATTCTAATTCTTTTCAGGG
Organism: Nemophila menziesii; assembly: GCA_029959085.1. Lineage (NCBI taxonomy): Eukaryota > Viridiplantae > Streptophyta > Magnoliopsida > Boraginales > Hydrophyllaceae > Nemophila > Nemophila menziesii. The sequence continues at coordinate 37,746,804 of JARWIR010000004.1, read as the reverse complement.
GTTGAACCATGGACACTTGACCAGTTTCCGGGTGATGCTATAATAATACCTGCTGGATGTCCATATCAAATAAAGAAACTTCAGGTAAGTGCATCACTCATACGTTTATTGGCTTTTTGATAGATAAAGGACTGAAATCTTAAATTTACTAGATAAGGAACTAAAATGTCAAAGATGTTAAAGATAAAGGACAAAATAATCTATTAACAATTACTTACTACGAAGTTTATAATTATGTTTTTTGCATGTTTATCTGTAGTCATGTGTGCATATTATGATGGACTTCATCTCACCGGAAAATGCAAGTGAATGCATTAAGTTAAATGACGAAATCCATGCACTCCCAATACACCACAAAGCCAGCGGAAAAATGTTTGAGGTAGATATTTGTTATCATTTCAAATGACTATACATTATTTTCTTGACATTACCTATTTTTACATGGCATAAACTATGGGACAATGGTTTTTACAGGTTAAGAAAATGGCTCTTTCTGGTGTTAGTTCTGCAATTGAAGTAATCCGTGACCTTACGCAAACCAAGTAATCCTTGAAAACTCATGTTTCTACTGCATTTAATACTTTCATTCCAATGCGGAATATTTTTCTTAATTAATTGCTTCCGACCCTCCTGTAGTCACTCCTAGTAACACATGTCATCACTATGGTTTTTTTATTACAAAGGAGGGACCACTTGGGGGTCAGTCACAATTGACTATTTGTAATGATTCCTACCTAGTACTCAAACTGGCATATTACAGGATTATGAATACGCGTATGGAATTATCAGCATTAAATCCGGAAGATCAATATAATGTCATTACAAGCCAGCTCACAAGGAGGACATGCAGAAAATGATTGGGTATTGTGTATACGTGAATAATACACATATTGACATATATGTTGAGAAGTGCACATGATTAAGCTATATAACCTGGTATACTAGTTGGTTACTGTATTGCTTATGTATTTGTAAAACATAACACTATATTGGTTTTCTTTGATTAACCTTGTTGTATTGGGTTTGCTTTTTATTGTTTAACCTCTCACTCCCTCGTACCTAGAGCCAGTGCGGAACCCTAAGCAGCAGGGTTCAAACAAGTTTATTTTTTCTGTTAAAACTCAAAATCTATCAACATTATTTTAAGCAGCAGGGTTCAAACAAGTTTATTTTTTCTGTTAAAACTCAAAATCTATCAACATTATTCTGCTATTCACATAACAATACTTATAATGCCCTTCTTCTTGATATTTTGGTGTAGCCACCTCAAGTCTCAAGTATTATTACGAACCTTATAAGTACCATTCTTTGGCAGATATGAAAATTAAAAAATACTTGTTATTTTCATGAGTTAAAGTTGACATTGGTCCGCATATGTTTGTGCGAACAAGCTCTAGGGGTGTTTTACATTTCCATGCTTCGTGTTTTGGAAATGACTTTTCAATTTATCGATTTTCGAATAAAAAACTTTATACTCTTGGTAGTTTATTTATGTATCAATACTTAATGTTAAGTTCTACAATTAATGTAAGGAGTCTAATATGTTCATTCATAGGAAAACTCTTTAGTTTAATCCATAGGGCCACTCTATTGACTTCATCTTAGACAAATTACATATCAACTCTCAATTCGCTTAAGAATAAAGGTTTTCCACCCACATGCCATATCTATTTCATTGTTTTATTGCAGTTAATCTTATCTTCAAAACTAAATAGATAAATATTTCCATTAGACTTGATATTAACTTTACTAAAGTCCTTCTATTGAATTCTTACAAAGTTAGTAATCATGTAAAATTGTGTAGGAGTTCCAATAAATTTTCCAACTAAACAATTTGAGCAAGTTTTAGCACCATCTTCAAGCACAAACTGTGGTGGTTCAGTTATTGTACGACTAAAGAATCAGTTCATAAAACTCATGTTTAGGTCATTTTTTATTTTACCTACAAATAGATTTGACCACCTTGTAGCCTTACTCTGTTTTGTTTACACTTATGTGGGTTGAATAGCCTCATGTTCATAGTAGATTGAAGCTCTAGGAGTGGTTAGAGCACCATATACGGTAGTATATTGACTGCTTTTGTTAGTGTCTTTATGTTGTTTTCTAACAGTTTCGTTAGATCCATTAGATTTGTGATAACTGCCTTGTTTTTTAGTATGTAGGTCTTCAAAATTTTGTGTTGTTATGTCTCTTTGAGAAGATTTATTTAGTGGAGCCATGACTAGAAGAAGAGGAGGATAAAAAAAGAGGATAGAAAATGAAATAGGAAAAAGGTTTAAGATTTGAATAATGAGAGCCCAGATGAACTGGAATTAACTAAAGATTTGGAAAGAGAAATAACAAAAAGTGCAAAAAAGTTTGTGATTATGGAATGTTGATTCAAAACGGAAAAGGAAAAAGTAAGAATTGCATGGGCGTGCATAATAATTGTTCTAAAAGTGAAAAACCAAGTGATGCGCGTTCCCCTTATCATTGAGGTGTGTTCGATTAATCAGTTTTTATTAGGAGGACATCTAGTTTTACAAACATAACTCAAATATTTATGGTTTTTTTGAATTAAAAATCTGTACATACTTTGTTGCAAGCTTCTTGGCAAACCATACTTAATTATTACATAAAATCCCCATTAGAGTCTTCTTCTTCACCTCAATATATTCTCATAAAGAATATTGTGATAGAGAAATATTATTTGATTCTCGTCATCAATGGCTTCTTTGAACATTTTTTTATACAATATTCGAGATTTTAACCCGTGTCTCCTTACAAACGTAAAAGTATATGTGCATATAGATTTGATGTTGTTATTATTTTGTGGAATTTTTTTATTACTTTGGAGATATTTTTTATTAATTTGAGGTTCAAAGGGATGTTTGTTAACTGTAGGGTGGATACACAAAAAAGCTTTTAAATTATCCAAAAAATCGCACCATAAACATTCTTAATTTTAGATGATTGACTGGTAGCTGAAAAGGGAGAGGATGATTCTGTTATGACTTTGGAATAGGTTTAGAAATATGAATTTAGGCGGAAATGGAATGATTAGTATTTGAAATTAGAATAGTAGAATGGTTATTACCGTTATTTATTATATATTGTTATTGTATGTACACAAAAAGGATGTGAAAAGATAAATAAAGTTTCCTTCTTATCTCTTGAGTATTCCTTCTTCTTTTTCTTCTTCTTCTTCTAATCTATAATTCTCTTCTTCCATTCCATTATGGGAATGTAGATATTCAATAATATATTACAGTATAATCTATTTAGATACTGTAATTAATGATTATTTTTAATATATATACAATTATTATTTATAAAATCATTTCATTGGTGCTTTCATTGAACCATGGTTGATCACACCAGGTTTCAACCCATGGATGTCATACTCAAAAACTTACATGAAATTGTTCATCTTACTTTTCCTCGTTCTAATGGTACTGACCCAATTGAATGGATTACTGAAGCAAATTATTTCTTTTCATTTCATTCAAAAATGGATGATAATGGATGATTAGATGTGGCATGTCTTCACATGGATGGTCCTGTTTTAAATTGGTTTAAACAAATGCACAAGATTTTTCTATTTCTGAATTGGGTACAATTTGTTCATTGTTTGAAACTAAAATTACGGCCACAGAAGAGTGATGTAGAGAATGTTATTATAGAAAATTCAGATCACGAACTCCACGTCTCAAATATTCACATGCCAAAGGATATTATTGTTAATGAACAATCACAATTTGATGTAAAATATTCATATATGATTTCTACTATTGGTTGGGATAAGTTAATTTGCCACATAAACAAGGATTTGATTGATGAAACATGAGATGATCTTAATTTCATTGGAAATCCATCATTTGAAAATGATATATTCTTACAAATTGCAGCAATTGGAGGCCAATACATTTTATTTCGGATTGAACAATTATTATGTCGGTGATATTTCCATTATATTTGTTTTTGTATAGTTCATGGTAACACACAATACATTAGTATTCCAAATGGTATATGTTAGTATTACTTCAACTATATTTTTATTATCAAAACATTGAGGGTAAGGTTCTTGAAATAGGGTATGCCAATGTTATGACTTTGGAATAGGTTTAGAAAATATGAAGTTAGGCGGGAGTGGAATATTAATTGGTATTTGAAATTAGAATAGTAGAATGGTTATTACCGTTATGGTATATTGTATTATATATTGTTATTGTATGTACACAAAAAGGATGTGAAAAGATAAATAAAGTTTTCTTCTTATCTCTTGAGTTTTCTTTCTCCTTTTTCTTCTTCTATTCTATAATTCTCTTCTTCCATTCCATTATGGGAATGTAGATACTCAATAATTATATTACAGTATAATCTATTTAGATACTGTAATTAATAATTATTATTAATATATATACTATTATTATCTATTTATAATTTATCTAAATCATTTCATTGTATATATGTTAATAATAATTATAAATTACAATATTTAAATAGATTATTCTATAATAAAATTATTGAATATCTAGATTCATCTATTTATATATTAATATATATACAATTATATATACAATTATTATCTATTTATAATTTATAAATAATAATTGTATATATATTAATAAAAATTATTAATTACAGTATCTAAATAGATTATAATGTAATATAATTATTGAATATCTACATTCTCATAACGGAATGGAAGAAGAAGAAGAAGAAGAAGAAGAAGAAGAAGAAGAAGAAGAAGAAGAAGAAGAAGAAGAAGAAGAAGAAGAAGAAGAAGAAGAAGAAGAAGAAGAAGAAGAAGAAGAAGAAGAAGAAGAAGAAGAAATAAGAAAGAAACTTTATTTATCTTTTCACATCCTTTTTGTGTACATACAATAACAATATATAATACAATTCACCATAACGGTAATTACCATTCTACTATTCTAATTTCAAATACTAATCATTCCATTCCCGCCTAACTTTATATTTTCTAAACCTATTCCAAAGTCATAACAGATTCCACCTCTCTCAATTCGTCACATACTCCTTGGGTTTGCCAATCATTGAGACACCTACGAGACGTGTTTTCCAATTCTCCAATCTATAAAGACTGCCATGTCCAATCTCGTTACCTTATCGCCGCCTATAACTTAGCTTCAATCAACCCTTCCGATTTCCAGATTCTATTGTCTCTTCAAGGTGATCAAGCCTCAATCGATGGAAAAGAAGCTCGTTTCCTCCATTCGCTTATCTCCCCACTTAATCAGACCCAAATCGGACCCTCCGTCGAGCTAACGGCATCTCTACTAGCTAAAGACAAGCTTAACGCTTTCGGGCTATTGGAGCCTGATGAATGATGAACTATAGGAAATGAAAAATGAAGTATATGTGCATATATATTTGATGTTTTATTATTTTGTGTATATTTTTTATTATTTTGGAGATCTTTTTTATTATTTTGAGGCTGAAAGGGATGTTTATTAACTTTAGGGTGGATACATAAAAAATCTTTTAAATTATTCAAAAAAACGCACCATAAACATTATTTATTTTAGATAATTTAATGGTAGTTGAAAATGGAGAGGATGATTTTTATAGTAAAAAAAGTTGGTGATAGTATGAAATTTTAAAACATATGATGTAGAATGCTTAAAAATACAAATAAAAAGGTTATAAAATGTATATATAATAAAAATGAGAGAAATTTAATTAGTAGTAAAAATATCATACCGTATTTGATAGAAATGTAATGGGCATCGATCTAAATCTTGATACAATAATGATTCTGTATCAAAAAAATAAAAAATTAAACATTGTTAATCCATATTAGGTATACATAATATACAAATGGGTAAAATACCGAATACCCACCTATGGTGTAACAAAAGTTTAAACAAGATGGTTATAAAAAGGACTAATATCCTAAGAGTATTGTTATATATCACCTCTTCACCCCTTATGTGGAGGCTATGTGGAAATTTTAAAAACCAATCATTATATTATTTTTTATTTCTTAGATAACTTTTTTCTCTCTTAATTATTTAGTGACACATAAGTCTCCACATAACGAGTGAATGGGTGAAGGGGTGATATACATCATAACTCTATCCCTAAGTGATTTTCAACTCGTTATAACCTACCATTATTTGTGATACCTCATAATAATTTGGTGCAACTCATGACGAGTTTTAGTATTATTTTTATATATATATATATATATATATATATATATATATTTCTTATGAGTTAGATAACTAACAAACACATCTGACATTTTATCCAAAAAATAAGTATTCGATTTCGTATACATAATATAAATGTCAATTAACTACACATACACAAATACAAATATTTTTTCTTTAAGAAAGAAAATTCATTTTTTCAAAATTTTGCTAATAAATTTAAAAAAAAATACATTTTGACCAAATCGAATTTGTATTACATATTTCCTTACTTACAAAGCATAATTTTCATTTTTGAAGCATAGATCTGTAAAACCTCTATCAAAATTATACACATTTTCCAAAAAACACATAGAAATTTATTATTAGTTTCAGAGAAAGATATAAAATAAGAATTGAGGTATATATTTCAAAAACATATATGAGTAATTCAAATAGTTTAGCTGAAGATTCTCACCATAATATTTGATCTGAAGGGAAAGAATGCAAGGGTGGTGTAGATCCGACAATAAAGTTGTAGCGTGATATATGATAACACTTTAGTCGACGAGATTAAATTAAGATTTCAAATACAATGCGGCATCTAAAAAGATATAAGTAAATATAGTGAAATAAGATAGAAGGGAGGAAAGACGACAATGAAAATGTGGAGTGCTATTTAGGGTATTCTTATGCAAAAAATATTTTTATGTGTTAGAAATAAGTGTATATATATATAGGGTATTATATTTTATTCTACGTTAGGCCCATTTGACTACGAAAGATCATAAAATTACTTCTAATGGGCCAATCTCTTTATTTTGAAGTTCGATTAGCAAAATCTTATTCATAAAACAAATGATTTGGTTATCGACTACAATGGGATATATTAATGGGCTTGATATGTCCTTTTTTTACTTTACTTCTTTAATACTTATAACCCTTGAAATTATATGAAATATTTATTTAAAGGGTCATTATATATTAGCCCCTTCTAATTAGCCATAAGGGTAAAAACTCTCAAAAGTTCTTCTAAAAGTCTACATATTCTTCAAAAGGGATAAATTAACATATTCTCAAATTCTTTTTATTTATTAAAATGTCCTTATATTATACATTACAATACTTAAAATACAAATAAAATTTAACACTAAAAATAATACACAAACATACAGGCTACAGTAAGATTACATGGTAAATTGACGTAGGAGCAGAGAAGACGATTTGCGCTATGCTTTTGGTCAAGCTATGATAGAGTTTGTCAAAAAAATAAAATTGGAAGAAAAGTTAAATCAATGAAATTCATGGTGGAAACATTTTATGAGCTTGATGACATATTCGCTCTGAGGTTCTTCCTAAGACTAATCGATCATTATATCATTATATCACTGATATGTGAAGTTTTCGAATAGTGAAGTTAATTCTTTATCATACGGTGACGACGAAGTCGTAAAGCATCTTTTAATGTTTATGGTCCGTCGATGGGTTCTTGCTGTTCTCTCTCATTAATGTGTAGAATGTGATGGTGCATGTGCTAAAGTATGTGTAATGATTTTTACACTTTTCAAAGTGTTCTTCTCCGTCAATGTGTGTGTAATTTATATAGTGTATGTAATGAAGGTAATAAATAGATACATACACATTAGATAGAGTGTGTAATTAAGATGATATTGTATATATAAAAAACCGATGATTCAAAATTATTTGGTACAATGGATATGAATAAAAAGTTTTTTTAGTTAGTAGGACTTTTGGTAACTAAAATTGTACATGTGGCAAAAATTGAACTTCTCGAGGGGCTTGAAAATTGGCGAGTGATATCTATAGCTCATTATAACCATCCCTCTCTTATTATCTAGATAAAATGTCATATGAATTTTATCTATGTTGTGTTGGACTATTTTACATAATGGGTTGTGGCCAAGCTAATTCATCTGCTACATAAAAGATTGTTTTAAATTTTTTGTTAAGACACATTATATATCATTGTAGGCTACATATTACCACCACTAAGGATCACACCTCCCAATTCGAGTAGGACTATTTTCACAATTAAGGTAATAATAATAAGATTTTCCTTTGTTTCTCCACTATTTTCATCTAAAACGTAATGATAAAGCAAACATGCGCAATCATACCATCAATAATGAATTGGGTAAATTCTATTGGAAATTTAACATGTGGTTTTTTTTTTGAACAAGTTTATACCTTCATTATTTGATACTATATTGATTGTCCATAAGGTAAGTCCCTGTTTAAAGAATAAGAGAAATTCTAACTCCTTCTCATTACTATAAAAGCTGATATACCTAAGTCATATGGGAATGTAAAGTGGAATTTCTTTTTTATTTATTCATTACACATGGTTTTTTGTAAATCTTGGGTGGATTAGATAAAAAATTGTGTAACAACTGTGTCATATGAAGTGTAGATTAATGGTAAACTATTTCAAGCTGAAAAGTTGTGTAGGGATTGAGATAGGGTGATCCCCTGTCTCCTTTTCTATAATGTCTTGTAACTCAATCTTTATTCGCTTTACTTAAAGAGGTGGAGTTAAAACATAACTTAAAGGACATAAAGATATATAGGAGCTCACCTAGCATTACACACAACCTTTTTGCTGACGATAGTTTATTTTTTAGAAGCAAATTTAAAAGTCTAAGTTTATTTAAAGATATATTTCACAAGTACAGATATGCCTCAAGGCAGAAGGTTATTTAAATAAAGTGTGATTTTGTTCAGTCACAATTCTTCTCTAGAAGTTAGACCCCACATTACTAGTTTGCTAAAAATGAGTGAACCAGTGGATCTTAGAAAATATCTAGGTATCCCTCCCTCATGGGGTAGATTCAAAGTTAAGGTTCTTGAATGGGTTCCGGACTCTATCTTGAGTAGATGGAGGCTTAGGACACGATGTTATTATCTTCTAGTGGAATGGATAAAGCTATTATTAATGCAATACCTAATCATATTATGCAAACACTCTAGCTTTGATAGACACAATATATTTCTTAATTAATTTTTATCAAAAAGTATGTTTTGGTCTAATTATGCGTACTTAAAAAATGTGTTTTTAAAATAAATAACTATTGAAACACATACCTTGTCATTTTAAAAGTCTTTTGCCTTTTTTAAAAATTTATGTGTAAGATAAATGAAAAACATATTCAACCTGGGAACACACAGTTCGAAGTTAGATATATTTACTGAGAGTTGAATAAATATGTTGATTAACTACTTAAGACAGAATAAAAGTTAATATCGAATTTGATATAGTACTCAGATGTCTAATGTCTTTGAGACACAATCAAAATAAATAGAAGTAGATTTGTATTTGCCTATAATTTTTTAAATACCAGGCAATTAGGATATAAGACCTAAGCACTTCCTATTCACAGATAAAGGCTCAACCCAAACTAGCAATTAAACCCCAATTAAAAAAAAGAAAAAAAAACTCAAAACACCCCTCCTCCCCTTTCTTGTTACAGTGAAAATACAAAACCAAAAACAAAAACCCATCAGGTAACGAGACAAACCCTCCTCTACCTATTCTTTATCTAACCTCCCTTTTCTCTCTCTATTTCTATATTAGAAATAAAACTGAATCTCTTCACCGACATTAATGACCTTCACCTTTGGCTCCCTCTGCAAAGCAAAATGTCCCTTCGCCGCTGAGTGAACCTGTCTCTGATGCATAACAAAGTCGCATAACAAAGTCACCTCTGTGAACCGGTCTCTGTTGGACCATGGAACCTTGGCCGTCATTTATGCTCCGTTCTCTAGTGCTGAAGAAAACCTTCGTCTTTCTTCCTCCATTCTCCACTGCTAAATTACGCCGCCTCCTTTTGTGTCATTCTCCACCCACCCACATATCTCTTCTCCGCGACACTTCTCCGTGAACGAGATTTCGAATGAAAGAATCCCATTTCTGTTAAGCCCATTTTGTACCATGTTCATGGAAAATTTCTCATGTACCTGAACCACCATTCATGGACCATTTCCAACCTTTTCCAGCACAAGGGCTGCACGAAAGAATCCCATTTCAGATTTCGTTTTTTCAGGTCTGTTTATTTTTTTTATTACTGCCAAGATGAATCATTATGTTTCATTAATATTTTTATGTTTTTTTATTTCAGATCGTGGGATGTTAAAATTTCATTTATTTTCCTTCAAAAAAAATGGTGTAGGATTTGTACCTAGGGTTGTGATGTTAATTAACCCTGTACCCTAGGGTCCAGTCCTTTGGGTCCACAACCTTATTCTTGTGATGTTAAATTGTTATTGTTGTTCCAATGTTATTGTGTGAAGGTGATGAGATAATTGGGCTTGGGGTACAACCCCTAGGGTACAACAGATATTAGACCTTGGGTGTGAGGTTGAAGAGATAACTGGTTTTGGGGTACAACCACTAGACCTTGAGCGTGAGGGTGAAGAGATAACTAGACTATAGCTTATTTTCCAAGCTTTGACATGGACAAGTATATAAAATCACACATTATAAAAATTAAAACCTGACATGGGTACGTACCCTTACCCATCCCATCCATCTGATTAATTAAAAGAAAAAAAGTACAAGGGTATTAATTTAAAGAATAAAAAAATAAAAATTATAAAAAAGGGTATAATGGGAAAAAAATATAACTAAAACATTAGAATAGACTTTTAATAGAATATTTTTCTAGTTGGGCTTTATATATAAGTATTTTTGAAATTTAGGCCTCGATTTGTAATTTCCTCTCTAAATACCTCAACATTGATTTTTTATTACCGATTATTTACACCTCAAATGAAATAAAAATAAATATATGTATTAATAAATGATCAAATTAATTCAATGTATATATATATATATATATGTCTTTACCCTAATAATATTACCAAAAAATTCTAATATTATAAGTAGAAATTAATTAATTTTTTTATTTTATTAATAGATTAGAGAGTCACTTTTTATTCGGAGTTATTGACTTACTTAGCACTTGTACTACTTAGAAAGACAATTAAAGTTGTGGAAAGTTAAGCTAACATCAACTAATTAAAATTAATTAGTTTTATTAGAAATAAAATGTTATTTAATTTTTTAAACCAAATTTAGAAATGGACAAGAAAAAAACTTAAGTTGAGCTAACCCAAACTAGCACTACACCGCATAAGAGCTTCCGCGACTACATCAGTAGTCGCGAATGATGGAAAAATTAGTCGCGAAAAACGAAATGGGGATCTACCGACTACATGTAGTCGTGAAGGCTTAGTCGCTAAAAACACGTCGTTAGAAGTCAAATCTAACGACGAAAGTCAACAAGTAGTCGCTAGAAGGTATGGGGTAATTTACGACTACAATGTAGTCGTGGATTACTTGTATATTACCGACAACAAAGTAGTCGTGAAGGTTAGTGTCATTTACGACTACATGTAGTCGCGAATGACTTACATGTTACCGACTACAAATTAGTCGCAAAGCGTATACTTATTAACGACTACAATTTAGTCGCAAATAGTGCATAATTGGCGACTACTTCTAATTGTCTTTCTAGACTACTTGTAGTCGCTAATAGTTTTTTATTTAAAAAAAATATATGATTCTATATTATATTTAATTGAAATATTGCAATTAAAAATAATTCTAAAATCATATTTTTTTTTATTAAATAAAAAAATATACAATTAATAATTAAAAATACCAATTATAAACCAAAATAATTAATTAAAATACCAAAATCATCCATAGTTAAACCAAAAGTCAACCCAAGCCCAAACATAAACATAGTCTAAGTCATATTACATCACCAAAATAATTTAAAATAAACACCAACATAAACAACTAAAGGTCATATAGTCGGGTCTCCTCTTCTCCTCGGACTCATCACCATCTTCATCTTCATCACTCTCTTCACCTTCTTCTTCATCACCTAGACTCTCGGATGCAGTACCTATAGGAGAAGTAGGGTTCATAGGCATAGGCTGGAAAGGTGGCAAACCTTGCTGGAACCTTATCTCGTTAATCCATCCCGTCGCATCAGTCACAACTGCCTAAGAATAAACCGGAGGCTCAATGCTCGAAGAGGGTATATCCGGGCGTCTGTACTCTAGAAGACCTTGGGCTACTCGAAGCTCATTTATTGCCTCCATCATCATCGCATTCTGCTCGTCTTGTGCCGGTGTAGTCGAAGTACTCGAGCAACGCTTTTTCTTTTTTGGTCGACCCATACCCGATGTCCAGCTCCTCTTTGGCGACCCAACAGCCTTTTTAGTTGTTTCCGTCACCGACTCGATTTTCTCCTTTTGCGACAACTCACCAGCTTCAGTTGACTCATATTGACTTTGAGTCACTTTCTCTTTCATAGCATCCCTTAACAATTTCTGTTTAATTTTAGACATGGAAAAAAATTAATATTAAAATCAATTTATGAATAAAATGATGATTAAAATTTTACTTTTAAAAATAAACTTACATTAGGGTTCTTATAACCCTCTGACCACCACTGCTTAGTCTTCTTGCTTTTGCCCACCACCTCGAAAAACGCACCCATTTGTGGAATAGGGATGTCCTCTTGAGTTGCCTCATCCCTCGCTACCACCCTCCCATCCGGGACCAACTTCTCAACACCCTGTTTCATTCAACATAATTAAAAGACATTCTAAATACATTAAACACCGATACATAATAAAAAAAATTACCTCGTAAAGTATATCCCGAGTTCGGGAATACTTACTAGACTCTGTTCCACTTCTATTCTTTTGTTTCTTTCGATTTAATTTATTCTGTTTTGCCTGGTGCTGAAAAAATTTAAAATACAAATATTAATAAGATTATATATAATCGAAATGATAAAAAATAAAATATACCTTTGCTTACTTCGAACTCCACAACTTACAACATCTCTCCCATGTCTCATCAGAATACTCACTTGGTTTATTCCCTTGCAAGTAATAGTCCTTCTTGATATCATATTTGAAGTCTTTATACCTGATTCGCATAGTATCATCCAAATTCCCACAAATAAAGTTTCAGTCTTTCATTTTCCTCCAATTAGCAATATCGAAGAATTGATGTATCCAAAATATTATTTTAAGTTAAATTAAATTAAGTTATTATATAGAAGTATTAATGGTGAAAATAGTTTTAATATAATATTTTCCTGATATCTTTGAGAGGCAATAAAAATAAATAGAAGTAGATTTGTACATTCCTATAATTGATTTGAATACGGGGCAATAAGGATATAAGGAGCCAAGCATTTCTAATTCACAAATAAAGGCCGAACCCAAACCAGCAATTGAACCCAACTAAAAAAAGGAAAAAACCCAAAACACCCTTCCTCCCTTTTTATATTACCCATTTGGTAATGGGACAACACCTTCTCTCTCTATTCTATCTCTAACCTCCCTCTTCTCTTTCTATTTCTAGATCGGAACAAAAAGAAAACTGAATCTCTTCACTGCCATTAATGGCCTCCACCTTTACCGCTCCCTCCCACAAAGCAAAACGCCCCTCGCTGCCGAGTGAACCCGTCTCTGATGCACATTAAAGTCGCCGCCGTGAACCAGTCTATGTTGGACCATCAAACCTTCGCCGCCGTTCGTGCTCAATTCTCCAACACTAAAAAAATCGCTGCCTTTTGTCCTTCGTTCTCTATTGCTAAGGAACACCGCCTTTCTTTCGTGCCATTCTCCACCCAGATCTTCACCCACATATCTCTCATCCGCGAGACTTCGCCATGAGCGAGATTTCACCGTGAATGAAGCCCATTCTCCACCATGTTCGTGGACCATTCTCCGGCACAAGGCTGAACCACCGTTCGTGGACAATTTCCGACCTTCTCCATGACAACTTCTGCACCACCGTTCGTGCGCAAGTCTCCACCAGATATATCCATTTAAGATCTTGTTTTTATAAATCTGATTTTTTTTATTACTGCCGAGATGAATCATTATTTTTCATTAATATTTTTTATTTTAGATCGTGGGATGTTAAATTTCCATTTATTTCCCTTAAAAAATGGTGTATGGTCTGCACCCTAGGGTCCAGCCCTTAGGGTCCACAACCTTATTCTTGTGATGTTAATTGACCTTGTACCCTAGTGTCCAGCCCTTTCGGTCCACAACCTTATTCTTGTGATGTTAATTGTTACTGTTGTTCCATATCTAGATTGAAGAGAGGAATTTGGTTGTGGCTAATTGTTTTTTTGTTCATATGCGAGTGTAAAGGTATGAGATAATTGGGCTTGGGGTATAACCCCTGGGGTACATATATTAGATGCTGAGTGTGAGGGTGAAGCGATAACTGGAATAGGTGGTAAAGACCCTGGGGTACAGCCACTGGACCGTGGACCTTGAGTGTGAGTGTGAAGAGATAACGGGGCTATAGTTTATTTTCCAAGCTTTGACATAGACAAGTATATAAAAACACGCATTATAGAAATTAAAACGCGACATATGTATGTACCCTCGTAAGTACGTACCCTAACCCATCTGATTAATTAAAAGAAAAAAAGTACAAGGGTATTAATTTAAGGAATAAAAATGGTATAATGGAAAAATCCAACTAAAAAATTAGAATAGGCTTTTAATCGACTGTTTTTCTAGTTGGGCTTTATATAGAAGTATTTTTTAAATTTAGGCCTCAATTTGAAATTTTCTTTTTAAATACCTCAACATTGACTTGTCCTTCCTGATTATTTGCACCTCAAATGAAAAAAAATACGTATTAATAAATGATCAACTTAATAAATGATAGTATATATATTATAAAAATATCATTTAATATTTTTTTTACTTTTAGAATAGATAAATATTTTATATTGAAAGGAAATTGATTAGTTTTAACACAAACATATATATATAGGGTTAACATCCAGATAATTATAACTTTAACTTAATTTTCACTTAAGCACAAAAAATTAGAATATTACAAAAATACATATAGACTTATCACTTAATTACTTTAATTATATAGACCATTTAATTTTTATATCTTTACTATTTATTATAATAATATTTATATATTTATTTTCTTTCACCACCACCCCCACCACCACTCACACCCTCCACCACCACCATCACCCACCCTCACAACTACCCCAACACCCCACCACCAATCACCCTCACAACACCCCACCACCAATCACCACCAACTAATTTCACCACACCCGCGCGTCCGTAAAAAAAAATTTAAAAAAATTCATAACTAATTCTAAAAATCGTAAAAATAAACAAATTGCATTTTTGGACGAGGCAAATCAATATTTACATCTATGAATTTTTTTTGATTTTTTATTTTTATTTTTTTTAATTTATTTGATTTTTTTAAATTTTTTAGATTTTTTTTTAATTTTTTTGATTTTTTATAATTTCGATAATCCGTTTTATGTGTTGCTAAACACAAAAACAGAGTTTCCAAATTCCATAACACGCGCACATCCATGAATTTTTTGTTATAAAAAAATCATAATTAAAACTAAACAAAATAAAAAATTGTATTTTTCGACGGGGCAAGTTCATATCTACATTAGAATATGATTTTGATTTTTTTTTTTTTTTTTATTTTCAAATTTCGATATTCAGATTTATGTGTTCATACAACACACAAAAAATGTATTTATGTATTCCTATAACACACAAAATTATAAAATCAATCTAAAGCATTCTCTTCTTTAACAAAATCGTTTTTTCTCTTTATTAGTCACATATACAATATTTTACTCGTTTGCAACTATCTTGATTTATTAACTTTTTGTCCTACCTTTTTTGTTATTTTGTGTGTTGTTGTATTACACAAAATAGTCATTTGTGTATTACAATAACCCACAAAAGAACCATACTAAACAATAAACCCTAAACCCTAATCGAGTCGCAGGAAACAATTTGTGTGATGCAGAAACACGTAATAATCAAAACTATGTGTTGATGCAACACATATTGCGAAGGTGGTGTGTTTAAGTAAAAAACACAAATGTTTAATTGCGAATGGGCTTGACGGGTAGAGAAAAGGTAAATTTGTGTGTTGTTATAATAAACAAATAATTGTTATTTGTATTACTACAACACACAATATAACAAATTATTGTTGGACAAAAAGATAATATATCAATATATTAAAAACAAGTAAAAATATGATATATGATATTAATAAAGAGAAATAATATCTTTGTTAAAGAAGGTAATGTTTTAGACTGATTATATGATTTTGTGTGTTACGTGAACAAATAAATATATTATTATGTATTGCAGGAACACATAAAACGGAATATCAAAATCAAAATATTAAAAAATTAAAAAATTTAGAAAAAAATCAAAAAAATTTATAGACGTAAATATTAATTTGATTTGTCAAAAAATGCAATTCTTTCATTTTTTTTTTGATTTATTTAGAATTACTTATGAATATTTAAAAAAAAATCACGGACGCGCGCGTGTGATGGAATATTATCAAAAAATTTAATATTACAAGAAGAAATTCATTAATTTTTTTGATTTTCATTGGAGGGTCACTTTTAATACGGAGTTACTGACTCACTTTTCACTTGTACTGCTTAGAAAGATTATTAAAGTCGTGGCAAGTTAAGATAACCCCAACTAATTAAAATTGATTTGTTTTATTAGTAATTAAGTATTATTTAATTTTTTAAAACCAAATTTAGAAAAGGACAAGAAAAAAACTTAATTTGAGCTAACCCCAACTAGTTAAAATTAATTAGTTCTATTAGTAATAAAATAACATATCATTTTTTAAAACCAATTTTAGAAAAGGATAAGTAAAAAACTTAAGAGGATTATCAAATGAATGAAGAAAAAAGAATAAAGAAGTAACCCATAAAAGATTATTGAAAGAAGAAAGAAAAAATGAGTTAATAGTTATATTAGAGCTTTCATAAAATTATACCCCTCCTCTTGTAGAGTTTTTGAGAAATTATGAGTAGATTCTAATCCATATTTTGTGAGTGCACAAATCAGATGGAGGTAATAGTTATACCTTTGAAAGCGATCAGTGACTATACAACTTATTGTATCAGAAATCAATTTTTACGTAGGGATCATAGTCGTGTTATTACAACTATTCTAGTTTGTTATGTATCTATTTTCAGTAATTTATCTTGTTGTAAGTTATAAATTCGCATTATTATTATAAATAATATTTAAAACTGTTGTTATGTTCCAAATTTAAACCATTTTTTCCAACAATCGATGCATCGAAAGAGAAGAACATCAAGAATTCTTTGACGCACCATCAATGGAGAAGAAGCTTCATGACTCGTCATAATCTAATGCAAAATAAGTTTTATTGAGCTCTAACAAATGCTTTCGATCTACATTAGGCTCCAAAAGCATGTGTCATCAAACTCAACATTTGTTTCCAGGTGAACTTTGTTGATGTACGTCATTATCGAACAAAAGCGATAAACGTTTTCATCACATCCCAATACCAATCAACACATCACAATTTTGTTGTCTTCTACATTTATGTTTCCCCTTATCATCAAAGCTCGCATTGGCTTCACCATCTTCAATCTATGTTTTTTTTTTGGTCTTCTTTATTTTAACTAGGGCTCATAATGTGCTACATATGAGAACAATTTGCCTATTAAAATATGGAATTGTGTTGATTTGGCTATTTTGGAGCAATCATTGATTTTGAAAGTATTCTTTAAGGTAATCTCCTTTTTAGATAATTAGGAAAAGGTCTCTAAGAATGTTTTAGTCAATATCTTATATAACATGTAGAGACTTAAGTATTACAAAATGAACGAAAAAATAATACATAGCAAGCCCATTCATTTATTCAGCTACAGACTAACATCTCACAATTTCTTTAGCGAACCAAGTTTCATATTCAAGAGACTTGTCCATTGAACATCTGATTATGATAAATGGGCCAAGCGCCAATATGAAATCTAAAAATTAACATTTACTTATTTCTAGCAAGTATAAATATATTTAATCATAAGTAAACCCTAAATATCGGTCTACATTTACATCTTCATCATTCCGCCTCCTTATCTTATTTTTGTCTATTTCGTGCGCTCTCTTTAGACCCATCACTATTTGAAATTTGATTCAATATTTCTAACAAGAAGTCTTCTTATAGATCATCTTAAAACTTCATTGTCATCTCTTCACCCCCTCATTGGTATTCTATTCAAATCTAATATTCGGTGAGAATCTTACTGTAAACTATATGCATCACTCGCATATTTCCTTTAAATTTCCAGTAAAGTCCATGTTTTTTATCTTTCAAAAATCTAAATAAATTCAATATGTTTTTCAAAAATTTGTTTCTTTTTAATTCACATTTTGAAGATGTACATATATCAAACAAGATATTTATGCTTTTTGAGTAAGAAAATACCGACCAAAAAAAGTGTAAGAAAATATGAGATAATATATTTTGTTTGTGTGATTGTATTTCAATATTAATATTCATGTGATGTTTTTTCACAAAATGTGTTATTGTGTTATTTAGTTACAATTCAAGTATTTTCTTAAATCAATTTTTTCTTAAACTATGATCAAATTAATACATATTGAAATTGAGATTATCCCGCATATACATTTTATAGTGGTTTATATATGACATCAAAATTGTTTGTTGTGTCCACTCTATGTTTTAAAAGTGCCGACAAAGCGCTCCTAGGAGTTACCAAGATGACCACTTTTCTCTCGATCTTCTCTGCCTAGTAAAAGTGTTGAATTTTTTTTCAAGCGCCTTTGGCATGTTGAATAGATGTCTAGACCGGATATGCATCTTCTTGGACAACAATGGATGCATATGCCCTATTTATTTATCTAGATAGGTTTAAAATTGATATTATAATTTTAATTTTAGTATTTTAAATATACTATATTGCTGTTTATATTGTTGTTGGATGAATTTCATGAATGAAATAAATAAACTATTATAATTACTAAATAGATAAATAATATATTGGATTTGAAATTTCCTAATCCCACCTTAGTATGGTCGATCCGAAATAACATAATGTGCAATTAACCTTTCACTACTCATTTCCTATATTTACTAAGATTTATAAATTTATTTTTTAATAATTCAAAAATTATGCAAGAGATTTTAATATTTATCACCATTGTAATATCCATCTTTAGTATCATATTACAGTTAAAATATTATGAATTTTGTCATTTTAAGATCGTGTATTACCAACAAAAATTCACTAATTTAAATGTTTTTATATATTGTGAATTAACCTTGAAAAGTTAAATATGATCGAGAAATGAGAAAAACTAAATTGATATTTTCAATGCAAATTAATATATATATATATATAATTAAATATTTGATGGGTACCTTACATATACAAAAAATAGTATAAATTTTTTTATTTGTTTTATGCAGAGTTGTTATCTTTTTAAAATTAAGATCGATGGCCATAATATTTCAATCAAATATGGTAAGACATTCTTAAATATATTTTAGTATATATTTCAAGATACTTAATGTTTCAAAATTAGATATATAGATATTTATAATTTCAATTTAGATAAAAAAATGTCCAAAACATTAAATTTGATCTAATATTAATACACATTATTAATTTACTTTTTAAGTGTTGAGTGACAAAGGTATAACTATCTATATGTATTTTTCAAATTTTTTGGATATTTTTTTGTTTTTTTTTTGTTTTTTTAATTATTCACCTATATATGTAATTAAAATGAAATAGACATTAAGTATTAACGGTTGAACAAAATAAAATATGGAGATCATATCGCTTGGATTGAAAATATTTGTAATCATTAGTCAAGTTGAATATCAGTTTATTTTCCCTTTTATTATTATATACTATTTAATCTTGTACATTAGTATATATAATATGGAACGATTCATTTAACAATAAATTCAGTAAGCATACATATGATTTATATATAGTATATGTGTAAATTCACTAAGCATACTCATTTTGCACGTGGCATTGTGAATCACTCTTTGTATATGGTAATTTATAATGTGTGTAAAAATTTTAATAATAACATATCAAGGAATAATTAATTTCATGGAAAAATTGAATTTAAATTTTAATGCTTTTTAAATGCACCATGCCCCACTCCAAAAGACATATTTTTTACTTTTTTTATTGGACATCATATTTTTTTACTTTAATTATAATAAAAATATAATATGCAATTGAATTTCTGCAAGAAGTCAAAAACTCTTATCATAATAGTAAAATCAATATTATTATATCATTCAACAAACTATATTTAAAAGTCTGTTTTTGTTAGTTTCAAATAATACAATTTCACTCACTACAATGACTAATGATCATTTTTTTTAAATACTAATGTGGGTTATATCATGATTTAGATTGTGTCGTACATGGGAAGGTTAAGAAATAATATAAATAGATGGCATTGGTGTAGGAATGGCGATTACATGATCAAATTATTTGAATTGCAGGTCAAAGTATTTGAATTCTCTAAATTAATGTGTTGTGGGTACTTAGGGCTATATTTATATGGGCTAAATTTATGGCCAATTTGGCTGATTTTTTACTCATATTCTTTTCAAAAAAAGAAAAGAATTCCGACCAAATTTACCCCACAATTTTTAATGAACTTAAATTTTTTGGTTAGGGACATGATGTGAAAATCAAAAACAATAAAGGAAAAAAAGAACAAAGTGAAATATAAAAAATATGTTTTCTACCCAATTATTGTTTAATTTATGCTTTCATAGTTACTTTTTATCCTACTTATCAGAATATATAATCTTAGAAAAGAATAACCTATTTTATATTATGTATAAACTAATTAACCTTTTAATACTTAACCGGTTTCAGAACTATCGATTCGTAAAAAATAAAGAATAATTGTCCAGTTTGTCGAGGGGACTGCAGTTGCAGAATATGTTCAAATGATCAATCCAAGAGTAGCGGCGATCATAATGTATAATATAAATCCATCTAGAAAGCATGAATTCTGAGAAATTTTTGGGATACTAATGTATGTAACAATTTATTTTTGGGGTATCAATTTCAGGAAGGTACCAGAGAGATCAAGAAATCCCACCATATTCAGATACTTCTTTATCTGATCAATAAACTTCTTCCGGTTCTTTCTCTAGTCAACCAAGAACAGAGAATTGAGCTGGGCATAGAAGTTAAAACGGAAGGTCTAAATCATGTATTGAAAGGTGATTCGCTTACTGAGTTCTCGGCTTTTGAAAAGGGTGAATCGAAGTGCAGTAATTGCGGAATTTCAAATCTTGAGTATCATAGAAGTTGTGCAAATTGTTCATATACTCTTTGCTTAAAATGTAGTGGGACCCTTCGAAGAAAATCTTCTTCTCCCTTGGCATTGCGGAACTGGGAAGCATGTTCAGACGGGAGTATCATTTGTCCACCTGTTAATTTTGGAGACTGTGGAAAAAATCTCCTTCAATTAATGCATTTATCCGCTATGTTGGATCATGGATTTGGAAGCTAGAGCTGAAGAATTATTACTCAGTTATAATCTCCCAAAAAGTTTTGACGATACTTCATGTTCGATATGTAATGTAGTTTGTACTCTACGGGATCTTGGTGAAGAAAGCCTTGTACATTTTGAGAAAAGTTTAAAATGTGTTTCGAAAAACCTCACCTTTGAAATTGTATATTTTTTTTCTTTATTAAATTTGTTTTATTTGATCCCAGAGAACCAATTTTCTGAAAAATATGGTTTTTGAGAAAAAAATGTGAGTAAATAAATATATTACCCCCACGAGATATAGATGTAACTTTTGAGAAGAAATATATGAGTAACAACATACATTAACATTCATATGACATAAATTTATCGTAATCATTTTACGATTTTTAGTCCTATACTATAATTTTATATATAAATTCACTCCAAAATTTCTTTACTCCTTGTATATAAGTTTCTTCTAGTTTTGTCTCGACTCAACCAAGATCAGAGACTTTAGATAGGAATAAAAGCTAAAATGAAAGGTCATATGAATCAACTCGCAAAGGACGATACTGAAGAAGACATAAATTTTCCTTGCAAGGTTGGAAGGATCTTAATATGGGGTGGTAGCTTTTTGTTTAAAGAAGCTAGAGTGTAAATCGACTTGAACATCTTGTTTTTTAAATCATAAACACCCCTATCGCGAGGATCATATGTTACATAGAGTGTCACCGTATACTTATTATCAGTATAATAAATTGAGTTTGGCACTATTTTAGGATAACTCGATGCCACAAGTTAAAAATTATAATTGCCATATACATATAGGGATTGATCACATATGTCATTAATCTAACTCCATGAAGGCTTACTAGATTCAGATGTGTACCCTACTGCATGTGCTTGAAATAGCAACGACATGCGTCGTCACTAATGATAGGCAATCTCGTCGCTAGAAGCCGGTTTTGGTCTTTGGCTATGACTTTTCATCGCCTATATTTCGTCGCTAATATTTCGTTGTTAGAAATATTTTTTGCGACGAAAATCAGTGATCTTGCGGCCATTGACTGAGCCTGATTTGCGACAACAAAAGTTGTCAGTAAAGACCTTTAATTAGCGACAAAAAGATATAGTGGCTATCCAAATTAACTAGCGATGAATTAGTTGTGTCGATGTCAATTTTGTTAGGACGACAAAACTTTCAGTTGGGGATCTTAATGTCTCATATTTTGTGATATATTGGTCTATTCACAATACATATTTTTTATGTTTTACTGGACCTAAGTGAAGGATTTTTCCTAATATTCGCCATATCTTACCTTTTTCCTATTCTTTTAGACATATTGCTATTCGGAGTTGAGATGAGAAAGTTATGCTCTTTGCTTTCACATTGACTCGAACCTGGACAGCACTGGTCAAAAACATGTTGGGTTAATTTTAACCCATCTAAGTGAGCCCATAAGGCCCAAAATGTTTTTGGCCAAGTATATAAGCTAATTACAAGCTCTAATTCAACACACTAAATTTTTTATATAAAGTTATCAGTACAGGGGGATTTTCACCCAAATTCATCATTCTCCACCATTCCACAACCATTTCATTATGTATTTTAGCTTAATTTTATTCCTTTTTTTTCTAAACATTATTTTGTCATTATTTTTGTTTGATTTTTATTTTATTAGTATGAACAAAACCTCTTGTGTTTGAGGCTTGCAATGGGTATGAACCCTAGATAATTATTTTCTAGGTCATTTGATTTTGAGATATTTTATTATTGAATGAATTCAAGATTAATTCCATTGATTATATATATGTGCTTGTTACGTATTTGTGTCTTTATCAAGTATTGAATAGTATTATACTTTCGGATATCACACGGGAGGGGGGTCGGATTTCGAAACTAGTATATAAATGTCTAGTGTGCAGTAATTAATGGAATGTCTTCCCTAGACAGATAGTCAATAGGGTTAAATCCTTTAGCATTTAAAATAATTTACAGGGTCACCCGGGAGGAGAGTTTGGTGTCGTAAGGTAGCTTCCTATCTATCTGGAAGAGATTCGGAAAGACCTTTGGATCCCGTCTAATGTGAATATCTCAATTCCTCCTTCTACCGAATAACGTTTAAATAGTTGCCTAGGGGGATTACCTACAAGTCAAGCATTTCTTTCTCCCATTTCTTTTCCTTTAGAATTTTAGTTTGTATTTATTTTAAGTTAATATTTATTTTAGTTTCAACTTTAGATGTTAATCTAAAACCCAAACTTATATTTAATATATTGTCATTTCCTTTGCAACTTTACATTATTATACTTTCTAAACAAATTAATTGTAACCTTGATAGTTTATGTGGAGACGGAAACTCTTGTACTTATCAAATTCATTACTTGCAACGACTTGTACACTTTTGGGGAGTCACCTCCTTTCACGTTGATTTATTATCATGCATTTGTGGACAACATGTATGGAGTATAAGTAATAAACCATGGCCGAAATACGCGTACAATCACTACTACATGCTAGGCACGACACAAGCACAAACGACGCGACGAGTCGAGATGTGACGTGGGATGTTGGGGAGACTTGAAGGAAAAAATACCTATTTTGGGAGAAAGTATTTATAGGAGATGCATAAAAGACTCTTGCATTTTTGAAGGGTTGTTAGAAAACCCTACACCATCAATGCTCTTGATTCTCATGAACAGTTGTCAAATTGACCCGAAAGACACTTTTTCCCATTAATGACTAAGATGTTCCATGAGTTACTTGTGCTTCATAACATATATATGTGTTCATTAATATCATGTATCCCCAATTTATACTCAAACTAATATATGAAGGGAGTTTCAGTGCTTCATTTAAACACACAGGAAGCGAGAGCTTTCATAAAATCACACTCCTCCTCTCTTTAAGTCTTTTGAGAAATTATGAGTAGATTCTAATTCTTATCTAGTGAGTGCACAAATCTGATGAAGGTAATAGTTATAACTTCATAAGAGACAGGTGACTATACAATTTAGCATTCCAATTGTACCAGAAATCATTCTTAAGGTAGTGAATGCAGTCACGCTTTTAGAACTATTCTAGATTGTTATGTATCTATATTCAAAAAAAATTTACCTTGTTGTAAATTATAAACTCGTATTATTATTATAAATAAAATTTTGATTTGTTGTTATATTCCGTATTTAATCCTTTATTACGGACGATCTCTGCATCGAAACATCAAGAACTATTCGACGTACCATCAATGGAGAAGAAGCTTAATGACACCATCATCATCATCTAAAGAAAAAGAAAGCGTCATTCTTAAAAAAAATTCTATATCAAAGCTTTAACCGTTGTTGTTGATATACATCAAATTCCAAAATCATGTTCCACCAGTCTCAACACATTTTTTTCCATATGAAATTTGTTGATGTACATCATTGAACAAATACGGTGAACGTTTCCATCACAACTCAACACCAATCAACACATTAGAATTTTGTTTTCTTCTACATTTATGTTTCCCCTTATCATCTAAGCTCGCAAGGGTTTCATCATCTTCAATGTATGTTTTTTTGTTTCTTGGTCTATTTTATTTTATCTTTTAGGGCTCATAATGTACTATATCTGAGAACAACTTACCTATTAAAGTGTGAAATTGTGTTGGTTTTGTTATTTTGGAGTAATCACAAACCTTTGGAAGAATTCTTCAAAGTAATCACCCTGATAGATATTTAGGAAAAGGGCTTTAAGATAATTTTGGGTGAATATCTTATATAACATTTAGGACCTATGTATTACAAAATGGAAGTGAAAAGAATACAAAGAAAGCCCAATTAGATATTCATTTGCAGACTAACACCTAAGTATTTCATTCACATTCAATATATATCGAGCCAAGTTTCATTGTTAAGATACTGGCACATTGAAAATCTGATTATGATAAACGGGCCAAGCAATATGAAATATAAAATTTAACATATACTTATTTTTAACAAGTATATATACATTTTAATCATAAGCATAACCTAACCTAAAGATCACTCTAATTACATCTTCATCATTCCGCCTCCTTATCTAATTTGTTTCTATATCATTCGATCTCTCTAGACCCAATATTAAAAATCAAGACTTGAGTTAATCTTTCTAATAAAAAAATTTAGTATAAATCACCTTACAGCTTCATTATCAAATCTTCACACCTTCATCGTCATTCTCTTTAGATCCAATATTTTGGTGAGAATCTTACTATAAACTATATGCATCACTCATATATATGTCCTTTAAATATCTTGTAATATCCATGGCTTATATCTTGTAAAAAACTTTTAAAAAAATCTATATGTTTTTTTTCAAGCATCTTTTGCACGTTCAATAGGCGTCTAGTCCGGATATGTGTCTTATTGGACGAAAATGGACGCATAGGCTCTCTTTGTTTCTGTCCCAATAGTTTTTAAATTAATATTATAAATTTAAGTTTAGATTTTTTATTTTATTATAGTGTTGTTAGATGAATTTCATGAGTTAAATAGTTTACCTATTATAATTACGATATATATGTATAAGAAATTACATATTGGATTCAAAATTTCCTAATTTCGTCTCAGTATGTTGTAATATCGCCTAAGCTTTAGGTCGTGGTCGACCACCTATACTCTGAAATTGCATAATGTGTTGTTCAGATTTCACTACTCATTTTTTGTATTTACTTAGATTTTTAAATTTATTTTTCGATATTTCCAAAATTATATATGTTTATTTAATATTTATCAAAATTGTAAAATCCATCTTTATTATTATATTACAATTAAAATGTTATAAATTTTTTTATTATAAGATCTTGTATTGCCAAAAGAAATCCCATTAATTTAAAGGTTTTTATATACATTGTGAATTAACCTTAAAAAAAATTAAATATAATCGAGCAATTTACGAAAGTAAATTGACATTTTAATCCATATATATATATATATATATATATATATATATATATATATATATATTTGATGGTACGTTATATATTCAAGACATGAAATACAAATATTTATTTTATTTTATGTGTTTTATGCAGAGTTGTTATTTTGTCAAGATCAAGATCGATGATCATAATATTTCAATCAAATATAGTAAGACGTCTTTAATCTATTTTAGTATATTTAATTATGGTAAAAAAAAAACCAAAAAACTTAATGTTTCAAAATTTGATAAAGAGATACACATAATCTCAATTTAACTAGATACCTAATATCTCCATTTAGCGAGATATCCAAATTTCAAATTTAATGAAATAGACGTATGGTATCAATGGTAGGACAAAAGTAAAACGTGGGACATATATATTTTTTGAGTAAACTATCATTTTTATTAATTCGCAGCTCTCCCTCTCCCCAGATACATTTCTAGTACACCTATATATATATATAAATAAATTGAATGAATTACAAAATCCTAACACTAATCAAAAATTAATTACTCAGGTGAAATATTCACGAAGAGGGGATTTCTTGATTCATGGGGCTCCTCCATTTCCTCGGCAATGACCTCGTCTACTTCAATGCAGTGGGTTGTAAATATCTTTATCTATGCGCACACCCCTTTCCCTTCTACGCCCTCAGTCTTCACAGAACATTCTCCATTCATTCTCAGGAATTAAAGTTAACACATCCGTCTGAAACAAGAATATGTTAATACGTACTAGAGGTCCATAATACTTACAATAGGAGATTTCTGTTGGATCAACCCGCACCTCCAGGAGCCCTTTCAACAAGTCATCCATGCTGGTTTTAGAGAGGGTAAACAGAAAGATGAGAAGATTGATTAATTAAAACTCACAAGAAATAAATATTGTACCTTTTCACAGATTAGGGCTCCAATAAGCCCATCTAATTTTTCAAGGTCAACACATACTGAGTTCTTTTCGATAGAATTATTTGAAATAAACATATATGTACTCAATTGTCTAGTTGAATATGTAATATATCTTCTTTATTATATATTATCTAAGCTTGGTACACTAGTATATAAATATCTATAATATGAAACAATTTATTCAACAATAAATTCAGTAATCTTACATATGGTT
Organism: Nemophila menziesii; assembly: GCA_029959085.1. Classification (NCBI taxonomy): domain Eukaryota; kingdom Viridiplantae; phylum Streptophyta; class Magnoliopsida; order Boraginales; family Hydrophyllaceae; genus Nemophila; species Nemophila menziesii. The sequence goes on along the minus strand of JARWIR010000004.1, from coordinate 37,719,200 downwards.
TATCTGTAGTCATGTGTATAAATTTTTGTGGACCTTATGTTACCTGAAAATGTTGCTAGCAAGTGCATTGAGTTGAATGACAAAATTCGTGTACTCCTAGTGCACCACAAAGTCAATTTAATAAATAGATATCTTACAATTTAAAAGTGGATATTCAGATACTTAATATTTATATTTTTACCTTCTTTTGGTAATCGTGCTGTTATATACACGTTAAACGTTAACATGACATACTATATTTTTATTGAATTATAAATTATTTTTAATTGTAAAATACATGTTTTACTCCTACCACGCCATCACTTAATATGAGAACGTCATCACTTAATACGAGAACTAATGTTAAGTACTAACGGAAAGTAAAAAAAGAAAATGTGTACATGTTGTCCAATTCTGAAACCTTGGGTATGCATTTATCAAAAACGCAAAACATTAGATATTCACGGGCTTTTGCCCCTTTTTATCATCTAAATAATTATAGATTACTTTCTTGACATTACATATTTTAAGGTACATAATCTATTGGACAATGGTTGTAACAAGAAAAGAAAATATCTCTTTCTGGCATTAGATCTGCAATTGAAACAATATGTGACCTTACACAAACAAAATAAGTAATTCTTAAAAAAAACTTGTTTATATTGTACTTGGTACTTTCTTCAAATGCAGCATATTGGTAGAAGTTAATTTCAACCAACTCATATGTTCACTCCTAACATATAAAAGGAAAAATTAACATATACAAGAAAAGATACAGTACACCACATACCCTATTTCTTAACATATAAAAGGAAGATGAACTCGACAAGCACTACCCCTACAATATTTTGAGGGACTTTTGTAGCCATGTCTAATTTTGGCTCCATTAATGGTTAATGAACTTGAAATTACTGGCTAGGGACTTTGGTGTAAAAAGGAAAAAAAAAACAACGGAAAATTGAACAAAGTGAAATCTAAAGAACATATTTTCTACACAATTGTTGATTAATTTGTGCTTTCATAGTACCTTTCTATCCTAATTATCAGAAAATATAAAATTTTATATCCTTTTCTCTATTATGTACTAAATAATGAACCTTGTATACTTAACCAGGTTCACATCCAGCGAGACACAAGAAATCAAGATTAATTATCATGTTTGTCGAGGGGACTGCAGCTGCAGAATTTGTGAAAATTCTTAATCCATGACCACCAATCACAAGGTCTGATATGAATCCATCTAAAATGCGTGAACTCTGTGAAATTTTTGTAGTACTAATGTGTGTAAAAATTCAGTTTTGGGGTATTTATATCAGGAAGGTACCGGAGAGATCAAGAAAGCCCACAAAAATCAAATACTTTTTTATCTGACTTATAAGGTTCTCCGGGTTCTTCTCAAATCAACCAAGAACAAATAATTGAGCCGTGCATAGAAGTTAAAACAAAAGGTCTGAATAATGTATAAAAAGGTGATTCGTTTACTGAGTTTTCGGTTGCAGATTTAGTTGCAGCCTTAACAAAGAAATCTCGATTGAGCATGCAAATTGTTTGTATATTCTTTGCTTAAGATGGTGTGGGTCCCTTATTAGCGAACCTTCTTCTCCCTTAGCATTGTGAAACTGGGAAGCATGTTCTGGTAGGAGTATCATTTGTCCACCCGAGATTAGGAGGTTGTGGCAAGACTCTCATTGGATTAAAATTCATTTATGTGGAATATATATGTGTTATTTTATATTTTATGGTGAAGTGTTTATATTATGCCAATTTATTTGACACCTTGGACCCCAAGGTGACGTGGCGCAATGATGTTTATTTATCTTATATAGTTTCGACACTCTATGTCTTTGATGGTTGTCTCATATAAAAGCCTACTTCCTTAACCAAAGTCGTATCAATTCATTCTTTTCACTTTTTGAAGTTACGCTATTTTATCTTCACCTCTCTCAAAACCCTAGTTCGTCAATAACCTTTGGTTTTCAGATTTTAGCATTAGATCCGTGGTAGATTTAGCCTCTATATTGTAATTAATGAGAATCATCTTCATTAGTCACTAGGTAGCCTTCAGTGTAGTTGTTAGGTTAGAGTTTTTCTGGTTTGAGGTATATTCATTCGGTTACTGTGGTGTAATATTTGAGATTGGTACTGAAACTTGTAACCTCGTAGTGTTATAGTGATATAGCTACTCTCATTGGAGCTCAACGTGGATGTAGGTCAATTTTTGGCTGAACCACACTAAGTTTTATGTGTTCTTTATTTTCTACAATTTTTTGTATTTGTTCTTGAATCAAACTTCTTTCAAACCAAAAGATTTAAAGGTTTTTACAATATTCGAGCTTTTATAAAATCTAATTGGTATACTTATTTAAACTCTTCTAGCTAGGGTTTTCATTTTGATATTTAATAGATCTGTGAAAGATTTTGAGGGTTTTGGTTTTTGAAATTGTTTTATTTATTTCATAAGTAAGATTTTCTGGAGACCTAGAGTTTTTAAAACCTTGATTGAGGGGTTTTCTTTAAAAACTTGTGATTTTAAAAGCTAAATTGCTTTGAAGTTATTTACTTCCGTTAGTACTTATCTGATTTCTTTGGATTTCTTGTTTGTACTAACCTGAATAGTGACTACTCGAAATGCTGGTTGTGGGGTGGTGGTAGTTGTGGGGGTGGTGGTGGTGGAGTAGCGGTGGTGGTTGTAGTGGTGGTGGTGGTGGTGGTGGTGGTGGTGGTGGTGGTGGTGATGGGAGGTTGTAATAGGATAGTTAAATTTAAATGATAAATAATAGAGTAATTAAAAAGATTATATAATGGTACTTTTGTCAAAAGATATTTTAATAAATAATTTTATGGGATAGTTCTCAATTAATTAAAATTCCACACTTTTCATTTCCAAAAAAAATGAGCAAATTACTTCCTACGTACTCACAAATTATCAACTTAATTTCCAATTAAATACATTGTCATATTTACATTTCATTATTGCCCTTGTATGATTTTTTTTTATTCTGATTTTTTTTTCCGAAATTCTTATTTTCGATTTTTTTTTTCAATTTTTTTTTAAATCGGAATTCCGGGTTATGTGTTGTTATAACAAACAAATATAGATTTATGTGTTTCGTAACACACAAAGTCATAAAATCAAGGTAAAGGATTCTCTTCTTTAACAAAATTGTTTTTTCTCTTTATTAATCGCATATACCCAATTTTTACTCGTTTTTAACTATCTTGATATATTATCTTTTTGTCCAACACTTTTTTGTTATTTTTGTGTGTTCCAAGTCACACGAAACTTGATTTTGTTTATTCCAATTTTGTGTATTCCTGGAACACAAATCTCAGAATTTTGTTTTCTTAGAACGCACAAATATCAGATTTGTGTATTCATGGAACACACAAAACTCAAATTTGTGTATTCATAGAACACATAAAACTCGAATTTATGTAATCCTGGAATACACAAAACTTGATTTTGTTTGTACCAATTATGTGTATCTGTGGGACACACAAAATTCAAAATTGTGTATTCTTGAAACGCATAAATCTCAGATTTGTGTATTCATTGAACACGTAAAACTCAAATTTGTGTATTCATGAAACACATAAAACTCGAATTTATGTATTCTTGGAATACACAAAACTTGATTTTGTTTGTTCCAATTCTGTGTATATATTCCTAGAGCACACAAATCTCAGATTTGTGTATTCTTGGACGCACAAATCTCTGATTTGTGTATTCATGGAACATATAAAACTCAAATTTGTGTATTCATGGAACACATAAAACTCAAATTTGTGTATTCATGTAATACATAAAAATCAAATTTGTGTATTCATGAAGCACATAAAACTCGAATTTATGTATTCCTGGAATACAGAAAACTTGATTTTGTTTGTTTCAATTATGTGTATTCCTGAACACGCAAATCTCAGAATTGTGTATTCGTGGAACACACAAAACTCAAATTTGTGTATTCATCGAACACATAAAACTAAAATTTGTGTATTCCTGTAATATACAAAACTTGATTTTGTTTGTTCCGATTTTGTGTATTCCTGAACACACAAATCTCAAAATTGTGGTTTCTTGCAATGCACAAATCTTATATTTGTGTATTCATGGAACACATCAAATTTGTATATTCGTGGAACACATAAAACTCGAATTTATGTATTCCTAGAATACACAAAACTTGATTTTTGTTGTTCCAATACTATGTGTTCCTAAAACACACAAATCTCAGATTTGCATATTCATTAACACATTAAAAAATTGGAAAAAAAATTGAAAAAAAATCGAAAAAAATTCAAAAAAAAATTGAAAAAATAAATAAAAATGAAAATAAATATTTAAATATTATTATAATTAATTAATAAACTATGTGTAATTTTGTAATCTTCCAACTTTTTGTGCTCAAGTAAAAATTAAGTTGAATTTGTAATTAATTGGAAATTATTATACTTTCTGTGTAATTAATTGGGCGTTGCCCTTAATTTTATTAGGAGATGTTTTTAACTAATAAATTTATCAATGAGATGCTTTTAATTAATAACTCGTAATTAATTAGCTAGTTATTATAATTAATTTTTTAAAGTTTAAAACATAAAGGTAGGTTGAGTAATCATTTTCTACCCTTAATTAGTATAAATTAAAATCTATCATTTGGTTCGATAAATTCAAGAAAAATTAATGAATAAACATCTTATTTATTAAGTTAAAACAAGTACATCAATGTTCCTTCGATCAAGGAAATAGATGTTAATTATTGTATCCTCAGCAAAGGACACAACTAAAAGGATTCAAATTTTCCACGCAAGTTTGGAAGGATACAAATAGGGGCGGTAGCTTTTTTTTAAAAATTTGGAGTGTAATGCAACTTAAAACTCTTGTTTTTAAAATCGTAAACACCATATCTCGAGGACCATAGCGTGTACTTGTGTTTCATCAGTATAATAAATGGAGTTTGACACAATTCCAGGATACCCGATGCCACAACTCAAAAAGAATAAATATCCCCTACAAATAGGGCTTGATCACATATGTCATCAATCTCAATTTATGAAGGCATAATAGATTCAGATGTTACGTTAACTTGCCAACAGTAAACGCACCATTGATTTCCCTTACCTTGTCTGACAAAAAATCGTTGAACTAACAATAGATCTTCATGTTCATCTCTCGTTCTTATTATGATAATTATGAATCATTGGTTCTACACCTGATAAACTGAGGGGTCGGGCCTTTACCATCTTGACCAAAACAAAAAGTAACACTACCGTGTTCATTAACAGTGTAAAACCTACCTTTGTAATAAGTAACGTCCATAAGTCCTTTTTCTTCAGGAAAGTGTCTCCTGTCATCAACACCACGCTTGATTACAGCTAAATATCATTTGTATAGTTATAGTTGCGACCATATAGTCATCACACTCCAAAGGATTAGGAAAGGTATGACTTTATTAATATCAAATTCATATCGCTCGTAGGCCTGTCTTCAGACTCTTCCTCCCCCTCCTACTCCTCGAACCCCTCGACAAACTTAAACTCAAAGTCCTCCTCCATAACCTCAACTCTATGCTCCTCCTCCTTCTTGAATTTTAAGTGGAGGTTGACAAATAAATTAGCATCGGCAATTAAGGGATCTATAAGGGTAATTATGCGATCACTTTCTTCCGAACTAGCCAACCATCAATATGACGAACCACACAATATTTTAGAAAATGAAAATTCTACATCAAATTGTAGTGTCTATTTTTATCAAGTCGTACGGCTGTCATGGGAAGGAGCTAGGAGCATTGGAATTTTTTATGAGATGACGATGATGATGAAGGTATCATCTTGTTTTTGTTTTCTGATGCTACATAAAACCATGGATTGCAGACTTAGGCAAATCGTATGAAATCAGAAAGTACAACTTGGAAAAGTTCTCTTTTCTTATTGTCTTCATATTGGCCTGGTAAATAACTTGTGACTTTATTTTAATTTTTTGTTTGCAGGCAGTAGACTTTATTTTGCTTAAATAACCAACAACGATCATTTTCTTATAAGACTTCAATCTTACAATAAAATGCGATCATGATTCACCTTTTCAAATTGATCCATATCATACTAATTAGGATCGGACAACAAAAAGAATTGATATTGAATCACTTGGAAACCGTTTGAATCGCTCAAATTCGAATCGTATTGGAGAATCGAAACGATCAAATTCAAAGCAAAAAGTTTTCGAATAAAAATTACATAAAAAAGATTATAGAAATTCCCTAGTAAACTAAGCCTTACCTAATTCATGATTAGGGAGCTAACCTGAGTGAAAGAATGCTTCTCTCTTAAAAATGCTTTCAAGGAAGTTTATTTTAGAAGAAAACATAAATAATTTTTGTTGTAAATAGTTCACCTCAATCGCAAGTTTGAAAATAGGGTTTAAGTTTGAAAGAGATATTAGAGAAAAACAGTAAATCGCAGAAAATAAAGAACACAAGAGATTATCGTAGTTCACTCACAAAAGGACCTACATCCACGTTGAGCCCAAATGCATAAGGCTCTGCTTCACTATATGTCTCAAATTACAAGATTGAAACACCTCACAAAACCCCTCAAAGTTATCACAATATTACAATTCTTCCACAAATCTATCTAGTATAACAACTACGCTGAAATACAACCAAGAATTGAATCAGTGGATTCAATCTAAAAGTATTTGCTAAATTGTAACCTAATCTATTGAAGATTCAATGACGAAACCAAAGGTTTTGGCTAATCTAGGGTTTTTATGAGAGAGAGGAGAGAGGAAGAGTAATCGAAGAAGTAGTCTGACCAAAGACTGAAAGAGTGCCTTTTATATGACACATAAGTGAGGAGCAATCTCAGCCGTACAAGTCATCCAAGATCTAAAGCTTCCTATGTGCCACATAAGGGACAAGTAAGACCATGGTGTGTCAAATAAAAGCTTAGCAACTTTATAATAATAATACTTCAAACATACAACAATCTCCACCTTGAAGTATTATTTCACCTCCAAAACACTCGCAATAAACCCTCCTTGCATCTTCATTGGCATAAAGCAACTCTTATTCATCATCTGGACACCTGCACACAGTTAACCAAGAAATAATAAGTCTAAGCAATGCTTAAACTTAATATTAGTAACAATTTTTGTTCCAAAATCTGCAGGACTTTCTTCAATAGCAATTTTTAACAACTTCAGTTCTCCGCTTTCAAGTACATCTCTAATGTAATGGAATTTTACATCAATGTGCTTTGTTTTTTCATGATAAACAGTATTTTTACTAAGTTGAATAGCACTTTGACTGCCAGAATATAGAGTAACCTTCCCCTCAAGTAACTTCAGTTCATTTAACAAGTTTTGTAATCGTAACCCTTCTTTAGCAGCATCAGTAATAGCCACATATTCAGATTCAGTAGTGGACAGTGATATAAGTGGTTGCAACTGTGATTTCCAAGAAATACAGTTGCCTCCTAAAGTGTAGCAGTAGGCAGTTGTTGATTTTCTGCTATCTTTATCACCATCAAAATCAGAGTCCACATAACCTATTAACTCGAAAGGAATATTATGATCTCCATAACATAACCCAATATTCAAAGTACCACTAACATAGGATAACACATGCTTCAGTACAAGCCAATGTTCAAAACCAGAATTAGACATATACCTACTTAATAAAGATATAGCAAAAGATAAATCTGGACTAGTACTTATCATAGCATACATTAAAGACCCTATCACATTAGCATAAGGGACTGAACTCATCCTTACAATTTCTGACTGAGTCTTGGGGCAAAGCTGCTTAGTCAAAGCAGTATGACCAGCCAAAGGAGTCAAAGCATATTTGCAATTCAAACTTCCATATTTAGACACAACCTTTTTCAAATATGGTCCCTGATGAAGTTTTAACATGCAATTATTTCTATCTCTACTGATAATCATGCCTAATATCTTACTAGCTCCACCCAAATCTTTCATCTCAAACATCTTACTCAAAGACAGATTCAAAGATTTTATAGCATGACAAGATTTACTAATAAGAAGCATATCATCCACATACAATAGAACATACACACTTTCAGATTGCTTAAGTAAGAAATACAAACAAGCATCATACTCAGATCTTACAAATCCAATACTAATCATAAAAGAGTCAAATCTCTTATACCATTGCCTAGGTGATTGTTTTAAGCCATATAAATATTTTTTCAGTAAACACACATGATCAGGTAAGTTTTTGTTCACAAATCCTTCAGGTTGTCTCATATAAACGGTTTCATCTAACTCTCCATGTAAAAAAGCAGTTTTCACATCCATCTGGTCTATCCCAAGATCAAAACAAGCAGCATAATACAACATGCATCTGATAGTTTTAAATTTAACTACAGGTGAAAAAATCTCAGTATAATCTATCCCTTCCCTTTGAGTGTAGCCTTTAGCTACAAGTCTAGCTTTATATCTAGGGGATCATGTTCAGAAACACCTTCTTTAAGCTTATATAACCACCTACACTCAACTACAGTTTGATTTTCAGGTAATTTAACCAAAACCCATGTTTTATTCAAATTTAAAGAGTTCATCTCTTCTAACATAGCATCATACCATTTTCCATACTCAGGAGATTCAAGTGCATCTAAATAAGAAGAGGGTTCAGAACTTATAACCTCAACTGCAGCACTAAGTGCAGTGTAAACTAAATCTGCATATGAGTATCTGGAAAGAGTAGTTATGTTCCTTCTTGGTCTATCTCGGGTCAGCTGGTAATCATGAAGCTCCCCTACTAATGACTCACTGAGTTGTACTGGTGGTTCATCTCCCTCAGCTTCATGGACATCATCAAGTTGATTTTGCTGAACTGCACCCTCAGGTTCATCAGTTGGATCTGCAATCAAATGATCAGCTACAGTATGAGGCTCCACCTCCAGCTCTACTCCCACAGTTTGAGGTACTGGTTTAGGCTGAGCATCACTACCTGCAACATCACAAACTTTAAAGGGAAAAGTTAGTTCATCAAATATTACATCTCTACTACATATAATTTTGATGCCTCTAGCATCTTTTTCCCATAACCTATATCCTTTCACACCATGTTGTTGTTGATATCCCAACATAATACACTTAAGTGACCTTGGGTCTAACTTTCCATCTTTAGTATATGCATAGGCTGCACACCCAAAGACTCTCAAGTGCTGCAGATCTGGCTTAGTTCCTTTCCAAACTTCTAATGGGGTTTTAAAATCAAGAGTCCTATTAGGGCTCCTATTAACAAGATAAGTAGTAGTATAAAGGGCTTCTCCTCAAAATGCCTTTGGTAAACCAGAAGTGAAGAGCATACACCTGACCTTTTCCAGTAAGGTTCTATTCATTCTCTCAACCACACCATTTTGTTGTGGTGTGTGTCTTACAGTTCTTTGCCTTCGAATACCATTTTCTTTACAGTAAGTGTCAAACTCTTCATTGCAGAACTCAAGCCCATTATCAGTTCTGAGGACTTTAAGAACCATACCAGTTTGCTTTTCGTGTAAAGATTTCCACTCTTTGATCTTAGTGAAAGTTTCATCCTTAGATTTTAAAAGAAAAGTTCACACGGTTCTACTGTAATCATCCACTAAAGAAAGAAAATATTTAAAATTCCCATGAGCATCCACCTTTTCAAGACCCCACAAGTCAGAATGAACATATTCCAGGCAATATTTAGATTTATGAGTACCAGCACTAAATTTCTGCATGTGTTGTTTTCCCAGCACACATGTTTCACAAAAAGAAAGTGTACTAACTATTTCCTTATCAAACATACCCTGTTTATTGAGTATAGTAAGACCTTGAAGGCTCATATGACCAAGCCTTGGATGCCATTTTTCAGTGACACCCTGTGACAACTTGTTAGTAACATGATTTGCAAAAGTAGATAAATGTGAACCATCTAACACATACAAACCAGATAGTTTAGTACCAGTCAAAATCAGTTTAGAATTCTTATAAACATGCATAGCACCATTCTCAACTTTAGACACACAGCCTAAATCATCTAAAGCACCAAGAGAGATTAAGTTTCTTTTTAACTCAGGTATCAACCTAACATTAGTCAGAATAATTCTTTTCCTATTATTCAATTTTAATTCAACTTTACCTATGCCTTTTACAGCACAAGTGTGATCATTACCCATGTATACAGTTTCATTACAAGTTACAACAAGATCATGAAATAGTTCAACATCAGGGCACATATGAAAGGTACAACCATAGTTAAGTATCCAACTATCACCAATAGACACCCTAGTAACATTCAGTACTTCACAAACATCATCTGATCTAGGCATACAGGCAACATTAGATTCATTATTCAAGGAATTCATTTTGTTTTTCAGTTTGAAGCAATTTTTCTTTAAATGTCCTACCTTACCACAATGGAAACATTTTCTTGTTTCTTTTCCCTTTGAATTTTTCTTATTCTTTTTATCCTTAACATGCTCAGGGGCAAAGGCAGTATCAGATTTTTTTACAAACATATTTGCACCAGTCTTATTCTGTATTTTAAGTTTATTTTATCTAGATTTCAAGGCAGTAACTACTTGATCATACTCAGGGACAGAGGTAGCATATTGAAAAACATCTTTAACAACTTGAAAAGAATCAGGAATAGCATTTAACAGAATCATACATTTACTAGTATCATCAAGGACCCTAGTGGTTCCTTTTAAAAAAAGACACATCTTAGTAAACTCATAAAGATTTTCATCAATAGATTTAGTACTATGCATTTTATAATTGAACAGAGAACCTTTCAAGAAAGCAAGATTAGGCACAGACTTAGTAGAGTAAAGAGATTCGAGTTTACCCCACAGCTCAAGAGCTGTTTCAGCACCATCTACCTGGCGTATTACAGAGACTGATAAGTTCAAGAAAAGGATATTGAAAGCTTCTTCTTCAATTTCAGCTTCTCTATCAAACTCGCCCTCTCGCCATTCTTTGATATCTTTCAATAAGGCACTACTCACTTTATGATGAGATAATAAGACTTTCATTTTTTCTCCCAAACACCAAAATCCATTTTCCCATCAAAGACCGACATATCAATACGAGTTGACGTCGTCATCGTAGAATGTTAATCAAGAAATAAAGAAATCTCGTTGTGAAAACGATTTAAAAAACCTTTCAATTGATTTCAGAAATCAAAAGAGATCTCCAGGAAATCAATTAATCGAACAAACCCTAATATTCAGAAAAGGTGAAAAACAAGATCGATTTTGAAGCTAGCTGTGATACCACTGTTGTAAATAGTTCACCAAAATCGCAAGTTTGAAAATAGGTTTTAAGTTTGAAAGAAATATTAGAGAAAAACAGTAAATCGCAAAAAATAAAGAACACAAGAGATTATCGTGGTTCAGTCACAAAAGGACCTACATCCATGTTGAGCCCAGATGAATAAGGCTCTGCTTCACTATATGCCTCGGATTACAAGATTGAAACACCTCACAAAACTCCTCAAAGTTATCGCAATATTACAATTCTTCCACAATTCTATCTAGTATAACAACTACGCTGAAATACAACCAAGAATTGAATCAGTGGATTAAATCTAAAAGGATTTGCTAAATTGTAACCTAATCTATTGAAGATTCAATGAAGAAACCAAAGGTTTCAACTAATCTAGGGTTTTTACGAGAGAGAGGAGAGAGGAAGAGTAATTGAAGAAGTAGTCTGACCAAAGTCTGAAAGAGTGCCTTTTATATGACACATAAGTGAGGAGAAATCTCAGCCATCTAAGTCATCCAAGATCTAAAGCTTCAGATGTGCCACATAAGGGACAAGTAAGACCATTAGAAATGTGCCATGTGTGACCGTGGTGTGTCAAATAAAAGCTCAGCAACTTTATAATAATAATACTTCACACATACAACAATTTTCCATACTTGAATTTAAGAAGAGGAAGATGATATGTTATCGTCAATATAATAAGGAGAAACATAAGTATCTTGAGATTGTTTAGAAATCCGTGTTTAGTTCAAAGAATCCAAGCGGTGGTGTTGCGCACATCACCAATCTACACAAAGGTTAAGGGGTTTAGTTTTTTTGTTGAAGGAACTCCCTCTCTTATTTGCTTAATTCATATTCAAGGATTACCTAAATTTTCTTTTGGTGTTGAGTTAGGTAGATTTCACTCCTGAAATTAGGATGATTTGATATGGATGTCAGACGATTTTTCTAAGATGGTTAGTTTCTTTTATATATCTCGTTTCATTGAACAAGGTTGGTTTGTTACATTTCATAGAAGAAGGTTTGTTTGTTACAGGGCAGAATGTTTTACTTTTTGGATCCTCAACAGCTATACTTCTTAAGGATCATATTTTTATTTTTTTAGAGTTAGTTATTCATTATTTAGGGACCTCGAACAATAACAATTAACTCAAATAATAACAATTTAGGGACCTCTAGTGTAATTAACTCTAAGAAATCAATACAGGGATTCATAATACAATTAACATAGAAAATTGTTTTAGGGGCACCTTTGGTACAAATTTTGCATAATATAGTGACTAGTAGTGCAATTAACTCAAAACATAGGGTCTATCATGTCATTAACTCAAAATATAGGGGCCTATCATGTAATTAACTCAAAACATAATAATTTAGGGATCTATAGTTCAACTCTTGAAAAATAACATGAGGTATTTTCTTAAAAAGGCTTTTTCTAGCTGACTTGTTTGGTGAGACTCACACTAGTATATTCCCTAGATGCATGTCCGTGTTAACAAAATTGTCTTCCTGTAAAGAAAAAGACATTGAATCTTAAAAGGGTTACAACATTTATTAATCTGAAATAATCTGTATATATTTATATGCCTGAGTTAAAATGAAGGGAAAATTACTAGCATAGTCCCTGAACTATACCTCATATACCGGCCGAGGACTTGAACTTTAAAATTCGTATATATATATATTTGTGGTGAAGTGTAAAATTGGATCAATTTATTTGACATCTATTGGACACTGAGGTGACGTGGCACTATAATATTCATTAATCTTGTTTGGATTCGACGCTCTGAATTTGTCTTTGATGGCTGTTTCATATTAAAGTCCCCTTCTTTGACCAAAGTCAAGTTGAATTTTTTCTTTCACTTTTGGAAGACTTCGATCTCTAGCTTTTTCCTTTTTCCAAAATTCTAGTTCATAAAAAACCTTTCGTTTCTAATCTTAGCATTATATCTATGGTAAATTTAACATCTATATTATAATATCTTTTGTAATTAGTGAGAATCATCTTAAACTTATCAGTAAGGTTAGAGTTTTCTGATTTGAGGCATATTTCGTTGGGTTAATGTTGTGTGATCTTCAAATTTGTACTGAAACTTGTAACCTCGTGGTGTTATGGTGATAGAGCTACTCTTATTGGAGCTCAACTAGGATGTAGGCTAATTTTGACTAAACCACAATAAGTTTTCTGATTCTTTATTTTTCCACACTTTAGTGCATTTGTTCTTGAACAAACTTCTTTTAAACCAAAAGAATTTAAAGGTTTTTACATCAAGGTCAAAAGCAGGTGTAACTACCATTGACATTTGAGAAAATGGAACCTATAGAAAACATGGTTCTCTACAGATAATACTATAGAATGTGTTAATTGGAGCAATAATCTGGGTGATTTGGTTCAGTAGAAACAATTGTGTCTTTGGAAACAAGCTCTTCCTATTGCTAATTGTCAAATATCAGATGTCTTGACAAATATAGCATTATAGGTCCTTATATTATTGCACAAATTGCATCTAGGTCCCTATATAGAAACAACAGAATACCTGAAAGCCCATTAAATATAGTTTCAGAAACCTTAATGTCAAATAAGTAATTTTTAAAACCTAGACTATGTAAGTAACAGTTTCGGCTATATCCTTCAATTATAATCTATCATCTAACTGAGTTGATCGTGTTCATTAACTTTTTTAACAAGTTAATAGTTATTGGAAAAAAATTGTTGTTTTCAAGAATTATGAACAGGGCTCGAACCTATTTTCCTAATGATGGATGAAGAATTTTCATGTTGTCACAATCATCTTCTTCATGGTGAAGTAAATCGCACAGCATTAACAACCGTGTTTTTTGAATTTATATATCTGATAAGAATCAAAATATATTGTAAGATATTTTTTTGATATTCTCAGTCAACTCATATTCTAAAATGTGCTATATAGTTAAAATATATCATAAAATTCTATAATTTTATATTAATTTCATTCAAAATTTTAGTAATCTACTCATATTCTAAAAGTTTATATATATTTAATATATACGGTGTATTATTGATAGTCTAAAAAGTTCTATATAGGTAAAATATATCATGAAATTCTATAATTTTATATTAGTTTTATTTAAAATTTTAGTAAGTTAGGAGTTTGAGACAAAACAATATTTTAATATACAAAAGAATAAATGTCATGTTAAGAAATAGTTTAAAATATTTTAGTATAAGTAAAAAAATAGTGCTTAAGAAAATATCAATGGCATGGTCATTAAGTCTTCACATATCCAAATACTTTTAACTCAAACTTTCTAGTTTTGTCACTAATTTTTATTTTTTAAATCTCAATAAGTTACACGTATAGTATTTCACGATTCTTGTGACTTTTTAGTAATTGTATTAAAATTTGTTTCTACTAAAATAAGGGTTTCAATACAAATTTTCATCTAGAACCTTCAAATCCACTATTTCATATGCTTTTAGTGTTGATAAATGAAAAAATTTAATTGGATTATAAATAATAAAAGAGGATTCAATTCGTGTTTACCTCTTGAGCAGCGGAAATCGAGTGATGATCGAATAGCTTGGATACGAATCATTTTACAGTAAAGAAGACTCTTGCTCACAACCTAAGAGCCTCAGATAATTGGTTTTGGTGTGTTTTTTCTTTTGAGCAGAGAAAGAAGAGAAAAATAGAGGAAGCACTGGATGAAGATTGTAATTAGAATTCTGATATAGTTATATCTCTCTATTATGATAAGTAATGGGGTTGGTTACTATCTCTTGAGCAGATAATGAGTGAGTTGTTAATATCTTATAAACCCACGTAATATAACAACTCTCAACTCTATTTTGAATTCCAAATTCAAAAATAAAATATAACTGATTATTGGCGGACAAAATAATAAATAAATAAATATAATATATATTTTGTTTATTTCTTTTATTCTCCCATTCGCCTATAATGAAGTTACATCTTATCCATAAAATTCACATCTCATTACATCATATCTCTTCTATACACACCTGAATCAAATTATCATCATACTTGGCAAATAGGTCGTGCGACCAGCAAGCATACGAACATATGATACTAATAACATGTTAGGGTACATAGTTGCTCAAAATAGTTCTCATCCGTTATGTATCCTGCAGTACCCCAGACTAACAATATGTTGTATCACATTACAGTAACTCTGGTCCCTTCAACTTTATATCACAGCTTCTATGTGAAAAAAAGTTCACTGTCATTTCGTTTATGAGTCTCACTATCATGTTATAGTCCGTATTGACTTACATGATCTGTTAACCTGCAAGCACACATTTTTGATACACAATTCTAGTCTTCCCTTTACACGTATATCTTTTTATATTGATTAGGTTGTTTTCCCAAACATACCCCATTAGACCGAATCATTCATGATCATTGGTAATGTGTTCAAAATAGCATACACCTAATCAAGATATCAAGATATAGTCAAAAGTAATAAGGGCACAAATCAAAGGTATCACACAGTAAAAAGACAGGGATTAAGTCTTCACTTCCTTTTGGTCGAAAGAACACGTGGTATGACACACGTGTGATGGTATTATTCATATATCTTAAATTGTATGTCACAACTTTACGAATACCATACAGATATATAATTAGACAAGTCTCGTTGCCTAAGATGAAATCTTCGATCGATCAACCCTTCTATGTAATCAATCAAGCAATCATATCTGTCTATTATAGACTAAGTAGATAGTAGGATTTTATTTCGATCGTAATATAAACTTAACATTGTTTATCCATGTTTAAAATCTCATCTTAACACTAACACCCACAGGTTTGCAAGATTATCCAACGGGAATTGATATTTGACCACTTGACATTTAGAGGAAGAGAAAATGGTTTCCTTGGAGAGCGCACTCACTTTTTATTTATCGAAAGAACCAAGGGAATCAGCTAGAGAATAGCCACCTTTAATACAATGAGATAACGTAACATATGGCTCTCTTCTATAATAGGGGTAGGGCCATAGTTGACATCTGGGCTTGATATCTTTAAAAAAAGCTAATCATAAAACATTCAGACCAAACCATTTTTAACATCCGTAAAAAGCACTAATAACAAACACATAATAGCTATCTCAATCTCACACAAGGATCACTCTTTTGTTTACACTGCTTGAAACAAATCCATAAATCATTTTTATTCTACCATACTCAATTTCATATAGACAAGGAGTCACGAAATGAAAAACAATTTTTATTTCTTACTTACACTTACTTGTCTTTGACCTAGACATAATTTTTACAGGAAAATTAAAATTAAACACGAATAAAATAACAAAATATCGTCTTACAAAATTACCTGACAAGGCATGTCAGTACGTGTAACACCTAAACAATAATAAAGTATTAAATTCAACAAAATGTTGTTCCTGTGGGATAATGATATACATTCTCTGTTCTATAATCTCTCAAAAATTGTATCAAACTATATAAGATAAGATAGGATTTAGTGACATTTTAAGGGGCCATGAGTCCTTCAATTGTATAAGTAAGTGATTTTGCCCAATCTTCTTTCAGTAACAGTGTTTGTAATGTATGCATTATATTGTACTCTGGATCCAGTTTCCTTTGCCAACCCTGAAAATATATTTCCAAGTTAATTGCACTATAGGTCCCTAATTTATTATATAAAAAGCAAGGGGTAAAAGAGTAAAATTACCTCAAGGACCAAAGTAGTGACCAAGACAGTACACACATTACCATCAACATTAACTCTATGGTGTCGTACTTTCTCGAGTACTTGATGCATACAATCTGCTGGATGGACCAAATCACCCTCAGGTGTACCCCAAAAATCAAACGAATCTTTTAAATCCTGTCAAAAATCAATCATAATATGAGGACCTATGGTGCAATTAACTCAAACAAATAATTTAAAGACCTATAATGCACAAGCTACAAAAATTATGCAATAACTCAAAACAATAACAATTTAGAGACCTCTAGTCCAATTTTAGCCTTATATAAGAAACTACAGTGCAAATTAACTCTAATAAAGTAATATAGGGACCTATAATGCAAAAAATTGTGCGAGGGACCTCTAGTGCAACTTTCACATAATATAGGGACCGAATGCGTAAAAACTCAAAAAATAATGACTTAAGGACCTATGATGCCATTAACTCAAACAATAACAACTTAGGGACCTCCAGTGCAATTTTAGCCTTATATAGGGACCTATAATGCAATTACCTTAAAAAGTGCATGATCTTAGAGTAGAAGTTTAAGAAAGAACCCTATACAAGATTAATAACAAAGTGTAAATAAAAAGTATACACATACCTTAATAAAAGCTTCAGGATTGGGGCATTTTTGTTTTTTTGATAACCTGAGGGTAGAAATAGCAGCAGTACGACCATCTCTACGAGCAACAGCTTTAAAAAACTCAAGTAAATTAATTCTATCATTTGCTGATAATTCAGCAGTCATTCCTACATCTAAGAATATAACATGAGGTTTCTTTTTAAATATTCTCTTTCTTGATGACTTATTTGGTGGGACCCGCACTAGTATATTCCCTGGATGCATATCCGCATGTACAAAATTATCCACCTGTTAAAAAAAACAGAGATTGTATAAGGGTAAAAACGTAAATAAATCTGAAACTAGTAATAGAACTTACCAAAAGCATTTTTAAAAGAGCGTGAGTACCAATATGAGCGAGAGAACTTTTAAGACGTTCATGCCCTTGAAGTTCATCAACATAATAAGAAACACTTTCACCTTTTTCAAAGGTTTCAACTAATACAGCAGGGTGTACTAAAGGATACACAGGTTTAGGAAAAGACACATCTTTCCATGTTCTAAAATTGTAATTAAATCGACTTAAATTAGCAGCTTCTCTTGCTAAATCAACTTGTGACATCATAAATACCGCAAATTGTTGTACACTTTCATCTAACCTTAACCATCTCAAAGTAGGAATTAAAGTAGAAGTTTTCGCTACTAAATTAATAATTTCGAAATCTCGTTTTATCGATTCACCTACACCTGGGTGTCTAACTTTTACAGCTACTAACATAGGTTTTATTTTTTTTCCTGGGTATCTATATCTTAAAGTAGCTCTATGAATTTGCGCTATTGATCCCGAAGCTACAGGTTCTTCTTCGAAATTTTCGAAAATTTCCGAGATTTTACGGCCAAAAGCTTGTTCGATCATCTTTTTTGTATAAGCGAAGCTATGTTCAGGTGCTTTTGTATGAAGTTTCGAAAGCTCGGTACATAAATCTATCGGGAATAAATCTGGACGTGTAGCTGCCCATTGACCCCATTTTATAAAAGCGGGTCCCGCTTGTTCTAATGTTTTACGTACAAGTTCGAGCCAGAATTTTCGAAAGTTTGGTCCGAATGAATCGGCGAAAGGAGCCATTGTTATGGTTGGTGAGAATAAGAATCCGAGATAAATAGCTCGAAGGAGTAAAATTAAACCTTCGAATATTGAAAGTATGAAGGATACGAATATTACATGACTATCTTGTGCACGCATGTATAATGTATCTTTTTTACGGTAAAAATCTCCTTCGATTGGACCTTGTGCTAAGGCTATGTTTGAACCACATGTTAATGCAATTACACCGGGTATAACTATATATGAACGGCTTAAAGCTAAGCTTACGGCTTGAGCGAGTTTTCGTATAGGAGGAAGTGTTTGAGTATTTGTCTGAACCAGTTTTTTCCAGGCAAGTTGTGCTTGTTGTGCTAAAGTACCTTTAGTTGAAACTGTTGAATATTTCTTTGTGAAGAAACCATTGTTGAAGCTTGGATATGGCGTGTATGGAGATTTTCTCGTGTTTGAATACAAATATTGTGAGTATAATCTGTATTGTGGAACACATATCCCGGTTTTAATGACTCCTCCATATCTTGTTGTTCCTTGTAAAGAGACTCTGGTTTGGCTCTGAACAACGGATTGTGCAGCTCTTCTAATTCTCTCAATTGTCAACAATCTATTCGACAAAATTACACAATGAGTTTATGAGTTTCAAGGTGGTTTCTATCTTATAAAATAAAATAAGAGCTTTATATAGTCAATTAGCTCAAAAAATTCGTGTGAAAATCAAGAGATACCTCATGGCCGGAATGAAAATCAGCCGATCAGAGTCATGGTGTTTCAGCTCGTAGTCGGAGAAGGTGTAATGGGGATGGTTTGTTCAGACGATCGGAGAGAGGTGGTTGTGGTGGTCGGAGAATGTAACAGTGTTTTATCTTACCTGTTCTGGTCTTGCTTTAATGTTCACTCGTATGTTTTTTCCAAATATGATTATTATAAGAAAGTTGATTCAAGGGTTAAATCTAATGGAATAGGTACTCGTATGGTTTGGTTTGAAGGTTTGCTGGTACAGGGATGGTGTGAGAAAGGCGAAGGGTATAACAATGGCTGTTTGTTATATTTTGTTACAGATACGAATGGAAGATTAATGAACAGATCTGTAAGATATTGAAATTGTTAATGGCGGTTTGTTAAGCATGTGCCTCGTTACGAAGAAGATGAAGTTTGGGCCGGTTTAGGAAGGGTTGATAAAGAAAATTTGGACTGGGCCTTTGGTTGGGTAACGTAATAGGCAAGCTAACATTTTATTTAAATTAGGCCAAGTCTATTTTAACCATTCTTTAATTAGTTTTTGATTAAAATTAGACCAATCAAATCCTTATTCCAATTATAATTTTTTGACAAAAAATTCTCATATAACAAATAATAAAACAAAACAATTATACTATTTATCATCATCAATGCTGGCCAATCAAATTCAACCGTCAACGGTGTCAACTTCAGCAATTTTTTTAAAAAAATTTGGAGAACGCCATCCATCAACTCCAGCGAGTTTTTTTATTTTAGCGTTTTACAATTTAGGATAAAAATATATCACTTTGAATTTTTCTGATTTTTTATAATTTTTTCAACCCATGCGAATTCCAACGAATAGTTGTACAGTAATCACAACTACAATATCATACTTGTAGCGACGGGAAAGTACAATATTGTACTTGTAGATTGGTACAACTCCGGTATAAATATTTTTAAAAAAATCGAATCAACATATATTTATCCGATAATTGTAAAAGATCTTGTCGGAGCTGACCAACGTGAACGGATAATCGTCCCAAAAGAATTTAAAAAAATTAAATAAAACTCGTTGGAGTTGACCATTGACCACCGAAATTGACCGACTAACAACATTAATGGTGATAAAATATATATTTAACATATATTATATTTATAATAGTATATTAATTAAGAAAGAGGTATTTTAGTAAGAAAAATTAGCAATTGCTTAAATTTGGAAAGAAAATTACAAATGAGGTTTATAGTAAAAAAGTATAATAAGAGATAATTCTAAAATTAGGCGTAGTAACTAACCTTATTCTAATAATTAAGCCAAATGTTATTTTAAGAGCCAATTGTTGATTGATGCCTATTAAAAAACTTATTTAGAAAAAGGTGCCTGGAAAAAAATATTTATTGAAAACAGCCCCCTTATAATTAACAATTAAAAAATAAGAAAAAAACTAAGAAACACGCGCGCGCGTCCGTGAAATTTTTTTAAAATCGTCATAACTAATTCAAAAAAAATCAAAAAAATCAAAAAAAATTATATTTGGATAAATCAAATTAATATTTACGTCTATGATTTTTTTCGGAATTTTCTGAATTTTTTGATTTTTTTTGATTTTTTTAATTTTTTTTTCGCAGATTTGAAACATGGAATTTCATGTTTGAAACATGGAATTCCATGTTTATTTCACGGTTTAAAACATGGAATTCCATGTTTAAAACATGGAATTCCGTGTCTGCGAAAAAAAAATTAAAAAAATTCGAAAAAATTAAAAAAATTCAAAAAAAATCAAAAAAATTCATAGACGTAAATATTAATTAGATTTATTCAAAAATTTTTTTTTTTAATTTTCTGATTTTTTTTGAATTAGTTATGACGATTTTAAAAAAATTTCACGGACGCGCGCATGTGATGGAATTAATAAAGGTATAGAAAATATAAAGGGGATGTTTTCTATAAATAATTATTTCATTAGGCATTTTTTTATAAATAAGATTATTGAAGGCATAAAAAAACAATTAGAGAGTTTAAGGAGGATGTTTTCAACAATAACCCCATATTTTAATTCTTATGGTAAGCCTTTTTGGTAATTTTTTTTTAATTTAGGTCATTATTAATTTCTCTTACTAATTGTGATGATAGGATATAAGTATATTTGAAATTAATTGCTGATTTTAGGAATTAATGTAAACCTTAAATGATAAATGAATTAAAGAATAAAGGGTGAATACCCTTTGGGGTCTCCGAGATAATTTTAGTGGTCTATAGAGAATATGTAGCTATATTTTTTCTTCAAACAGACCACCGTCCAATCTTATGGGTGATCAAATACTAAAATACCCTCAAATAAAACAAATTTCATATAAAGACAAAAAACAAATGGCATTAAACATGAATTACCAAATTAATGAGTCATGAGTATCAACTCGTTGATTGTCGATACTTTCCACCTCCGACCACCACTGACCACCGCCAGTGTAGCCGGAGATTAAACCGAGTGCTCAGAAAAAGAACCGAGTGCTCACACAAATTTACTGAGGATTTTTAAAAAAAATTGTAAATGCATAAATGAATTTTACTGCGTATTAGGTGAAAAGATTAAGTATGCTCAGTAAATTTCCTAAGTATGGTCCAAAAACACTAAGTAAACTTGAAAATTAAAATTACACACAAAAAATAGGCAACAAAAATAATAATTTGTATTTTGTAATAAAAAAATTACATCAGAAATACATACACTATAACAGAAAAATAATACATTTGCATACTGCTGCGAAAGAAAAAGAAATAAAATCTGGCGAAAGAAAACTTGTCTACTATCCCATGAAGCACCTTGTATGGTGATAGTAGAGAATGGTAGCCTTCTTGTTATGCAATCCTCGAGCAATGTTTGCAATTTTCTAATCACACTACTTGTAATAATATAAGTAGCATTTATATGATCTCCCGACATCGTAAACCATTATTTAAAAGGTGTAGTAGAGATTGTAATAGGGCACCAGATTGATTAGCTAAATATAAGCTAGAGAGCAACATGTTTAGCTCACGCTTAGATAATATCTCTAGAGGACTAACAGTTTTATTATATGAAGAGTGCATATCCTCGGGTATTGGCTAAAACTCGTGTAAATTTATTAAGGAAAGTTTGAAAAAACGAAAGGGTAATAATTTCAAGAATAAATTGGTTGATGGAAAAGAAAAAAAGAATAAAAAAAGTAGAACCTAAGGAGAGGACCAAAATGGTCCAACGTAAGGCCTTTATACGTATGCATGGTTTAAACCACAAGCTGGTTAAGTTAGGTAGTCCATAGTCGATTTTGCACCTTAATTCTTTTTAGAACTCCTTTTCTGATTTTGGTTTATTTCTCATTTACCAACGAAATATATAAATCTCATTTAATAAAATACAATATTTCATATTCGATTGTATAATAAAATAATAATAATTCATATTCGATTGTTTAATAAAAACTGAACAATTCGTGAATCGCCGCCCTAGGTTGGATTTCATTACAAGATTTTTTGTACAATTTTACAACCTCTTTCCTTCTTCCCCTTCTTCTTGTTCCTAAAGTTACGTTATTTACTAAACACCCCCTTATGATTTATTCTTTTTACAAAAAATGCCCATCGGCGACACCTCTATTCATCCCCTCCGGCGCACGTTAGCATTCTTCATCCTCATTATCAATAATAATAACCCTTTTCAATCTTCCTCTTCACCATGTCAAGGTTTGCTCTTTAATTTGTTTTTTTAATCATAATTATATATTTTTTAATTCATGTATTATAATTAGTGTTTTTTTATATAATTCTAATAATAAAACATAATTCTGAATCAGCACAATGTAATATGATGTAAATTAGAAAAAATTCAAGCGAATTATGAGATTCTTATAATTGAAGAATACTCGCTTGATTAATTTAGATTGTTTCAACTTTATTAGTAAGCTTGAAACTCATTGTGTAATTTTATCGAACAGATTATTGACATTTGGGAGAATTAGAAAAGCTGCACAATCTGTTATTCAGACACGAGTCCCTTTACAAGGAACAACAAGATATGGAGGAATCATTAAAACCAGAATATATGTTCCTGAATACAGATCATACTCACAATATTTATTCTCAAATGCGCGAAAAACCCCATTTACACCATACAATAAAAGCTTTTGTGCGAAGAATTATTTAACAGTTTCGGGTAATGGTACTTTAGCACAACAAGCACAACTCGCTTGGAAAAAATTGGTTCAGACAAATACACAAACACTTCCTCCTATACGAAAACTCGCACAAGCAGTAAGCTTAGCTTTAAGCCGTTCATATATAGTTATACCAGGTGTAATTGCATTAACATGTGGTTCAAACATAGCCTTAGCACAAGGTCAAATCGAAGGAGATTTTTATCGTAAAAAAGATACGTTATACATGCGTGCACAAGATAGTCATGTAATATTCGTATCCTTCATACTTTCAATATTCGAAGGTGTAATTTTACTCCTTCGAGCTATTTATCTCGGATTCTTATTCTCACCAACCATAACAATGGCTCCTTTCGCCGATTCATTCGGACCAAACTTTCGAAAATTCTGGCTCGAGCTTGTACGGAAAACATTAGAACAAGCGGGACCCGCTTTTATAAAATGGGGTCAATGGGCAGCTACACGACCAGATTTATTCCCGATAGATTTATGTACCGAGCTTTCTAAACTTCATACAAAAGCACCTGAACATAGCTTCGCTTATACTAAAAAAATGATCGAACGAGCTTTTGGCCGTAAAATATCGGAAATTTTCGAGGATTTTGAAGAAGAACCTGTAGCTTCAGGATCAATAGCGCAAATTCATAGAGCTACTTTGAGATATAGATATCGAGGAAGAGAAATAAAACCTATGTTAGTAGCTGTAAAAGTTAGACACCCAGGTGTAGGTGAATCGATAAAACGAGATTTCGAAATTATTAATTTAGTCGCTAAAACTTCTACTTTAATTCCTACTTTGAGATGGTTAAGGTTAGATGAAAGTGTACAACAATTTGCGGTTTTTATGATGTCACAAGTTGATTTAGCAAGAGAAGCTGCTAATTTAAGTCGATTTACTTATAATTTTAGAACATGGAAAGATGTGTCATTTCCTAAACCTGTGTATCCTTTAGTACACCCAGCTGTATTAGTTGAAACTTTTGAAAAAGGTGAAAGTGTTTCTTATTATGTTGATGAGCTTCAAGGGCATGAACGTCTTAAAAGTTCTTTAGCTCATATTGGTACTCACGCTCTTCTAAAAATGCTTTTGGTAAGTTCTATTACTAGTTTCAGATTTATTTACGTTTTTACCCTTATACAATCTTTTTTGTTTAACAGGTGGATAACTTTGTACATGCGGATATGCATCCAGGGAATATATTAGTGCGGGTCCCACCAAATAAGTCATCTAGAAAGAGAATATTTAAGAAGAAACCACATGTTATATTTTTAGATGTAGGAATGACTGCTGAATTATCAGCAAATGATAGAATTAATTTACTTGAGTTTTTTAAAGCTGTGGCTCGTAGAGATGGTCGTACTGCTGCTATATCTACCCTCAGGTTATCAAAAAAACAAAAATGCCCCAATCCTGAAGCCTTTATTAAGGTATGTGTATACTTTAAATTTTACACTTTGTTATTAATCTTGTATAGGGTTCTTTCTTAAACTTCTACTCTTAGATCATGCATTTTTCAAAGTAATTGCACTATAGGTCCCTATATAAGGCTAAAATTGCACTGGAGGTCCCTAAATTGTTATTATTCGAGTTAATGACATCATAGGTCCCTAAGTCATTATTTTTTTAGTTATTTACACATTCGGTCCCTATATTATATGAAATTTGCACTAGAGGTCCCTAGCACAATTTTTTGCATTATAGGTCCTTATATTAGTTTATTAGAGTTAATTTCACTATAGTTTCCTATATAAGGCTAAAATTGGACTAGAGGTCTCTGAATTGTTATTGTTTTGAGTTATTGTATAATATTTGTAGCTTGTGCATTATAGGTTTTTAAATTATTTGTTTAAGTTAATTGCACAACAGGTCCTCATATTATGATTGAATTTTGACAGGATTTGACAGATTCGTTTAATTTTTGGGGTACACCTGAGGGCGATTTGGTCCATCCAGCAGATTGTATGCAACAAGTACTTGAAAAAGTACGTTCCCATAGAGTTAATGTTGATGGTAATGTGTGTACTGTCTTGGTCACTACTTTAGTCCTCGAGGTAATTTTACTCTTTTACCCCTTGCTTACTATATAATAAAGTAAGGACCTATAATGCAATTAACTTTGAAATACATTTACAGGGTTGGCAAAGGAAGCTAGATCCAGAGTATAATGTAATGCATACACTACAAACACTGTTACTGAAAGAAGATTGGGCAAAATCACTTACTTATACAATTGAAGGACTCATGGCCCCTTAAAATGTCATTAATTACTATATTACCCTCCCTTATTTTATATAGTTTGATACTATTTTTGAGAGATTATAGAAGTAAGAATGTATATCATTTTATCCCACAGAAAAACAAAAGTGTTTTGGATTTCAATACTTTATTATTCTTTTTACCTATGCCTTTTGTAAGGCGAGATTTTGTTATTTTAATCGTATTTTTTTTTTAATTTTCCCCGTAAAAATTATGTCGGGGGTAAAGACAAAAGTGTAAGGAAGAAATAAAAATTGTTTTTCTTTTCGTGGAACATTTGGGTCATTTGTATAATATATTTCATTTTGTATAATATATTTCATTTTTTGTTGGTTATACTAAATAAAACCTCTTCTATATTAGTTGCT
This sequence comes from Nemophila menziesii, assembly GCA_029959085.1. Classification (NCBI taxonomy): domain Eukaryota; kingdom Viridiplantae; phylum Streptophyta; class Magnoliopsida; order Boraginales; family Hydrophyllaceae; genus Nemophila; species Nemophila menziesii. The sequence goes on along the minus strand of JARWIR010000004.1, from coordinate 37,693,052 downwards.
GTTTGTGTCAATATTAACTCTATAGGGACTGAGTTGCTATTATATTTAATTACAGGGGTTGGAAATGAATTAATGTCTAGTTCATGTACTGCAAGTCAAGTATATTGCAGATGAGAGGGTATATAATGTAGGGCTTAATCTGAAAACTTTGAATTTCTTGGGGACTAGGGTAGCAAACTCTGGGAATACTGTTGATGGAAAACGAATTTTGGGAGATGAGGCAGGGACTAAACAGCAATTAATGAAAACTGAGGCTGTTAATATAAAATTAAACTCCATAGCTGATATGGAATCATATCCTGCACACAATTCCATATCATGCACACCAAAAGTTCTAGCTGTTCTAACTGTTTAACATCCACCATGGTGGTCGCTATATCCATATAATTATTAGTGACCATAGTGTCTGTCCCTAGAAGCTTTTAAAAACAAAAAACATTTAATTTACAAAATGATTGTTTTGATAAACTAAAAGTTCGATTACATACTAAAATAATCTAAAATGAAATGAAATAAAATTATAAAATTATTGAATAAAAATTATTACAAATCAGAATAATAGTATAAATAAAATATAATAGAATGATTTACTAATAGGGTTTTGAAGATAAATTTAGTGGCTTATAGAAAATATGTGGCTAGATTTTTCTTCAAATAGGCCACCACTTAATTTTATGGACGACCAAATACTAAAATATTCTTAAATAAAACCAAAAAAAATACATAAAGACAAAAAACAAGTGGCGTTAAGTATGAATCACCAAATTAATGAGTCAGTGAAAATCAACTCACTGGGTGTTAGTACTTTTCTGCTTCGGCCACTCCCAGTGTCGTCGGAGATTTTGCTGAGTGCTCGGAAAATTAAAGTGAGTGATCAAAAAATTTACAGAGTGCTCGGAAATTTTCCTGAGTACAAAACATATTTGCAGAGTATACTCAACGAATTTTTTGAATGTACTAAAAAAAATTCACTAAGTACTCAGTGAATCTTTCGAGTGTAATACAAAATCACTGAGTATGCATACTAAAACTCTGAGTAACATGAATTATACAAAGACAAAATGGAAATAATAACACAAAAATTAATTACATAAAAGGAGAAAATTAGAAAAATATACTAAATTACATTTATTTTTAAAATTTACCAATCAATACAAAACAAGATCGGAAAAGAAAAAGAAAAAGTACACTCAAGATTGTTCTAAAAGTAAAAGATAATTTGACTTTTGTGATAAGCTTCGCAGAAGAAATTGTAAATCATCATGGCTACTACTCAGCGAGCTTGGGCTGCCTTCATCGACTGCTTTGCCGGGACAAGTTGGAAATCGAGCAACACCATGGTTGCTACTCAGATGACGAGCTTGGGCTTCGCCGGGACAAGATGGAAATCGATCACCACCATGGATTCCGGTCGTTGGCAACACAACTCAAGATGACGGAGCTGGTCAGAGTTCTTATTCCCTGCGGCTGATGTCGAAGCCACAGATCTGACAAAGTGATGTCTCTTATTTGTGATGAATTCATCTAGGTTGGAGACATCATTTAGGTGTTTATGGTCAATTAATAATCGATTTTTATTTATATTTAATATTTTCCTATTTCATGTCTTGATTTGATGATCTATTATTTTTAGAACATATTTGGTTTAAACTGTTTGTTCATTGTGAAGTTTTAAAGATATATAGAAATTAATTAGATGCCAAATCAATTCCAAGAGATAATGGAAAGAAGATAAGGATGGAAATTGGAGATAAAGGAAGTAAAAGATAAAATAGGAAAGGAAAAGTTGTCAAGTAAATTTGAATTTCGGCAGCCACGTCCACTAAAGTGGTCATAATTCACAATCGGCTGGGAATTTGGAAGAACGGTCTGAAGAAAAAGTGTAGATCTATTCGACGCGGTAAGTTTCGATATAAAGAATGCGTCAATCGGAGAAATAACGAAGAAGTTACGACCAAAATAAGACAACAATATATTTTCCCTTCTCCTATACTTTAGGAAACGAATTTGATTTGGAAGTCCAATTGCTTGCCTCCTACTCCAAGAAATCCGAATTAGGGGTTCCTATACTCCTATAAGTACACCCTTTAACTATTGTAAACATGTCCTTACTCAGTTCTAAACGTTAAGTATCATAGAAGTCATTCAACAGAAGCAACAAGCCTTGTAGAGAGGAAGACAAGAAGTTGGGAAGTAGCGACTCCTTTTCTCCATCATCTCCCTCTATCATTAGGGTAATTTGTATTAAATTCTTTAGCTTATCTTTGTTTCTAATTAATTTATCCGTAGTTTATTTCTATGTATTTAGATATGAACTAATTTTCCCATAGCTTGGGTTTGCATATATATTATCTTTGATTTCTAATTCATTATTTGTTTTTATGTTATTTGGGAAAACCCTTTTAAAGTGATTCTAATTTCTTAACCATATATATGTTTTATGTGCTTTGATTTATTGATCGTAGTTCTTGCTAGTGCGTGAGTATAGACTACGCCATTAATAGTAGTTAGATGGTCGCCCGGTAGGGGTCTCTAATTATTGAAACACCACATAAGCGTCTAGTGTGAGGTAGTGATCCGGAAGGGCTTGCCTAAGTACGTAGTTATTAGGGTTTGATTTAATCAACGATCATTATTGCAAGCTAGTCTCATCTAAGAACCTAGTGGCGTAGGAGCATCTTAGTTAAGTCCCCTGGTAATTGTTAGGTCGCCACCTAAGTCCACCCGAAAGGGGGTTAGGAGGAGTTTAGAATCCTGACTATTTATCTAAGAGCTTTAATCACCCTTATAGCTAGAATATTGAATTAGAAGGATAAGTGCATACTAGCAACCCTAAGCTATATTTCTCATCTCTATTATTTGTTATATTATTTATTTGCATTATTATCTTTTCTATCAGCAAATAAATATTATCACTTTTATTGTCTTTTTATTTAACAAGTAATTTCTCTTACACTTCTTTATATACATAAGTAGATCTAACAGATCAAATCCCTGCGAGCGAACTTTTACTTACTAACTAAACTTGCGAACGATCTGTAATACTTGCAGTGAGTTTCTTATGGTAGTCAAGGGTGTGTATTTTATTATTATCTTTATTTATCTATTTATTAATCACACATTTGCCCCCACCACAAAGCCATTAACTCCGGCTTTGAAACTGTTAGAGCAGATCTCTGCGAAATCGTCTTTGCCGGAGTTGCCATGGCTTCTGAACTCTGTCTTTCCCAGATTTAACCAGGCCATTAACTCCATTCGAAGCCACCACCTGCAACGTTCAACAGATCTACATGGAGCACGAACATGGTTTCCTCCTCTCTCTCTCTCTCTCTCTCTCTCTCTCTCTCTCTCTCTCTCTCTCTCTCTCTCTCTCTCTCTCTCTCTCTCTCGTTTCAAATAAGACACAAAACCCTTAACTCCGATTTGAAGACATTATGTCCTTCGCCTGAGAAGAAGCCACAAAACCATTTTCATCGCCTGAAGCCATTCTCTCGTGTTTCAAGCCACGAGCCACGAGCAGCTTGCCTGAAGCCATTCTCTAATGCTTCTATTCTTCTCGCCAAAGAAGGCTTCTGTGATGGAGGACGTGAGCTGCAAGTGAACCTCTCAGGAGAAAAACCAATGGAGAGAAGAGATATAGGAGAGAGAAATATTGAGTTGTTGACGTGATATTTTACTAAGGAGAGAGTAAAGAGATTTTCCACGAAAGAATAAATTTGTTAGGTTTACAAAATAAGATGGATATATATATATAGTAAAGATAAAACAAAAGGGGTATGATATGTAAGGTAATTTTTAGAAAATTTGGCACATAGTGTTAAATCTTATTGTGGCCTTTAATGAGAAGTTTGAATTGGGTGAGGGTGCTTGGGTTTATAGGGCGTGTCTTCAAGAACTCTTGCGTAAAAATCTCTTAATTGAAAGTATCCCATATGTCAAGTTGATTTTCTTTATTGGTAATCATATAAGGAAAAGATAAGGTAAAGGAGACTTAATCGCTATAAATAAAGTCAAAGAGAAACACGAGGGACGGGTTCTCGTTGAAATCTGTGACCTAGATGTCACGTTCCACTCAATCATGGATACAAGCGGTAACATTTCCCAGGTGTTAGGACATACTATCTGGGATAAGGTACCTTATTAATACCACTCGTGGGGCGATGTGACGGAGTGTCGTCGTGCTCAAGTGTGGGAAAAAGTGGAGGTATATACAACATTTGTATCACATTTATCGTTTAGTGGTATAATTCATCATTTTTTTATCTTAAACTAACTACTTGAAGATGTATGCAACATTATTGAACATTAACGTCTCGATAAGTAGACCTGATTGAGAGTAATTTTCAATCCGCGTCAAGGGGATAATCTCTAGGCTCTGCAAATACTAGAAATAGATGACAAACTAGAAGTTATGTGAAAGGAACTATACAAGAGGTCATGATTGACGAGGATTGAAAAAAGATGTTGGACATATAGGCCGACTCAAGACACAAGGTATGTGTTGTGTTTGTAACTTAAAATTATATTCGTATTTGACTCTAATAATATTACGTTTATCTAGAGATGTTTGAAAGAGGGCAAGAAAAACATGAAGAGTCTTGGTCACTCCAATGGTAATGAGTCTGTTACTTTGTCGAGGATGCATGATAACTAGTAGAGTTATATGTTTGAACACTTGGTATTTTTAATAAATTAAATACATTGTAGTTTTAGGCATAACCTATTTGACCTTGAATATTGTGTATAATAGACCGAAGTAGATAAATAATATGGAATTGCTCCGATATCTCACTTGTACCATAATATACGGATGACAAATAGAATGGTTGAGCGTTTTAGATCTTTGATTTAAGTTTCTACTAATCTCTTTTAATGAACATACATGTTTTCTAATTAATTGACTCGCTACTAGAAGTTCATTGTGTAACATGCTCAACTGAAAGAGGTGCTCATGCAAGCCTTGCAAAGTTCTTCTTCATCGTGTTTTTTAAGTACATTCTCCTCTACATCGTCACATATGTCAAAGAAGGACTAGGTGAAGTTGGTCAAGTAGGTTGTAGATAATGTGATAGCACTGATAGGCAAATTAAAGGGGTAAAGCAATGAAGTTCGATCAACGTTAAAGGGAAATCAAATATCATCTTTGAACTCCCCTAGTTCGATGGAGCATCATTTCAAGGCTTTTGTCGATCATATGAACGACATATTGGATTCAATGGGACAACCAAGGTATGACCTCAGCCTCGGCGTTTCAAGCAGCTTGACAACGAGCACGGGGAACACAATCACAGACGTCCCATTTGGTTGTGGATTACTTCAACTGAATCATGGATCAAAATGGTCTGGAACACTCCATTCACCCCCAATCCCAAATGCCTCCGACCAACCATTATTCCACCAAACAACGATCATGACGATCAAGATGATGATAACGACCGAGGTAGCTAAACACCCATGTTTTGTGATATCAATGGAATTTAGTTTTGAACTATTAGGCTGTAATAAATGTATTTGCTTATTTAATATTTATATTAGCTTGTTTGGTGTTATAAAAATGGGTGTTCGTGTTTATACTTGAACATGTAGAAATCATAAGTACTTTTACGTCGATAATAGTTTATTTTTTTCTTAAAATACCTTTAGCGGGCACATCGTGGTCCCTAAAAGCAAAATTTCAATTTAAATGGAATTTACTTTAGAGACCATAAGGTGGTTTGTACATAGTAACTCATTAGTCTCTTATGATATTTTTTTAGGGACCGAGAATATATAACCTACGACTATCAGGGACCAATATTTAAAAATTGGTCACTAAAAACTATCTTTACTAACCAACTGTTTGCAACTATCCATTAACAACCACAAATAGTCACTAAAGACAAAATCAAGGTATAGCGGTTACTTTCTTGTTATTCAGCGACAACAGTTATGGTCGCTAAAAGTATAATCTGTAGTAGTGATTGTTACTGTTTTGACTCTATTATTGGTGTTTTAAAAAGTATTTATTGTTTGACTGATGTTTAGATTTTGACAGTCATGGTCATTTGTACCTGCTTCTTTGTTTGAATTTGATGGGATTTTAGCTATAAGAAGTATCTGCTATTTGTCACGTCTTATTTTATAGGGATAATTCCTTGGGAAACCGCATTGGATCTCCAGTTTTTGAATTTTGTGTGTCTAAGGTTTTAAAAGTGATAAATCATTACCCAAAGTTTCATTTTTGTGGCGCCGTTAGTACCCACCGTTAGTTTCTCCGTTAAATGTCATGTGAAACCTAAGTGGCTCCCACATGGAGCCTGCATAGCGGATCGAAAATCTGGCACACATGCGCCACGTACGCACCACGTGACACTTAACGGAGAAACAGATAGCAGGTACTAACGGAGTCACAAAAATAAAACCTTGGGTATTGATTTGTCACTTTTAAAACCTTGGACACCTAAAAGTCAAAATTTGAAACGCTGGTACCCATGGATGTATTTTCCTTTTTTTTTTTATTCTTATGTTTTTTTCGAAATTAAAAAATTCTTTTTCACGACGTTGCAAAATCGATCAAAATAAAATACCAATAAAACTATACTTGTTGTTAAGACCTTCTAAAAATAAAAATAGAAGAAAGAAATAGTATACTAATTATTAAAATTTATTGTCTTTTCATTTTATATTTGATTTTGTTTATTATTGAAGGGATGTATTTATTGTTTTAAATATTAAGAAAAATTATACTGTTTTTATAATCAGTCTATTATTTTTTTTATCCTTTGGTCAATCATAGTTTTTTTAAAAATAAATTTATACAATCTTCTATCTGCAAATTTATTTGGTCTGTAGATACGTGATTCAATTAGAATGTCAATTTCGTCGAACCATCTTCTATTTGCACATTTATTATCACAAATGGTATAACAGTCGGCAGTCATCCAATGGGCAAAATTATCCATTGTTGGAGTCTGAATATAAGCAGCTAATCCAATTGCTGGCCTTTAGTGTGTGTTTTCAATGAATTTATGCAACTGTTATTTCATGTGGAATGTAGACATTTTCAATCATTAGTCATTTTCCACATTAATATTAATTAATGTTCGACTTAATAGTACAGTGAACATGAAAAATTTCAATCTATTCAGTTGACATTGTAAGAATTGATAGGTATTCTCATGGCATTGCCAATCAAATTTGTGTCTCATGTTAATCACAATTAAGTTGTTCGTACTTGGAAATTAAAGTCAAATGTTGCATTTCGTCTATGATGTAATGAGACGCTTAAGTTTGTACTTAATATTATGCCTGAAAATTATCGAGTTTTTATCAATAATTAATAATTATTATATATGAAACATTGGCCATCAAAAGACATGCTAAAAAGTTACTCATATTCTAACATATTCACGATATATAAGGGAGAATTATAAATAAAGTCCCCATAACATATACTTTAACAAAATAAAGCCTAACTTGTTCAAACACAACTAGAAAAAAAAAACTCAATATACCCTTGTTCCCTTTAATTAGTACAGTGAAAAAAAAAAAAAAAAACTTCCATATAGAGTTACGGAAATCTAAAACAGATCTCATTCTCTCTACCCTCCCTTATCGCTATATGTGGCCGCCTCTCTCCCCTTCTCTCGCCGATCTCACCACCATCACCACTACTCACACGCTGTTATTATAACTATACATGCAAGTATGAAGCACCTGTTTGGTCAACAGTGGGATATGAGGCCAGTAAACACTGTACGGGCTCAACAACCTCCGGCTGATAATCCATGGAACCCACAGGAATTTATTGGGACACAAACTATATTTATATGTGATGCATCTTTTATGGACAAAGCACAAAAAAATAGAACAGGCATTGTAAAGCGAGATACCAATACAGGACAAAAACATATTTATTCCAAAGCTATTTGGACGGAATCAGCGGCGGAAGGAGGGGCGATTGCAGTCTTGGAAGCCGTGAAAATGAGTCTCCAAAATCCAGGAGTGAAAACCGTGATTTGCTCGGATAACCTTGATATTATTTAAGGTATAAAGTCGTTACCATCTGCGTGGTGGAAGATAAGTCGTACGTCAAGCGAATTTTCCAAATTGCTGAAAAACACCAAAACATGTTCTTCAAATATTTGTCGCGAACACTCAACGCAATGGCAGACACCGCCACGCACAAAGTTAGGCAAGCGGACTTCTGATGACAAGAGGCATTTCGCCCTAAACCTCTACTTTACGAGGCTTGGTATCGGCTGATAGAGTACTCTTTGTATGAGTACGACCAACCAAAAAAAACATAAAATAGGGACTTGTAATGTATTTAATAAAAAAAAAATAAGAACCTTGTCATCTAACCATGTCAATGACACCAAATTCAAAAATGATTTTTTTATGTAAAAAAAATTAATGAGCTCGCTTTTAAGCTACAAAGCATTCAAACTGATAAGTAAATAGCTCCACATCTTGCCTAACTTTATCCCACAATTCTAACATTCTTTACCAAGTATGCGGCGGATGATTCTGCAGAAAGCAAAAAGATGGACCAAAATCCAATTGAAAACAATTGCAAAAAAGTGGAATTTTAAGGTAAAACTGACGTCCAAAACTGAATTCTAGTCAACAAGGTTACCATAGTAATGTACAAGATATTGGAAAATAACAACACAACTCATTTGTTAAAAAAAAAAAAAAAAACAACACAACTCATGTAGTTCCTGATCCCATTTCCCACAAGCTTTTGAGCACAATTTCTTTGTTTTGACACATTTTCCTTTGATACATCCTTATCTAAAGAGTTGTTTTGTCGGATTCCTATTTCAAATAGACAAAATGTTTAATGAGTTTGTTCATAGCGTGTTACACCAATACATTATATATAAAATGACTCTCAACTATCCTAAATGAGATTTTTACCCAACAAATTTTAAAGATCCTTTAAAATCTAATCACACCTCAATAATTCAGTCTTCGTATGAGTATAAATTTTCACACTATAAAAGTTGTTTTTTCAATACCAATTGTACCCTCAAGATACCATTATATATACCAATTGAAACAAACAAATAAATAAATCACACATGGGCGGAGCCAGGAATTATTATTAGGAGGGCCAAGGGGGTTCGGGGGTAACGCCCCGAATTATTATTTTTTTGCCTATTTACACGATAAGTCTATATATTATGTAAAAATTGCAAAATAGGTCCTTACATTATGCAAAAATGCACTATAGGTCCCTATATTGTGTAAATATTGCAATATAAGTCTTGATATTAACTTTTTAATTAATTATTCTATAAATTCTTTTTTTTATACAAAATAATATATATTTTGTTGTAAAAAAATTTAAAAAATCTTATAAATAAAAAAATTTATAGTCTAATAAAATAAAGATTAAAAGTTAGGGGGGGGGGGGGGGGGGGGGGGCAAATAATTTTTTTTTTAAATTTAAGGGTTAATTAACTCATAATTTTTTTAAGGTAGTTATAGATTTTTTTGAAAAATTAGGGGGGACTATGGACCCTCCTGACTATAACACAGCTCCGCCTCTGAAATCACAATCATGCAACTAAAACCTAATCTTATATTATCTCTACGCCCAAGACCCTAGTCTATCCCTCTTTCCTCTCCATTTTCGGCAGCCATGGGACCTCTCCATATTCAGTATTGAAGCAGCAGGCGAAGAAGATGTCAAGCACGTTCTACGTGCTTGTGACCATGGCTCACCGGTTAGATGATAGTAGGCGAGAAGCATGGCTCACTGATCTGACTCCGGTAAGCAGTGAAGCAACATTCAAAGAAGAAGGAGATCTGTTTTCAGTAGTGAAGCAGCATGCAAAGAAGAAGCTAGTCCAAGGTCAAGATGTATCAATGAGAAATCCAAATTCTCTCCAAGATTTTAGTTTGCAAGATTAATATCTCTATAAACCATAGCCTTCTCATTGTCCTAGTACCATAAATTTGATTGCCTGCGACTATTTCGAAGATCTTTTTTCCTCCAGCGGATATAGTGTTCCTTACTAAGGCTAGTAGTGTCACTTGATAAAGGTGTGCACGGTCACAAAACCCGCAGGTTTCGACAAAGTTCGATCCGGACCCATCTAACGACGGGTCGCTAATTTTAAAGCCCGATCTAGCAGGTTTTTACAGACGGGGTTTTGACGGACTTGAATTGGGCTCGGGCCAAACGGGTCTATATTAATTTACTCCCTTCCTTCCTAAAAGGTTGTCACATTCTAAGAAATGTCATTTATTATCCATGTGATTACTAAAATGCCCTCCATAAAGTGTCTTGATATTTTGAATATTTGTTTGAAATATATATTATAATATTTAATTAGGGGCAAAAGTGGTATAAAGATATTGATTTTATAAAGTGACAACCTTTTAGAAACAACTATTTTTAGTATAAATGACATGCTTTTAGGAAGGGAGTGGTATATTTATATTTTTTCAATAAGGTAAAAATTCAAAACAAATGTGAGATTGTGGATGCAATAGAAGTGTTGCCAAAAAAATAGGCAGAGTCTTTGTTGAAGTTTTGATTACCTTGTTGCCATCCAAACCCATATGAGAGGCCTTTTATAAGAAGTGTTGTTTAGGTGTCAATGGAGAAATGATTCCGCAGTTGTTCAGTGTTGTTCATACAGTCTAGAAAATAAAAAGTTATATTAATAAATATTGTAATTCCATTTAACTAATCAAATAATATATTAATTATTAAATTAATGTTGTTAAATATTATCATACTTCTCATATCAATATATTGATCTTTATAATTCTAATTAAATAGATCAATGTTACAAAAATAGATATATTACATACTAAGATAGTAGATACCACCGGTTTACATATCTAGTAGATACTGATGGGTGTAAGTCATATATATAATTTACATTTTATAGTAGTAATATATAAAAATATTATGTATATAGTCTGGCCTGGATTAAGTGGGTTTTAATAACACTAAGGTCCAGTTTAGGTCTAAACCCGTGGATTTTACTAAAATTGAAGTTTGGTATAGGTACAAAGTCCGCAGGCACGCGCCATATAGGCCAGGTTATCACAGATCGAGTGGGTCAAGTGGGTCGAGCAGTCTATTTGCTCACCCTTATCACTCGATTCCCTATACTTGATTCCCTGTTCAATTCCCTCAAAATTCGCTTACTCCTACTAGCAATGATATAATTATTTTTAACAGAATGACTTCCTTTATTTAACCTTCAATTAAGCCTTAATCTCCAACCGACTTTTAGTTATTTGTTGTCTTTCTATTAGTAGTGCAAACAAGGAGAAACATGGTAACATCTATGTACAATGTACTCATCCACCATCAGGCAATATTAATTTGGCCAACTTTTATGTAAGACCGCAATCTTCATATTTAAACTATTTTCACGATTAGAGTTAAAAAAGAGTTTCTAGAATTGCAATCAAAACGTATACAATCATAACAGATTACACTATCGACCCCAAACAATCTCGATCCTTCATGGGGATAAGGTTTTCCAAGATAACAAAGATTACCTAGAAAGTTAACCATAAGGATGGGAGTAGCAATCCCACAAGTTTGACAATATTACCAAATATAAGGATTAAAATTGTTTAAAAATTCACGCAACAATGATCTAACAACCAAATAACACATGAAAGGAAGAAAGCATCACATGCAATATGAAAATAACATAATCAACTAATAAACACCCACCAAAACCATATCAAGTCCAAAAGCAGATGCATTAGAGCTATCTAACACATGCAAAAGAGGTAAGGGGTCTAGAGATACGTTTGCAGTAGAAATCTACAATTAGGAGCAGATCCAAGACTTATTCTTTTTAGGGGGTTAAAATTTAAAATAACCAATATGATATAAGACAACATTCGAATACAATAATTTGAGGTTAATTTATATATATACGTTAGCCTAACGTATAGGGGTTTAAATCATAAAATATAAATTATAAGGGTTAAATTTACATTATGTAGGACTATTTTATTTAGGGTAAGACTTCCATCCAATATTGGATGGTCCAATATTCATATCACTACCATTGATTATTATAACAAGACACATGTCATTAGATAAATAATTTAGTTACCTTTGCAAGTTTAAAACATGGGGTATGTGTATTTATATGATTGGTGTAGGATCATCCAATATTGGATGGAAGAATTATCCTTTTATTTATGTTTCAAAGACCTTTGAATTTTTTTTTATGTTTTTAAGACTAAATTTATTAAAAGGTCAATATATTTTTTTCCTTAATTTGTTTTTTCTAAAAGTTACAATATATTTCAGAGATCAATGGGAAATCCGTTAGTGCTATCAGTATTTTATCAAGGTTTTTCTTTTTCAAACGATTGTGGAAGAAGGCGTCCAAAAAAAAAAAAATTGTGGAAGAAGGAGATCTTTAAGTGGTGGATTAGTGTTAATAAATCATTCATATCACTTGGCATTTAAGAAAACAAAACTAGATATAAGAAACGACAAAACCCCACTTTTGAGAGACAACTTATTCAATATTTTGAACTGATTTTTCTTTGGGCGGTGGAAATGAAAAGGAAAGAAATAGAGTATATGGTCGGTTCATAGTCATATACTACACCCTTTAATACTTCGACAAGTATAATTTTGATGGTCACGTCGGTTAATATGTTATAAAGTTTAAATTTTAAAGTTTTAATATCGAAATAAGATAATTATTTTAATAGTTAAAATATTTTACAAAAGATTAAGAAATTTTGGAAATAACTTTGATGGGAATTAAAATAACTCTAAATTTTAGAGTGATTTTTAGATATTTTATAAAAAGATAACCAAGTAAATTACAGTAATATATAAAATATATACATATACTAAGGGTGTGATTGGTATGTTGTAATGACATTACTGATTTAGACATGATTACTGTGATTGGTACGTCGTAATCAACTCTGTAATACCATTCCTTCTGTAATCACATTACAACGAAAATGGGGTTTTTCATTACATAGCTACTACCCATGAATAACCCATTACAATCGTAATCGTAATAGATATTTTCATTTAACAAACTAAAATAATTTTATTAAACTTAATATATTACACATTTTTTATCATATCTTTATTTTTCATTAAATCAAATATGTAAAAGTTTATATTATTACTTTTAGAAACTAAAATTAAAATTATATTATATTTACTACGTACATACATAAATCGTATATAATTATATAAATTTTTTATATGTCGGTGATATATTTCACCATAATATACTGAATTATAACAATTTTATTATTATTTCTCATATACCCATAAATCATGAATGATATATTTATCAAAATATTAACTTGAAATTAAAATTTGAATTAAATTATTAAAATTTTACTTTTCTATAACAGTTAAACAAGTTACCTTATCAATACTACTATCATACATTCTCAATAAAAGTTAAAACCGAAATGTATGAATCTAAGATTTATCGCACTATATATATACAAATTATTTAAAATTATTAAAATAATTTATTTTTCATATTCTATTTTATTAAAATTATTTATATTTTATAATAATAAAATGATTATCTTATATCTTAAATAATTTATTTACAATCTTATTTAATTAAACTAGTTATTAGCACAAGGTTGAAACAACCAGACCATTACATCCCTATTCAGATAGCATACCAAGCATTGTATAATGATTACAAAATTCATTACATTACTGAACTCATTACATTACTGACTAAATCCATTACATCATACCAATCACTACCTAAATACCTAAATTCAGAGTTATTTTGTCTTAGATAATATTCGATTTCGAGATTTTTTAATCACCTAATAAATACTTTGACCACTAAAACAAATATCGATCTCGTAAAAAAATTATTTACAATGTTCAATATGTAACAATTTATTCGTTAATTTAAAATATAATTTCGATTAAGTATTTCCATAAGAGTCCGTAAGAGTTCATGTACATGTTGTTGTTGCATATAAGGGTTAAATTTGTACTTAAGGTGAATATTAATAGTTTCAAGTTCACTCACTTATAGGAGTATTAATTATACAAAAGATTTAATTTTTATTTTATTTTCATTTTTTACCAAAATTTATTTCCTAATTTCATCTTCTCCATTACATACCATCTCTTCCTTTTAATGATCTTAAGCCCAACAAAGTTAAAGAAAAAAAAAACCCTAACCTGATTGAAATGTGTTTTCACCTAAATTAGGTAGGAACCTTGACAATCTCTTAAAGGTGTTCCACGATCTTGTGATTAACTAGTTATTCTTGTTAGTACTTTGCCAAATGCTAATGTGTTAAACTGTTAATATTATAAGGATCAACCCAGTTATTAACACGAGTCTAAATGTAACAAGAATACATGATTAATCATGATAAAATCTTGACGAAAGGAGCCGTATACAAATACAATCCTGGAAGGGGAAGCAATGGCAATCTTATCGGCAACCGGAAAATACAAAAATTTCCCGGGGAAGACAAAAGTGATTCTTTCCGACAACCTTGAAGTGATACAAGATATTAGGCGGGCATCAGCTGTGAGATGGACGATTCGACCGATCATCCGACAGATATGGAGGATGACGGAAGAAGATGGCAGGATTTCCTATTGGCACGTTCCGAGAAGAATGAATAGCCAGGTGGACAGTCTCGCGAAAGAAGCTAGATGCGGAACCAGTGTCTGTGTGATGGAGGTTAGTAACATAACACTGGGATTTTCGAAGATCGGGATTGGTTAGGAGGTTTTTCTTTGGTTACTTCCGTCCAAAAAAAATACATGAAAGTTGCACTAGAAACATGCATAGTTTGACCCAAGAGTTAAAAAAAAGGAACTATTAAAAGTGAATCTAATTCCATTATTTAAATTTATAGAAGTATATGAAACAAAAAAAGAAAAAGATTATATAATTAAGAATCAAAGAATTCATGAATTATTTAGTAAAATTCAATCTCCAGATTGGACAAATTCTTCCCTAACAGAAAATAAAATGAAAGATCTGACTGATAGAATAAGTAGAACCAAAAATCAAATACAGGTTGCACAACTTTCAAATCGTACAACTAGAAAGTTAAGAAACTCATGAAAACGAATGATTAGTTAATTACCTTGCAAGATATGTCTTGAACTATAGACCTCTTCATTTTTTTGATTTTTTTTACTGGTAAAAATCCAAAAGCAAAGACAAATAAGAATAGAGATTCATCCAATTCCAATCCTTCTTAATTTTTTTTGGACGCTATCCTACTTAATTCATCTGAAATGTCTTTGTTTAGTTGACAAAAAAAAGTCTTTGTTTCTACGAATTTGGGTGGCTCCGTGTCTAGCATCTTTTACGAGTTTATCCGTTCGGCAACTATACCTTTTAGGAATATGTTTGACGGTGATAGGGCCAAACTCCTCGCCGATCTGGTTGATCCTCCGGATGATCGATTGGATTTTTCACCTCGCTACCGACACATGCCTAATACTTTGAATAAGTCTAAGGTTATCTGAATGGATTGTTTTACTTTCTTTGTATTATTCGGTAGCTTTATGAACATCTACTTCTTCTCCCTCTAGGATAGTATCGCAACACACCGTATCTTTAGAAACAACTTTGCAGCCTGTTTTATAGTAGAATTGTAAAATTTCAGTCCATGTTTCTTCACATGCTTTGCTAAATGATGTATCACATAATAGAGTTATATTCAAATTGATTCTTAAAATCTCCTTATCTTGATTAAAAAGTTGTTTTTGTTTAATATGTGTTGAAGGATCGATTTGTCTCTAATTTGTACCATGTAATTCCATCATGAGTTTGTTAGTAGAAATAATAATTTTGTCTCCATCTATATAACAATCTTTATGTAAGGCTTTGAAGATTATAATATAATCAACAATTTTCTTTTGTCCCACCCTCCTTTTGTAAGATTGCTGATGAATTCTAAAATCTAGTTTCCAAGATCTATTTTTAGATTATTGTCAATTTTTAATTGTAAAGATAAACCAGACCAAATGGCTTTGCTGATGTTACAATTTAATAGTAGATTTTTCATAATTTCCGTATTACCATGGCACCATAAACATTTATTTGAGTTAGCACATATTCTATAAAATAAAAATTTCTTGGTAAGAATTGCGCTGTTGTAGGCTTTCCAGATAAAATTTCTGATTTTTTTTTTTTGGAATATTTGATTTCCAAATAGTCTTCCATAGATTAGAATTGTAGCCTTCTGGAGATTTAGCTGATTGAGGTTGCTGAAAGACTTGTTCATTTATTAAAACTCGGTATCCTGTTTTAGTGGTATATTGTCCATCAATAGAAAAGGCCAAATCAATTTATCATTAGAATCAGTGTTAATAAGGTGGATTTTGGTGATACAAGGAATAATTGGTTTTGGGAAGGTATTATCAAGAATTTCATAATCCCATTCGTAAGAGTCTTGTTTCCATAAATGGTTAACTTTTACAATATTGCAATTCGAGGGTTTTCCCAATTTCCAGTCTGTATTAATCCATTTATCATTCCAAATATTAATATTCTCCACATTCTCTATTTGAAAAATCCCATGTTTTATAATAAAATGTTGTCCTCCATAATTCCAACCCAACTCCAAATTCTGCTTTGTCATAATTTAACATCCATAATTTTTTTACTAGTAAAGCAAATATCTTTGAGGATTCTAGCTGCCAAAGTTGAAGGATTTGTCCTTATTCTCCAGGCTTGAGTTGCTAAGAGTGTTGTATTTATTCTCTTGATCCTGTTGCGTTCTCTAGAATTCGACCAGAAATTAGAAATCATTGATATAAGTTTATTACAAAAATAAACGGGATAAGAAAAATAGACATATTATAATTAGGGATAACTTGAAGAATTGCTTTGATGAGGACTTCTTTATCGCCTTCGGACAGTAATTTTGCTTTCCTCCCGTTAGTTCTTTTAAAAAGTTTTTTGCAATCCACTCCAGAGATTCAACATTAGATCTTTTATGACATAATGAATTTCTCAGATAATTACCTAGATCGTTTGTTTCTTTAATGTTAATTTTAGATACAATCATGTCCCGCTTATCTTGGAGAGTTTTCTTACTAAAGATAATAGCAAGATTCCTCAAAGTTTATTTTATGTTAGAACCATCACAATATTCTTTGAGGCAATTCTTAAAAGCTTGTATGTTTGTATTATCAAGAGTTAAGAAAAATAGGGAGTCATATACAAACCGTAGATAAAAAATAATAGGGCAGATTCTATTGATTTTAATTCCTTTAATGTGACTATTGTGAACATAATTATCAATAAGACAAATCACTGATTTAAACATGATAATAAAAAGAAAAGGAGATGACTGATCACCTTGTCTAATGCCTCTTCCAGGTGTAAATTTATCCATGCTCTTTCCAATCATATTAATTTGGAAGGACAACGTTGAAATACAATTCTTAATCCAAATAATCCGTTTTTCCGCAAAAACCCAATTTTTCTAAAACGAGTAATAAAAAGATCCATCTTACATGATCATATGCTTTAGCCATGTCTATTTTGATTGCAGCCATGTTTTTTTCGAATTTTCTTTGTTCGACTCGTGAAGAAAGATATTGCTTGAGCTATAAGAATATTATCTTGAATAACTCTACCTTTTTGTAAGCGTTGATTGCGTGGGAGATAAAATATCATTCATGAAGACCTGTAACCTGTTAGATTATATTTTCGCAATAACTTTATAATCAAAATAAACACAAGAAATGGGTCTATAATCACCAAGTTTAGTCTGAGTATCACCCTTAGGTATAAAGGTAATTAAGGCGCCACTATATTATCAAGAGAGGGATTATTAATAAATAAATCCTGCACCATAATAAAAACATTAGTTTTAATAATATCTCAAAATACTGTATAGAATTTACTGTTCAAAATATCTGGTCCTGGGGCTTTTGAAGAAAATAAATCCTTAACGACCTTCTCCACTTCTTCCATACTTGGTAATTTTGTCAATATTTCATTCATTTCATTAGTAACTTTAGGAGTGATAAATTAAGTTGCTTTCTCCATTTGTTCTTTTCTAGCAACCTGTTCTGAAAACAAATATTTATAATGGTTTTCAAAGCAATCTTTAACGTCAATCGTATATTGTTTCCAAATATCTTGATCATCCTTAATTCTTAAACTTCTGTTGTAGCTTCTCCTTTGGATTGTAGAAAGGTGATCTTTTTTTTCGTGTTTTTATCCCCATGTGTGAGCTAGATTTGGCTTGACCTATCCTTCCAATACATTTCTTCACATTCATATTCAAATTTGATTTGTGCTTTAACCTCAATTTGTTCTTGTTGTAAAGCCGATCTTGGTTTGGAATTAGTAATCTCTGTAAGCCGAATCTGTAAGATTTTTATTTGAGTTTCATGATTTTTAAAGTTTTCCCTGCTCCATTTTCTTAAATCTCGTATAATATCATTTATTTTATTGATAAATTCCGGAAGTGAAGGAATACTCTCTGGGTTTCCCCAAGCTTTATCAACAATAAACCTGCATTGAACATTCTCAAGCCAAAAGGATTCAAATTTTGAATTGTTTAACTCCTTGTATCATACTGCAGTCATGTTGTAAAAATAAGAGGCTAATGGTCAAACCCAATAGTTGGTGGTATAAGAATATGGGATAAGGGAAAACTATTCATCCACTCATATGTATCTAATGCTCTAACCAGCTCGATTCTTACCAGATCATCACCAAATCTTGTGTGTGACCAAGTATAGAAGCAGCCATTAGATCTTGTTTACATTAGAGAGTTATGAAGTGTGAAGTTCTTAAATTTTTTAAGATGGTTAGTGTTAACAGGCTATGCTATAGATCTCGGTTTCGGTCGCTAGGCGGTCGACTGGGGACTAGCGCCTAGGCGTGATTACACGGGGCCTAGGCGGGATCATACGCTTTTGAATCCCGTTGTGTAATTTTGTATATTTAGTAATATATATGTAGTAATTATAGCAATTTTAACTATTTAAGTCATAAAATTCATCTAACAACACTAAGGTAAATATAAAATACTAAAAAAAGAGTTATAATATAAATTAAAGAATTCTCGAGAATAAGAAAAATAACAAGAAGACTTATGCGGGCATGTTTTTCCATTAATATGAGCCTAGGCGGCCATTTTTTGCCACTAATCGGCGCCTAGACGGGCTAGGCGCCTATTCCACGACGACTAAGGCGCTAGGCAAAAACGCCTTTAATTTTAACTAGATGTAAGCAGCTGAGGGGGAGTTGACGCCTAGGCGCGCCTAGACAGGGAGATCTACAACATATTTAACATGTATAGAACTACATTTTTCATTAATACTAAGAACACCATTGAAGTCCCTTTAAATGATCAAGGGTTCCGAAATTTTTTCCAATTAGATATATCTTTCTAGTATTTAAACTGTCATCAAAATTGTTAGGAGCATGTATACAAATCATATAATACAAAAATTAAATTTCATTGATATGCAAAATGATAAAAAAAGGGGCAATAAAAAAATACCTCTAAACGCACAAAAGAGTGCCACAAAACAAGGAACCCTATGGAATGAAAAGTAGTCCCGGTGGGGTAAAAAAGAAACACTTATCAAAGCCATATAATCTAATAGTTTCATGAGAGTCCACCTCTCTCATCATGGTCTCACAAAACACCGCAACACCATGTTTGAACCGCTCCAAAACAGATCTGATGTTAGACACTGTCAGGGGGCTCCAGATCCCCTAACAGTTCCAGAATAATGTTCTCATTTGGTCCCGGCGACCATCTCAAGGGTATGGACGTTTCCCTTTTGGATAGTAACGGGGTCAAACTCCTCAATATCTTTGGTACCATAGTCATATAACATCTCGCAATCCTCCTCTTTATTTTCTGCTTCTCCAATTTTGTTTTCCTCTCCAACTTCCAAATCCTCCTCTTCTTCAGGCTCAACTTGCAAATCATACCGTCTTCAACCATTTTTGAACCATTATCATCCTTATTACCCACATGTTCGTCTGTCTTGACAGAATCCTTTAGTGACATTGGTGTCAACCATAGAAGTGTCCTGGTCATGGTCCTCCTTATCCTCAATAACACGAAATTTTTAAAAATTACCAACATCAACCACATTCTTCTTACTGTTAACTCGTCCAATAACTTTAACAATGAATTTGCGTCTCCTTTTTATAGTCTTCTGCTTATTTGTAAGACTATCACAGTTGGAAGAAAATCCTCCTCCTGTTTTATTACTTATTTTCCTTTGTATTCGTTATTTCCCTCATTGTTACCACCTCCAGTAATTTTATTAACTCTTCTATTAATGCTCCCCTCATTATCTTCAATATATGTGTTTTGTTTAAATATGTTTAGCCTTCTTGTGCTACTACAAATTTCTTTGCTAAGCAAGTCCACCTTTTGAGTCTAGTTAACGAGATTACCACGATATCCAGCATAGTCAAACCTATGATCCCTCTTCTCCATCATTTTCTGCTAAGCCTAAGTCCAACAGCTCCTAATATTTTTAGCTACAATTAGGAGTCAAACTTTCACTCTTACTCAAATATTAACTCCCAAAAACAGTTTACTCCAACAGCTTCCCAATTTTCAAGATATCTATTAATATTTTATTTCAATAACTTTTCTATTTTATTAATTTATTAATATTTAAATATTTCATTTATATATATATATATATATATATATATATATATATGTTTAATAGATTTTGAAAACTCTATTAACTTTTCTATTTTATTAATTTGTTAATATTAATATCAGTGTTCTAAAACAAGGCTGCCTAGCCGCCTAGGCGCTCCGGCTAGGCGTTCCAAGGTGCGTTCCGCCTAAAATTTCTCTCGAAGGTGGCTCGAAGGTTCGGCGACGAATAATCTAATTAATCAACTACACAATTAAATTAATGGGTCTCCCAAACCGAATACTACCTAGAATGCTAGCCAATAAATTACTAATTCAATCTAATCCAACTCAACACATAAGAAAATATAAAGAAAAAACTACTTAGGTTCGAGATTTTACGCGCGAGGAAAAATGAAGGTATGATTTTTCAAATTTAAGTCTAGATTTCTCAAATTGGTAATTTTTTAGGTTAATAATAATAATAATATTTTATTACTGTTATATAGTTAAATATATACTACTTTTGTTAAATTGATCTACTTTAAGTATATTAGGATGTATATAATAGTCAATTCAATGTATTAGTAATGTATATTTAATGTATATTTAATGTAAATTAATATAAAATACGCCTAGGGAGAAACCGCCTAAATTCCGATTAATAGGCCGCCTAGCCATCTAGGCGCTCGAAGGTGGTCGACCGTCCTAGTAGCGCCTAGCGCCTTTTAGAACCATGATTAATATATATATATATATATATATTCAAGATATCTATTAACATTTTGAAAACTCTTGAGCTTCATATGTTTTCAAACAACATTTTAATAGAAGAGTTAAAAATTGAACGAAAAAGATCCTTAAACTTTTGTCCAAACTTAAATCACTTCTTTGAAATTAATAAAAAATGTTGCTTTAAATTTATCTCCTTTCTTGAAGAAAACCAGATAATTTTGAAATAAATTGACTTGTTACTTAAAGAAGCGTAAGATATTATTTTCAACCTTTTAAACTTGTTGAAAGATCAACCTCTTTTGGAGAATTTCTCTTTTAACCAAAATCCTATCTTTGATGAAATCATTCTTAATCGTGATGCTTTGATCAAACATAAACACACAAGAAATCATCCTTGTAAATCTTCTGACTCTTTTCATGCATCTTTTCACATCATAATCACACCACTTTCACTTATTGCAGAAAATTTGGTCATGTTGCACCCCATTGTTTTTATAAAAACCAATTTGATCCCAGTTCACTAGTACCCCATGGAAAAATATTAAGTGGACCGTAAAAGAAACTAATAACTTCCAAGGATCCAATCCACCATGGATAACCTAGATCAAATTCTTCGTGAATGTAGTTGATGAGCGTCAAGGATACAACATGAGCTAATACGAAACGAAACTTGATTTACACAAAAGAGAAATTTGGGTATTTATATCTCATTCTCATTATTTGATCTTGCCGCAAATGTATATTGCTTTTATTTATACATTATTTACTTACAAATTCCTTCTTGATTATGTGCTATAATTTTAACCTTTTAAATTTTCTAAGGACATCGTCATCTTATTTACAAATCTTTCATTTGGGAATATTTATTCTGGGTAGTTTTATACACTTTCTTAATATTCAAGGGACTTTCGGGCAAAAATTTTAAGTTTTTAAAATTCCCATTTTACCCCCTCATCCGAGTCATTTCTCGGTATACTTCCCCACTATACGGTAATATCGAAGCCCTATTTTAAATGGGTTACTTTCTTTTATCCACCTTTAGGACCCAAATTGAGGTATACCAATACGCTATTCTGCAACTTAAAACCCACAATATAAACGTTTTAGTCATTCACTTTAGAACCGTAACTCATATTTTCCCCTCTTCTTCAGTTAATCTCCTCTCAATCACCTAAAATCCTCTCTACTCCATCATCATTATTCTTCACCTCAAGATGCCTAAAGGTAAAAAGAAAGGGATTGCCCAATCCTCAAAAGTCAAAAGAGGTGCTTCTACTCCTTCCAAAGGTCCCTCTCCTCCTCCACACAAGAACTGGATGATCAATCTAAATCTCTCGGTATCAAGCCTTACAAGTGTCAACCGGGCCGAAAAAAATTGATCAATCCGCATCTTGGGAGGTACCGATTTCTATAGTCTTCTTGATTTTAGAGGTTTCATTTAATTTCTTTCCAAAGAAAATCCGCACGCTCTTGAACTTCTTCATGATTTATATTCTAACTTTAGCTATATTTATGACAATAATTCTATTTATTCTAATGTCAAGTGTAAACCTATTAAGCTAAGCCAATCCTTTCTACTCGGGGAGTTTCAATTGAAAAGTAGTGGCTTTGATGGGGTTTGGGCTATCGGGCGGGGAAACCTCATTTAAGAAATTATTTATAATGTTTAAACCTTCATCCATATGGTTGTTGAACATCCTTCATTCTAGAAATTTCATCACTTTTAACAAGTTTATAGGCAACTCTACATTACAAAGCACTTTTTATATCAAACTAGGCATGGGCACGGTATACTATGATATTAGTCTGGTTTACCGTAGGAATCCATTGATGCAACAATCATATTGACACATAGGCTTCTGCTAGTTGAGCAAAAAGACAATTAAGCACGGTAAACCAAACCGCACCTCGGTATACCGCACATGTTAATACCCTATACCACAAAATTGTTAGGTATACCTCTCATCATTGTAAAGAAAACATAATGATTTTATTGTATACCGCATATAAGCCCGATAAACCGCAAGGGTCGTTTTTCAGCATCAAATTATGACACTTGACTTAAGATCGTTGGAGACTTTTTCACACTATAAATTAGAGAATATGCAAAGGATTTCTCACCACTTTCACACCAATATTATCCATATTTTAACAATATAATGAGACTAAAAACCGTTAATAATACACTTAGATCTCAATTTGAGTGACAACACGATGTCACACATATCCTTATACTGAATTTAGGTTCCTCTAATCGGGTCTAAAATTTTATTAGTTATTAATTTTTTTTGGGAAAATACCCCCGTGGATACCCAGTGTTTCTAAAATTGACAAATGGGTGTCCAAGGTTTCAAAAGTGACGAACAAGTATCCTAGTTTTCATTTTATGTTTTCCGTTAGTACCCACCGTTACTTTTAACATTAAGTGTCACGTGGTGATTGCGTTATGTCTTTCGTTAGTACCCAAGTTTTCAAAATTTGACAAATAAGTGGCCAAGTTTTGAAAACTCGGGTACTACTGAAAGATATAACGCAGTCGCCAGGTGGCAATGTCAAATGTAACAGTGAGTATTAACCGAAGACATAAAATGAAAATTTGGATACTTGTTTGTCATTTTTGAAATCTTAGACACCCGTTTGTTGAAATTCGACTCCGGTGGTTATCCGCCAAGGTATTTTCCCATCTTTTTATAACAAATGTTTTTTTTTTCATGCACCACGATTATAAAAACCATAAGTCTAAAATCTTACAAATAATTTCATGGGAAATTTAAAATAACTCGAGGCGATAATCAATCATTTCTAACTTTTGTAATCATTTTTCATAATTTACTGAATACTTATATATATCATATATAGATTTAATTATATAGATTAATTTTTAACTAATATAAAAAATGTTATTTTTTAATGATAAAATACAAATTTAAATATTGTACGCAACTACCACCTCTATCATTCAAATACATTTCAAATTTGAGAGTTTACTGAATGAAATGATATAATTGACCATTTAATCACCCATCATAGACTTCCATAATCTTTCATAAAATGACTTATGCTTAATTATCTTAGCAGCCAATCCTCCATAACTGGTCAACTAGTACCTGGAACGCTGGAGGGACCTACTTAGCAATTATTCGAGTACTACGTGTCCATATACTGACATGTGACTCACAGCTTTGACTTTTCACATTAATTGCAAAACAGGACAAATGGGACGAAATATAACACAAGAGCCACGCCATGATTTTTCAGTAAAGCTCCCCTTTTATTATCTTGCAATTTCTCTATTTATCTAAAGTGGTCCCGCCGTTATTCACCATCTGTTATTTGCCGCGTGGCCCTCTATAAGTCAAAACTCTACTTTTAGCCCCGCAATAATATCACAGCCATGCAAAATATTAGTTTACTTAATTATTTTATTTAGTTAGTAAGTTGATAGTTATTTAGGTGGCCAGAAACACATGTCGCCTTCCGGATCCCCGGCCACTGTTGACGGCTATATGTCCGGCTTCAAACTGTTGGGATCTATGAAACAAATTCTAGCTTCTTCTAGTAAACTTCTGGATTTTTTTAATTACAATATACTAGTTACGTGGTCCTTTAGGTAAGTTTAAAAAATGTAAAGTGACTTAATACTGTTTGAGTGATTATTAAATTATTATATATATTTATGGAAAGTCTTGATACAATCTTGACTTAGATTTCATGTTTTCCATTCATACAAGATTGTCCCTTTCCCCGTTAAACTATACGTATACATTCATGAATGAAACATATATGATAATATTGTTTTTCTTTCTTTAACACATAAGCATACGCGTAGACTATATAGTTATTAGTCTTTTGAGCAAAAAAAAAAAAGAAAGCACCATATAATTATTAGTAGTAATTCTTTTTGGCAAGTAAATAAATAAACCGGCCGTCAAAGATCAGCCAAATACCAAGTTTAAAAAACGGGACCTTCAACAGGAACTGACCTAACTCACTACTGACCCTTCGCCTAGTAGAGCGTACAATCCTATCATCCAGTCTGTTTTAATGTATGAGAAGATGATAGAAATACATATCGTCATACATTCCCGCTATCGCCCTAATCTGTAAAGCATACGGGTGGACTAAACATCACGCAACTGACGGAAACCTAATACCTTAAATAATTTCAAGAATATTTGAACAAATAATTGTCTTGATCTTTGGAAATTCCTTACATGAAACAACAACATCCAAAACTACCCTTGCCTCATCTTCTGTAGCCGAATCTACCGAGCAAGTTTTGGCACTAGAACATCGATTTCCATTTTCCTTTGTCTAGTCACACGATACCAATGCCCACTGGTTCAGCTTGTGAGATAAAAGATGTGTTGCATGTGATAATAATCTGCACATTTTGAAACTCGGTATCGTTCCAAGAGGGAGTGTCAGAGCTTGTTTGACCCTCAACATGGGTGTTCGGTTCGATGTTCCATTCTTTCCCAAACAGGCTAGTCATACCACAATCAGTAGCTCAAATTATGTCCTCGGTTTCCAACGTTCAATTTCGTGGAAAGACTTCATCTTGCACTTCCATATGTTCCATAATATTAGTAGTAATTAGAAGTTGTTATTTCTTATATTCAAATTTTAAAATTAAAAACAATAATAAGGTTTTACTCCTGAAAAACTCTCATAAAGATACCAAATTGTTTAGAAGCATAAACGATGAATTAGAACATGTCAAACTTGAACGGGCATAATCTAAAAGAAAAGAGATGTATATTATGAATAGGGATTATCCAAATGACTGGCCTTTGTATAAGGAATAAATTTCTCTTAAAGTACTACCATACATCATACCCAACCTTCAAATTGGTACACTAAGAGATGGATATTTTGGATACGACATGCGTGGAATGTTTTATAATGGTCCATCTTAACCAAGTCATGAAAATTATGGACATAATTGTCAACAACGATATGAGTTAAAAACATTTGAGAGCCATGGTTTGTCAATTCGATAAAGGTATTTTATGCTTAGAGAATGAGACAACATTGAGTGTAAAGCTTGCTATCCTCGAGAATCAAGTGAAAAAACTAACGTTGAGTGTAAACAAAGGTACACAAGCTAATAGGAATTTAGTTCAAGAGCCGAATGGATGTACGAGTTGTATGGGTGAGCGCAGTTGGGAGGAATATGAAAGAAACCTAGAGTGTGTGTTCTTTATGGGTGTGGTCAAGGTTATCAACAAGGTAATTGCAATCATACAGGTTTTCAGTGGTCAAATCCAAAAAGAGTCATGAATTAGGAAAATATTTATCAGGTAAATCCTTACCAACCACAATTTCAAGGAACCAACTACCAATAGAGGCCTTAGAATAACAACGTAAGTGTCCAATCCTACGGGCATAAATTTTCACACAAACCCGCATATAACTCATATACTGACAATTTATCTCATAAGGCGCTCCTTAATCATCTACAAGAAGGCTCAAGTTAGTTCAATAATACATTTAACAAATTTATGCTAATGACAGGAGAGAAATGGTGAAGACCAATGGAACATCGAATTCTCATAGTGACACCTTAAAGATATTTGAGTAGAAACAGTTTCAAATTGATAATGCATTCCAAATCCGACCCTAAGGTCAACTCCCAAGCAATGCTAGGAATCCTTGAGATAATGAGGCATGTAACCCGATTAGACTAATGAGTGAGAAACAACTAAACCCTCCCTTAGTCGTTGAGAAAAAGAAAGAGAGCACTTTAATTCGAGAAGAGGTTGAAAAAGAGGTAACCAAGCTAGTAGTTGTGAGTGAGAATCAAGAGAAGGGGACGAAGAAACAAAAGAATAAAGAGTTGACAGATTCGCGAGAAGATCGTTTGTCCACACATATATATATATATATATATATATATATATATATATATATATATATATATATATATATATATATATATATATATATATATATATATATATATATATATATATATATATATATATATGTTACTTCATATTATTTTATATGCAAATGCAAAGGTTTTTTTTTGTTAAGAAGGAAGAACCACTTTTAGACTCAGTGTCATTGACACGGTTTGAACATGTGCCGCCTAGAAAGATAATCAAGGTTCTGGTTAGTTAAGCTAACCCCAATTGGTTTCTTAAAATTAGAACTATATTACTTAAATATTAATTAAATTATTTTGTTTAATTATTTTTTAATTTAACCGCAAATAAACCATATATAATAAATACTAGTAAAAAGTATTCCATAGAGTAGCTTAAAAAATAAATTTATAAACATATATATTTTGTTATAGATACAGGCCCCTTAAAAAAAACTACTTAAACTATACAACTTATGATTGAATATTTTAGCTTATCATCTAAATAATTTCAATAAACCAAGGTCTTTGATTTGCTTGTGTTTTCTATCCATTTGACGTCAATTCAATTAAATAAATGATATGAAACTAATCCTCAAATAGCTTGAAAACAACATTTATATATTAAATAAAATAAGATAAAAGAAAAATACAAAAGCTACAAAAAATTAAAAGTGCTCCTTTTTAATCAAGCACTAAGCTTAATCTTTTTTACACAAAAGAAGTTCTCCCATATTCCAAAAGATTGCAAGAACCATCAAATCTTTATGAATTCTTATGATAGTTACATGAATTCATTAACATCCAAAATATCTGGAATTTCAAACTTCGTGTACATGTAATTGCTGCAATGGCTTTCCTTCTCATCTTCAGTAGTAGTACTGCTACTCGTAACATAAGTTGAATTCGAATTAATTCTTGTTGGAGTACTTGTTGATGACGGTGTTGATAAAGGGTGTTTTGGGAATTGGTTGCTATACGCTTCATAAGTGTTGTCACAATATATCTTGTCCGTTGTAGTTTGATCAGCACCATGGTAGATGTAATCTTGTACAGGTACATAACTCTCTTGAGGAATCAAATTTGAAGCCATTCCATTGCTTCCCCACTCATTAAAATTGTTAACATTAGGTTGCATAAGTTGAGCTTGAGCATCGGCCGAAAATGGAACACAAGGCGTACTTAAACCGGTAGGAATAATATTCTGATTTTCTTGAAATTGACTATAATGAACTAGTGGTACAATTTGATCATTTTGTATTCGAGGATTAATATATTGGTTTTCTTGGAGAGGATTTTGTTGAAGGAAATAGGAATTTTCGCGCGAAGATATGAGAGAATTGGCTAGCTTTAATAGTTCCGGATTAACCAAGTGTTGAACTCCTAACAACCTCGAAAGATTATGTATTTGATGAGATGAAATGTTGTTATGAAGTGAAGAGTTGAGTATGGTTGAAAGGTCAAGAAGATCAAGACGAGGGCTATGTGTCACGGGGTCTATTCCCATTCTTAGTAATCGTTTCCTTATGTGCGTGTTCCAAAAATTCTTGATTTCGTTATCTGTTCTTCCAGGCAAACGAGCAGCAATCGCAGACCACCTATACCAAGAAAAATACAGAATTAGACTTTTTGCGCTATAATTAGAAACATAAATAAAAACCTTCATAAGAAATTATTGTATGATCAATATCATCTTGTTTTAGATTAAACCATTAACACATCATGTACTTTCAAGTTATTAACTTACTTGTTACCAAGAACGCTATGTAGTTGAATGATTGATTCTTCTTCTTCAAAAGAAAACCTTCCTCTTTTAATATCCGGCCTAAGATAGTTTGTCCATCTAAGTCGACAACTTTTTCCACATCTTTGAAGCCCTACACAATCAAAATGAATAAATTAAAACTAAATATATAAGCAGAAAGGTTGAGAGTTGTTTCAGTAGTTACTATGGATAACCTACCAGCATTCTTGGGAAGAGTTCTCCAATTCCCATAACCATGTTTCTGAATAAAATCAACGAGTTTTTGGTCTTCTTCAGGGGTCCATGGCCCTTTCTTGAGTCCATCTTTATCACAACAAGGTGATCTCCCCATTGTGTATAATATTTAACAATTAAGTTTCTGGAAGAATATACAATGGAGTTGTAAGAAAGAAATATGAAAGAGAGAAGATTTGATAAGAGGTAGGTCCGTAAATAAAAAGTATTAGTGTGGAGTGTATATATATAAAAGCTAATTTATGTGAAGGATATAAGAAAACAAAACTTAAGTCAAACGGATCGTTACCGTCCTTGTTGATCGGATTTGCAACGTGTCCCCTATAAAGGGTGACAATGGGAACACAACTTTCTATCTCTAAAGTTCAAGAGGGTTAATCTGGTGCGTTGAAATCTAATAAAATAAATTAATATGATTTTTCACTTATTTTAACAAAAATATATATAATTAATTTTTTATATTAATAATAACAATCTATATAAATATTAGGAGAAGAAATAAGAAAAATGAGAGTCGAAAAGCTTTTTAGAACGCGCCTTCACGCTCTTCACGCTCTTTAGGTAGTTAGAAGCAAGTGGTAGCCAGGCAGCATTTTTTTTCATTTTCTTTTTATCGGAATCACACCAAAACACCTTGAAATCCACACTTTTTGGGTTTCCGCTTCTTTGATTCGGTGGTATTTCCCACATTTTCTGGGATCTAACGCAGGAATCATACAATTTTCAAACAAACTCCAATTTTGTTTCAGAGCTCTAAACCAAAATCCACATTAATACCCTTCCGTTTCTTCTTTTTCTCTTAAACAACTTCTTTGCTGCTACTAAGTCACCAAAAAAAGCGATTAAACGTAACATTACTAGAATGATTTTCGAAGATAGTGATAGATCGGAGAAGCATAACACCAATAATGTTCGATCTATCAGGAGTGAACAAGCAAAATCAAAAGTCGGTAACCAAAACGTTGCTGCATATACGCGGAACAGTATGAAACAGAGCAATAATATCGTTATACTGGAATCTAACAAGAAAGAGGCAACTACAAAGAGTGTTGGTCCAAGTTATAAGACACCCAAATCAATAGGAAATTCGGCGAGTAAGGGCATTGAGATTGAAGTAAGTAAAGATCAAAGTGATTGATCAACAACAATCCTATAGGATTTAGAGGTAAACATCGAAGTGAATGGGGGTCAAACAACAGAAATTCCACTGGGTCAGAAAAACGAAGCTGAGGTAATTGTGAATAGAATGATAATATGAAAGAGGATACAGGGAAAAACAATTGGGCAAAGTTGTTCAAGGATAAAGTCAAGACCGATTTGAAGCTTGATTATCATCAGCCAGTTGCAATTCAAGGGAAGGCTGTAATTAGGCCACCACAAAATGTTATTGACGATGGAGCAAAGGTATGGAGGAATTGCTTAGTGGGTCAATTCATAGGTGAGTCTTCTCAATTCTATATGTTAACTAATTTTGTGAGATACCAGTGGAAAGAGTTGGGCAAAGTAATTATAAAATCATTGGGGAAGATATATGAATTTAGTTTTGAAAGTCAGGAATACTGTGATCGTGCTCTTGAGCAAGTTTGGCATGTTAGAGGGAAACCATTGTTTTTAAGAGAATGGAGTGAAGATATGCAGTTTGGTATTGTAGATTTGCATAATGTTCCATTGTGGATTAAGCTGAGAAACATACCAATGAACCTACGGACAAGAGAATGGCTGAGTTACATAGTTAGTGGGGTAGGAAGGCCTATACAGATGGACTCAATTACAGAGTTTAGGGCTAGACTGGGATATGCAAGGGTGTGTGTGGAGGTTGGTCTCTATAACAAACTTTATTCAAAGGTATATGTTGATACTGGTAAAGAGGAATTACATGAAGTTGATATAGTTTTTGATTGGAAACCTATTCAGTGTCCTAGATGCCACAATTTGAGCATAACATTTGCAAGAAGGAAGTTAAAGTTTGGGTTCCAAAAGAAAGTAAAGATAAAAAAGTACAGGATGAAGTAGTAATTAGTGAGAATAAGGGGGAGATTAACAATAAGGAAAAAATTAGTAATGATGGTACACCTGAAGTTAACAATGAATCATGGAGTTATGTAGTTAGGAGATCTAAAGTAAATGATGAAGGGAGATGTAGTTACATTTCACCCATCTCAGATAGAAACTCATACATAGTGTTAAATAGTCCACTTTCTTCACTTGATGTAGATGGTCAGAAGGTTTTACAAAATGCTGAAAGTGGTGATAGAAACAAGCCACCTGATCCATGATCCTAGGATCATGGAATGTAAGGGGGCTTAACATGACCCTCATACAATTGGATATCTCACAATCATGTTCAACAATTATATGCTAATAATATGTTTGCTGGAAACTAAACTGCATAATCATAATATGAAGAAAATTATTACAGAGCATTACAATGGGTTTGAAATAGTACATAATTATAATAGAGATCCAAGAGGTAGAGTTTGGGTTTTATACAAGAAAAATGTAATTACTATTAGCGTTATTGAATATATCTTCCAGTCTATACTTATGGAAGTAACTGAAATGGAAAGTAAGACAAAATTATACTAGGTGCAGTCTATGCGAGTAATGATGATAAGGAAAGAATGATGTTATGGAGTGACATAATGAGGTGGAGTAATAACTATAGTGGTGAGTGTTTTGGGTGTATAGGGGACAACAATGAAATATTAAAAATAGAGGAGAGACTGAACTATGAGGGATTGACTGAAAGTGCAAAACAATTTATAGATTGTGTAGAACAAGCTGAACTATTTGAGCATCAAATGTGTGGGAATTACTATACATGGACAAACAAGAGCCAAATTCAATTAAGAGATAGTAGAATTGATAGGCTATTGATTAATACAAAATAGTTTGATCAAATAAAATCAAATGCTTTGAGTTTGGCTCCATATACATCAGATCATTGTGCTATATTAGTCACAATAGGAAGACAAGAGAAGAGAGGCCTCAGATTCTTCAACATGTGGAGTTAACATTAAGAGTTCCTTCATGTAGTAAAACAAGCTTGGCAAATAGAATTTGAGGGCTCTAGTATGTACAAGTTATGTTCTAAGCAAAGAGTAGTAAAGAAGGCCTTGAAAGTATTCAATATGAAATATTTTAAGAGAAGCTCTCAATATACCACTCAGTTAAGGGCAAAACTTGAAGAGCTGCAAAAGGAAATCATGTGTGGGAGAGGTACTGATATCATTATAGCTGAGGAAAAATGAATCTAAGAAGTTTAGAGGATAATATGTTAAAGGAGCAAGAAATTTTGAAGGAAAAAGCCAGGGCTACCTGGGCAATTGATAGTGATTACTCATCTGCATATTACTATAAGGTCATTAAAGCTAGGCAGGTTAGGAATAAAGTGTGAACTTTAGTGGATGATAAGGGTAATATTCTTTCATTAAAAGAGCAGATACAGGGTGAGATTTTTAAGTTCTACACTAATCTTATAGGGACTGAAGACAAGGAAAAGGAATTTTGCTCAGTCAATACACTTAGTTCACTATTGGGAAATACTCTGAGTGATGAACAAATAAGGTAATTGAGTTTACTTGTCACATATCAAGAGATAAAAGAGTCACTTTTCTCTATAGATGAGTCCAAGTGCCCTAAGCATGATGGACTGACCTCTTGTTTCTACAAAAAGAGTTGGGGTATTGTGGGAGGTGATTTATGTAGGGCAGTAAAGGAAGCCTTGGATAATAACTTGATACTCAAAGAAATGAATGCTACAAACATTACACTCATCCCAAAAGTGTTAACACCATCTAATTTGAGGCAATTTAGGACTATCTCTTGTGTAAATACCTCATACAAAACCATATCAAGGCTTATATCAAATAGAATTAAAAAGGTATTACATAGCCTTATATCTAATAATCAACCAGCCTTTGTAAGTAACAGGGTTATAAGGGACATATAATTGTTGCTCAATACATTTTGTGTGGATATTAGAAGAAGAATATAAGTGATAGATGCACTATAAATGTAGATCTACATAAGGCGTATGATAGCATTAATTGGGAATTTCTCTTTAATGTACTGAAGGCATTCAAATTCCCTAAGAAAATCATCAAGTGGATACAGTTCTGTGTGACAACCCCAACTTACTAATTGAGTATAAATAGGGACATGGTGGGTTATTTTTATGGTAAGAGGGGACTTAGACTAGGGGATACACTCTCCCCATACCTATTTGTATTGTGTATGCAGGTATTTACTGCTTTGTTTAACAAAATTGGTGAAACTGAAGGCTTCCTTTATCATCCAAAGTGTGAAGTAGTGAAGCTCAATCATATAGTGTTTGCAGATGATCTCTTGATCTTCATGAGGGCTGATGTAGAGTCTACAAAAGCTATAAGGGAAGGTCTAAATATATTTTCAAATATGTCAGGTATGAAATTACCCAGCATAAAAGTGAAAAATACTTTGGTAATACAGATTTACAGCTGAGAAAGGAGATTGGGGATATTCTGAATATTAATGAAGGATATCTACCTGCAAGGTATTTGTGTGTCCCACTGAGCTCAAAGAAGATTAGTTTTATTGATTTAAATAAACTAATTGAAGGGATATGCAGTAGTATTACACAATGGAGCAATAAATTGTTGACATATTCTGGAAGACTATAAATTAATTAGGGTAGTATTGGCGAGTAAAATCTTATATTGGTGTAGAGTTTTTATGCTACCAAAAATGTGACATATAAGCTTAATCAGAGGCTAGCTAATTTTATATGGAAGGGCAGTTTAATAGGTGCAAGAGGGGCAAAAGTAGCATGGAGTAACATTTGTAAAACCAAGGCTGAGGGTGGTTTGAATGTTCCTGATTTGGAGAAGTTAAATGTGGTATGTCTTTTGAGTGCCTTTTGGAGAATGTACAAACCAAGCAACAATCTTCTTAGTCTATGGGCCCACAACAACTTATTCAGAGATACTTGCATTTGGGGAGTCAGAATCAAACAAGAATACACATGGACCTCGAAGAAGCTACTAAAATTGAGAGATATATCTTTTTCCCTTTATATCTTACTCTGTTAGAAGTGGGGGAAACACATATTTTTTTCTAGAATAAATGGATAAAAGGGAGTACTGATATGTTGAATATGGAGGTACACGAGAGTACCCTATGGATGAATAAGAAAGTTGGAAGTTGTTATGGAGGAATAGATGGCATGTTGGTATCTCTATGTGTGTTCTTAAAATAGCACACCTAAAAGGGCAAGACACGTACCGCAAGTGTACAGGTCATCCAAGTAATATCCGGTAAACGAGATTTCGATCTCAGGGACGGATTGAATATGACTAAAGTGTTATGCAATAAATGGAAATAGTTGTTTGAATGACAAATAAAAGTAAATAAAATAAATATTTGTTTTGTTTTTGATTAAGGATTAAAGTGCAAATAAAGTAAAATGTTAAACTAATTTAATGCAAATAATGAGACGCAAGAAAATAAAAATATGAGTGGACGCAAGAATAAGAAATAGTACTTGAGTTTCGCAAGTGTTTCGTCGAAATAAACTTAATCAATGTTTCTTGTAAGGGTCAAATTGGTACTAGTAATAGTCGGGATTCTAGAATCTCTTAACCCCCGTCAGGGTGGACTTCGGAGCTATTCTAAGGTGTTACAAACCCCGTCAGGGTGATTATAATCCACCTTTTAATGGTCAAGTTCTTTACCCAATTGGCTATAAGGTTAACTAAATCCGCCAGGATCAATAATTTCTACCTTACGTTTATTACCTATGTCCGTTATTTAACCCCCCGTCAAGGCGATCACTTCCCCACCAGAGTGAATAGCTTAATTACTAATTCCTATATCTAATTGATCAGATTAAAAATAGTAAATAGTCACACGATAATAATCAATACTAAATTACCCAATTTGAATTAAATTATAAAAATCCCAAATCAGAATTAATTAGGGATCAACCTATGTAGCGATTTTCAAGCACTTGAAAGGTTTAGCTCATTATTGAAATAAAAACTAAGAAAATAGAAATAAAGGAATTCATAATTTATTACAGAATTAAAATAATAGAAAACCTAATTAGGGAATTGATTTGGCTGCGAATTTGGAGAAGATGACTTTTTCCAGCTTCTTAGCTTTTTTCTCTTCCTTGTTCTGACTTTCTTTCTGATGCTCTAATTTGTGGAAATTGAATTGTGTGTAAAAATAAAGTCAAAAGGTCCTTTTATACTATTAAAATCGGACTTGGGCTATTTTAAATGAATAATTAAATATTAAATGGCTCAAGTCCACTCTTCAAGCCCAAAATCCCGTAAATGTTGTACACCCTTCACTAAAACGGCTTTAACTTTCTCAATTTAACTCTGAATTGACTCATTCAACTTTCCAATTCTTCGTATCTCGATAAGGAACGAATCTTCTTTACAACTCAGAGGCTGAATCTATCTTTAAGTGGCTCGAAATCAGCAATTACCATCAGCCTTCCAGATTTGCAGCTCTAATTTGTCAATTCTTCGGGAAGTTTCTTCTTGCTTTTGACTTCTTTACACGATCTAAGACTTCTATTCTTTATTCCTCTCCTTGTTAGTATTAGAAACCTACAAACTTTACACTAAAACAAACGCTTTTACGCGCAAAAGCTTAATAAATGAAAAATACTAGAATTCAAGAATGAAAAATGAAATATAACGAATTAATACTAAAAGTATATCGAATTAATTAAATAAACACCAAAGATGATGTCTCCTATAGGCATATAATTAGAACAAAATGGGAGACATCAAGACCTCCAAGTCAAACCTTTGTCGTCCCGACAAAGTAAAACTAAAAAAAAGGGCCTAAAGTAGATGCAAGAATGTAGAAGCTAATGAATACACCCAAAGCAAAACTCAAAAGAAATCTCATATAACAAAAGTTAGGAATTAATATACACATACACTTACATGCAAAAATCAAACACAAAAAATCTCAATCATCAAATTAAAGTTGCAATGCTAGAAGGTTACACTTGTACTTATCTCATTATGATGGCTATAGGGTGTTCCTCGATCCTTACTCGCTTTGAACGCTCCACCTAGAATATTCTCTATTAACTTACCATGTATCTAGGAATCACGAGAACTTTACGGTTTTAGCGTAGGCTCAGGGACGGTGTTATATATATAGTTGGTAAATTTGAAGTGAGATTTTGGCTCTCTTCTCACTTACCATCAACAACTGTCCACGAGCTTGAGTTTACACTCGAATAATGTTTTCACACAACCTATTTGATGCACTAATTTAGCATCCCAAGTTAACCCAATACATATAAGATGATTTCCAAAAGATTCCATTTTACCGGGTAAGTTATTCTTTCTTTTTTTTTCTTTTTTTTTGTACAGAAGCAAACCGGGTTCCCGATCCTTACTGTATTGACATCTTTTTTTTTCAATTCAGGCAAAGGGTTACACTTAATAATCATCATCTGAAATTGTGCCTTAATATAAACACATATAATTCTCTCCTAAAATGATACCCAAATATGGATCCACCACCCCAAACTCAAACTCGAGACAGGTCTCAGGATCATGATTCAAGTGCGGGTCATTTGGAAATGCCTAATAAACTAAGGGGATATGGGCTTATATCGTGGCGACAAAAGAAAGGCTATAAGGCTCGAAATTGGGCTAAGACTGATAATATTAATACAAGGGATAGAAGGCTAAAAAGGTCTCTTAAATGGCTAGCAAAGAACTGCCCCTATCATTTTCCTAAATACATAGCTCGCCTCTAGTTCATACCTAAGTGGGTTCTCTACTAATTTGGATCTCACGTTCTACAAACCAAACATTTTCCTTAAGTAGAAATTTACGTCTTTTGCATTGTTCATTAATTCTTCCTATCAATTACCTATGTTTGCATGCAATTAAAGTGAGTTTTATACTAACTCCTAAAGTCCATAATTTACTATCATAGATTTATCGAAAGTATGCTTAATGGGGGAATTTAAGATCTTCTACAGTCAAACGCAACTCCTAATTAATTTATTGAAAGCAATTAAAATAAATAACACGTAAAATTGGGATGAGGCAATGAACCCCACCCCAAACTCAAAAATGAGTCGTGTCCCACGACTCGAAAAGACACAATAAAGAAATTAATCTAATATACACTACTAAATGAGAAAGAGTTAGAAAACGTATTTTAACCAGCACTAGGCTGGTTATCGTTGTTGCGTCCAAGTTGGGCATCTTTTGTGAGGATTGAGTAAATGACGTGTTGCATATTGCTCACCCCGAATAACATATTCTTCAGCGTATGCAACTCTTTTGTGACGTTGCCTAAAGTGACAATCATCACATCTTGCTTCTCTTCCAACTCCACTAGATACCTTCTTCTTGCGTGGAGGAAGTCTTGGTTTCCTCATCTCTCTTGTGACTTCTTCTGGTCATTCTCAATTGATCTTATTGTCATCTCTTCCCCTTTTTTTGTAGGTTCAAGTTACTTACTCTTACGCGGTATTTTTGCGTCTAGGCAAATGGCAGTGATAGTACATGGGAACTTGAGGTTTTGTTGAAGGATAGAAGATTTCTCGAATTCCATGATAGTATCATAAATCACACGGGCAACATCAATAGGTTTCTTTTCAAGGATACACTTTATGAAGATAAGATGTTCCTTTTTCCAATTCGGAAGTGTGATTGTTGCCAAAGAAGGTTGGAATTATAAAACAAGACCATACCTTTGCAGAAGGTATTAAATCACTGCTATAAACTTGGCTCGCATACCTTTCACCTTCGGGGATGGGGAGTCTTCCACGAATAAGAACTAAGTCATAAAGGGACTCCCATTCGAAAGATGGATCGTTAGGTGTTTCGTGATAAGGGCATGGGCCAGTCAAGATTGGTAATTTCAACGTATTTCGAATAACTTCAGCTGATAAAGGTAGTACCTTTTTGCGTAAGATGATTGACTGTTTATTAGCAAAGGCAAGTTTTTTCGTAGAACTCACGAACTAAAGCCGGGATGAACGTGAGGGGTCTCTTTCTCAATTCCTTCCAGTCGATCTTGTCACAAGTAATAGCATAATCTTTGAAAGCATTGTTCATAATACCTGAAAGGAATCCCTTCTCAACACCAAACTTCAAATATTCAACTCTATTGCGAACTTGCTCCTCCCAACCAACGAAGACTCTTTTTGGCTTATTTGCACTCATCTTTCTACGAGCAAATCGTTGTTTAGGAACGGTTTCGCTTGGAATTTCTTCTTCCACCTCTTCTTCTTCATCAACCAAGGTAGATTTTTTGAGCTTAGCCTCACTTGGGTTTTCTTTCCTCTTCATAGCAGTCTTAACCTCTTCAACTTTGCGTTTTGGACCCGAATCTGGAATCTCAATAACTCTCTCTTGTGTAGCACCAGGATTGTTTTTTGTTCGTGGATTGTTTTTGCGAGTATAACTGAAAGAATGTGTCCTCTTTGTCATGTCTTCTCACCCCAAACTCAAAACTTCAAGAACTCAAAAAGTTTAGAATTTTGATGTTTTGAGGAAATAAGGAAGAAGATTAAGGTCAGAAATGAGATGGGTAACGATTAAATTGTGGGATTGAAGAAGGTTTATGGTTCAATTTTTTGGTTTGGATGAAGGAGGATTCTTGAGAAAAGCTGAAAATTGTTGGTGTTTTGGAAGGATTTGGAGATAATTGTGTGTTAATGTGGTGTTTTAGGAGAGGGTTTGATGATTTTGTTGTGTTTGTATGATGATTTTTGCAGTTGTATGTAGCTTGAAAACAGAATAGCAAGTGGCTTGTGGAATAAGGCAAGAAAAATAGGTTGAATAAACACAAAACCACCTCCACTGTTGAGAAACCGGGTTCCCGGTTGCTGAAAACCGCCTCCACTAGAATTATGGATTCTATCTTTAGACTATTAAAAATAATTTACGACAATTCAACATCTATTTTATGGCTAAAAATAATAAAAATGGAAGTCGAAGTAAGCACATCGACATTAAATATTTAGCCATAAGAGAACGTGTTAATGATAAAAAGGTGGTCATTGAACACATTAATTCTGAATTAATGATCGTTGATCCATTGACAAAGGCATGCCACCAATGAAATTCAAGGATCATGTAGTGAATATGAGGCTTGGTCCCATCATGTAGTGTTTATTTGTATGACACTATCATCTAGGGGTGTGCATCGGGTTAGAAAACCCGCATAACCCGACCAAACCGATTATACTAACCCGAAATAATGCGGGTTAGTTTTCTTTTGGGTGGGTTGCGGTTTACATTTTAGAAAGAAATATACACTGTCTGTGGGTTGTGGATTTTAAACTTGAAACCCGCAAACCCACATATACCTGATTACCATGTAGTATAAATTATTAAAAAAATTTGTATTTCTCATTTTATTTAAATAAAATAGTATAGTCTTGTGATTTCCAATTTATTTCTTTTTTTTATTCCTTTTCCTTAATTTTTTTTAAAATCTCTTAGTATTTCAAAAATATTTTATCTAATGAATTTGTTTTCATTTAAATTATGATATTATCTCTATTTTTTTTAATTCATAAATTTATTTTCCTAAAATATCATTTTATATATTTAAAAATAAGAGATGATTTCAAGTGTATATGAATATACTAAAGTATATTTTTTGTTGCGAAATTCATTTATAATATAAAATTGATCCACAGAATGATTATGGATACAAATTTGGCTCATTTATTAAGCTAAATCACCCGCAATGCACCCGTAAGCCGCTCAACCCGAAACTCAATGGTTTATATAATAGATTGGGCGGGTGCGGGTCTCATTTTCCAAAACCCGCATAAGAACGGGCGGTTTGTGGGTTGAGCATTTTTCATCCAAAACCGACCCGCGCACACCCCTACTATCATCAATAAAATTATTATCTATTAAGATGTTTTCTCATATTTACTAGGCACCTTAAATTCATTTGGGAAAATTATTTAGTTAGGACCAAGAATAAATATATGGTTTATTCATTGAATATAGTTACAACATAAAAAATAAAGAGATAGATATACTGTGATACATCGAAAATACTACCCTCTCATTATTGGAGAAATTATTACCATGATTTATATATTTATGTTATATATATTAAGTATAATGTTTGGATCAAGTGGGAGAATATAAGTCTTTATTTTTATTTTGATAATATAAGTCTTTATTTTGAATTTGGTAGATAAAAATAAACTCATGACATTTGAATTTTCATGATCCAACATTAATCACTCATTAATTTTATCTTAATAATTCTTTCATTAATCTCATTCAAATTAAAAGTTGTAACACTTTTTATTTTAACCATTTACAAATGAAAGGTGGTAACACCTAATTCATTGTCATTAAAAACTTGATGGGAGTTAGAATATAAACTAGTGTTTTGGTCTGTAAACACATTCGTTCATACAAAGAAAAATATACACCATTTATAATTGAATATTTGAGAGTTTGAAATAACAAAACTTGAAGAAAAGTTTCTAAAGACATTAATAACAGGAGGTATCATTACTATTTATTTTCTGATCTATTAAGTAATTTCATATCGATTTTTCTAACATAATAGTTTCACTAGTTTTTTAATTTATCATAGTTTTTCGTTTTTACTAATAAGAGATTTTAGATAATTTGTTTGGTTAGTGGCTCGTTTAAATCATTCCAGTTAAGTTATTTACTTTTGTGTGTGACAATTTTTTTAAGGGATTATTTGAATATTGTTTTTTTGAATATATGAGAGAGCTACTTTAGATTCGGAGTCATTTTGACTCCAATGAGATTCGATCCCAGTACTTGGTCTCTGCGGAATAACCTAACCACTAAGCCAACTATCGATCTCAATATATAGTTTTTTGAAAAAAATTGGAGTAATATACTATTGATTTCAGATAATAGATAAATTAGTATAATCAAAAAATAATAATTAGTAGCCTATATACTATATATAATATGTCCACGTGTACTTGCTTGTAGGCGTTTCTCAACTATGGTTTAGTGAATAGTGACGGTTAACTAGTTTTATGATAATTTAACCTACAATGACGGGATTCTGTGCAATGCAAGCTAGTTTAATTTATTTTATTTGCATGCAATCTACTACGAGATTCATTCGTTATAGTTAAACATATCTATAAAATTGAAATGATAAAGAAGAACAGCATGGCCCTGCCGCAAGGATGACACGCACAAATCTCTAATAGTGTACTACTATTTGGTTTAATAAGTTGATAATCAGGACTGGTCTTCATAATATTTGGGGTCTAAGAAAAAAAATTAAATTTTTTTTAATTTTACATATAAATATACCATTCGATAAAAAATACATTAATTTAAGATCGATATTTGGTCTCATGGTTAGACTACTCTGCAGTGACAAGGAGATCATAAGACCGAATCTTACTTGAATTAAGATAATTCCAAGTCTAAAGTGGTTCTCCGATCTATTAAAGAAAAATACCTTAATTTACCAATAAGCTAATTTGTGATATAAGTTTACTAGGTAAAACCCGTGTCTGAAGACACTTAAGTAAATATTTGTTCCATTGACGAAAATTGAACACAGGTTCCAAGGGTGAAAGTCAAGGTTGAAAATTAAGGTTAAGGTTTTCCGATTTTTGCTCGTCAATGATAAGTTTAAGGTTAAGAGTAAAGGTTAAGGTTAAGGTTAAGGTTAAGGTCAAGGTCAAGGTCAAGGTCAAGGTCAAGGTTAAGCTTAATTTTAAGGTTAAGATTATACTTAAAGTTAAGGTTTAAGATTTAACGTTTAAGGTTAAGGTTAGGTTAAGGTCAAAGGCAAGGATAAGGTTAATAGTTAAGGGTTTAAGGTTATAAATAAGGGGTTAAGGGTTAAGGTTCAGGTTTAGTTTAAAGGTAAGATTAAGGTCAATGTTAAGGTCAAGGTATTAACATTCCGTCCAAGTAGGGACTTGCCTTAAAAAGCCTAAGAAAAACTTTAGAGATATTTACACCAGTGGTCCATGTTTTATTTGATATATCCAAATATACAATGGTTTAAGATATGTAGGACTTAAGGAAAATACACCATTTTTATTATGCGAAAGAGAGGTTGTGGCAATACTACCAGGCTTATTTTCATCTGATCCTCCTCTTTTAGATATTGCTTGAATGATCAGATTATAATTTTCTCTAGCTGAAGGATATATTGGTGGAAGTCCTAGTATTGGGCCTAAATTTTTTATCGTGATCGTGTGAGACATCATAAGAAGGAGAGTTAGCTACTGATTGATGATACCGCTTTTTTATGAAGCATAAACGTTGTTTCAGACGAGGTACTGTATTAAAATTACTCGTAAGTAAATAATTGAAATTACATAATGCTCACCTGCAGCAACAAATCACACCTTAAAGGAGAAAAAAATCCAAACAAATAGTTTAAATTCTAAAGTAAAATTGCATATTGTTGCACCAAATTAAGAAAAAAGTTAAAAAATTATTAATCAAACTAAAGTGTCTCCAAAGTTTAATTAGTATAAAATCAAATTAACAAAATTCACTTAGATAAACATGCCAAATACAATAAGTGGTGTACACGGTAGATGTTTTATTAACAATCACAATCTAAAGGAGTTGGACGCATGGACTAAAGGTGGTAATAACATAAGTCGAAGGACTAATTAGGTAACTTGGCACAACTCGGGTAATACTTGGGAGCAAAGGCTCGATTTTATGCTTAAGTTTGATGGTAACACCTTAAAAGATACCATATCAAACATTACTTTTCTTAGCTTTCTTTATTGTAATTGGGATGTGAGGAATAAAAAAGAGTTCAAGAAGATGCATCCTAAATATGAGGATATTGTGAAAAAAGTCGTGAAAGATGTTCAATACACACTTTGGAATAGAAAGTTATTTAAAAGGAGTGTTGAGAATATGAGATTGATAGCAAGATGGAAGCTACACGGAGTACTCAAGGGAGGAGAACAAGAAGATCAAGGAAGATAGCTTGGAGCTTGGACCTAGTATAAGACTTTAGCAATTGTTGTATGGGGTTTAATTCCTAGCAATAGTTGTATAGGGTGCTTCTACTTTGATTTATTTTTCTAGCAATGGTTGTATAGGTTGTCTTGCAAGTTGATAGGTTTACTTTCTAGTAAATGTTGTATAGGGTTTGTTTTCCTAGCCATGCTTGTTTTTCAGTTAAAAACAAGTAGGGGTTTGATTTGTACTTGTCATTTTGTGGATATAAAATGGTAGGTATGATCAAAAAAAAAAATTAGGCAACTTTTGAAGTTTGAGAACAAAATCCGGTAAATGGGTTATAGTTTAGAGTCTATTTGAGGAATATTGCATAGAATCAAAGTATATGTAACGAAGTATGGATAAAAAAAACCTCGAACCATGCGCGAAGTCTCTTTTGCAAGTTTTTTCTTTGGAGTAGTAATAATATTTGTAAACAAATCCACAATAAGTATTACTGAAAAATGTGAACTATATTTTGCCACCAATTTCTGCAATTTATGGGAACAATATTGCCTACCAAAATTTCTAGAGGCAGGATCGAGTTGAATATGCTTCCTACATTACAAATATACAAATTGCCAAGTAAAAAATTTCTTGGATAAATAACATCTGCTATTTTAAATAATGTTTTTTTATCTCTAATTAAAAAAATTACCTCGAATCTTGAGAATCATCGATTTTATTTATTTTAAAAGCATGTTGATAAGTTAAATTGTATTGAATCTTAATTTTTTAACAAATTTGACAATTTTACTGGTGTAACTGGATTTTATATATTCGACCACTTTTAACTACTAGTGTTATAATGTATTAAATACTGGTCTTACTATATATAACTCGTTAGATCGTTGGCAGACAAAAAATGAATAACATGAACTCATCAGATTATTGACGGACATAAATTGAATACATGTTTTATTAACTCGTCGGATCGCTATTGAATACACTCTCAAAACTTAGGGATGCTAATATATCTACAC
Organism: Nemophila menziesii; assembly: GCA_029959085.1. Classification (NCBI taxonomy): domain Eukaryota; kingdom Viridiplantae; phylum Streptophyta; class Magnoliopsida; order Boraginales; family Hydrophyllaceae; genus Nemophila; species Nemophila menziesii. Next base: position 37,648,880 of record JARWIR010000004.1, on the reverse strand, counting down.
AAACAATTACTTGTACACAAACACCTACTTGAACAGCCACAACAGCTTGTAAATTATATATAAATTTTTTTTCAGTAAGAGTAATGCTGGATATCACTCCAAATCGTATCACCCTTTTATCACCTCCTAGGTGGATTTTAAGTAGATCAATCATATAATTTCCCTTTCCTAATTTATTACTTTCCCTCTCTTTTATGATTGGTCCACATAGGAGGCGATAAATGGTGATGCGATTTGGGGTGATATCCAGCATTACTCTTTCAGTAAATATTTAAATTTATCTCTGCTGAAATTTTAAGATAACGATTTAGACCAAAAATAAACAATGAAAATATAAAAATGTAATTTAGAAACAAAACTTTACTTAAGAATAGAAGCATAATCTTGTCCAAGTCAGTACAAGTGCTTCGTATTTTGAAATATTCAGTTACACATAAAGAATAAGCTTCGTTTACATAAAAAAAGTATGTGACCAAGCTTATCTTCAACTTCTTAGCTTTACTCGACAAAACAGTTTTCACCAAATAAGCTCTTACTATTGTTTTTAGAATTGCAGAAAGTGTTACACTTTAATACTATACTGCAAACATTTAAATTTACTTTATCAAGTATTGATCTTCTTTCCACCAATGCTGATACATCAAACTCTTAAAAACTGTTTTGAAAACAACTACTAGAGGAGTTTTTCATTCTACCACATGATCAAATAAATGGCTCAAATAATTAGATATATATACCATTAGATAATTTATTGTATTTTCTTAGCATTTACTTCACATGCATTTTCTCAGTAATAATAATGATAACTTCAAATAAAAACAATGCACAATAAATTAAAATTATATACGTAGATACGTAATTTCTTAAATATACGTGTATAAAATAGATACCTTCTAAGGAAATGAAAATGCTAACTTTTGTTGAGTAAACATTTACTGAAAGATCTTCAAAATAAACATTTGATGAGTGAACATTTTCCATGACTTTCACAAACATTTGCTTCTTAGACACTTTATATAAATGAAACAACTTTTTTATTCGAAAGCCTCAACAATATTCACCTATAAATTCTTATAACCTTCTAAAAAGATGAGCTTGAAAAGAATCTAATGGGGTGTTTTGACATGTTTTTAAACTAAAAAGGTTAAAGAAAAATCCAAAAACTTCATTAAACTAACCTGTAAAGCATTTATAATAGCTATCAAGACAGTTTTTGTAATATTGTCCACACCATTGATTAGGCTTTTCACTTCATGGTATAGTGTGTCCAAGCGAAAATAATCTTCCGTTGGATTAGGGAACTTCATACCCTTGAACACATTAAACTTTTCTTCCTCGTCTTGCGCTCTCATGATTAAATATTCATCCTCTACATCAATCAATGTACGCCATGTGGCTAGGAATGGCCACCCTAAAATGATTGTCACATTCCTATCCGTGTCGTACTCAAGAATAAGAAAATCACAAGGAATAATAAGGTTACCTACTTTGACGAGCACATCTTCAACTCTTTCTTTAGGATGGGTAAGTGTCCTATATGCCATTTGTAAAGTCATTGTTGTTGGACTCAAATACCCAATCCTTAGCTTCTTAAACAATGATTTATGCATGAGGTTGATGCTCGCACCTAAACCGCACAGTGATTTTCCGGTCTATTTTGGCCAAGAGATATTGGAATGTTGAAACTATCCGAATATTTTAACTTCGGAGGCAACTTACTTTGACATATGGAAATACATTCCTCCAGTAAGCCAATCGTCTCTCCCTCAATACAAATTTGTGTATTAGAAAACACCTCCTTCATGAACTTAAGGTACTTAGGCATAGCAAGGATGGTTTCCACAAACGGCAAGTTGATGTGCAACCTCTTCATCATGTCTATGAACTTCTTGTATTCATTCGCATCATCTTTATCATAGACACGTGAAGGAAAAGGTGGGGGAGGACAATGCTCACTAACAATTTTTTTCTTCTTCTGAGCAGTCGGTATCTTCTCTATATTCTTTTCTTCGATCACCAGCTCAACAACTTCTTCTTCAACCTCTTCTTTTATGATTACTTCCAGAACTTTGGGCTTAAAGGTAATCTCTTTCTCTTTAATGTTTGGAAAATATGGGGGTAATCGTTTTCCACTTCTCAAGACTATCGCATTACACTCCTCGTTCTTTTGTGGGTTCCCAGTATTGCTTGGCAATTGAACATGTGGACTCATATTCAAATGATTAGAAATCTGGATACCTGAGTCTCGAGCATTTTTTATGTCGCAGAGTGTTCGTTCGTTCTTTCATTATTTTTCTTCCGCATCTCTTGATTTGACTTCAAATTATCTTGGGTCAAAGTCATGAACGAAGTTAAAGTTTGGACAGTGGCATTTGGAGCACCCTCTTGCGGATATTCAAGTAGTATTTGTTGAGCAAGACTCTCGGAATAGGCATCTTGAACAGGTCTTTGTCCTCCTTGGTATTGATTCTGAGGTCTTGACTGAAAGTTTTGTCCTTGGGGGCGTTGTTGATAATTCCCTAGATTGGCTGCCCTATTTGGATTTAACCGATTGAACCCTGGATGGTTGCGATTTGGTAGCATGTATGCATGACCACCTACATAGTGGCCTCCTTGGTTAGATAAAAACGCATCAGATTCAAGATTACCTTGGCATTCTGGTGTCGGCTGCGGGCGTGATAAAATAAGGATAAATATAGATGCAAATAAACACCTAACCTAAACGCGTTACTCACTACAAGTATCATAGGTCGTAATCAAGTTTTAATCGTAAGTAAGTTTCGTTCCTCAGAGACTACGAAAGATAGGAATAACTTATGCAATATAAAGTGCAAATAAGAAAGCTAGAAAAATAATACGCTGAAAAATAAAAAGACTTGGAAATATTTGTTGGGTTTTTAAAGATTCTAACCAATTAACTAAATAAATAAAGACATGAAAATAAATAAAGAAAAGAAGATAGTATGAGAGTTTAGCTCGAGATCTAGCAAGTAATCCCCACTAGCCTTGTTTATTCTAATCATGTAAGGGATAATTGTGTGATATGCAATAACCAGGATTCTATATTCCTCCTTACCTCCTTCCGGTTGGACTTAGATGGAGACCTAACACTTACCAGGGGGACTTGGGTAAGGGGACCCTACGCAATGATCAGTGGTTAATCTCAAGCCCTAATGACTATCTAGTTAGACAAGCCCTTCTAGATCACTACCACACACTAGACGTTTATGTGGTGTTTCATAATTAGACACCCCTTCCGGGTGACCATCTAAATACTATGAAGGTAATCCTACACGTTTGCAACCGCAAGAACTACAGACAATAAACCAAAACACATAAAAGCAGAGAATAAAACACAAATTTCAATTAAATGCAAACATCCCAAATTAAAATAGATATAAAACAAGTCTAGGGTTCATACCCATATGCTAACCTCAAGCTAAAATAGAATTAGTTCCTACTAGAGAAAGAAAAGAAAACAATTACAAATTTGAAGGATTGGGAAGACATGATTAGTTGTCCAACTCTTTCTTCTCTTCTCTTCTCTTATTGTAAGCTTCCTCTTGGTTTAAAGGCTGTCCAAGGATATGTTTATAATGATAAGAGGGTGTATTTATAGATGTTAGGAAGACCCTAGGTCGAAATCTTAGAGTAGAAGGCAAGTAATTTGAGTTAAAGTCCAACTCAAATTCGTTTTGACTGTATCTCATTCGTTATTGGTCCGATTTTTGCCTACTTTATATCGAAACAACCGTGTCGGAAAGATCTACTTTTCACTTTTGACTTCTCATCCAAATTCCTATTAGATTTGAAGTTATCTTCACTTGAGTGGACGTGCCTGCAGAATTTCAGATTTACTTGTCAGCTTTTCCTTTCCTATCTTATTTCTACTTCCTTTTATCTCATAATTCCTTCCATATCTTCTTTCCTTATCACTTTAGAATTGATTTGGCATCTGATTATATTCCATATATCTTTAAAGCTTCATATTAACACAAAATTAAACCAAATATGCTCTAAAAATAATAAATCATCAAATCAAGACAAGAAATAAGAAATTATCAAAATATGAATAACAATCTACAATTAATTAATCATAAACACCTAAAATTATCCGACCTAGATTATTATATCACAAATAAGGAGACATCACATTCCTCTACAACATGATCATTTGCGCCACAATTGGAGCATCCAAAATCTTCTTGAACTACTTTTAATTCTTTTTGCTTGTTTTGGAAAACCTCTTTCACGAGCATAGCAAATTGTTTTATTTGATTCTTCAATTTGAAGAATTTAGCTTCTACGCGGTATCACTAAAAACATGTAAAACACCTTTATGCACTCTCGGTACATGCCAACTTCTTTTTGTATCTATGATCTTCTACATTGCTTGTGTTGCCTGAACTGGATGTATAGACACAAAACCACCACAACCAAGATTATCCACTCTCAATCTTGAACTTCCATTTAACCCTTTATAAAACATCGAAAGTTGGGTCATGGGACCCATGAAGAGGGCATTTAGTCATCTGTTGTTGGAATTTGATCCATGTTTCCCTTAAAGTCTAATCATCATCTTTAACGAAATTGGCTAGTTCAACCTCTTCTTTCAATCTCATATTTTGCAAAATCCATTTTATCTACCAAAACCACCAAAAATTTACTATATTGTGGAATTATATGGACTATTTGCAAGGGTGATAGTGGTTGAAGAATAAGCTAAATCCGCAGGAGATGTTATAAGCTTTGTGATATCCCTAAATTCAGTCTTCTTCCTAGACTCGTGATGTGAACTACTGGACATTGAGTTAACTTTGGTTGAGCTTGAAATGTTTTCATTTTTCACTATTTTCTCTTTAAGAATCAAAACAAAATAAAATTTCTCTCAAGATTTTTCTAACATATAAAAGAAATCCAATGATATTTATGTTATAAAATAACAATCTTTTTCGTCACATAAGTATTCAATTCTTAATTTTGCATAAGAGGTTTATCCGAAACCCTCTTTAAATTCTTAAAGATGTAGCATATATAATTTTTCACATTACATTGAAAAGTCAGTTGATTCACATAAGATTAGATCACACATTTTTTTAATCATTACAAAGTATTTTAGCTATTAAATCAATTATCAATCTTATCTTTTTTCTTTATAAATCACATAAAAACTGTCAATACATTTTTAAAATCCTTGTATATATAATTTATATTTATTAATTTTATAAATATAGAATAATAATATATATATATATATATCATTTTTTTTTTACCTTTGTATTACTTTTTATGTGTCACTTTATGTAGTATTTAACAAAAAAGAGAAAACATGATATTTAGAAAAGAAAAACAATTTTATCAGTATTTAAAATTTTATGACCTTAAAGAAAAAAATCAATATATATATATTTTTTTTTTTTTTTTTTTTGGTCGAAACTCTACTATTATTACATCAAACAAATATTACATCAGCTATCTACAAATCCAAAACAGACAAAAGGAAATAAAACATCAAAAACAGACAAGAAGTAACAAAACAGGCTATCGATCTGAGAATCAAAGAACCAACTATCCCATTTTAGCCACCGAAGATCGCAAGAAGTGCTATTTGTCGAGACATTACACCAATCTGTTCGAAGATCACAGGTTTTATTAGTTCTCCAAAGTGAGCCTTCATCAATCACCAAACACCTCACACCTATCCGAACCTCCGTGAAAGGAACAACATCACTAACACCACACAAACAGTATCCGATAACCAAAGAGAGGTACTTAATCACAGTAACTAAGTTAACTGTGACTTGACGTAGTGTAGAACACCACAAGTCCTCCCTAATTGTAACCCAAAAGAGGGTTTGAACCACGGAGGATAAGGCAGGCCGAGGGTGGGACTTGTCCTTGAAACGAGTCGTATAATATTTCATAATTATCTCTATCCCAGAATATAACCTAAAGTTCATCCCAATTGAAGTATTCAGTAATCTAATCGAACTAAATCTCATACTGGGACAAATCCGATAATACCCAGGGAACTGTAATCTAAGTAAACTGATAAAGATCTTAATTCTTCCAATTTGAGATATGAAACGTGTATGAATAATCACCATATAGTCACCATAAATACATCTCCTAATTTCCAAAATCATCCAAATCTTTGAAGTATATAGTGATCTAATCGATCTAATAAAGATTGTAACAAGCAAACACTTACTGTATTCGAACTGTTGCACAATCAGGCTAACTGTATTAACCCTCCAAAGTACACAATCGAAACATCGATTTGAGTAAGCTAATAAAACCTTACGAATATAATACCTTGTGATACGAAGTCGAAATCGAATTTTTTTACAGAAGCGTGAATCTCCAGTTGGGCTAGGCCCGCGAAGCAGAGCCCAGTCGATACTCAAAGGCCGATTAGCCCTCTCTGTCTCCTTCCCATCGTTCGTCTTCATCATCTCAACCCAAACCCTAACGGGTTCTCTAACCCCAAATAAGAAGAGTAATACAATCAGACTTGTTAACAGTTTCTTCAATCCCAGATCACAAAACAAATCCATCGATATGTGTTGTTCAAAAAGAGTGCCAAAAATCAAACGATTTGAAGAGGGAAATAAAAACTGGAAAAAAAAAATAGAGAGAGAGAAGAGAGAACCAGCGTTTCTCTCTCTCGCGTCACTTAATATATATATATATATATATATATATATATATATATATATATATATATATATATATATATATATATATATATTGTCACCATGAACAAATCGTCATGACAAAAAAGAACTATTAGTATTATAATCTCATTAAAATAATATTCCGAATTTGTTCATATATACTCCCTTTCTTAATAGTAGTCTATAGCCAAATGAGGTTATAACTATATTTGACGAAAATATATGCTTACGCAAAGCTAGCCGGACTTGATGAATATTCGAAATTCGATAGATGGCCCAGACAAGCTAACTCAATTACTTTATGTATAGCTTAATGCCATATGGCCCATTTGGTTAATGGTTGGCTTTATTTCAACAATACACCAATATCATAGCCCATTTGGTTAATGTATGCCTTAATTATATCAAGGGTAAAGATATATATCACCTTTTTTCTTCACCCCTATATCACTTTTTATGTGAAAGTTTTAAATACCAATCAAATAGATTCTTTCTCCCATTTATTTATTTATTTTCTTTCTCTTTTAATTAGTGTCACATAGGATGATACATAGGAGGTGAAATAAAGGTGAAACAAATAGGGATGATATATAGCAATGCTCTTAAAAAAAAACTTCTAAATAAAGCCTAGTTTCAATTTTTGGTTATATTTCTTCTATTTTTACCCTTTTCATATATTTTTCTTTTCAATAATTCATTTTTCTATTCTTTTTTTTCTTTCTATTAATCTGTACCCAATCCGTACCCTCAGGTACGGGCCTATGTTGGGTTTTTAGGTTTTTGTGTTGTGTAATGATTTTTTATATTTTCGTGTAGTGTTTGTCATATCCAAGGGGCTGTACCTAAGCTCCGGTTTTATCCATGTCATTTTTTGTCCAATGTCAAACTGTCAGGATCTAAGTCATTTGGTATCTTAGGATTTGTACCCTAGTGTTTGTACCTTAACAATTACTTCACACACATATATTAGGCAACAAATAGGCAATTAAGTCAAAATGGCTGGACCCAAGGTGTCTGGACCGAATGCGGCTGAAAAAAAACATCATTAGTTAAGAATTTTTTTTTTCTAAAAAAGATACTGATTTAATAAACAACTACCAAAACGGGATGGACCCAAACTCGTCTGGACCTTACCACGTAAATAAAAAACAAAAAACTAACCTTGGAGCGACAGATTTGGGTCGACAATGGAAGTAGAACTGAGGTCGAGCGAACGGAGGTGGTGGTGCTTGGTGATGTTGCAGAGGTGGTCTTCTTTTCATGGTGGTGGCAGATCTGGTGCATTGAGCGCGGATCTGGTGCAGGGAGCGGTGGTTCTGGTGCAGCGGTTTTCACAGAGATAGTGGAGGCGTTAGGAGATGGTGGTGGGGCGGCAAAGAATAGTCGACGTTGGTGAGGCACTGATAGGCCACAGAGGGTGGCACTGCAGCAGTGGTGGGAGGCTCGTTGCAACAGCGATGGGAGGCTTGTCGCAGCAGCGGTTTTTTGATGCGTGTAGAGGCGTTTTTCTTGCGCTGGTGCTGCAAATCTGCAACGGTGGCTTTCTGGTGTGTAACAGCTTCGTTGCCGGAGCAGTGGAGGCTCGTTGCAGAAGGCTTCCTGCTTGTTGAAGGTCATGGTGGAGGGCCAGATGGGGTGGGGTGAAGAAGGAAGAGGAAGACGGAGGGGGAAGGGAGGTCGGGGAAGGGAGGCCAGGGTATGCAGAGGGCGGTTGTGTTCCTCTGCTCAGTGAAGGCACAAAGAGAGAATAGGGTTTCGATTGAAACCCCTATATGTGGTTTTTGTTTTTTGTTTTTTTGTTTCTTCAGTATCACAGTAGTGTATAAGAAGGGGATGGGGTATTTAGTCTTTTTTCGGATTTTAGTTGGGGTTGGATGGCTAGTTAGTGGCTGATGGGGTTTGGGCCTTACTTTGTTAACCCATAAGTCATGGGGCTCTTAAAAATAATTCCCCCTCCGTATGGATTGTTTTTTAAAATAATTTCTTAAAGTGATTTTAGATCTAAAATAATCTTTAAAATTATTAAACAAAAAAATTAAAGTGATTTAGATGTTTAAATATTTTTTAAAAGTAATTTTTACAAACATTTCAATTTTAATCGAAAAACAATATAAACTCTAAAATAATTAACCCCAAACGGGCTCGTTAGTTTAAGGTGTCTCTTTCTCTTTTGAATATTATAACTCCACAATTATAGTTTGAAATGAAAGTCTAATTTTAAATGTGATTAGATAATAGATATGACGTTGTTGGCTAATATAAAAGAGGATTCTACAAAATAAAGCCTAAATGGCAACTAAAAGTGTTTTTAAAGCCTAGTTACTAAAACCTTCTTTATAAGGCCTAGTTACAAATTTTGGTTGGATTTGTTCCATCTATACCCTTTTCAATTATTATTTTTTCAGAAATTCGTTTTTTATTCTTTTTCTTTTTTTCTTTAAGCGAGTCGAACCGTACCCATGGGTACGGACCTATATTAGATGTGTACATACCTATATATTATTGTGTACAGACCTATATATTTTTTTAACGTTTTTATGGTGTGTTTGTTCCGATTGTTCATGTCCAAGTACGAGTACCCAATGGTCCGTACACAAGTAATTTTTTGTCCATATTTATGCTAATGTGTCCATTAATATATTGGAAGGGCTATAATTAGTGTCCATATTTATACAGATTCCTCAAGCTTAGTGTGTAATTAGTGTTTAGGTTCCACCTACAAAATTAACAAAATAAATTAGAGAACAATAAGACACGGTTTTAAAAAAAAGGGTGAATTATCTATAGGGTCTTAGGAGAACTATTTTTTCTCTATAGAGTAGTGTCTTGAAAGTTGTTATTCTTAGGGACCTCATTTTTGACAATAGTCTTTCCTACCCTTACTAACACTAAAAGACAAAATAGTATGATGTCACTGTTTCTCTCTCCTCTATCACTACCCACCTACCACCTACCACCCATCTCCGACCTCCGACCATCTACCACCGACCTCCGACCACCGACCTCCGGCCACCGACCACCGACCACCTCCGGCCACCAGTCACCGGAAAAAACATAGAGTATCGGAAAAAACTGAGAGTACTCTATGAAAAATAGAGAGTACTCTCAATTTTTCCCGATACTCTATGAAAAAAGAGAGAGTACTCCGAGAATTAAAAGAATACTCTAACAATTTAACCGAATACTCTGTAAAAAAGTCGGAGTACTCTGTAAAATAGTCAGAGTACTCTCTAAAAAAGTCAGAGTACTCTCTAAAAATTGGTGAGTATTTTTTACAATTAAAGAGTAATTTAAAAAGCACAAAATTACAGAAGAAATTAATTAATAAAAAAATGAATACTAGTAAAAACAATTATATTATTCTATATATTATTACACAAGCCAAAAAAAAATGAAAATTCTATCTACTTTGACCAGATCTAGATCTGGTCAACCAACTAATTAAAAAAAAAAAAAAAAAAAAAGCTGACTGTCGCTGCTTCGTTTCACTGGCAATGGCCAAGAACCACCACCGCGAGCTCGGTGGTCATCTTCGCGCAGCAAAAACTCACTCAACCACCATACAATCGAACACAAACGCCACCACCGCGACCACCGGGAAAAAGCAACCACCGCGAAGAAGAAGAAGAAGCAGGAACAGCACCTCGCGAATCAGCCAGCAACCTCGCCGGAACAGCAACCTCGCCGGAACAGCAACCTCGCCGGTGGTCACGAGCTCGCGAAAGCTGCTTCTCCAGCAGCTCCAGTCTTCATCGGAACCTGTCGGAGCTTCAAAATGCTGCACCACGGAACCTGTCGGAGCTTCAAAATGCTGCACCACCATGGCAGCAACCAGATGGATCTCGATCTCTGCGCAGGAGGAGAGTGGTGGTGGTGGTCACGAGCTCGCCGATCTGTATGAAGGAGGAAGGAGCGGAGCTCGCGGATCTGGATCTGTAACGAGGCGGTTGGGGGCTGGTGGGAGGAGGGAGATGGTGGTGGTGGTTGCCATTCTGGTGGTGGCGGTGGTGGTGGTCATTTGTGGTGTCGGTGGTGGTTGAGAGGAGAGAGGGGAGAGAAGAGAGAGGTGAGTTATTGAATTTAGAAGGTAAATGAAATTAGATCAGCAAAATTAGTATATATAGGTATAGAAAAAACAAAAGAAGGGTAGTCTAGTAATTGGGGTTTTGGGGTTCATGTGTTAAAAAGTTTCTGAGGTCTTTAGTAAGAAGAGGCTCTAGTAGGGGGTGGTATCTTGAAGAGGGGTGTGTCTTCAAGACCCTGTAGGTAATTATCTCTAAAAAAAATAAAAATTTATTGGCTGAGCCCATCAGGTCTGGACACATTGTGTCCTGGCCCAACAAGTCTGGACCAAAAATGGAAAAAACAAAGACAGGAACACATTTTGGGCTAGACTACAAATAAGACTACAAAATGGCTAGACCAAGTTTTGAAAACAAAAGAAACAAATTTTTCATAAAAAGGGGCTGGACCTTTCTTAACACTCACACGGCAAATGGGCTTGTAAGAAATAAAAAAAAACCAAAAAGGCCTCTGGAACAATAGTCTGGCCCTAAACGTGTCTGGACCAGAATGGAACTAAACAATAGAATGAAAGTTGAGGTTGGGGTGGACATGAATGAGATAGCTGGGCCCAAATGGGGCTGGACCAAAATGGACGAGTGGCTGGACCTGGACCTATGGCTGGAACAACGCTGGACAAAGGGGGCTCAACGTGTCTGGACATTCGACGAACATAGATCGGAGAAGATGAATAGAGGCGGCGGAGGTGGCTGGTGCGAAGATGGTGAGGGCCTTGACAGTTGTTATCTGCTTCTGCACGAAGGGTGGTAGAGGAATCCGGCGGTGGTGGATCTCTTCTCGCAGCAAGGTTGGTGGCGGGAATGGAGGTTGTTATCGATGTTGCTGGAGGCTTCGTCACAGCGTCGTGGATCTGGTGCATCTCCGGCGTCGTCACAGAGTCGAGATTTGGTCTCCGGCGTCGTGGAGGAGAGCTGCAGCGGAGGTTTTCTTCTGCTTCTTCTTATGGTGGCGGATCTGTTGCAGGCTCGCGTGGTGGAGCAGATCAAGGCGGCTTCCAGCAACAGCTGCAGCGGTGTCATGGTAGCTCCGTCACAGCAGCACCAGCGCCGTGATGGCTTCGTCACAGCAGCAACATGCTTCATCTGCAGGAGAGATATGCTCTTGGTGTCGAGATCTGGTCTTGGTGAGAAGGGATGCCAAGATCCGTGGTGGTGGTGGTGTTATGGTGGGAATATAGGTGAGGGGGAGGGGCGATGGGGGGATGGAGGTGGGTTGAGGGAGGAGGAGGGGCGGTGGGTTGTGGAGTGGTTTTTGTTTGAGCACAGTGAGAGCACAGAAGGTTAGACATCGAACCCCTATATGGGTTTTTTGTCTTTCTGTTTTTAGTTTCCATCAGTGTGGTATATAAGAAAGGGAGGGTATTTTGGGTTTTTTCCTCTTTCTAGTTAGGATGTAAATGGGTTTTGGGGTTAGGCCTTACTATGGTATACCAATGTATGGTAGGCCTTATAAATTAATTTACCCAATATAAAAAGAAAAAAAATAACGTTAAAAATTTGTGACATCATAATCATCATTCCATAAGATTTGTTTTTTCTCTATTGTGGCCTTTCCTTAGCTTTTCATTTCTCAGTTTTTTTTACTCCAAACTTTTTAAAAACCCATTAAAATGCAAATTTGTAATATCTCCAACATGTCGAATGAAATTTCCTATCGCTAAACACTACAAGAAATAGTATCTTTAGCGGTAAAAAATTTAACACTAAATTTTTTAATTTTACCGCTAATAGTCGTTATTTGTCGTCTCTATAAATTCGTCGCTAAAGATACCTTTAGTAGCAAATTATTTGTTTTTGTCTCTATTAACTTTATTTTTAACGGCAAATATTGCCGCTAAAAATATAATTAGAGGCCATTTTGGTTTTTGAATATATTATTAGAGGTTATTTTAGTTATTGCTGTAATAGCTTTCCCGCTAATACTACTATTTCTTGTAGTGAAAGTTTAAAGAGTTAAGATAGGGAACAATATTACATGTGATTCTCATCAAAATATAAAGTTTTTCTTATGATTGAGTTTCATATTTTGAGGTCGTGAATACAGTTGTGTTTTAACAGTTAGATATGCAAATTTACCGTTGTTTACAAGTTCTAAAAGTTGGCATATTATTGGTCTGTATTTGTATTTTGAGTAATGCTGGATATCACCCCAAATTACATTGCCTTTATATCGCCCCTTATGTGGACCAATCATAAAAGAGAGAGAAAATGATAAATCAGGAAAAAGAAATTACATGATTGGTGCATCTAAAATCCACGTAGGAGGCGATATAAAGGTGATGCAATTTGGGGTGATATTCAGCATTACTCTTGTATTTTCTGTATGTTTGCATCATTTTTAGATACACATCTTGCTAACTAGAGTTTGTTAATATAATTATCGATATATGCAGAACAATCTATAGTTAACATTAGAATTATTTTTTCCGCCAAACTTCATTTTTTGTTAAACAGTTAACATTAGAATGATCATATGGGTTAGGAAAATTCTTTTATCCAATATTGAATGATTTGAATGATCCTACACTAATTATATTCATACATATACCTCATATTTTAAACTTACAAAACTAACTAAATTATTAATCTAATAACTTGTGTTTTGTTATAATAATCAATGGTTGCGATATAAATATTAGACCATCTAATATAGGATAGAAGTCTTACCCTATGTGTTATTGTTAGATTTGTGTTTAAGAGATGTTGGTCTTTGCTAGGACAATTTGTTTGTCCGATTAATATTTTTGCTTTTATTTTGGTATTTCCTATAATATATTTCACACGTGTGTCATTTTTTTTTGAAAAAGCTAGATTCTTTTGTAACACTTAAAAAATTGAAAATAAAATAAAAATAAAAGATAATTCCCAATTAATTACAAATCTCCAAATTCAATTTTTAAAATAAAAGGAGAAAATTCATTCCTACTTACTTATAGTTTAAAAGATTAATTTTCAGTTAAACACTTTGTCATGTTTACCTTGAGCCATTTATCCATAAATATATATTAAAAAACTTATTTACTAAAAACATCCCCAATAATATTCTTTATTAAAAAACATCTTATGACAAAAATACCTTATATAATAATTTTAATTATTATATTATTTATCATTTAAATTTAACCACCTTATTACAATTTCCCACCACCACTACCCCACCACCACCACCCACCACCTCCACAACCACCACCACAACCACCCACCACCACAACCACTCCACCACCACAACCACCACCATCACCCTATTAATACCACCACCACAATAACCACCACCACTACAACCTCAAGCACCACCACAACAACAACAACAATCACAACCACAACCACCACCACCACCACCACCACTACCTACTACTGATTCCATCAAACACGCGCGTCCGTGATTTTTAAAAAAATCATTATAACTAATTCTAAAAAAATCAGAAAAATAAAAAATTTACATATTTGGATAAAACAAATTAATATTTACGTCTATGATATTTTTTTGGTTGATTCAAATTTTTTGAATTTTTTCGCAGACACGAAATTCATTGTTTTGAACAGTGAATTACATGTTTGCGAAAAATATCAGTATGTCGAACAGTGAATTTCATGTTTTAAATAGTGAAATTCATGTCTGCGAAAAAATATATAAAAAAAATCATAGACGTAAGTATTAATTTGCTTTATCAAAAAATACAATTTTTTTTATTTTTTCTGATTCTTTTAGAATTAGTTATGACGATTTCAAAAAAAAAAATCACGGACGCGCGTGTGTGTGATGCAATTAGTAGTAGGTGGTTGTGGTGGCTGTAGTGGTGGTTAAATACATGGTAGTGGTGGTGGTGGTGGAAGTACCATTGATTTTATGATTTTGTGTGTTATAGGAATACATAAACATATTTTTGTGTATTGTACGAATACATAAAACTGAATATCGCAAGTTAAAAATAAAAGAATCAAAAAAATTCGTTGATATGGATATGAACTTGCCTTGTCAAAAAATGCAATTTTTTGATTTAATTATGATTTTTTATTAAAAAAAATCACGGACGTGCGCTTGTTGTGTATTTTGGAAAATCTTTTTTTGTGTGTTATAACAACATAGAAAACGGATTATCATAATATAAAAATAAATAAATAAATATATAAATTCAAAAAAATTAATATATGTAAATCAATTTTTGTGCCTATTGGGCATCAACCCTAAAATCAACCCAAAATATTCCCTTATTTAACAAATCATTTTTTCTCTTTATTAATTGCTTATACCATATTTTTACTCGTTTTTTACTATCTTAATGTATTATGTTTTTGTGGAACCTCTTTTTGTTATTTTGTGTGTTGATCTAATACAGAAAACAGTCATTTGTGTATAACATCAACACACGAAATCATGTATTTCCTTTTAGTCACGCCCTTTTCAGTCTGTGATTTTGTGTATTACATGAACACACAAACCGATCGGTTTGACTGGAAGAGAAAAACTGAATTTGTGTGTTACTGTAATACACAAATGTCTGTTTTGCGTATTACATCAACACACAAAATAACACAAAATGATTGGACAAAAATTTAATACATCGAGATAGTTAAAAACAAGTAAAAATATTGTATATGTGACTAATAAAGAGAATAAATGAATTTGTTAAAGAAGAGAATGCTTGACATTGATTTTATAATTTTGTGTGTTATAGGAACACATAAAACTTAATATCAAAATTTAAAAATAAAATAAATCAAAAAAATCCAAAAATTCCGTTCACGTAGATATGAATTTGCCCTATCAAAAAATACAATTTTCTAATTTTTCTGATTTTTTCTGAATTTGCCCTATCAAAAAAATCACGGATGCGTGTAGGTTGTGGAATTTGAAATATCTTTTTTTTGTGTATTATAGTAACACATAACGGATTATCGAAATTAAAAAATTCAAAAAAATAGATATATAAATTCAAAAAATATCAAAAAAATTCATAAACGTATTTGTCTCGTCCAAAAATGAATTTTTAAAAATTAGTTATGAATTATTTTAAAAAATATTCACGGACGCGCGCGTGTGATTGACTTAGTTGGTGGTGATTTGTGGTGACGGAACTAGTTGGTGGTGGTTATGAGCGAAGGTGGTGGTCGACGGAGAATAATGGTGGTGATGGTGTTGGTGGGAATGGTGGTAAGGGTGTTGGGTGGTTGTTGTGGTGGATGGTGGTGGTGGGGTGGTAGGGTGGTGATTGGGGTGGTGGTGGTGGTGGGTGTGGGGATGGTCGTGGTGGTGGTGGGGAAGAAGAAAATAAATAAATATTATATAATAAATGATAAAAATAATAAAATTAAATGATATATACTTAAAGTAATAATTAATATGCTTATGGGTATTTTTGTAATCTTTCAACTTTTTGTTATTAATTGAGAATTAATTTGAAGTTGTAATCCATTAGGAACAATTTCACTCTATGTGCAATTAATTGGGCATTGTCCCATGAAATAATGTTGTGTATTATTCAGAAAAGGATTATCCAAAAATCATTCATGATATAATTTTAAAGTGATCCAATTATATTATTATTTTTGTTAATTTATTTTTTTCTCTCTTTTATAATTGGAGAGTGATAGTCAATATTATTCAGAAAAGTATATTCTCTTAATTGCATATTGAATGAAATTAATTTCATATATATATATATATATATATATATATATATATATATATATATATATATATATATATATATATATATTTTGATGAAACAATTTAAAGCGTGTTAAAATAAATGGAAATGTCATAGATATTAGAAAGATTCTAGAGATAGAGATGTGTAGTTGTGACCTAAATAACGGGTAAAGAGAAAGTGTATTTGGAAGCTTCCAACAGTGAAACTGTTCACGTTGTCGAAAATATTGTTTCGCAAGTATTATTGTATTCTAAAAGAAATGTAAAGCTAACCAATGTAATTTTAAATAAATGTTAACAAATGTAATTTTAGTCAAATGTCAACAAATATAATTTCAATAAAATGTCAACAAATGTTGTGGAGTATAAACATAAATAAAAGATACAATTGTTGGTTAGTTTGATTACGAATACAATCATAATATCAAGTTAAAACGAGAAGATAAATAAGATTAACGTTTAAGGAAGTATATCTCAGAATGATTTGATCCCATAATATGAGTTATAACTATTCAAAATAATGGTGAATTGGTCAAACCAACATTAATCAGGACTTTGAATTTCACCAAAGTCTCACCGAGTACTAAACGGGCTTCTTACCATCGATAAAACTCCAGTGACCGAATGTTTTTTGAATAGTATTTTATCATTATCTAATATTTTAATAGTTTGTATTTGAGGATATTATAAATTTTATATAACACAAGCAGATTCTAACAATAAAACTTTCACTCCTAATACCTTTTAAATTAATCTTTTTGTACCCAAGATCTTTATGGGTCAAAGATCCATATATTTCAATAGGGTAGAGCATATCCCGGGTTAACACCGGGTTTAGGTTTTTGTTAACCCGGGATTCTAACATCTCGGGTTGAGGTTTAAAGAATCTAACCCGATTTTTTTCTAATCAATCCGCTCGGGTTCAAATTAGTGGGTTGAACCGGGTTGCCCACCGGGTTAACTCTTAAGCGTATTTTAATATTCTATTTACAAAATTTAGGCTATGGTAATAATCATTATATTTGCAAAATCATATCATGTATATATGAAATTTCAAACACAAATTTTAATATATTGTTGTTTATATTCAACCTTGCGCCACTGAAATGTGATTTGATTTTGAAACATAACACATAATACTAATACACAACCTTTGCAATTTCATGTTAAAATTCTCCCAATACAGTACAATACAGTACTATTCAATCTATGTTAAATGAGTCATGTCTATACATGATTTATTTTAAACACATAATACCCAAAATAACCAAAAATGTTAATATATAACATAAATTTTTAAACTCATAATAGAATAATTCTAAAAACAATTTTAATTCTCAAATGCTTTGAAATGGTTGTTAAAATAATGATAAGAAACCGGGTGGCCGGGTCCAACCCGACATATTTTAAAAAATTATTAATCCGATCCGTAATGTTCGATTTTGGCATTTTTATATTTTAACCCGACATAAGTTTAGACTCTTTAACCGGGTTAGTTTAATTTGGCCCGGGTTAACTCGGGTTCGTTTTTCTTTACCGGGTTGGTTTGGTCCATGCTCATCTCTATATTTCAACGTTTACATGAAATTAAATTTCTAAGTTGCGTGTCATTACTTACTTGTATAGTTGTAATAGTTCTTAAGTTGCTTTTATAACGATCAAGTTGACATCAACATTTAAAATTAAATAATTATTTACTATTTTTTACAATATACATACATCATCAATCATATCCAAATATTTATTGTCTTTGTATTTTGTGCATTAAATACCTGAACTATTGCTTAATTCAACTCAAATAATTTAAGACGTGTCTAAAATTAAATATCACATTGATAATAGATACAGATAAATCTAGTATGTCAACGCACATTTTCTCTAATGTAACCGAACGAAAACAAATGAAACAAATGAATTTTGTACGTTAGCACATTATTTTGGATGTATATTAAAATATTGAGAATATTATATATCAATTCACATAATATTTGAAAAAAATAAATAAACATATAATATATACTCAAAATAACAATAAACACCGATATATTAAAATTACTTTTTAATTACTTAGAAATCTTTTTTGTCAACGACTTTAGCATTATAGTTATGGTTAAATATATTATATAACATTTTGGCCATAAAGAAAATGTTTAATTGGTCCAATATTGAAATATTTTCCACAACTTGCTTTTTGGGTCCAATATTTTCCACAATTATCCGAAAAAATACATAATTTTTCTACTTGCACGTTGAATTGTCCTAAGTACACCAAAGAAACACCTCTTAAAAGCATACCAACGAACAAAAGAAAGAGAGAAACAAAAACGCGTTAAACACTCAAACGACAGCGTATACTAAACTTTCCGGTGAAACGATGGCAATCGCCGATGAAAGGCCACCATCATCAGACGGAAAAGTGTGGGGACTATTTAAGCTTCCATTTCGTAACAACAGTCATCCAACGGTTCCTTCATCATCTTCTTCTGCTAACAATTCTTACTATCAAAGCACCATTACTACCGGAACTAATTCTCAAGTCGATGGATCCAATCCTCAAAGCAATAACACTTCTAGCTCTGTTTCATCTGTTGCCAGATCTTTTCTCCCTACCCGACGTCGTTTAAAGCTCGATCCGTCTAAGAAACTCTTCTTTCCATGTTTGCTCTTCTTCTCTCTATCTTTTCTATATATGTATATCTCTGTCTGTATATTTCTATATTGAACATGTAATTCATTATCTTTAGATTAGTTTAAAGTAAATACGAGTGATCTGATTCAATTAAGTTTGATCGGTTAATTAATTTCACTATTTATCGATATATTAATTTCATTAAATGAATTGAACTTCGTAGCTAACTTAATAACTTCCTAATTAGTGTTTCGTGAATCTTTCCTGATTTTCTGTATAGTAGATGCGAATATTCTTTATAAGGAGAGTTTAACAAATTTAGCGTCTATATATTTGTTTAGCTGAGGGCTAAATGTTAATTTTACTTTTCAATAGGGGCTAATTTGAAAATTTGTTTATATATACAATTTATTACAGATGAACCAGGTAAACAAGTACGAAGTGCTATCAGGATAAAAAATACAAGCAAGTCTTTCGTTGCTTTTAAGGTAAGAAACATTTCTTTAGTCAATTAATCACTTATAGTTAGTTTTCTAACCATGGTTAGTACTTCTAACTATGGTTGTGTTTAAATAGTTTCAAACAACTGCTCCAAAGAGTTGTTTCATGCGTCCACCTGGAGCTGTACTTGCACCTGGCGAAAGTATCATTGCAACTGGTAATTAAATATTTCTTTTTATTTTTTTAATTTCGTAAATTATAATATATATAAATTATCCAGTGTTCAAATTTGTTGAACCCCCGGAGAATAATGAAAAACCAACTGATCAAAAAAGCAAGGTAAAGTTCAAAATCATGAGTTTAAAGGTCAAAGAAGCTATGGTGGATTATGTACCCGAAATGGTGAGAATAATAAAAAAAATCTATTTAAGTATAAATATTTTACACATTTAATTAATTTATATATTTTTTATTTAGTTTGATGAGCAAAAGGAACAAGTGGCTGTAGAGCAGATTTTGAAGGTTGTGTTTCTAGAAGTTGATAAACCTGGGCCTGTAAGTAATTTTTTTTTTTAAATTTTATATATAAAATAAAAATTTAATGTATTTAGTATTTACTGTTAAAGGCCTTGGATAAACTTAACCGTATGTTAGCTGAGGCTGAAGCTGCACTAGAGGAGCGTAAAAAGCCTCCAGAAGAAACAGGTCATAAATTTATTGGTGAAGGACTTGTTATTGATGAATGGGTAAGTTAATTTATTTATTTATTTATTTGTTTTTATTTGTTTTATTTATTAATTTGTTTATTTATTTATTATCAGAAAGAAAGAAGGGAAAGGTATTTGGCTAGGCAACAAGTTGATGGGGTAGATTCGGTATAGGATTTATTAAACTTTAATTGTTTTGAAAAACTTTTTTATTATGTTGTGATTTTATGAACGGTTGTGATTTTATCAACACATGAAATTAAATGTGTTATTGTGAGATGAAATGTTGTGAATTAAGGTAATTGTATTATTAGTTGTGATGTAATGGAGATGTAAATAGGATGATGATTATTGTGTTTGTTAGAAGAGTAAAAAGCTCTTTGGTATATTTGGATTATTTTATTTATAAATTATTTTGTGGCTTTTCTTTTCTTTACTTTTTTGTCTTTTTTTTGGGTGTTTTTGGTTATGATCTCTTTTTTCTTGTATGTACATGTATGGATGTTTTGCACTTTTTGTTGGGTGAATTTGGAATCGTCCACTTTTGTGGGTTATTTCATGTGATTAGAAAGATTCTAAAAGATCTATAAATGTGCAAAATACTAAAAATAAAGAAACAAAACAAAAACAAAAAAAGCTATGTGAAAAACATTTTTGTCTTGCTATATTTGGTTGTGTTTGTGTTGTGTGGTGTTGTTGAGACATTTGAAAGAAAATATGTCAATCGGATTAGATTCAACAATTTTTTAACTCGGGGACTTTGGACTTGTAATGCCCAAGTGTGGGTTATTTTAGTTTAGTTTACTCGTGTGTGCCGCTCAAAACCCATTCATATTTGGAATGTGGTGGTTAGATCGTCGATTATAAATTTTTTGAACAAAACTATAAGTTGAACTCAATAAAAATAATATATTTACTAAAAATTGGAAAATAGAAGAATGTGATAAGAATTGTGAAAAAAATAGGGAAAATGACCCAAAAAATCAAAATAATATTATTTTCAGCCCAATAACATCAATGACAAAATTTCTGCCCAATAACATCATTAACTAAATTTTGTCCTTGATGGGAATCGTCCTTGACGGGAATCGTCCTTGACGGGAATCGTCCTTGATGGGAATCGTCCTTGACGGGAATCGTCCTTGATGGGAATCGTCCTTGACGGGAATCGTCCTTGACGGGTAAACATGTAATCTTATAATAGTAAGTTAATGGATGATTCTTTGGGGCAAGTATAATATTATTTTGATTTTTTGGGTCATTGGCCCAAAAAAATATTTGGTTTTGCTAGGTAATATAAAAGTTAAAAAATTGAATCAATGACAAATCCATTTAACAGACTATAATTTGGATAAGGAACTATCCATCTACAATTAAGTAACGGAATGTATCCTTTACATTTCTAGGTGAAAGAATGGTACGGATTTTATTCTGTATATTTATTGGTGAAAGATGGATACATATTGAATAATTTATATTTTGGAATACATTCTATACATTCATGGTTAGAAAGGGGGAGTTTTTTTTTTTTTTTTTAACCATTTGAGTGAGCATTGGTTATTATTTTAAGTGGTACAGGTTTGAATCATGTCAATAACATTAAATCTAAAAAATGACTTTGCTATTTAAGAAAATAAGGAAGTTTTTTTTAAGAGATATTATCTTATATAGTCCTAGAACCCAATTTCCCACCCCCATTAGGTCCAACCCCTGATTTTTCCCTTAGCAGGTCCAACAAATTTTTTACTATCCCAACAATACCCTCTCACAAAATCAGATAAAATCATATCACTCCATGATTTACTCAATTAACTAATTCCATTAATATCTTAATTATTGTGTACGAACCACAAAGGAGACCTCTCGGAAATAGAACCTACGCCAAACGGCAACACCCCAATCGCCCAATCCACCGCCGCAGCCGCCGCCACCATTAACGCCGCCGTGACTGCTAGCGGCCCACTCTTGCTTCTAAACTAAGTCGATTAACGGACTCACTAAAGCTATAGCATCAATTCCTTCGTGTCCCATTCGAACACTACAAGAAGACGATCCGCGCCACCACGCCGCCGTGACTGCTGGCGGCCCACTCCTGCTTCTAAACTAAGCCGATTAACGGACTCACTAAAGCTAGAGCATCAATTCCTTCGTGTCCCATTCGAACACTACAAGAAGACAATCCGCGCCACCACCATTAACGCCGTTCAGCGCCTCAATACGCTTGTTTCAAGGTTACAAGATCTCAAAAGAAAGGTATTCATCTCCAAAATCCTATCTTTTTTATTTATTTATTTTCAATGATCAATATCCAGGTTAGTTTATATTTAAACCATAGTTTTTCATACAAATCTCAATCTTAATCTTTTCAAATCAGGATTACGTTGATATTGATGTATTTCAAGAAGCACGAAAAGTCATTGATGCTCTTCAAAAGAAGGAAGTTTCTGCTGCTTTAGCATGGTGTGCTGATAAATATCTTCCAAAGAATTGCACACCATCGATTTTGACAGAGAACCCATCAAAACAAAGCTAATAACCCACTATAAACCATTAGTTTTAAAATGCAACCCATCAATATCATACACATAACCCACTACCAATAGACGACAACACTAAAGGCTAACCCACCGAACTCAACATTCACACCATCGATATTACAAAGCATTACCCATCGAGTTTAGTGGACAACCCACAATCGTCCGTTTGAACAAAAGTTTCAAGTTTTTCATCAGTTGCTGCATTTGAGTTTTATTAGTTAATGATTGTAATTTTTCTGGGTTATTGATTTGATTGATTGCATGATTTTAGCGATTTTTGCTTGTTTTAATTTGTTTGTTTTAATTTTTAACTGATTGCATGATTTTAGTGTTTTAGTTTTGGTAACAAATCTCCAATTAATGGGTAACTAGGGGCAAGGCTGTCATTTGCGGTGGGCTGGACCTGATGGGCAATCACTGATTACTTGTGGACTCTATAAGGAAATCACCCTTTTTTTAAATCTATAACATTTTTAAAAATTATTTACAAATTTGTCTCATATTAAAAAATTGTAAAATTATACTATTTCAGAATTTCAAGAACTAAAATGTCTTTCAAAAGTAACACTTACCTCTACTCCAAACAAGCAACAGTTTTTTAATTATTTATTGATATATTAAATATATAATGTTAATTATAAATTTTTTAAAATTATTATTATAATTATGCTTAAATAAGAAAAAAATTGTTTTTCTTAAATTAAATTTTATTCTACACTGATTTAAATAATTTTTAATATCAATATATAAAATATTTTTATTTTTATTTTTATTATAATAAAATTTAATTCATATATAATATAATATTTTTTTTTAATATTAAATAAATAGTTAATCACAACTTCTCTTAAAAAAATCACCACCACCACCTCCAATCATCATTGTTGGACTACAACCACCATCGGTCACCACAACATTATTCGAACCATTATCACCTTCAAATTTGTCTCATACTAAAATGTGTTTGTAAAATTATACTATTTCGGAACTTCAAGTCCTAAAATGTCTCTATATGAAAATGTAACACTCACCTCGCTCCAAACAAGCAATAGTTTTTTTAATTATTTATTGATATATTTAAATATATAATGTTAATTATAATTGTTCTAAGATTATTATAAAAATTATGCTTAAATAAGAAAAAAATTGTTTTCCTTAAATTAAAATTTTATCTACACTGATTTAATTTTAATATATTTAATTTTAAATATTAATATAAAAAATATCTATATTTTTATTATAATAAAATTTTAATTCATATATAATATGATATTTATTTATTTTTTAATATTAAACAAATAGTTAATCACAACTCCTCTTAAAAAAATCACAACCGCCTTCGATCATCGTTGCCAGACTACCACCACCATTGGTCACCACAACATTAATCGAACCATTATCACCTCCAAATTTGTCTCATATTAAAATGTATTTGTAAAATTATACTATTTCGGAACTTCAAGTCCTAAAATGTCTCTATATGCAAAAGTAACACTCTCCTCGCTCCAAACAAGCAATAATTTTTTTAATTATTTATTGATATATTAAATATATAATGTTAATTATAATTGTTCTAACATCATTATTAAAATTATGCTTAAATAAGAAAAAAATTTGTTATTCTTAAATTAAAATTTTATCTACACTAATTTAATTTTAATATACTTAATTTTTAATATCTATAATAAAAATATCTATATTTTTATTATAATAAAATTTAAATTTTATATAATATGATTTTTTTTAATATTAAACAAATAGTTAATCACAACTCATCTTAAAAGAATCACCACCACCTCCGATCACCGTTGCCAGACTACCACCACCATCGGTCACCACAACATTATTCGAACGATTATCACCTCCAACGTCCACCACAACTGGCCACCACCAAGGAATTCGCCAAAATTTTTATCGTCGCTATCGTCGCCGTTCTTTGATTAACAACTCCGTCAATTTTTTTTATTATAATATAATTCTAATTCATTATAGGCGGACCATCACCCCTGATCACCTGTGTCGGACCACCACTAAGAAATTCACCTTAATCTGTCACAAGCAAAATTTTTATCCCCACAATCATCGTCGTACTTTAACAAACAAAACAAAATCCAAAATTATTTTATTTTAATTTAAATACAACATTAACTATAAACAAATATATCATAATTATTCTAATTTATCCACTCTGATAAATGCAAAGTTGTTCATCGAAGAACGTCAGCGGTGGTAGTCAGAAAAGGGTGATCTGAGGTGGTCTAATGACGGTGATTGGAGTCGTGATTACCTATCTATTTAATACTAATAAATAAATAAATATCATATTATATATGAATTAAAACTATATTATAATATAAATAAAGATCTTTTATATATAGACAATTAGAAATTAAGTATATTAAAATTAAATCAGTGTAGAATAATTTTTTTAGTTTAAATAAATTTTTTATTTATTTATTTATAATTTTAACAATAATTTATCTTAAAACAATAATAATTAACATTATATATTTAATATATAAAAAACTAAAAACTAATATTGCTTGCTTGGAGTGAGGTGAGTGTTCAATTTGCATATCAAAACATTTCGGATGCTTGGAGTGAGGTGAGTGTTCATTTTGCATATCAAAACATTTCAGAATGCTTGGAGTGAGGTGAGTGTTCATTTTGCATATCAAAACATTTCAGAAATCTGATTTCCGGAATAATATTGTTAGAAATACTTTTTAATATTGGACAAAATTGTAAAAAGTTTTTAAAAGTAGTAAAGATTTACAAAAAAATTCTGGAAAAAAGTTTAATTCATACAAATTGAAAATTGTGAATGAAATTTTAAATTGGTCTACTAGTAGATATAATATAATTAATAAATTTTAACTTGTTAAAGATTTTTAGTTTTGCTAAGTAACGGCATAAAAATTAAGAAAACGAATCATTGTCAAATCTAATAGCTTTCAGTTAAAAAAGGTTTTATGTGCATAAAAATTTATTGAGAATATCTCCAATATCTTTTTTTTAGAATTTCTATTTTTTACTTATAAAATAATAATAAAATTAAATTATTTTCAATATTACACTTCATTCTTATATATTATAAGAATTAGATTTGTTCTAAATATATAACATATAATTTTTATATATTTTTATTACTTTTAAATAATATATCATGTTTTAGATAATTATATTTATTAATGTAAATGTAATTTACATAAACTATTAATAATTATTATTATCATCAATGTAAGCTATTAGTGTTAAATTAATAAATTAATTTTTTTTATAATAATGTTTAAATTTATATAATATATATACTTAATTATTAAATAAATAGCAACAACAACAACAACAACAACAACAACAACAACAACAACAACAACAACAACAATAATAATAATAATATATTTGTAAGAATATCAAGAAGCATGTGAATTGTTATAAACCAATTATTAGTGGCTATTATTACTATAGAGTAGTGAGGTGGTGTAACATTCACATTTATCCCTCGTAACATCGTACTTATTATGTAGTTAGTAGAGTAGTTAGATAATCTTAGATTGCTTATTAAAGGAATGAGCCATTCCTGGGATTAAAAATCCATATAATAATATACTCTTCTTATCTCCATATAATCTCTCATCAACTATCTTCATTTACGTATTATTTTAACACGTTATCATCACGAGTTCAAACCAAACAGGTAAAATGATCTCTTATGATTATTAATATTATATTATTTTTGATATTCTAATCTTTTATCTCTTTTTTGAAAAACAATTTCAAAAGAGAGTGTAAAGATTAAACAAAACTTACAACTCATGAAAAAATTAATTATTAAAAGATAAGTAAGAATCATTATATTTTTGCATCTCCTTGAAAAATAATTTCAAAAGAAAAGTAAAATATGTTTTAACATATATAAAATTTTATATTTGTGTATCAAATATATTTCATAATTATCTGTTATAATCGCATTTGTATATCGATAGAGATTTTTTTTTACATGATATCATTTGTATATTTTTTTTGTAAGTTACAATATTATTATTGAACACTTTATGCATATTTTAATTTACCGTTATTTTTTTGTTTATAATGTCAAATCTCACCAAACTTGAGTTTGCCGCACTTGATATAACTGGTAATAACTATTTGCCTTGGACTCTTGATGCCGAGATCCAATTAGACGCATATAATCTTGGAAAAACTATTAAGGTAGGAAATCAAGCCACCGCTCAAAATCACGCAAAAGTTATGGTTTTCCTTCGCCATCATCTCCATGAAGGCTTAAAAGTCGAGTATCTTACGGTCAAAGACCTAAATATCATTTGGACAAATTAAAAAGAAAAATATGTCCACCATAAGGCAATAATTTTGCCTAAAGCTCGTTATGAGTGGATCCACTTAAGTTTATATGTTTTTAAATCTGTAAGCGAATATAATTCTACTGTTTCCAGGATTACTTCAAAATTAAAATTCTGTGGTGAAAAGGTATCCGATGCAGACATGTTGGAGAAAACTTTCTCCACTTTTCATGCCTCCAGTATGCTCTTACAACAACAATATAGAGGACGAGGTTTTAAATAATATCCAGAGCTAATTTCATGCCTTCTAGTTACTGAGCAAAATAATGAGCTTTTGACAATAAATCATCAAGCACGACCAATTGGCTCAGAGGCATTTCCTGAGACCAATTCTATATTTGTTGACAAACGCAACAATGGTCGTGATCGTGGTCGTGTACGTGGCCAAAATAGAGGTTGTGGTCATATCACGGTAGTGGTCGAAATTATTTTGGCCAACGTAATAATCACCATCGTCAAAGTTTTAAAAAGCAAACAAATAAAGGCAATAACAAAGATGTGCAAAACAAATCTTATCAAACAGAGACAAATTGCACAAGATGTGGCATGAAAGGACATCATCCGTACATGTCGCACATCATCTTACTTTGTCATACTTTACCAAGACTCAATTAAGAACAATAACAAACTCGTTGAGACAAATTTTGTTGAAAGTTCACAAAATAATCTTCTTGATTATACCCACATTGGTGAAAGTTCAAAAAACAATCTTCTTGATTATTCATATATATTTGGAGATTACAATGGTGATACTAATTTACCAAATAGTAATGGAAATGCTCAAAGTTGTTAAATATATTGTCTAGATTGCCTAGTCAAAATGAGAGGCATTGTCGTTTTATTTTTAATTTTTTCTTTTCTTAATTGTTTAAGTTCAGTCTTTAATTTTATGAATAAAATGCCTCCAAGTTGTTCTTTTATTGCAATATTAGTATTTTATTATTCATTAATTGTATATGTTTTTTTTTTGAAGAAACATGGAATTACCTAATATCAATGGTGGAGAAATGTCCCTAGCAGACAGTGCTACAACACATACTATTTTGAAAAATAAAAATTATTTCTCTAAACTTAAATCTGATGAAGCATCTGTTGTCACAATTTCTGGTGCAACAAATATGATTGAAGGTTTTGGAAAAACATGCATTGTTTTTCCTATGTGAACAAAATTATTAATAAGAAATGATTTATATTCTAGTAGATAAAAAAAATCTACTAAGGTTTAAAGATATTCGAAACAATGGTTATCAAATTGAAACCATAAATGATGTAAACAAAGAATATCTCTATATTACATCGCTTGTATCCGGCAAGAAAATAATGATAGAAAAATTGCCGATGTTATCTTCTGGATTATATTATACTTATATAAATCCAATCGAATATAATTTTGTGATTAATAAAAGGATGAACAATCCAAAATCCTTTATTCTTTGGCATGATCGTCTAGGACATCCGGGAACAATAATGATGAGAAATATAATTGCGTATACGCAGGGTCATCCATTAAAGAACCAAAAAGTTATTTTACCAAATGATTATTCATGTGTTGCATGTGCACAAGGAAAACTAATAATCCGATCTTCACCAACTAAAGTCGGTATTGAATCTTCAGCATTTTTGGATAGAATTCAAAGAGATATATGTGGCCCTATTTCCCCTTCATGTGGACCATTTCAATAATTTATGGTGTTCATAGATGCATCAAATCGTTGTCTTATGTCTCCTTATCATCCACCTGACATGTGGCATTTGCAAACTTACTTGCACAAATTATCTAACTACGAGCTCAATTTCCAGATTATAATATTAAGAAAATAAGACTTGATAATGCCAGAGAATTCACGTCCCAAACGTTTAATGACTACTGCATTTCAATTGGAATTAAGGTTGAACATCACGTGGCTCACACACGTACACAAAATGGTTTAGTTGAATCTTTAATCAAACGTATACAACTAATCGGTAGACCATTAATCATGCGAAATAAGTTGCCTAGTTCAGCTTGGGGTCATGCAATATTACATGCATCAAAATTAATTTGAATAAGACCAACAACTTATCATAAATACTCTCCATTGCAATTAGTTTTTGGTCAAGAACCAAATATATCCCATTTAAGAATTTTTGGTTGTGCAGTATATGTCCCATTTGCTCCACCACATCGCACCAAAATGGGACCACAAAGGCGAATGAGAATTTATGTTTGCTATGAATCTCCATCGATTGTTAAATATCTTGAGCCTTTGACCGAAGATCTTTTTACAACATGTTTTGCTGATAGTCAATTCGATGAATCAATATTCCCAACATTAGGGGGAGAGGAACATAAGCATAAGCTAGGAAAACAAGAGATTTCTTGGAAAGTATCAATATCTCATTTTGATCCTCGCACAAATCAATCTGAACAAGAAGTTCAAAAGATCATTCATTTACAAAGGGTTGCGAATCAATTACCAGACGCATTCATCGATACCAAAAAAGTGACTAAGTCACGCATATCAGCTATAAATGCTTCCGCTCGAATAAATATTTTAAACGATTAACCCGCTAATGAGTCTATCACACGCCAAAAGCGAGGCAGACCAATCGGTTTCAAAGATAAGAATCCAAGAAAGAAAAGGGAGCTAAACAATCAACTTGGAAAGATTATGATCTTGGATAATCCTGTAGAAAACATAACACATAATACTGATGAAAAGGATACTTCAACAGAATCTCAGGTACCTAATCATGAATTAAACAATGAAATTGTTAAAAACGAAGAGATCTCAATTAATTATGTTTCTACGGGAATCATATGGAACCAAGATTAAATCCTTGTTAACAACATATTTGCATATGCAATAGCTACTGATTTAATGAATGTAAGTGAGGAACTTGAACCGAAGTCCGTTGAAGTATGTCGACATAGAAAGGATTTGCCAAAATGGAAAGACGCAATACAAGTTGAATTACTTTCACTTGCCAAACGTGAAGTATTTGGAGTTGTAGTTCCAACACCTTAAAATATTAAACCCGTTGGCTACAAGTGGGTATTTGTGCAGAAAAGAAATGAAAAAATTGAAGTTGTGCGTCGTAAGGCACGACTTGTAGCACAAGGTTTCTCCTGAAGACCTGCGATTGATTATGAGGAGACATATTCTCCAGTGGTGGGTGCAATCACTTTCAGGTTTCCAATTAGTTTGGCAATTTCTGATAGACTTCAAATGCGTCAAATGGATGTGGTAACTGCTTACCTTTATGGATCACTTGATAGTGAAATTTATATGAAAGTCCTAGAAGGACTAAAAGTACAAGAAGCATGAAACTTGAATTCCTAGGAAAAATATTCAATCAAGTTACAAAGATCTTTGTATGGTTTAAAACAATCTGGACAAATGTGGTATACTCGTCTTAGTACGTACCTTCTTAAAGAAGGATACACTAGTAGTCCCATTTTCCCATGTGTTTTTATCAAGAACTCAAACAATGAGTTTGTCATTAGTGCATTACATGTTGATGATTTAAATCTAATTAAACCCTTGAATAGCTCACATTAGCGGCCACAAACTTGAGTAAAGAATTTGAGATGAAAGATCTCAGAAAAACATAAGTTTTGTCTTGGCTTACAAATTGAACATTTATCAAATGGGATATTTCTCCATCAATCAACATATATAGAGAAAATACTTATACGGTTTAATATGGATAAATGTCATCCATTATCTTCTCCTATGATCGTTCATTCACTAGACATACACAAGGACCCTTTTCATCCTCGAGAAGATAATGAAGAAATACTTGGTCTAGAAGTACCATTGTTAAGTGCCATTGGAGCACTAATGTATCTTGCAGACAACACCACACCAGACATAGCATTGTCTTTAAATTTGTTACCAAGGTATAGTGCTACCCCAACTCAAAGACATTGGAATGGAATCAAACATTTATTTCGTTACCTTAGAGGAACTATGGATAGAGGACTATGGTATTCACGAAATTCTCAAGCAGAAATAGTTAGATACACGAATGCTGGTTATAAATCTGATCCCCATAAAGGACAATCACAAACTGGATACTTATTCACTTTTGGTGATACTGCGATTTCTTGGCGTTCTACAAAGCAGACTTTATCAGCCACTTCATCAAATCATGCAGAGATACTTGCATTACATGAAGTTAGTCGAGAATGTGTTCGATTGAGATCTTTGACCCAACATATTCAAGGAGAATGTTGCCTTTCAACGAAAAAACCGGTCCAACCATACCATATGAAGACAATGCCGCTTGTATTGCTCAAATCAAGGGAGTATTTATCAAAGGTGACAGAACCAAGCATATCTTGCCAAAGTTTTTGTTTTCACACATGAACTTCAAAAGAAAGGTGAAATTGACGTCCACCAAATTCGATCAAGTAAAAATTTAGCAGATCTGTTTACAAAGGCATTACCTACGAAAACGTTTGTATGATTAATACACAAGGTTGGGATGCGCCGACTCAGAGATTTATCTTGACTTGTACAAATGAGGGGGAGTACGTGTTGCAATCTTTTTCCCTTGACTAGGTTTTATCCCATTGGTTTTTACTAGCAAGATTTTTAATGAGGCAACTACAAATGCTTATCTGAAATAATATCCAAGGGGGAGTGTTATAAACCAATTATTAGTGGATATTATTATTATTATAATGTAGTGGGGTGGTGTAACATTAACATTTATCCCTTGTAACATCCTACTTATTGTGTAATTAGTAGGGTAGTTGGATAGTCTCATATTGCCTATATAAAGGGCTTGGTCATTTCCTCAAAGGGGATTAAAAATCCATATAATAATATACTCTTCTTATATCCATATAGTCTCTCATCAATCATCTTCATTTACGTATTGTTTTAACAGAGATGAAATTTTTATTGTCGGAAAAAAGAATTTTGAGATTTTGGTCATTAATTTTTTAGAGCGAAATGAATATAATTTTTTTTATGGTCGTTAACATTACAGATAAACCTCTATAAATGAATGCTTGATAAATGAATAACCTCGACAAATAAATGATTTCATCTAGTCCCGACTTGGGCTAAGAGGGATTAAATGAATAACCTCGCTAAATGCATTAAGGATAATTTTCTTGAAATCTTTAAAGACCCTATGTAAATATAAATTAATAATCATCATAATTCATTATATATATATATATATATTAAAAAAGTTTTTTTTTTCTTTCAATCAACCATGTTCATATAATAAGTCATTCTTTTACAGAAAAAGAGTTTATAGTTTTTTGCTTTTTTTACCACAAAAAATCATACCATCCTTGATTTTTTCTAGCGGAAACAAAACTTCAAGAGTATTCTGCTCGTGTTGTAGAAAGTAAGTCTGTAACGTAATTACTGCTTGGTATACTTCTTTTGATGACACATTTGGTGTGACACTACTATCATGTGGTTCTGGATCATTCCCATCATTCAGTACATACTCAATAATTCCATCGTCAGTAGGCAATATGTAAAGTAATTATTCATACGAGAGTATAAAAATATGAAAAAACACTATCTAAATGAATAAAAATTCATTTATCAATAAATGAATATACTATTCACTTATCGATAAATAAATAATCTCGCTAAATGAATATTTTTTCCTGATCCCAAGAGTATTCATTTATAGAGGTTTAACCATAATATTGATGAAATAAAATGAGTATTGAATACGAATTTGAAGTATGAGTTTTATCAATTTTATTTTTTGTCTATACTAGATATTACGCGAGATATACGTAAATACTAAACTATACCCCTCAAACGTTTGTACACTTAGTTTTTGCCCCTCATTTACTTATTAATTGTCACCCTGGTTAGAATTAACTAATTTTAAAGGTAAATCATAGTTTATCACATGGTAAGTCCTAGGCAAGTGATAAAGTAAGTCATAATAATGATTAAGCATGTTAAAATCACCATTGAAAGTAAGACTAAAAGTCAAGAATTACTATCCTATTCAAATGTAATTAAAAATTACATAAGAGTTGACATGATCCTACCGATAAAATGGATATACACATTCTCAAAGGCCGAAGATATAATCTCTCTGCATTCCAAACAGAAGAGAACAAGATAGGGGCACACAAAAGACTTACTTGCACATCCTGAATACAAAGGGTACATTCTACTCATGACTCTAAATTCACTTTTCGTAGATACAATTAAAAAACTCAGAAACTCTTTCTCAGGTCGTAAGAATACACTTGATCATAATAATGATTTAGGCGACGGAGTTCCATCGGGAGCAAAACTCCCAGTGATCCGGATTTAGTGTATGGTTCCAGGTATCTTCAATAACAAAAGGAGACAAAACATTGAAAAATTACAAAACATAATTCGAGTAAACCCTCTTTTACTCTAGTAGTTTCCATGGTAGTCGACCAACCAATTCCCGACCTATAAAAATTGAAAAGAATTTTATTATTTTTGATCTTCTAATAAGGGTCGACCAACGAATTCCATACCTTAAATTCAAAAGACAAACTTTTCATCTGACTTCCTACTAGGAGGTCGACCAACGAATTTCCGACCTGAAAAATATAAAAAGATAAAAACTTTAATCTGATCTCCTACTAGGGGCTTGGCCAAAGTATTCTCGACCTAAAAAAGTAAGAAAAAGATCATCTGAATTCCTACTAAGGACTTGGGCAACAAATTCACAACCTGAAATATTCAAAAGACAATTAATTTTATCCAGTCTCCTAATGAGGGTCGACCAATAAATTCCTGATCTGAAAAAATAAAAAATAATTGATCTGATTTTCTAATAGGGGCTAACTAACAAGTTCCCTACCTGAAAAAGCTTAAAGATAAACACTATTCATCCAATTTTCTACTAGGGGATCGATTAACGAATTTCCTACATGAAAATGTTGAAAGACAAAAATTTCATATGATCTCCTACTAGGGGCTCGACCAACAAATTCCCAAACTGAAAAAGTCAAAAGACCAAAATATCCATTTTAACTTCCTATTAACGGGTCAATTAAAAGGTTTTTGACCTAAAATTATCGATAGATGAAACTATTTTACCCAATTTTTAAATATATAAACTAAGGGATGGCCAACAAGTTACCGACCTAAAAATGTTGATGGATGATTTTTTTACCCAATATCCTATGTTCAAAGACTAAGTAGGCGATAGAAAAAATCCCGACCTAAGAAGATAGAGGTAAAAAAACCTTTTGAATTACACCAAAAAGCTGATCATAATATCAGCACCATGTGAGCAAAAAAAATTCCTATCTTTGCATAGTTCAAACATATGTTGGACTGAGGGAAAATTACCTTATTGATCGGACGAAATAACAAGATAGACGATATTCAAGGCTAGGAAAAAAAAACTGAAAGTTAAAGCCTTCATACTCCCTGACGTAAAGCGGTTTAAAGGAGGATAAAGTAATAATAATACTTCGGGAATTATGAAAGAAGTAGTAAACTGCAAGAATGAACAAGTAAAGAATAAAAGGTAAGAAGTTTTTCTATTCATTAGGGTGATAAGTCAGTTATATATCCTCAGACTGTCATTCCCCGCAATTGGTTAAACTCTAATGTATTTAAGTACTTCACAATCTATGCCTAAAGAGAACCTTAACCCAATACCAGTAAAAAACAAATCACAAGAAAGATCGGAATGGGCATACAATGATCGAATAACAATATATTTGAGAAGAGAAGGGGAACCCCCATTACAAAATCCAAAGATGGTCTTCCGACCATCTCTATAAGTGAAAGTCTTTTTTTTTTTTTTGGATTTTCACACCAACACCAAAAAGTTCATTAATCAGACAAATCAAATAGAAACCAATTAGTCACTAAACAATAACACCCTCGACAACCTCCACAAATCCATTCTCATCATTGGAAATAAGCCGTAAACTAGCCTCTATCTCCTGCAAAATGACTTCTGCATATTGAATGAGGATTGAAAATCAAGCCCAACATATAGGGAAATGATATTCATACCTGAAAATCATCAATGTTTATTGCCTAGGCCTGATCCATCGCAACACGAAGACACTTTAGGGGAGAATCAAGGGTGCCATGAGCAAGATAATATCAGACAATCACAACAAGAAAACAAGTTTTTAACGACTTCGTTTTGCCCTTTAGACGACCCTTTTAAAGTGGTGGCAAATCTTTCCCTACACTATTTCACATTGTCGTCTATACTCGTGTTGCCAATGTTATAACTACACATTCATATCACAGTGGTCTATGACTTCTAAAATAGAGTAGTCTATTGACACCCTCATTTCCCGGCTCCTATCTAAAATAGAGTAGTCTATTGACACCCTCATTTCCCGGCTCTCTAAAATAGAGTAGTCTATAAGGAGAAATATTTTGCCTTGGGAGGTCCCTATTTTCTAAATTTCATTTTTGACCCTGCAAATATAGAATTAAACTGTCAAAATATACATAAATTAAGGACATAACTATCAATTTAAGTAAGATATAGGGACTAAAATGTCAATTTGAACAAGATATAAAGACTAAGTTGACAAATATTGTATATAGGTTATCAGTATAGAGTGGAAAGTTCAGATTATTATATATATTTCCTAACTAGAATTGCACTACAGGTCCCCCCCATATTATACATAAATTACACTATAGGTCCCTATGATATTTTTTAAGTTAATTACGTTAAAAGTCCTATATTATCATACCAATAAGATAAATTAAGGCTTGAAATTAAAAGTCAAAAAAATTACGGGGGAAAATTAAGAAAATGTTTACACGAAGAACAACATATTATATTAATGAAACTTGACAAAAGAAAATGTTAACTGGGTAAAAAAAAGTTTTATTTTGGTTGCAAATTTGACAAAATTGCCCCTAAAGTTTCAAAAAACTTACTAATCACTTGTTCTTCCTCAGGCATATCTTCAACAAAAACATGACCTTTTTCTAGGGCTTTGACTATCTCATCTGAGTACCATCATATCCATCTTTGACCCTACACGAAGCAGAAAATTATTTTGTGAAGAAAAACTAAAAAAATAAAGAGTTGTTGACTAACAATGAAATAGAAAACCAGAATATTAAATACTTGTTTTACTCCCGGTTGACCAATCTGCATCATCCTACAATTCACAAAGATAGTTAAGGCCAACTCCAAGTTAAAAGTAGTTTTTACTAAGATAAGTGAAAAAAAATAACCTTGAGTAAACCACTTTTAACCATGATCTTTTGTCTTTCGGGTGGTATTCCAGTTAGCTCTACTTCCGTGCATCATTATTACTTATATATTATATATGAAAAAACAATAGTTATATATTGGATTATGAAAATACCAAGAACACATGAAGTAATGAGCTCCGCAAAAGATCCCAGTTCATATTTTCTATATATATATATTAGCGCACAAAGGTATTTTAATTCTGTCTAATGAAAAAGAATACCCTTAAATACTGTATACGGGGTAAATGGTCTTTTTTCGATAACTTTGACAAGATACTGAAGCAGCAACACATCTCTGGGGGACTGAAAAATAATTATGCTAATCAAAGAATGCCCTTCAGATACACTTTTTTTGAGAAAGATCAACCATCCATTTAATCTCATCCCTCGTATTTAGACTTAAATCATATGAAACAGCTGCTTCATATCTCTGTGACAATGCATATTTCATGTCAGTCAAGGGTAATAAAGGGTTTATGCAACCAATTAAATGCAATTACCTGAAATTTCATTGCTTGTCTAACTTTTTCGACTAAACTGCAAGTCCTTCCTTGTACAAAAGCCACTGCAACAATTTCATTGCGAATCCGATTTTACCTACCCCTCATCAACAATTAACAGAGGAGAGGATAAAATGGTAATTACCGAGTCTCAGTCATTTTTCTCAACATGTTCATCGCTTCTTCATCCTTGTTATTGTAATGTCTCTTTAATGCCTCTTCACGTCTAATCGGTTTCCTTTTGTGTTCTATACGAGATATATTTCACTATGATCCCTGTACTATCTACTTTTCACCCAAAACAACACCATATTATATATAAAATAAATTCTTCCTTTAACCTTTTTAAGTAAGAGTCTAAACCTGAGAAGTTATCGAGGATGATGATGATGATATTACTTGTTTTTGCACTACTTTTGGCTTATGAGTCTCTTCAACTCCCCTTCTCTGAACCATCAGTCTTTTTCGAAACAGAAACTTGCATCTTTGTAGGACTTGCTGTTACACGCCTTGTCTTTGGTGCACAAATATTTATAGCTTATATATTAATCGAGTAAAATGTATTAATAATTTTATAGTATGTTAGCAAAGAATGCTAAGTATGGAAATTTTGAATACAAATTTACCTGGGATAAGTTCACAGGAGCACTTCCTATAAATTCATGATCAACTTTGAAACCCATTTCTTCAAACATTTTCAACTGTTCCAAGAATCCATCATTTGTAGATATAGTTTCACAGCTTTGTCTTAACGATTCAATAGCCTTTGTAACATAAAGAAACAAAATTCGTAAGATTTGTCCCATTTGAATATCCAAAACTCGAAATTGATCATACCTTCCTGTGATAAACGTTCACTTCTCATCAAGTAAGCCGTAATTATAGCCGCACTGCAATAAAAATCTGACAACTAAAAGCTATTACAATATACACCTTCCATAGTTAGTTAGATTTAAATTTAACGCATAATCGAAAAGGACAAATACTAAATGACAATAAAGTTATTCGATCAGTAAGCTGCGATAATACAAACTTACCTTCTTGATACACCGGTAAAGCAATGAACCAAAACCGAGCCATGTTTTTTACTTTCTTCAATATATTCAAATCAGTATCTAAATAATCAAGTAAATTCTCACTCTCCATATCCGTTAACAGAACAACCATTCTCGTATACCTGGGAAATTAGTTGGAGTCAATAAGCCACTTTCTCAAGTAGGGGGTTGGAAATGTTTGAAGCAATAGACGACTCTTATTAAAGGAAGGTGGTCAAATACAAAATTGATGTTTTTTTAACAACTAAATAGTGGGGGTAGGGAAAAAGGAGTTGGCACATCATAGTTTTCTTGTAATGAATCTCCACCTGGAAAATAGAATCATCTAAAATCCCCAAACGACCTCTATCACCAGGTCTGCCAGTGTGCTAAGGGTAGAAGAACAAAACAAAAGATGACCATACGAGGGGAGAGAATAAAGAGGGATAGGAAAATGCAGAGTCTTAATAACTACCCGATATATCAATGCTGAGCCTCCAAAACTCAACCATATGTGTCTTTGGGATCTTGTTCTTAGTTTCCTTCTTTGCTGCAGTTTGATGCCCCAAAGAACCAGACCTTTTTCTTTTCTTCCACAAGAATGCTACGTGAAATGCCGATGAAGGTGATGCACCACTTAAAGGACTCTCTATTGGAACAAGTTTCTTTTCCAATCTGCTCATCAATTTTTTGGAAGAGTGAGAACTGCTAAAGAAATAAAAAGATAAAGTATAAAAAGAAGAAAGAATGCTTAAAGAGAATGATTAGAGGAAGAATAAAAACATACCTCGAAAGTAGAACGGTAAGAAGATAAACTTCTAAAAATGTTCCGACAGTAATCACTAAAGAAGTAGCAAACAGTGAGGTGAGGCGAGAGAGATACCCTTATACTCCCTCCGTCCATTTGTTCCTACTTTTGTTTCACGCGGATTATTAAAAAATGCAATTAATACCTTATATTTCTACTAAACAATCTTCAAATTAATTAAGAATCCTTAAATTTCATTCTAAAAATAATTCTTTTTATTCCTAGTTGAAAGAATTAATTCATAATTAAATACTTTGTCATATTTATCCTCTATTATTAACTTTAATGTTATTTTAACTTTTTTTTATTTTTATTATATAATATTCATAATATATTATTTATTTATATTCTTTTATTTTAATTATAAAATCCGGCCACCACCACTTACCACCACCACAACACCTTATGCATTTACCATCGACTATCACCACTACCTCATATCCTCATATAAAGAGGATGTTTTCTATAAATAATTATTCCATTATGCATTTTTTTATAAAATAAATTATTGAAGGCTTAATTTAACAATTAGATATTTTTATTAGACTTTTTTAACAAATACCCATTTTATAAACATTAAGAAATTGAATAGATGGAAAATCTATCTAAAAGTAAGATGCACGGTACAATTATGGGTAGGGCTGCTCACGGGTCGGTTAACCGACCCGTAGAGGCAAAGCCAATACCCAACCTAATATCTCGGTTTTTAAATTGTTTAACCCATTAACCAATTTTTTAATTAATAACTACTCGGGTTGGGTCAGGGCGGGTTGGGCCGGTTTAGGGTCGGGTTCGGTTTTGATATACTTGTAGATAGGGCTGTAAACGAACCGAGTCGAGCCGAATACTAGATGTGCAAGCTTGTTTGATAAGATGTACGAGTCGAGCTCAAATTTTAACGAGTCGAGCCGAGCTCAAATTTTAAGGCTTGATAACATATCGAACGAGCTTTTTTCGAGCCGATCTCGAGTTATTAACGAATAATTTATGTTTTTATAGTTTTAACGATATATTTATTGATAACTAAACCATTAATTTACAGATTATAAATTTTTAACGAGTTAACGAACGAGCTCGAACGAACGCGTTTTTTAACGAACGAGTTCGAACGAACTTTTTTTTTCTGTTTATATAAACGAACGAGTTCGAACGAGCTTTTTACCGAGCCGAGCTCGAGCAGCTCGCGAGCGGCTTGGTTCGTTTACAGCCCTACTTGTAGACTAATCATTTGACAAAATAAAAAAAACATACATTCATTAACAACTTTCCAAAATAGAAAGTTACCTAATTTTGAAACTTTCTAAATATAGTAACCTTCTCAAAATAGTGGGGTTCTTAGAGGTTTCTTAGTTTCCCATCAGAATTAATAACTTGCAATTACATTACATTGAATTGAATTGAATCTAACATTGAATCAAACACTATATTTAGTAAATTACAATACATTACATTCACAACTTGACAACTTGTAACCTAACTTGTGCAAAATCAACAAATTGTACAACTTTGGGTGCAACTGTTGTAGTGAATCCAAAAAAATTCCAAAAACAGTCCAAACCCACCTTCCAAATAGCCCAACACTTAATATTCCTGCAAATTTGCGAGAAACACATTAGTTTGAGTCTCATAATTAGTCTCATCATTGGCTTCAATTTAGCCCCAGATTTTAGAATCTTCATTGGCTTTATAAGTTATGAGTTATAACCTTAGGGACCTGTTAAGGGACAAGAGACTAATCTTACAACTTACAAGAAACAAATATCAACTCAATAGTTGCCAACTCAACCAATTATTCACCTAATATTACTCATTCGTCAATATTCAATCTTAACTTAATCATTGTTATATAGTCAAATGAATTGGGAGATTCATACGAAATTGAGTTGATTAGTTTGTTAACTTGAAAGTTATAAGAATGAAGCTATATACCTTAGGTTATTGGGTTTTAACTTGTCACTTAACTCGTCTAAGCCAAAATAACCTGCATAATTGACAAAATACCATAAATTCAGTCTTGAAGTTAAATAAAATAGTTGAATAAAACTCAGAAATGAAGTATATATACAATTTTTACCTAACTCAGCCTCCAAGTCTTCAACTAACATCTTAGATGTTGTAAGATTAATAGGAAGCGATGTTTTTAACCAATTTTGAGTGAAAATCAGAGCCTCAATAGTTTTAGGTGAAAAAGAGCTTCTAAATTGATCAAGTACCCTTCCACTTGTACTAAAGGCAGATTCAGAGGTTACTGTTGAAACAGGTATTGCTAATACATGTTTTGCCATTTGAGATAAGTGTTTGAATCTATGTGCATTATTTTTCCACCAAATTAGAATATCAAATTCAGAATTCATTTCCTCAACTTCTTCATTCAAATATCTTTGAAGTTCATTACCTTTAGCAACTTGTTTCTCCTTCATAAATGATTGAAATCTGCCACCAAAATACTTGCCTGAGAATCAGGAGCCACTACACTATTAGAAGTAGGAGCAGCTGTTTTAGAGTATTGGGCAAACATTCTATCCAACACATCAGTTAATTTTGCAAGCAAATCAGTTGCTTGAGAAGGAGTATACATAAAATTAAAGTAGCAAGTGAGATACTACATTTTTTTCTAGGATCCAAAGCTACTGCAACATACAAAAGAACATTAATACTTTGAATGCCCCAATATTTCTGAAACTTTTCTTTCATTTTTATAGCCATTTCTTTCAACACTTCATCCTCTGATTTACACAACTACTCAATCTTCT
Organism: Nemophila menziesii; assembly: GCA_029959085.1. NCBI lineage: Eukaryota > Viridiplantae > Streptophyta > Magnoliopsida > Boraginales > Hydrophyllaceae > Nemophila > Nemophila menziesii. Next base: position 37,607,498 of record JARWIR010000004.1, on the reverse strand, counting down.
CTCGTATTATAACAATTTCATCAAAGAACAGATTTGTAGTAACAAATAGTGTACCACTGAATTTTTTAGTTGAGTTATAAAACAACCTCAGAAACTCTACAAAAGAAGCAACATTGTGCTAATCAACAAAACCAGGAGGCGGCCTATCCGTGTCCTCGACAAAGAATGCTTTAAAGTTGTCATCATGCTCAGTCATCAAGTAAAAACCGTCTCAAACTTCATTGCAGTTTCAAGCATTTTATATGTCGAGTTCAATCTTATGGCCGCATCAAGGCACAAAAGCACCTTTGACTCAATAGAACAAGTGGACATTGCATTTTTAAATGTAGTAGCACGCGCTGGGGAAGATCTAACATATCTTACATCCTCTCGTATGTTTTTAATAGAAGCATCTAACTCTGTCATGCCCTCTCTTACAATTAAATTTAATGTATGTGCACAACATCTAACATGTAGAAACTCGTGATTTAATATAGTCTTTGGCTTGTGGCCACTTGATTTGACCAAGTATTTGATAGTTACCGTATTAGAATATGCATTATCCACTGTTAAACACAAATAGTTATCCAACTCCCAATCTTTAAGAATAGCTTCAACATATATCCCAATAGTTTCACCCTTGTGATCCTCCACCATACAAAATCCAATTATTATTTTTTGTAACTTCCATTCATCATCAATAAAATGTGCAGTTAAGCACATGTAATTCAGATTTTGGTTTGAAGTCCAAGTATCAGTTGTTATACTAATCCTCAAACCCTTCATCAATTTTTTCAACTTAGCCTTTTCTTCCGCGTAAATTATCATACACTTCCTCATAATAGTCATCCTAGAAGGTATTTTAACAAATTTGGGTTGCATTACATTACAAAATCTCTTAAATCCAATTCCTTCCACAAATCTGAAGGATAACTCATCAATAATAACCATCTCAGCTAAAGTTTTAGTACAAGCTTTAACTGAAAACGTGTATGGCACCACACCCCCACCATCCTCCTCTCTTTTAAACATCAACTGACTTTGTCCCTCTTCTACAAGGGGACAAAATGGATAATTCTTACACTTCCTATGATTTATATGGTTTAACATGTTTGTAGTACCATGTATTTTAGAATCGGCAGCATAACTTGTGGGACAGTATTTGCATTTGCCTCATCTTTTATTTGACTCATCGAAAATGGGATCAAACATTGTTCAACAGTTGTCTATGATTTTCTTAGCCTTCTTAGATCAGGGGGTTTGTTACTAGATGGAGGAGGATGGTTTTGGGTAAGAGAACTACCCTCGTGGGTTGGTGTTGAAGTTGTAATATCAATAATACTCTCATTTTCAGTCTCCATTACGCTGCAAATAATACAACAAAAAGATGTTAATACTCGCAATAACACAATAAACTAAACAACTAATACATGATTTATTTAAGTGTTAATAAAATACATCTTGAATGAAATCACAACTGATTTCATACAAGATGTATTGGATTAACACTTAAACAACCATGTATTAGTTTTTTAGTTCATTTCTTATGAACACTTGAACAAGTAAGTGAAATAACTTGAGATTTGTAAGATTGCTTAAGTTTATTACACTTAAACAATCATACAAAACTCAAGGTATTTCACTAATTTGTTTAAGTGTTCAAAGTAAATTGAAATGATTAAGTGTTAAACACTTGAATACTTTGTGTAATCATCACTGATTTCACAAAGTATTCAAGTGTTTAACACTTGTTCATTTCAATTTACTTTAGTCTGTTATAAGAATAAAGGTTACTCAATTGGAACTTGACTGAAATCACCACTGATTTCACCCAAGTTTCAAGTGGTTAACCTTTATTCTTACAAACTTATAACTTTATAATGGAAATGAAAAATAAACCTAGTGCAAGAAAGGTAAGTAATTAGTAATTACCTGTAAAATGTAAATGGAGTAACAAATCAAGATTTAAACCATCAAATCCAGAACAGTATCATTAAGATTAACAACAATTGCGAGATCATGCAAGTAAATCAAGGGAGCATTCTATTAGCCAATATTCAACCTCAAACGAAAACTAAGTACACAACATTAATCTGTAAACAAGCAAGCTTAGTAATTACCTTTAAGTTGAGTAACAGAGCAAGAACACGTCCAATACAAACATCAAGTGAACAATAGAGAGACCATCAAAATACACAAGGTAAACAATCTATTAGCCAATATCAATTATCAAATGAAATTATAACTAATCACAAATTCCGTAAACATTAATAAAAAAACACTCCGAATCTCAAATCAGTTTCGAGTTATGAATTGGAAAACCAGAAAATCCTTCAATAAACCAATTATTTGTTTCTAAACCATAACGTTTACACAAATAATCAATTAAAATTCAATCGAAATTACAGAAAATCAAAACACAAACCTTAGGGTTTCGAAAGGGTCTTTTAATGGATAATAAGCCACCGTCGTGCCATATATAGGCTTCGTCATCCTCCAACCCACGGACTAAAGCTCTAACCATGGTTAGATGATTAAACCCAGAACCCAAAGGACGAGCTTTATCAGAGCAATAAATGCGACCCATAAAAATAGGTAAAAAGAGTTGAATGCGGTGTACAATATCGCTAAAAAACGCCGGCGAGATTAGACGGGGAAGGAGAACAGCAGGGTTATGGCGTAGGGTTTTCGAGAGAAATCAGAGAGAAGATGAGAGAGAGTGATGTGAGGTCGGTGAGAGAAGAGTAAAGTGATTTCTCTTGTAACAAAAGGGAAAAACCAAAGGGCGGAGTGAATGGCGTATGGAATACGCTTAACTTTTTGGATTTTGTAATTATATATATTAAAAAAAGTAGTTGGGCGGGTCGGGTTCGGTTTAGCGCAGGTTTGGCTTTGCCAAACCCATCAACCGGTCCAATACCCAAAAACTAAATTATTTCGGCCCAATGGGTCCGGGTGGGAATCGGATTTGGTTTTTTCGGGCACGGTTTGGGTCGGTTTAGGCGGGTGGGCGGGTTTGGGTTCCGGTTGTGCACCCCTAGTAATGGGTGAAAGAATTGTCTGAAATGTATCGTGGTAATTTTAAAAGAAAGTATAATGTTTACGAATTTGAAGATCATGGATGAAATTTTAAATTAATCTATTAGTAGACATAATATAATTGATAAAGTGATAAAAATTGTAAAAGTTTGTAGTTTAGCCAAGTAATAGAATAAAAATTGAGAAAGCCAATAAATATCAATAGTAAAAGCTTTAAGTTAAAAAGAGGTTTTATATGAATAAAACTTTATTGAAATTTTTTCTCACATCTATTTAGAATTTATAGTTCATTTATAAGGTATTAAAAATATCAAACTATTTTTATTATTACATTTTATATTTTATATTAAGTTAGATTTGTTCTAAATGTATAATATATAAAATATTTATATAAACTTATATAACTTATATAATTTTATAGATTTTTTACTATTTTTTTAAAATATATTATTTTTTAAATAACTATATGAGGTTATTGCTTAAAGTATCCTCATTAAATTTCCTAATATTTTTTTAAGCCTCTAATTTTTTTATTTATACATAAATATCTTCCTAATTGATTATTTGTATAAAACAAACCCATTCTATTTTTGTTTCCTAATTTACCCTATATATATACTATCTTATTTAACAAGTTTGCGAATAACTCCTATAATTTAGCTTGCTCTCTCACTCTCTTCCCATCTTTTTGCTCTTACTCTTTCTCCCTCTTCTCTTTCTATAACCGCTCATCCGCTCGCTCTCTTATCTGTTGCGCAACAAGCTTGAAGACCGTGTTCTCTCTCTATCCTTCTCTTCTAGCTAACTCGCTTCTAGCTAGGTTGTTCTCTCTTGCATTGCAAATTCACAAAGTAATCTCTTATAATCTCCTCTACTTTTTCTTTTTTTTTCTTCTAATTTTTTATTTCATTCGCTCAAATTTTTATTGCAGGTTTGTTTTAGGGTTACAATTTTATCTAACATCTAGCTCTCGTGTATATATTGATGCTTATTAGTGCATTTTAATTCAAGCTTCTTCCTATTTCTCAATTTCATCTAATTTCTTTGTTTTTCAAGGTTTTTTCTCTTTTTAATGAATTTCGTTAGATTACATACTAAATTTGTTCATTTACGGGTTCTGTTTTGTTATATTCGTGTCTTTTTCCTTTTTTTGTTTGATTCTAACAGTTTATGCATTTTTTTTTATGTTTTTGATTATGATTTTCTGCATATTTTGTATGTATGTGTAGTATATTCTTCATTTTGTTGATATGTTGCTTAAATGTTGATGAATTTTGTGTTTAAGTTGTTTTGATTTGAGTAGAGGTTATTTTTCAGCTGTTATGCTCTGCATTGGTTTGTGAAGTAACATAGTTTCATATTTTAAACATGGTATTTCATGTTTAAAACATGAAATTTTGTGTTTCTTTACAACTTTTCCCCTTTCAACCTTGTTGCTTGTGTATGTGCTCATATTCTACTACGTATGTTATCACTTGTATCCTACAGATGGTTATGGTTGTTGTTAGGTTTGGATCTCAATGTTCGATGCGTTTGTTTGATCTTTTCCCAAGCCTCGATTCTGTTTTCGATTACGTGTTGTCTAAATAGTCTTCCTTGCTCTTAAACTCCACGCATTTAGTGTATTCAGTCGAAAAAGACGTTAACTATGTGTTGAACAACGCAGAAAACTTTTCCAACATGCAGTTTTTGGTTAACGAGTCAAATTTGCAGCGTATGGATATTTATGTTACAGATGATCGGGAAATAGAGCCGCTTCAGTCTACAGCTTGCTCGGCAGTCACCGTTGTTGATTCTTGCTCTCCTTCTAAAAAGGTCACTTATTCCCACGATCCCAAGGAGCATACATTCGGTGGTCATAAAGATTTGGTTCTTAAAAGTAACCATATTTTTCAACAATTCTCTTATTTCTTTGGTAGTCACCTTTTTGCTCTCTCCAAATTATTTCCTATGCCATTTCGTGATCTCACCGACTTGTTCATTTGACAAAGTAGGGAATTCTTCGTCTCCATCTTTTATTCCCATTATGACAACTAAATCTTCTCTTCTTAATTTGATTACTCTTTCTCCTAATACAAATCCCTTTTTCTCTTTTGAGTAGTATTTTATGATTTCTTAAATTATTAAGTCACCTTTTCTTAGTATTATCTTCCCTTTTCTTTTTATCAGTTTAAATAACCCGTTTACTAGCTCGTAGAATGGTGTTTACACCATTCTACGTTTTGTTCCGTAAATTTATCTTCACTTATTAACTTTACTAGTGAACACAGACTTGATTTGTGCGTTTCTTTATATGTCCTTCTTTGTGGTTGTACTTCATCTACTTCTTCACCATTCACCCTTCTCCTTGGTGCCATTTTTACTAGTTTTTACACAAACTCTAACCACATGAAACAGATTAGTAGTCTGAACTGACATCATCATATATAATTCACTGTTTAATTCAGTGAATTCTGCAGAAGACACATGTTTGCGTCTAAGTCTCTATATTATGCAGTAATTACATTATAAGGTCCCTAAATTACATATAATGTCTATAATTTGCACAGTATTTACCAAAAATTTCACTGTAAGTCCTTGTTTTTGTATATTTGACAGTTATTCCTCATTTTTTTTGAAATAATTACACTATAGGTCCTTGTTTTACAGTTAATCATGTTTTAGGACTCTAATCCAATTTTCGTTCATGTTGATCACAATATTTGATGTCATTCATCATAAAATCCTATTTTAAAACCTAGAAACTTCTAAATTCAGTTTTTATAGAAATCAGTAAGAAATCATTAAGAAATCAATCAAAAATATGAAATTGTGTTTTTCTTCATGAATCAAGCTAAAAAAACAGTTTCGAATCCTAAATAAACCTTTCAAAAACCTCAAAATAAACATAAAAATAGGATTATGTTTTCACTTACGTATGGTTTTCTTTTGGATTTTGAAGTTTAGTCTTTGCTTTCGATGCTAGATGTTGTTTCCTGCTTTGCTTCGCCGGAGTACACTTTCATTTTACATCATTCACCGTCGATTTCGTCGTTCACCGTTGTCTCTTTTTCGTCTCCTGCTCTCAAAGACCTTTCGTTTCTTTTAGTGTGTGTTTTGTGTGTGTTGTGGGTGTGTTTGGTTACTTGTGCACGTGTGGTTTTTGTTTTCTTTTTATTTTCTTTTTAATAGATAACCGTTCGTGTAATGTAATGTTAAGATTCTAATTTATTTTTCATTTTTTTATTACTATGTGTAGGGGTATTTTGGGGTGGAGCTGCTTTTTATAAAGAGTCTTATTCTAGTCTTCCTTTTATTAATAGGTTTTTAATAGGTGTTTCTTGATCATTGACTCTAACTATATCTATTGATGTAAAAATAATAATGAAAAAAACACAAAAAAATTACTCATTTTCATATCAATTGACATTAAACAACTTCTACTAACCAAATAAAATATAAAACTAATTATCGAATAATACTATATTACTTTATATATTTTTTATTTATCTTATTTCTTGGTTTTTTGTTCTGTCTCCTTAGTTTTTTTTCCTTTCATTTTCTTCTTCTTCTTCTTCGTATGACCACCAAATCATTTCTTAATTGATCAATTTTTTATTTATTTATTTATTTATTTATTAGTTTAAAATTAATAAATTAAAAATAGGATAATTTATTCATGAAGTCTATGACCCACCAATTCCGACCAAGAAAGTCTAATCCAAACAAATGTCCAAGATGACCTTTTTCAAGAATATCATTCCATTCAAGAATAATTACTTTTCATAACTGAAAGCTATATAATCAAAATATTCCAACATTAATAAATTCTAAAATCAAAACATTTCTATAATTACAATATTTCCAATTCTAAAATGAATTCATTCCATAATATTTTTAACTTATAACAAAGAATTAAATTACTTTCTTGAATCGTCAAACCTGCATGTGCATATAAATAAAAAAAATCAATTAGAAATTAAGGGGTAAATGCATGAATAAAACATAGTAAATTGACAACACAAAAATAATCGGGTGACACTACAAAAACCACGAGTTGACAATGAAAAACAAAGTGGGTGACACCACAAAAACTGTGGATTGACAGTGCAAAAACTGTAGGTGACAGTGCAAAGGTAGTGGGTTGACGGTACACAAATAATAAGGTGATAGTACAAAACAGTAAGTTGACAACACAAAAAATATTTATCTGAAAACCTTTATAAAAACTCTAAACAAAAATAAAATAATTAATAAACATTGAAAAACAATGAAACATAAAACCTAAAACCTAAAACTCATCTCTTTTCACACTCGTATTTATTGGAAGAAAGAAAAGAAAAAGTAAACATTGAAAAACAATGAACCATGAAATCAAAAACTCATCTCTTTTACACTCGCTTTGAAAAAAATAAACGTTGAACAATGAAACATATCACACTAGCATTTATTGGAAAAACGAAAAGAGAAATTAAACATTGAAAAACAAAGAAACATAAAACCTAAAACTCATCTATATCACACTTGCATTAAAAAAAATAAACGTTGAAAACAATAAAACATAAAACCTAAAGTACATCCCTTTAATGGTAAGAATTAACTTCTACCTTAATATGGCTTCTTCGTTTCAATGGTAAATTTTTTAACCTTAATATGGGATCTTCGGTTGTTGATGGCGTAGCCAAGCAGGGTTAATGATAATGGAAAATGATTCCCAAGTGGCGGCAATTTTCTTGTGTAGGAGCGGCTTGGCTGCCAAGCCATGTTGATGATGGAGGAGTATGGTTTCTTGAGTGACGACGGTTTTCTTGTGCATGAGAGTTGCTTGGTGGGAAAGTGATTGTGAAGAGATTTTTTTCCAATTCGAGCGTGAAGAGATGATTTTTAGGTTGTATGTTTGAGCAAAATCCATTTTTAGGCCATTACCAATGGCCTAAAAACATTTTTAGGCCAAACGTTTCAAAATTACCATTTTCAGACCAAACGTATTCAAAACGTTCATTTTTAGGCCATTTCAATAATTTTGTGAGATATTTCATAAATTTTAAGGACAATTTGGGCATTTCAAATAAACTATATTTTTATTTGACGGTAATAAAAATTAGGAATTCTATTTAAAGTGTCTAAATTATCCTTGAAATCTATGAAATATCTCACGAATTTAGTGAAATAGCCAAAAATACGCGTTTTAAATGCGTTTGGCCTAATTTTTTTATAGCTCATAGGTAATAACCTAAAAATAGGATTAATTCTTTTATGTTTTATTGTTTGTCAACGTTTACTTTTTCTTGTTTTGTTTATTTTAAATTAATAATTTTAAAATATATATATCTATATAATATGGGAGAAGGGCAAACGACCCAAAATATCTTCTATTTTCCTCCATGTTTTCAAGCCGTCAGATTATTTTTCTATCATTTTCGGCCTTTAGATCAATTCTAATTAATGGTCCTGATTGTTTAAATTTGATCAATGGATTAAAATCTCTTGATTTCTCTCTATATTTTCCAGCCCATAGATTATTGTGGGCCCATTCTATTATATTTATTAGAAAAAAAAGTTCATAATCTTTTAATAGATAATGTGCATTTACCTAATTTCCTATTTTTTCTCATCTCTTAAAAATTCATAATTTTCATAAGAGGTTATTGTTGATAACATCCTCATTAAACTCTCTAATTGTTTTTTATGCCTTCAATAATCTTATTTATAAAAAAATGCCTAATGAAGTAATTATTTATAGAAAACACCCCCTTTATATTTTCTATACCTTTACTAATTCCATCACATGCGCGCGTCCGTGAAATTTTTTTAAAATCGTCATATCTAATTAAAAAAAAATCAGAAAATTAAAAAAAAAATATTTTTGAATAAATCTAATTAATATTTACGTCTATGAATTTTTTTGATTTTTTTTGAATTTTTTTCGAATTTTTTTAATTTTTTTTTTCGCAGATTTAAACATGGAATTCCGTGTTTTAAACATGGAATTCCATATTTTAAACCGTGAAATAAACATGAAATTTCGTGTCTGCGAAAAAAAATTAAAAAAATCGAAAAAAATCAAAAAATTCAGAAAATTCCGAAAAAAATCATAGACGAAAATATTAATTTGATTTATCCAAATATAATTTTTTTTGATTTTTTTGATTTTTTTGATTTTTTTGAATTAGTTATGACGATTTTAAAAAAATTTCACAGACGCGCGCGTGTTTATTAGTTTTTTTCTTATTTTTTAATTGTTAATTATAAAGGTAATTTGGGATGGGGCTGTTTTCAATAAATATTTTTTTCTAGGCACCTTTTTCTAAATAAATTTTTTAATAGGCATCAATCAACAAATGGCTCTTTTCATAAAACCTGAAACTATATTTTCACGCACGAGAACAAAAAAGCATTAAAGAAAACTCTTCACCTTTTACCAAGCCGCTCTTCTGCAAAAGAAATCTGTCGCCACTCCGGGACCATTCTCCACCATCATTAAGGTAAAAAATACCATTGAAACTCTAATGTTCACAGTTTTGAAGAATCCGTGCAACATAGTGATTACAATTTAATGTTCAGTTTTAACGTGATTGGATGCTAGGTCAACATCTCCAATTTTTTTCTTTTGAATAGGATTCAAATTCCTATAATTAATTATTTGCAAATAATATAATTATTATATTTTTATACAAATCGTACAATGTCCATTATTATGACCGTTGGAAGCCTTTTACCCTTTTACCGTTGGAGTGAGCAATTTGGTCTTATACTGCATTTTTTAAATTGTTTAATTTGCAGTATGAAAAAATAATTATGAGATACGTTGCGGTTTAGATGAGCAATTGTTTACATAGAGGAATTGTTTAATTATATGATTTAGAGCAGCAGAGAAACAATGAAGAATCTAGGTAAGCACTCTGCTTCAATATCTTTATGAATATTCTTTTTTATGTTTTCTTACTTGGTATTTATTAACAGAAGCTTAAATTATTTCAACAAATTCCGAAGTTCAAATGAGATGTTCTTCGCGATATGGTTTGTAGTTGGAAATACACGGGTGTTTGATTCTCAATTAGGATCATTCCATAACAGGCCTAAGCTTCATATTATTTGCTTAGGACTACTAGGCTGTAATGCTATTAACTACTCATTCCCTTTCATCATTTTCGTCTTGCTATATTGTTGTGTGCCATTATAAGTAACAATGTATTCTCACCAAAACATAAACTTCTCATGTTTCAGGTTGATAAGCATGGATTGTAAGTTTGTGACTTCTTTGCTAGGCTGGAGAAGATATTGATGTCGTCTTCTTTGTTGCAGTGATCCGTGACTTCAGTGGCCGCGAGTAAGTGAAGAGGGTGTTGGGTTTAAAATCAAAGAAGAAAGGTTTAGGTACTGAGTCAGACTGAGAACTCAGTGAGTCAGAATTTAGGTAAGACTAAGGCTACCACAGTTGGTGAGTTGATGATGATCCAAATGAGGGTAACAGAATTCGAAGAGCTTTATTAAGAGTAGCTGCTGCACAGGTTAGTAATTTCATCAGTTTAAGCTTATGTTTAATTTCATCATGTTAAGATAGAAATATTACAAATATTGATATTGATAAGAACAGGTTTAAGCTTAGCTTTACACCATAAAATATTAGTGATGGCTCCTATCAGTTAGGAAGGCAAGGCGAACGGAATTGATGGTTTTACCACTTAAACTTTTACAACAATATAGGCCTTCAAATTCTTCTAATACACGAGATTATGAGCTATGGCAAAAAACGAATCTTTAAAATACTCGAAGCCAGATTAATTTGTTTTGACTATTGAATCATTACAAGATATCTTATGTAGTTTGATGTTGATTATATAGGAGTGAAAGAGAAAAATTGAGGAATCGGGTGGACAATTTCATACAAAGATCAAGAAAGGTATGTTATATATTCGTATTTTCATTATCTATGTGGAAGTGAAATGTATTAAGTCACTATTTCTTGCATTTACAGAATCTATCTGTTTAGTTAGTTGTAAGGTTAATAATCTTAAAGATAGTCATTCAAGGTTTCCCTTTTCTATCCCTCTTCCCGTAATTTTTGGATTATGCTGGGCGTGGATTTTTTTTTTCAATTCCGAATTCAAATAATATGAGGCGAAAAATAAAGAAAGTGACTTGCTAATTTATAAAAATTAATACCTTTGAAAGCTTTTATTTATATATTTTATTTGATGGAGTGAGTTTTGTAATTGTTTGTGCTATGGGTTGTTAAATGATATATGTTGGTAATGAATCAAAGGAGTTTACATCGAAGACAAGAACTTATAAAATTGCAGATGGTCTTAGAGATACGTTGAAGTCAAATCAAGTAAGCATAACTTTTTCCAAATTTTGGTTCAGTTATATTAAGAAATTTTAAACTGCATCATTCTTTAATAAATTGTACAATTTTATCACCAATTTTATTTATTTTGAGATTAAAATGAATAATTCAATGCAATTGTAAATTTATGTTAATTTTTTTTCTATGTGTGTGTTTACAGATACTAACGTGTTTTGATCGTATGGTAAGAATTCACGCGGGACTGAAGGTCCAAAAAGTCATCGCCAATAATTATTTGAGGATGAACATGTAAATAATCATATCCTCCTTAACGATTTCTTAATCGAGCATTGGAGTAGTGGTGTATTTGTTACTATAAATTTGGAGTTGCATGTGTTGGAATTGATAACGTTGAATATTCGAAGCTTAGTAATTTAGAAGTGAACTTTTTATTTTGAGTTCATCAATTTATTTCGAAGTGAACTTATTTTGAGTTCATTAATTTGTTGTTCAAAGGTGTTTTTATATCCAAATAATTTATTACCATTTTACTTTCTTACCATTTTTATTGTTATTAATTAAAAATAGAGGTATATCTTAAAAGAAAACTAATAAAATTACATAATTGTTAAATTAAGCCTTTAATAATTTATTTTATAAAAAAATGCCTAATAAAATAATTATTTATAGAAAATATCCCCTTTATATTTTTATACCTTTACTAACCTTATTATTAAATATAATATTTTCAATAGAATATTTATTTTTAAATATTAAACAAATAATAGGGTACCACCACCACCACAACTACCACCACCACCACTATATATTTAACCACCATTACAGCTACCATAACCACAACCACCACCACCTCAAGCACTACAATCACCACCAAAACCACCTACTACTAATTTTATTATACACGCGCGTCCGTGATTTTTTTTTAAAATCGTCATAACTAATTCTAAAAAAATCTGAAAAATAAAAAATTTGTATTTTTGGATAAAACAAATTAATATTTCCGTCTATGATTTTATTTATATATTTTTTTAATTTTTTTTGCAGACACGGAATTTACTGTTTCAAACATGAAATTCACTGTTCGAAACAGTGAATTTTCTTTCGCAAACATGAAATTCACTGCGAATTTTTTTAAAAAAATTCAAAAAATTAAAAAAAACATAGACGTAAATATTAATTTGCTTTATCAAAAAATGCAAATTTTTTATTTTTTCTGATTTTTTTTAGATTTAGTTATGACGATTTAAAAAAAATTCACGAACGCGCGTGTGTGTAATGAAATTAGTAGTAGGTAAAGGTGGTATTGGTAGGGTGATGGTGGTTGGGCGGGGGGGGGGGGGGTCGTGGTAATGGTGGTGGAAGGTTTTAATCGCAAATGGGATAAATCCATCTTAGTTTTATAATAGAGATGGGACAAATCCCATCTCAGTATTAAATGAGTTCTTTTTTGTTTTAGTGTTTAATAATATTGATGACTCGTACAGTTTGATTTTGAATGTTATATAATGAACTAGAAACAGTAATTTTCTTCATTTCAACTAATTATTGCTTCTCAAGTCATCAATATTCAAAGTAAATAAGTTATTTCTTATATAAACGTAAATTGTAGGGAATGGATCAAAAGAATAAGCAACTAATAGCCTTAGGTTTCGAAGGCTATGCAAACAAAATCAGAGTAGGAATAGTAAAACAGGACGGAACAATCCTATCAATCCCCGGCATACATACATAACCCCATAAGGGCAAGGCTTTTTACCAAGCGAAACAACGCATCATCATCTCCAACACATTATACCTTTTTAATAAGTTTTACAATAGAGTTGGGACAAATCCCATATTAGTTATACAATAGATATGAGACCAATCTCATCTCAGTATTAGCATAGAGATGAGACAAATTCATCTCAATCTTAAACTTACAGATGGGACAAAATCCAATTTAAAAAAATCAAAAATCAAAATCAAAAAATTTAGAATTCAAAATAAAAATAAAAATCATAGACGTAAATATTAATTTGTATATTTTAAAAATACAATTTTTTGATTTTTTTTATTTAATTTAGAATTAGTTATGATGATTTTAAAAAAAAAAATCCTGGACGTGCGCGTACGATGAAATTAGCAGTAGGTGGATTTTCAAATCTATGATAATATTTGATTTAAATGGGAATAAATATATAGTCAAAGACAACAACTATAATAAAGGTATTATAGTAATCTTTTCATCTAAATTATTGTGTAATCTAAATAGAAAGTTGGTTTGTCATTTGGATTTAAGAGTACATTAACCCTTAAAAAAAACCTAAAACATATTTCTTGACACCCGCATCGGAAAAAAAAGAAATAAATAGTACATACTCACCTTCCCACCACAAGAAAGCGGCCGCCACTAACCATTCTCCATCATTATCAACGGTCTTGACCAAGACCAAAATTAAGGTAAAGAAACTAATTTTTATTATCGAATTTCTAAAAAGAAAAATTCTTTCAACCAATATTGGATGATCTTACACCAATTATATTTATACATATACCTCATGTTTTAAACTTACAAAAATAACTAACTTATTAATCTAATGACATATATTTAAACAATTGGTGCAATGTAAATATTAAACCATCCAATATTGGATGGAAGTCTTACCCTTTCTAAAATATTGATTTAATTTTTTTATATAGTTTCAAACTTATTTGATTTTTTTATCGTTAAAATTATTTGATTTATTGTTTATTATATTTTTAAACAAATTCTATAATGGCCATTTTATGACCGTGGAAAGCCTTTTAGCATATGAGAAGTAAAAGCTGAGAATATCATATATATTTGGGACATACCATGTGAGTTCGTTGGAGATCAGGTCATATACTTTTTTTTATCCAATAAAGATCTTATATTTTATTTTTTGATGAAGTAAATATTCATTAGGCATATTAGAGATGTTTATAAATAAATGATTAAATAAAAACAACCTGAAATCCATTATATATATCTATCTTTAGTGAAATTTTCTATAAGGTTAGCGAAATTTAATATCTCCTATTCTCTCCACAATTCGTATATAATTCAATTGTCTTGTGAATTTATTTATAATTTTGAATTTGATTTTTTTTATCGTCAAATTTTCTGAATCAGAAGACTCGAAGTATTGATTTGAAATCGCAACTCAGGCAAATGGTAATGGAGTCAAACATTTGAGATTCAATGATCAGTTGAAATCTGATGAAATTACAAAGAAAGTTGTTGAGTAATTGCTTGAGCAGATAACAAAGAACCCAAATAATGTAATCAAAGTTTTCCCCTTCAAATAAATCCATCAATTTAGATAGCAGCCAGAGTACAATTTGCATATATTTTGAGGAACCATTAAAAAACTGGTGTATTTGAAATTTTTGTTTACAAGTCAATTATTGAAGAAATGGAAGTTAAATTAGTCGGTCATTGAATTTGTAAATTAGTTCGTGTTAATGTTATGAGTATGTAAAATTAAGTATTTTACTACAAAAATTTATGGGTCTCAATTATGAAGCGTTATGTAATCAAATTATTTTTGAATATGATTCACATTTTTTTTGGATTTAATATTATGAATTGATAATTTGTTATTACGGTTAAAAAATAGGTCATTATTACACATTTGCTAATACGACGCTAGTGTGTAAAGCGTCAATAATTTATTATTAACATGATGATATTTGATTTTTCGTAACTACAACTTTTTGTACTTATTATATCATGAATCGATAATATATTATGACGACTGAATAAGTGTCATTATTTCACATGTGTTAATAATGACACTTATTAAAAAGGCGTTAATGATTTGGTATTAAGATGACGGTCTTTAAAACGTCAAGAAATATTTTTAATTATGACGATTATTTTTGGCGTCATGTTAGACAAACAATGACGGCTTTATAGATGACATTCAGATGACGGTTGTTGAAACGTCACAGATATCTACAATGACGATAAATATCGTCATCAAAACCCATAAATAGCGTCATTGTATACCCTTTTTTCTTGTAGTGTAATAAAGTCCTTATTTTATGAAAAAGATAGTATATCGATCTTTTACACTGGCGAATCTTCTAATCTTTTCCTGGGATTGTTGTAGGTTTTCCTTTGATCTTAAAGAAGAAGGGTTCTTAAGAAAAAGTTATACTATTTGGATCCTGATGTTTTTTGGAAGTGGTCCTCGCAATTGTGACATGGATTGGAGTGCGAATCTCTCTTCTGGTAAAGATTTAAATTAAATATCAATAAATCAAAGTAAATCAATGAAATTAAAGAGAAAAAACTAACTAGATACATTGAAGCAAGTAAATTCAATGAAACTTATTGATCATAGATTAAATTGTCTAATGTTTAACGCAAAGGGTAGATTGGTCATGATATAATGAAATACAGTTAGCCAATTCTTGCAGGAATTTGATAGTTAAGACAATACATAGACCAATGATGCAATAAACCAAAAATAATAAGATTCAGTAAAAAGCTACAAAACCTTAAAAAAACCTAATCACTCCTAGTTGATGGTGCAACAGTGTTGGTAATGGAACCAAATTTCCTCTTCTCGCAGCTAGGTGCCTTGTAATCACCCTTTGCAATAGCTTTGAATTGCTTCAATACTCGTATATTCTGAAGATAATGTTAGACATAGAAAGTATTATGATTTATCTCACTTAACACAGGATCAATATGAAATTAAAACCTGACGATACTTCTTTATTAATTTGATGTAATTTAGAAATCAAATTACGGAAAAATATCCATAGTGAATTCAATTTCTCACCCTCCAAAATCACACAAAAAAGTAGAAACTCATTTGTAGTTTCAATGGTAAAAAATATTTTTTATATCTTAATTTGGGTTCTTAGATTATTGACCGCGTTAATTTGGGTCCCTTAATGGCGGCGGTTTTCTTGCGCATGAGTGAGGCTTGGTGGGAAGGTGAGTATGAAGAGACCAAATTGCTCACTTTACAAATCGCTGTTCTCAGTGCATCATTTCTCATACGGTAAAAGGCTTACAATAACGGTCATCAAATGGCTATTGTAGAATTTGTATAAAAATATAATAAACAACACGGTTGTAATCATACTTAAATAGATAGTACTGAAAAATAAAATTGTAAAAGAAGATTAGGTTAAAAACAATTCAATTTTTTAGAGTTTCAATGGTAAAATTAATCTTATACAATCAATCATTTACAATTAATCTTATGAAATTAATCATATAGCATATTCTCAAAGGTCCATCCAATAAAAGTACAAAATAAGGATTGAAATTGCCTTAGCAAGATAATCATTTCAAGAGGACGACGTTTTTCTCAGTTGAAACCACAATTATGTAAAAAAGAGCAATTCTTTTCGAGAAAGATACATGAATTCTAAAGTAATTCAAATGCACATAAATAGGGGAAAAGAGCATTAGGTTAAAAATAATTCCATTTTTTACCTTTAATTTGGGTTCTTCGTCAAGCCAGGTTGATGAAGGTGGAAAATGGTCCCTGAGCGCGCGGTGGTTTTCTTGTACAGGAGAGCGGTTTCGTGGTGGGAAGAATTTTTTTGTTCCGGTGAATCCGATTGTAAAGAAATAAGTTTTAGGTTTTATGTTACGTATGAATTGAAATTATGAGACATATAAGGAGTTAAATGAGGGATGAGGGAAAATAGTGAAAATGGTTAATTTCTAATATATATATATATATATATATATATATATATATATATATATATATATATATATATATATATATATATATATATATATATATATATATATATTATAAATCTATATTGAATGTTAGGGAGTGATTTAAGGTTTTTTGTTTTAAAATATAGATTTTTCTATTAGGTAAATAAGTATTAATTAATGGTATTAATGATAAGTGGGACGAGAAATGATCCTGACCACCACTTATGTAGAAGAAAGGAACAATGGGACATTGAGGTTTTATGTGTAAAGATGTGGTTTTCTTTTGCAGGAAGGCGGCTTGGTGGAAAGGCGAGCGGTGAAGATGGTGGAGAATGGTCCTTGAGCGGCACAGGAGAGGAGAGAACGGTGGAATGTGACGAGATTAGGTTTAAAGAGTGAATGAATAGTAAATAATTAAGATTTTGGATGGGTATTTTTTTCATTTTCTTTTGTAATTATAAAATAGCAACTAATTAATGGTATTAATGATAAGTGGAGCCAAAAATAATCCTAGCCAATACTTATGTCATATATTCAGGACCGTAGATTAAAAACTTGTTATATAATATATATATATATATATATATATATATATATATATATATATATATATATATATATATATATATAAAAGCATTAACCATATTTATAAAAATTGAGAGAACGTCTAAAGCCTTTATTGTTATCTCCATCAAGGGTATATCTTCCAACTAGTGGTTTCTTGATAACTCATTCAACTTGTGCTCTAGGAAATCTAATTTGTTTGAAATATATTATAGGAGTATGTCATACATAATGTACTCAAACTATTTTGGATGCAATCTTTATCAGATTATCCATTTTTTCTAATTATTTTTATAATAAGCCAAAAAATTAATGATTGTATATTATATACCAACATTCTTTGCTAAAAATTACTACCCTCTTGGAAAGCTAAAATCAGCCCCCATCCTCCTGGATACTAAAATAGTTCAATGAGGGCACTAAAAATAATTCAATGAGTGCAAAAAAGAAACTATAAGGTAAAACTAGGGTAAATTCGATGATCTTCTTTCAAAAAAAGATGAAGATACAAGACGTAAATAGAGAAACAATTAAAAGTTGTAACTTCCTAAAGAATGGCCTTTTGAGAAGGAATCTCTCCCTAAAAAATTAGCTTATTCTGTTCCGGCCAAATGGAATAAATTGTATCCGAAAATTAAATATGCCATACATTCTTATTCTTCCATGACACCACAACCTTCATATTTTTTTAGCCATTTAAGGGATCTAGAAATGGTATCCATCTCTGTCGGAAAATCACACTACAAATAAATGTGTCTAGTTGTCCCAAAATCTTCTTCGAAAGGTAGCATATTGGCTCTAACTCCATATATACTAGGTAGTTCTTAGTACAAATCCTACCCAATATTTTCATCAAAAACATCACCGGACGTTTTGGAGTGACACACGCCGAATAATTTTTTCTCAAGGTTTAAGCGATGAACACCTAAGGAAAAGGCCATACAAAGCACTAAAATCATAAAAACAAACCCCTTGGACGATGTATGTGATGTCGCCAAATATATTATCACGAGCTTAACTAACGACACCGTACGCAACCTTGTATGTGATGTCATATCCATAGTCGAATTTCAGCAAGTTCATCACATGTCAGGTTTGTGTCTAGTTTCAAACGTACCTCGTCGACAATAATGTCTTTTATAACATCACCTGAATGGAGATTGTTAGCCAATTGTCGTCATGGTGGGCCACACGTGTGATATTTAAAAAACTTCTAAAAGTAAACCTTTTGGTCAACGTTGTCCTTTGAAACGTATACATACCATTTGCAACCAGAAATTTTGTTATACGAATAATACGCGCTGTCAAAAATAGAAAGGGTACCCAATCTCGCTAGCATATTTGGATAGTGAAAAATGGAACTCTTTCATTCTATCTTGGAATCATTGACAAGGTTCCTTTAACGTGGGGTTCCAAACATTTCTCTTCATAACTCTCATCGTGTGATGGTAATGTTTTTTAGCAGCCTCATCATCATCATCATCATCCTCGTCATCGTTAGCCCTGAGGGGAGAGAGTGGTGGAACGATAGTCAAGTAACCCGCGGAAGGTGTGGAGTGTTGGACAACTGCAGTACTAGACTCGCATATCAAGATTTCAAACTCAACCACAAGAATGTGACCCAACAACCAGATAATCGTGGTGAAGTCGCCCTCGCTAACAATCTTGCACTTCTGTTGCTCACTGATCGAATAAGGGTAATCAACACTCTTACCATCTAAGGCATGCCATGTTTTGATACTATATTTTTTCATCAAATTAAACAAATTAAAGAACTCAAATACCCAAACCAACTTCAACGCTTTCTCCTCAATGTCACAAAGTACAACGAGAACATTCGAAGCCATACCTTAATCTGAAAAGGAATAACACACCAACAAAATGTCTGAAAATCAATAATTTCTAGAACCCAGATGCTAGATGAAGTTGGGTTATATGTTAAAAACAATGGGGCGTGTAGGTATAACGACAAGTCATTTGTTTAGTGTGTCGGGTTATTGGTGTAAAAATGTGGCATTAGTTATCATATGTGACCTTTTGTATATCTAAAGCACAATGAACTCATTAATCAAATCTCAACTCCACATATGACATATCCATGGCATGCAAGACAACATATATTACAAAGCATAAAATAACAATGTTTATAGTCAGCTATATACGATAAATAAAAACACAATGTTAAACTTGAGCAACATGTATGGTATATCAGTGAAAGGAATACCAAAAAGCAGACTAATAACACCATATCAACAAAAAACGTGCTTAGTTTAACCCCATATGTGTTGATTCGTTAGATTTATAATGGACATAATAGAATAGTGACACATATATACTAATAACAAATTGATAGAGTTTGGGTTAATTTAATTATTACCTTTCGCGACTCGTCATTCTATGGTTTTTCGTTTGTAGTGTGTGATTGTTGGTATCGAACCTTCTAATATATTGTGCTGGAATATAGAGAGTGAATGGATTTGTTTGTTATGAACGAAATTCATTGAATCTGTTAATGATTATAATTATGGAAGGGAATAAATTGTCAACGAGGCAAAATAGTAATATCATAATTTATTTGGACCCTTTGAGGGGGGGTAAAAATATGAACTCAATGGAAATAAGTTATTGAGTTCTTTTTAAAGCTAATATCTCATTTTTAAAATTTATTTTATTAAATTTTGATATACTTAATTGATATGAGATGTTTTAATTTTTATAAAAAATAAAGGCTATTTTGTATACATATATAGTGTAATTAATTCAAAAGGTTAATTACAAATCTTATAGAACAACTTTGCATAATATTTTTTGATCGAAATTAGATGCAACTTATTTGAAGTAAACTTAAATCATATTACAAAAGAGGGCATCTCAATGCCACTAAACTAAGGGCCCAGGGCTTACTTTAATTAAAAAATGTTTTTAGAATAAAATAAAAACTTTGAAAAATTATCTTAAAATAATTTTGAAATTCAAAATCATTTTTAAATGTGTTTCTCCGAAAGTGATTTTCATGATCTAAAAATGTTTTTAAATATTTGAAAATACTTTTAAATGTTTCTAAAAAAACACTTCTAAAAAGGGCATTAAATTAACAACTAAATAAGTAAATTTTGCATAATAGATATATTACAATTTTTGCATAATATAAGGACTTAGTGCAAATGAGTAGAAATAAAAATTCGGATCATTACCCGAAAACCCTTTTTCCCTAACTATAAAATCTAGCTTCAACCTTTATTGTCAGTTGTCAGTCAAATTACGATTATCCCGGATAAACATATTTTACTTAAACTACATAGAATACAGATATGGTGGCAGACTATTATCCCAAAAATAACCATTCAAACAACATTTCACAATCGTCGTCAGATAGAAAAGGGTGGCGACTATTTAAGCGACCATTTTGTAACAGTGAACCAACGTCACCTTCTTCTACTTCCGCTAACAATTATTATTATCAACGCACCATCACGCTCGATGTATCCGATCCTCAGTGCAACAACATTTCTGGCTCTGTCTCATCTGTTGCCAGATCTTTAATCCCTACTCAACGTCGTTTGGAACTTGATCCGTCAAATAAGCTCTTTTTTCCATGTTTGTTCTTCTTCTCTCTTAATCTCTTTTTTTATATATATATGTATATGTTCGTGTGTACGTTTGTATATTAAACATGTAATTTTTTATATTTAGATTGGTGTAGATATGAGTGATCTGATTGGATTAATGTTGATCGGTTTATATAATTAAAATTCTAAGGTTATGAAATTAAATTATATATATTTAAATGGATTTTGTATAGGTAACTTGATAAACCCTAACTACTGTTTTAAGTACGTTTGTTTAGGTGTGATGTCCCGAAATCACTAAATAATATGTTAGATAATTAACGTGGAAGGATTCTGGTTATTTCATCTAAATATACATGGAGGGAAATTAATATAGTGATGAATTTGAAAAATATTTAAAAACATTAAGTTACTTATCATATTAACTACTAGGATTTATTTTGGGCTTTGTGGAATTTAATTGAAAAGTGTATGTCAAAA
Source organism: Nemophila menziesii (assembly GCA_029959085.1). Taxonomy (NCBI): domain Eukaryota; kingdom Viridiplantae; phylum Streptophyta; class Magnoliopsida; order Boraginales; family Hydrophyllaceae; genus Nemophila; species Nemophila menziesii. Next base: position 37,585,879 of record JARWIR010000004.1, on the reverse strand, counting down.
AGGCGATGATCTGGATCTAACTAATTAATAAAAGGAATAAAGTTTTTGTGTCTCACTTATACTCTACATAAATGATTAATCATGGTGGGATTTTTTCTGAGATTAGGTATGGCTGATGCAAATATTCTTTATAAGTAGAGTTCAGCCGATTTAGCGCAAGTGGATCCATAAATTTTTTTCATCGAGGGGTAATTTCATAACTTGAAGTCTGATCATTATGGTTGACACGCGTCTTTTGCCCGTTGCGAAAAAGTTGAATTTTAGGGTTTTATCTTTTGCCCTTTAGCTAAACTTAGAGCTCTCAATCTCGTACTAGTGAAAAATAAATGTCATATGCTTTCCATTCATTTCTCTTCCTCGCTTCATTAACTTACGTATTTTAGTATTGTCTTTTGGTGTTAATAACTATATGTCTGGTAATTAAACAGTATAAGCTTTGCCAAAAATTGTGCTTCTAAATCTCTTAGATCAATAAAGAAATCCGTATTTATGTTTTTTGGGTATTACTAGTTTCTTAAATTGTTAGTTAATAAATAACTGTACTAAATGTCTCCTTATATTTGTTAATCTCAACCATCTTTCTGCTAATCAGAAAAAACCCTCCTTTCTTCAAGTCATGATCATGAATCGTCGATTGTTTAACTCTTTTCTTTTGTGTACTATTTCTTACAGATGAACCTGGTAAGCAAGTAAAAAGTGCTATCAGGATTAAAAACATTAGCAAGTCTTTTGTTGCATTTAAGGTACATGACCTTAAATCCGATTTCTTTCCCACTGTCTGCATTTCCCACGCGCTTATTTGATTGTGACATACATTCATAGCCTTTTACAGTTTGTTTAGGCTATGTAAAGATAGTTTGTGCTTCTAACTTATTATATCAATTTGTCTATGTTGCAATAGTTTCAAACAACTGCGCCTAAAAGCTGTTTTATGAGCCTTCCTGGTGCAGTACTTGCCCCTGGCGAGAGTGTTATAGTAACAGGTAAACATTTTCGTCTTTCAGGCAATGGTTTTATTTTATTTTCTAATAGTATGGTACCGTGTGGACTATGAATTGACCATCACAAATGTCTCTTCCTTGTTTTATATGAACTATCCAGTTGTCAAGTTTGTGGAAGCCCTGGAGAACAATGAACAACAACCAGTTCAAAAGATCAAGGCAAAGTTCAAAATCTTGAGCCTGAAAATCAAAGAAGCCATGGACTATTATCCAGAATTGGTGCGTCACACACCTAAAACTGTTGCACTTCTTCTTTAACTTTATGTTACTTCATTTAGCTATACTTTTTCGCATAACAAACAAGTGGATTTTCATTGAATTGCAAAAACATTACACCTCAACAAGCGTATATTCCCTTATTATTAGTAGCATAACAATCTGAAGACAATGCACCTATTCAAGGATGAATATCCACTACAAGAAATAATATTATTAGGGACGAGGTTATTGCGGCAATACTAAAATGGCCTCTAATGATATTTATAAACACCAAAATGGCCTCTAATTATATTTTTAGCGGCAATATTTTCCGCTAAAGATAAAGTCAATAGAGGCAAAAACAAATAATTTGCTACTAAAAGTTTCTTTAGAGACGAACTTGTAGGGACGAACAAATAGTGGCTATTAGCGGCAAAATTTAGATTTTTAGTGTTAAAATTTTTGCCGCTAAAGATACCTTTTCTTGTAGTGATCTTATGCATTTAACAAAAATATGTTGTTGTTTTTATTCAGTTTGATGAGCAGAAGGAACAAGTGGCTATTGAGCAGATCCTGAAGGCCGTGAATCTAGAAGTTGATCGTCCTGACCCTGTAAGTAAAATATATTTTGCTCAATCCTGCAAGTAAAACTTTGTACATAAACGAATTTAACATGTATGCAAAATTGTATCGACTTTCTTAAGGCCTTGGATAAACTAAATTGCATGTTGGCGGAGGCCGAGGCGGCACGTGAAAAGCGTACGAAGCCTCAAGAAAACAAAAGTCACAAACTCATTGATGATGGACCTATTATTGATGAATGGGTAAGTTATTTTTTTTTACTTTCATTTTCACTTTATAATTTTTTTTTTTTTTTATGTTTTGTCATAAGTCTGTTTACTTCTTTATTACCAGAGAAAAAGAAGGGAACGATACCTGGCGGCTCAACAAGTTTAAAAAAATCTTTTTCTGTTTCCAGATTTTATGGATGGTTGTGGTGTCTACATATGATCGTGAGTTGAGTTTAAATTAAATTAAACTATTAGTTGTGCTGCTATATAGCTGTAAATAGAATGATTGTAATAGGTAAATAGTTATAAATGATTATCGTTCAGATTTTAGTGGTATGTTTGGATTATTTTAGTGATAATGATTACCGCTTGGATTTGGATGATTTCATTGCTTCTATTTTCTTGTAGTTTTCTGTCTTTTGCGGGTGTTTGCTGTTATGATCGATCATTGCTCTTTTTGTAGATCCTTTTGTAGATGTTATGCACTTTTGTTGAATAGGGATCATCCACTTTTTGTGCGAATCTCAAAAATGCAAAACACTACAAAATACTATGACAAAAGCGTTTTTGTCTTGCTATATATGTCATGTGCAGTGTGCTAAACGTCTAATGATTCAATCAGTTTGTCGCTTTAACTTTGGGCGCTTGCGAACCCCAAGTTTCAGCTATAACTGACTACTCATTTGTATTTGGAATCTTGTGGGTTACGAATAATGAAAGCTATTAGTTTGATCAAGAGAGACTGTCCTAGAGGTTCTAGACGAGATTTTAAGTTGGATTCCTACTAAAAAGAAAAATATTTTATTAAAACTTCGTAAAAAACAAAAATGATGGGTTCACAGTACTATTATAACAACGCAAATAACATTTCGCAATTGTCCTTAGATAGAAAAGGGTAGCTAATAAAAGTAATAAAGTTTGTGTGTGTTGAGGAGTGTTACACACTTCATAATTATTTATCATGGAGTGTGCAGCGAGATTCTGTATGGCGGATGCGAATATTCTTTATAAGTAGAATTTAGACAATTTAGCGCTAGTGGATCCATAAATTATTTTCACTGAGGGATAATTTCTTTACTTGATTTCTAATTATCGCCCCCGCGCTTATATCCCATATTCTTTCCCTCTGTCTGCATCTTCCACGCGCTTATGTGATTTTGACATACACCCATAGCATTTTATAGTTAGTTTAGGCTATGTAATTATGGTTTGTGCTTCTAACTTATAATACCGATTTGTCTATGTTCCAATAGTTTCAAACAACTGCACCTAAAAGCTGTTTTATGAGCCTTCCTGGGGCTGTACTTTTCCCTGGCGAAAGCTTTATAGCAACCGATAAGCATTTCCCTCTTTCAGGCAATGGTTTTATTTTTATTTTCTAATACTATGGTACCAAGTGTACTATGAATTGACCATCACAAATTTCTCTTCCTTGTTTTATATGAACTATCCAGTGGTCAAGTTTGTGGAAGCCCGGGAGAACAATGAACAACCAACAATTCAAAAGATCTAGGCGATGTTCAAAATCACGAGCCTGACGGTCAAAGAAGCCATGGACTATTATCCAGAATTGGTGTCTCACAAAACTAAAATTGTTGCCCTTCTTCTTTACCTTTATGTTACTTCATTTAACTATACTTTTTTACATTATAAACAAGTGGATTTTCATTGAATTTCAAAAACATTACACCTCAATAAGCGTGTATTCCCTTATAATCAGTAGCATAACAATATGAAGACAATGCAACTATTCGAGGATGAATACCCTATGCATTTAACTAAACTATGTTTTTTTTTTATTCAGTTTGATGAGCAGAAGGAACACGTGGTGTTGGAGCAGATCCTGAAGTCCGTGTTTCTAGAAGTTGATCGTCCTGACCCTGTAAGTAAAATATGATTTGCTCAATACTGGAAGAATTACTTTGTACATAAACATTAAATGTATGAAAAATTGTATCTACTTTCTTAAGGCCCTGGATAAACTAAATTGTATTTTGGCTGAGGCCAAGGCTGCACTCGAAAAGCGTAAGAAGCCTCAAGAAGACAAAGGTCACAAACTCATTAGAGAAGGACCTGTTATTGACGAATGGGTAAGTTATTTATTTACTTCCATTTTCACCTTATAAAATCTTTATTTTTATGTTTTGTCATAACGTTTGTTTAATTCTTTATTACCAGAGAAAAAGAAGGGAGCAATACCTGGCGGCTCGTCAGCAAGTTGATGGGGTAGACTCTGTACAAGTTTTTAAACTTTCATTATTTTAAAAATATTTTTATATTTCCAGATTTCATGGACAGTTGTGGTGTCTACACATTATCTAATGTGTGATTGTGAGTCGAATTAAACTATTGGTTATGCTGCTATGGAGCTGTAAATAGAATGATTCTACTTGGTAGAAGAGAAAAAAGTTATTAGGTATATTTGGATTATTTTAGTGATAAATGATTACCGGTCAGATTTCAGTTGTCTGTTTTGATTCCTTAATGATAATGATTACCGGTTGGATTTGGATTATTTAGTTGCTTCTCTTTTCTTATAGTTTTCTGTCTTTTGCGGGTGTTTGCTATTATGATCGGTCATTGCTTTCTTGTAGATCCTTTTGTAACTGTTGTGCATTTTTGTTGATTAGGGATCATCCTCTTTTTGTGGGTTATTTCAAGATTCTAAAAGAATTACAAAAATACAAAACACCACAAAAAACTGTGACAAAAGCATTTTTGTCTTGCTACATATGTCGTGTGCGGTGTGCTGTGTGGGGTTGTTGTAATATTTGAAAGGAAGTGTGTTAAAGCCTAATGATTCAATCAGTGTGGAATCTTGTGGGTATATTGATAGGCTGAAATTGTGGGTTACTAATAATTAAAGCTATTAGTTTGATTAAGAGACCGTCTTAGAGGTTTTGGACAAAATTTTAAGTTGGATCTCTACTAAAATAAACACATATCTATTAACAACACAAATAACATTCCAATATCGTCATCCAGATAGAAAAGGGTGGCGACTATATAAGCGTCCATTCTGCAATAGTGATCCAACGACACCAGCATCTTCTTCCGCTAACTATACACCCTTGATGTATCTGATCCTCAGTGCAACAACATTTCTAGCAGCCAGTTGGGTTAGCTCAATCGGGCAGAAGCTTACTATTTTTTCATCCCTTTAAAGGTATATAGTTCGATATACATGGTTTGAATATCCTTCCTGAACATGATCCTTCCTAAACATAGGTAGCATGTAGCTGGAGAGGTATGCATGGGGAGGCGTGCATATTTTCTATGGGATTACTCGTAGTGTGCGCAAGTTGGCACGACCACCCATGTATAAAAATAATAAATAATTAAAACAACATTTCTAGCTCGGTCTCATCTGTTTCCAAATCTTTTCTCCCCACCCAATGTTGTTTGGAACTCGATCCGTCTAATAAGCTCTTTTTTTCATGTTTGTTCTTCTTCTCTCTTAATCTATTTTGATATTTATATGTATATGTCCGTGTGTATATTGAACATCTAATTTGTATACATAAAGTGGTGTAGATATGAGTGATTTGATTGGCTTAATGTTGATCGGGTATTAATTTAAATTGTGAGAGATTATGCTGAAATGGACTTCGTACATAACTGGATTATTAACCCTAATATCTGTTTTAAGTAAGTTTGTTCAGGTGTATCTCAATTCACTAAATAGTACGTTAGATAAGTTAATGTGGAGGGATTTTGGTTATCTAGTCTAAATATGCATGGACGAAAATTAAAATGGTGATAAATATGGGAAAAAACATCGAAAGAAGTTGGATTTGTTTGGGATTTATGGATTATTAGTGGAAAAATGTGTATGATAGGAATGGTAGCGAATTTTGGTTTCTATGGAGGTAAAGAAGGCTTACAATTGTTATATCGAAAAGGCGATGCGTGTATCATTGAGATATCACAGATCTAGCTAAATCAAAGGAATAAAGTTTGTGCGTGTTGAGTAGTGTTATACTCTTCGTAATTAATTATCATGAAGTGTGCGGAGATTTTTTCCCGAGATTCTGTATGGCGGATGGGAATATTCTTCATTAGTTGAGGTTAGCCAATTTAGCGCGAGTGGATCCATAAATTTGTTTCACTAAGGACTAATTTCATAACTTGATTTCTCATTATGGTCCCCGCGCATTTTTTTCCTGTAGCGGAAAAGTTAAATTTTAGCGTTTTATATTGGGATCTCCGTTTTTTAGTATCTTGATGCCCCAGCGCATTTTTTGCCCTTTAGCTAGTTTAGAGCTCTCATTCTCGTACCAGTGAAAAATAGATCTTATATATATGCTTCCCATTCATTTCTCTTCCTCGCTTCATTAACTAAGTATTTCAGTGTTGCCTTTTAGTGTTTATAAACTATATGTCTGTTCGTCAAACAGTTTATGCTTTTTCAAAAATTGTGCATCTAGTTTTTTCTCTTAGATCAATACAGAACACCGTGTTTTTTTCCTTTTTGGTGAAATATAGGTCTCCTTATATTTGTTTATCTCAACTATCTTCTGGTCTTCGTCAATCAGAAAATATCCTCCTTTCTTCAAGTCGCAATCATGAATCGATTGTTCAATTCTTTTTCTTTTGTGTACTATTTGTTACAGATGAACCTGGTAAGCAAGTCAAAAGTGCTATCAGGATAAAAAATACTAGCAAGTATTTTGTTGCATTTTAGGTACGTATTCTTATATCCCATATTCTTATAATCTGAAGCATAATCTCCTAATCTAAAGACAATGCAACTATTCAAGGATGAATATCTTATGGATTTAACTAAATTATGTTTTTGTTTTTGTTAAGTTTGATGAGCAGAAGGAACAACTAGACGTGGAGCAGATCCTGAAGGTCATGTTTGTAGAAGTTGATCGTCCTCCTGACCCAGTAAGTAAAGATTCTTTTCCAACTCGTATTTTCTCTATTTGCAAGTAAAACATTGTATATGAACGGTTGACATGTATGCAAAATTGCATGTATCTTCCTAAGGCCTGGATAAATAGAATTGCATGCTGACTGAGGCCGAGGATGCCCTTTAGGAGCGAAAGAAGTCTCAACTAGAAGATACAGGTCATGAATTCATCGGTGAAGGGACTGTTATTGATGAATGTGTAAGTTATTTACTTGTATTTTCAAATTATAATTTTTTTACTTGTATGTTTACTAATAACGTTGTTTTCAAACCGGTGATATTCACTACAAGAAATAGTATTATTAGGGACGAGATTATTGCGGCAACACTAAAATAGCTTCTAATAATATTTTTAAACACCAAAATGGTCTCTAATTATATTTTTAGTAAAAATATTTGCCGCTAAAGATAAAATCAATAGAGGCAAAAACAAATAATTTGCTACTAAAGGTATCTTTAGAGACGAACTTATAGGGACGAAGGCTATTAACGGTAAATTAAGATTTTTAGTATTAAAATTTTTGCCGCTAAAGATACTTTTTCTTGTAGTGACTATATTTTTTTAAATCCGATTCTTACTGTTTTAGTATATATTAGCAGATTTAACATAACAGAAGGGGATATTCCAAACTGAATTTCGGAGAAGTTATATCCTGAAGGGGATAAAGATGCAGTTTTTGATTTCTATGCGAGATGTTGGAATGTAAATTCTCATATATATAATGTCCTTCTCCTAACGGTTCGGACTGTTGGTTTAGTTGGCAATTTAACATGGTATCAGAGCTCTATGGACCTTGAGGTCCTGGGTTCGAGTCTTTCCACCGCCACCCACTTTAAATTTGCACGTGCAAAGCTTAACTATAATAAGCTTCTAAGGCTTCTACTAAGCTTGCACGTGAGCGGACTGTTGGTTGAGTTGGCAATTTAACACGAAACAATACAATTATCGATTTTTACATCAAGTCAGTCCATTTATTTGATCTTTTAAACTTTTCAGGGGTTTGAAAAAAAAGTTTTTTAAACTTATATCTTAATATTTAACAGATATTTGAAATTGTACTTAAGATACCACTACAAGAAATAGTATCATTAGGGACGAGGTTATTGCGGCAACACTAAAATGGCCTCTAATGATATTTTTAAACACCAAAATGGCCTTTAATTATATTTCTAGCGGTAATATTTGCCGCTAAAGATAAAGTCAATAGAGGCAAAAACAAATAATTTGCTACTAAAGGTATCTTTAGAGATGAACTCATAGGAACGAACAAATAGCGGCTATTAGCGGCAAAATTAAGATTTTTAGTGTTAAAATTGTTGCCGCTAAAAGATACCTTTTCTTGTGGTGTACATAAATACTATTTCTTCACCTGTTTTTTCTTCCGAAAATTAGCATCATAATAACAAGGTTTTTGTGTTTATTTTGTTCAAATTTACTTCTTGTGCTATATATGTATAACAGTATTCTGTTGATTGTTAATGCTTCTTGTGTTATAGAAGATTCAGCTCATCAAGAGGTTTGTGTAGTCAATTTCTAATTCTTTAAATCTTATGAAACATATGGAATACTTAATACTTTCTCTTAAAATCTTAATAATTTCTAATTCTGAGTTGAAAAGGTTAATTTTAGTGATTTATATTTATGACTTGTTTTTCCTTTTCAGGTCAGAAGCTATTAAGAAAGCAAATCGTGTACTATTTCTTGAATAAAAGGTTAATTCTAGTGATTTAGGATTTATGATGCTTTAATCACCTTATACTTTATTCTAAGTGTAATAGTCACTTATTCTACTAAAAATCTTGCAGAAGCTATGTTAGGGCCCGTTTGGAAGTGCTTATTTTAGAGTAAAAAAACGCTTTTAGAATAAAATTCAAAATTTAAAAAAATTATTAAAAATAATTTTGAAATCTAAAATTATTTTAAGTGCTTTTTTTAAGAAGCGCCTATTTGGTGCTTCTCAAAAAAGTGTTTTTCAAAATCAAAAAAACTTTTAAAATGCTAAAAACACTTTTAAGTGCTTCTCCAAAAAAGCACTTCCAAACGGGCACTAAGTCTTGTTCAACTCATTATGGGGCAAATCACATTCTTCATCGAGATGTCGAGGTTAAATTTGTTGTCGTAATATGCGCGCTGTTAGGTTTACTTGGTAATTATAGTACTATAGTTTTGCAATTCAGTCTCTTCTCATCTCATACATGGTCAAATCAATTCTTACAGCTCGAGAATTCATTCAAAAGAAGATAGTTAAATCCCTTCCAGAATAACAGTTTCAAAAATGTTGATACTTCCCAACATCATGAACACTTGTTCAGGGGCGGAGGTAGATGGAGTTGAGGGGGTCCATGGCTCCCCCTAAATTTTCTAAAAAAAAAAAAATACAACTAACATTAAAAAAAAAAAATTATATTTATAAGTAAATAATTCCCAAATTTTTGTAAAATCTTCATTTGGCCTCCTCTAATTTTTAAAATTTATTTTATTAGATTATAAATTACTTTAATTATATGATTTTTAATTTTTTTTACATATAATATATGTTATTTTTTTTTTTTTAAAATAACTTATAAAGTAATTAATTTAAAAAATAATAATAAACGAGACTTATATTTCAATATTTACAAAATATAAGGATTTATAGTGCTATTTTGTATAATATAATACCTATTTTGCAATTTTACATATATATTGACTTATAAAGAAAAAAAATTCTGGGGCAGCCCTATGTATTAGGCGACATTTATTTAGAAGTCTCCTATGTATTAAGCGACAATTTTTTATGAACTCGCCGAAAGATAGCTGACATCAATTATAGAGACAGACCGTTAAAATGTCGCATAAAGTTAGGGGAGGGTTTTTAAACTGTCGCCATACTGAAAAAAACTTTCTTCCGAAGTCAGAGTTCTTGTAGTGTTGATTCTTTATTACCAAAGAAAATAACAAAATATTACTTGGCTAGAAAGCAAGTTGATGGGATAGACTCGTATAGGTTGAACTTTCGTTATTTCAAAAAAAAAAAAATTACAGTTGTAGTGTCAACAATGAATTAAATGTGTCATTGTGGGTTATAGCTTTGTGAATTGGGGGTATTCAACTATAAGTTGTGCTATTATGGAGCTGGATGATCGAGATTGTAGAAGGGTATATTTGGATTATTTAATAATAAATTATTTTTTAACCTAAAAAAATTACCAATTGGAATTTTGTGGTATATTTGAATTATTTAACTAATATTTTCCGTAATTTTCCGTGTTTGGTGGGTGTTTTTGTTCCCGATCTAGGTCCTTTTGTGGATGTCATGTATTTGTGATGATCACTTTTTATGTGTTATTTCAAGATTCTAAAAAACGCAGAACAATGCAAAACACCTAAATTCATATTTTGAGAAAAATACTCTACCTATCTAACTCAAATTCCTAAATCATAAAGTCTCAGATCATATTTGGATTCCTATTACGATTTTCAAAAAGTGGGTTAGTACTAATGAAAGTATGATTATAAAAAATTCGGCCTGAAAATTTGAAATCATTTGAAACTTTTGAATAGAACTTTTAATTAGCTTTTTAATAAAAATAATACTAAAATTTAAAATAAAGTGTAATAAGAATTCCAAAAAAAATATTTCATCTAGTTGAGAAATAGAAAAGAAAATGAAGAAAAATCGAATCAATAAACCTAAAAGTTTGAGAAAATATCTAATATTTTTATAGTATTTTGATTTTCAATTATAATATAATAATAAAAACATTAAATTGTTTCTTAACACGACATTTCATTCTTATTCAAAATAACACAATTAGATTTGTCCTAATCTTACAACTTAAAATAAGAATTCTATATAACCAATAAATATTATAAAACACTCAAAATCTTTAAATTATATACCCTTCTCTTAAATGTGTTAATATAATTTTTATTTACGATAAAAACGTATTATTATCAAAGTACAATAAATTAATGCTAAATCAACTAGGTGTAGCACACGTCGGAAACCTAACGTGTGACGTTAAGATTTCACTATACATGAGGGTGGGAAAGATGCTTATATAAAACCCGGTTTTATTTTTTGACTAGTTAAATGGCCGTCCGTGATGGTTTGGACCGAAGGGCCGGTACGGTTCGAGTCGGGTTGGGTTTTTGGTAGATAATTTGACGGATTTAGATATAACAAAGTGAATAGAGTACGTGTAGCCAAATAATAAAAGTAAGTAAGTAAATCGTCTCTACAGGGATTGTAAGGTTACTTTAATGCTTTTTACTACTGATTAGGTTATTCTTTATGCGAAACAAAATAATAAAAGAATTGGATTTTTATGATCAACTAAACTATATTACATTTTAACTAAAAGAAGAATTGAAAGTAAACTTAATTACTGGGGCTTTTACGAATAAAAAAACTAGATTTGAATGTCTATGCTCACCAATCCAACACATAATATGATTACTTGATTAAAGGAAAAATTGGTAATCTTTTCAATAACCAGGATTTAAAATTCTACCTAATTCCTTTTCAGATAAGTAAGAGCCACTTTCTAAATACATAAACCTAATTTGAGTGATCCCAATATTTAAAGGGTAATAAAGATTAAACCCATAAGAATTGACCATATAAATTATCTAGGCATTTCGATTCTTAAGACAATATATACAATTATTGTATAGTTCCACCTATAAATTTCCCTCTTACTATAATTCATAATATAGAGAAATGAATTCATGTATCCACAATACACAAATTTATATTTAAAAATAATAATTAATGAAAAATTATTCAATTTTTTAAACCTAAAAAATTCCAATAATCAATAATATTCATCAATAGGGTTCACAATTAAGACAACCCAAACTAATTAAGAGTTTATCTCATAATTGAAATAAAAAAGAAAATACAAATAAAGGTGAAGACATAATTAGGAGTTTTTTTTTTATATAAGAGAGACACTTTGGACTCGGAGTCATTAACTCGGTTCGAACCTGTACCACTAGATTAGATGACCAAGACCCTGGCCAGTGAGCTAATCTTATTTGGTTATAATTAGGAGTTTTAGGGAAGAGGAATAACAAAGATTGAGTGCCCGTTTGGGATTACTTTTTAAAATAATCACTTAAAGTGATTTTAGATCCATAACAATATTTTAGACTCTAAAAATCACTTTTAGAAAAAGCACTAGATTAGTGATTATTAAAATAATCACTTAAAGTGATTTTAGATGTCAAAATATTTTTTAATATTTTTTACAAATATTTTAATTTTAATAAAAAAGCGTTTTTAGCTGCAAAATAATCAATCCCAAACGGGCACTGAATTAATTGTGTGTTTGCTTTGCTCTCCTTACTTCTCTCTTGCCCCCAATACTTTTTTAGTCTTTTTTTAGTCTTTTTGCAATACCTTTTGTGTTTGTGTGTTTATTCATCTGAGAGTATATGATAAATGACTATTGGACCTGCTAAGACATTAGTGCCTTGCGCATTAAAGTTCTTCAACATCTGGACAAAACACCAAGACTATGAGAGTCTAGTTAATCTTACTTGGAAAGCAGAATTCAAAGGTAATCTGATTTTCATTCTATGTATGAAATTAAAGGAAGTTAAGAAGGCCTTGAAAAAATTTAATATCAAGTATTTTAAAAGATCTTCTGAGGAGATTATTAATATTAAGAATTAACTTGAGAAAGTTCAGATGAGAATTATGGAAGGTAAGAATTCTAATACTGATTGTGCTGAGGAGAAAATTTTAGTCAAGAATCTTGAAACAAGTACTATAGTTCATCATGAGGCTCTTAAGCAAAAATCAAGGGCTATCTTCATCAATGATTATGATATAAGCTCAGAATACTTCTATAAGATGAGTAAGGGTAGGATTGCCAAAAACCACATCTCAACTCTAATATGTGATGATGATACTGTCTTAACAAAATCAGAAGAGATAAAAAAAGAATTTGTGAATTACTGCAAGACACTATTAGTTACTGAACAAGTTCAACAAGAAAATTGCTCAGTTAACTCTTTGAAAAGTATACTTAAAAAGGAGGTACCAAAAAAATTTCACAAAATGCTATGTGATCCAATTACTGACAATGAAGTAAAAAGTGCTCTCTTTGCTATTGGTGATAGTAAAAGCCTAGGGCCTGATGGCTTTACTGCCTGCTTCTTCAAATCATCCTGGAGTATAGTGGGTAAAGATTTGTGTGCAGCTGTTAAACAAACCTTTGAATCTGGCAAGATACTTAATCAAATCAACTCAACCAATATAATTCTCATACCTAAGAAGAAAAATGCTTCTAATGTAAAGAAATTTCGGCCCATTTCATGTGTGAATATAGTCTATAATGTTATTGCGAGAATCATCATGATGAGGCTCAAAAAAGTTATGAGCTCTATTATCTCAGTCAATCAAGCTGCTTATGTGGCTGGAAGGAGTATTCATGACAACATTCTAGTAGCTCAGAAGGTTGTACTTGGCTATGAAAAGAGTTCAGCTAAACCTTCATGTACAATCAATCTTGATATGCAAAAGGCCTATGACAGTGTCAATTGGCACTTTCTTATCTCCACTCTACAGGCTCTTAATTTTCCTAATAAATTCATTCAAAGGATTGTTATGTGTGTGTGTGTGTGTACCCCAACTTACTCCATCTGTGTTAATGGGGAAGCTTGTGGATACTTCAAAGGAAAGAGGGGCCTTAGGCAAGGGGACCCTCTTTCCCCATATCTATTTGCTATCACCATGGAAGTTTTTACTCAATTGTTCAAAATAGCTGCTGAAAAGAAAGAATTTACTTATCATCCAAGGTGTGATATTGTTGAGCTGAATCATCTAATATTTGCTGACGATTTATTAATATTTATGAAGTCCGACATCAAATCTTCTTATGTGGTTAAAGAGGCACTGAACTTATTCTCAAGGAGCTCTGGCTTAGGTATAAATTTTCACAAGAGTGAGTTATACTTTGGTGGAGTAGATAATAATATTAAAGCTGATATTTCGAATATTCTTGGTATAAAAAATGGTTCCCTACCTGTGAGGTATCTCGGGATTCCTCTTAACTCAAAAAAATTAATATAAGTGATGGTAATGTCTTAGTTGAAAAGATTTTCGAGAGTATAAATCAATGGAACTCGAAACTACTTTCTTATGCGGGTAGAATTGAGCTAATTAGAGTGGTTTTAATGAGTAAGATTCTATTTTGGTGTAGAAGCTTTATGCTTCCTAAACAAGTTATCTACAAACTTAACCAAAGAATGGCAGGGTTCTTGTGGAAAGGCTCAATTAGTAATCCTACAGGGGCCAGGGTATCTTGGGAAAGTATTTGTTGTAGCAAAGAAGAAGGGGGCTTGAATATCCCTAGTGTTGAAGCTATGAACAAAACCTGTTTGCTATCTTCCTTTTGGAGATTTTATTCTCGTGGTAATAATCTCTGGAGCAAGTGGGTTAACTCTAATATATTAAAGAATAGATGTATTTGGAGTATTGATATTAAACAATACCATTCATGGATTTGGAAGCAAATATTGAAAATCAGAAATTTAGCTTTTGAGTTTATTCACCATGAAGTGGGCAATGGAAAATTCACTTATATTCTTTGGGATAAATGGGTGAATATGAGAAGCTTACAAGATTTGTTACAATTTCAAATTGATCCCTCTAACCTCAATTGTAAAATAAAACAGTTCATGACTGTTATGGAAGAGGAAGTTGGAGAGTTCCTCCATGTATTGGTAAATCTCTGCTTTTTATTAACTCTATTAAATTAGTAGAGAAAAATGATATCATGATATGGTCTGAAAATGTTAAAAGTAAATTTTCTTATAAAAAGACCTTGAATAGAGTTATTACTCATAAGCAGAATGTGGACTGGTATGAAGTTATTTGGGCTAAAAGCTTTATTCCGAGGTGTTCTTTCATTGTGTGGTTAGCTATCTTAAACAGGTTACCTACCAAGAAGAGGATGGAAAAATGGGGACTGAATGTTAATTTAAAGTGTTGGTTATGTAAAGTGGAGGATGAAGATATTCATCACCTTCTCATCAATTGTAATTACTCGAAAATGATCCTTCAAAAGCTTACTAGCCTATGGAATTATCAAGTGAATGTTAACTCAATTGACAGGTTGATTGAAGAAACTCTCGAACTCAGTGGTAATAAGGAGTGCATACAAGTGATGAGTACCTGTATAACTACCTTTATCTATTTTATTTGGAATGAGAGAAACAAGCGAGAGCATGGAGGTGTGGAGTTCAATGAAGAGAGATTGTTTAACTGTATTATCTCGTTTGTTAGTATTAAACTTAAATGCAGGAATTTTAAATGTAATAGAGTAAAGAACTTAGTTAAGATGATTTGTAATAGCTAGGCTTTTCTGTAATCGGTAGGCCTCATTCTTGTAGTTTTTCCTTTTGGGCTTGTAATAGTTAGTTAAAGTGGCCCAATATCTTGGGTTTATTTTGTAAAACTGTAGTTGTGCTTAAATAAAAAAGTTTGATTTGCCGATCAAATAAAAACAAAGTGTATATGATAAATGGGGCTGCACCCATATTGAACAAAACCATTAGAAGTCCGTACACAACAAGAACAAATGGAATAAATAATATATGGGCTGTACCCATCACCACTAAAATATATATCTGGGGCTGGCCCAATAATAAAGAAAATTAAAATCCAAATACAACTATATGGGGCCAGACCCATGCTACACAACTACCCTGTATGGGCCTGCCCATGATACACAACAAACCCAAATGGGACTAGACCCATTACGCCTAACATTAAAAAGAAAAAAGAAGCTGGATCGACACCGCTGATGAAGACGAAGACGGAGGCGTCATAACACATCGGGATCCTACGCCGATGAAGACGAAGACGGAGTTGTTGGACCTCGAACAGAAAGAAGAGGAACCTGCACTGATGGCCTGATCGGATTTGCTAAAGGGAAAGGTGGTAGGAGAGCAGCGATGGTGGTGTCGAGCGTCTGGTGGTGGTACTGCATCAGCGGTGGTGGGCGATGTCTTCGATGTGCATCAGCGCTGCAGATGACTCTTCACGAACGGAGGGGAGGGTGGCGGTGGTGTTTGTAATGGTGTTGTTGGTGCAGATCTGGGATGGTGAACGTCGGTGGTAGTGGTGGGGTACAGGAGAGCAGCGTCGGTGGTGGTGGGGTGCAGGAGAGCAGCGTTTATGGTGGTGGGGTGTAGCTCGTCAGTGGGAAGGGGGTGGTGGTGCGGCGCGACGGGGTGGGGGTGGGGTTTTCCAGCAGCGCGACGGGTGGGGCTGGGGTTTTCCAGCGGCACTACAACTCGATCCAGAGGGGGTGGTGGTATTGGTGATGACACTAATGGTGGGGGCTCGGCTGGGGAAGAAGGTGGTGACCGGTGGTGAGTGGTTTCCATAGTGGGGGCGGTGGTGGTCGGGGATCTGATGAAGGTGGGGGGTGGGGGGTGTTTCGTTTACCACAGAGAGAGCAGGGTGAGGGTGAGGTAGAGTGAATGGGATGGGGTGGGGGGGTTTCGTTACCTTAATGGAACTTTTAGGTAGGTTTTTTGGGTTTCATTGTGGGTTAGGGTTTAGGGGTATTTTAGGTTTTTTATTGTTTCTAGTTGGATTGTAATAGATGTTTAGGATGGAAATTTAGTTTATAAAGTTAGATAGCCATTGAGGCTTACAGAATAAATGCCCCTTCCCTGGCAAATTCAAACAATGTAGATCATTGAGGCGTGTGGAGTTTATTAGGTACCACTTCGAAAGACCCTTCTACTTTAATAATTTTTTATTTTTATTTTTCCTGTTGACCCATTTGACCCAGTTGACCTAGCGGACTCTTTTTTTATTCTTAAACTCTTTTTTTTCAGATTTATTGTTCACTTTTTCTTCAGATTCTTTTTGTTTTCTCACGGCTTGGATCCTTTTTTCCTAAATTAAAAAATTCCTTTATTTGTCAGCTAGCTAGAGACATTTGATCTTCAACCTTAAAGTTTTTTTTTGTAATTTCTTTCTTTGTGTAACCCATCCGTCATTCTGCTTCTTCTTCTGTCGATCGCTCTTGCTTCTTGCTAAGGAGATTTCGTACAAGGATATATAGGCTTCGTTAATAGATTTAAAGAGCTCAACCATTCCCATCATATCAACCTCATCAAAATCGATAAGCTGAATCAGATTCGTTGGTTCAACTGTTGATTCATAGGGTTTAATTATTTTCGACTGTGGTGTTTTAATAAATTCTGCTAGTTGAAGCTTGGATTGAGCTGGGTTGAAGAACGGGTTTAGTTAATGGTGGTACAAAGAAAACCAATCAACCTTCCATATTCCTTGAACCAAAAAAAGAAAAAAAAAACCTTTCATATTCCACGGCATCTCATCTTCTCCACCAAAAACCCCCCAAACTCATCAGCACAGTTAACACTGCTCAACGAGAATAAACCGTTCAAGAACCTAAATTAAGGTAAAATATTCGATCTCTAGAAAAATTTAGTTAAAATATAACCGTATGAACAGCTTAACACTAACCATGATTTTTGCTTCTGTAGCGAGTAATTTGCATTTTTTGTCAATTTGCCTCAACGGAGACATTCTGAAGCGGCTCTTCAATTAGGGATAATTATGGGAGCAGCACTTAGAAAAATGGGAGTATTGAAGAAGAAGAAGAATAAGAAAATCGGAGATAGTATGCTGATGATTTTACCTGAAGAAGTATTAACAAAAATACTCCTTACATTGCCTATAAAATCATTGATGCTTTTAAAATGCGTTAGTAAGTCTCTAAACACTTTCCTCAGAACCCCTTATTTCATCGACCTCCATATGAACCAACAAAATGAGTGTATCCTAATTAGCGATAGGGGTAGAAGATTCTTATCCTTTCATTCATATGAGTCTATCAATGAAATTTCACCTCATTTCGAAATACCTTTTTTTGATTCCAAGGAATTTTATGTTTCGTGGCCTTGCAATGGATTATTGGTTTGTGTAGGAGTTTATACATGTATTATAGTGTTATGTAATCCAACAACTAGGGAATTTAAACTTCTTCCTTCAAGTCCCTTTCATGGAGGATTAAAATGGGTAGTAAACACAGTTGGATTAGGTTTTGATACCAATAAACACGATTACAAGATCGTTATTACTCTGAAGAATTTAAATTCAAATTCAAATTACAAAACTGAATTATACAATCTAAGTAGTAATTCTTGGAAACAAATAGACCATGACTTACAATTGACCTATATTCTTTTTGGTATTGGGGGAGTACTAGTAAATGGAGTATTGCATTGGATCGGTAGAAGAGGAAATGTCGATATTATCCTTTCTTTCAATGTGAGAACTGAAATGTTTCAAGACATAAACCTTCCTTATGCTATTTCTCACGCTCAAGACATTGCTGCTAAGATTCCTACAATCATAAATGATTGTCTTGCATTATTTGTATTCGACGGATATTCAAAACCAAAGTTTGTGGAAATATGGTTAATGAAGGAGGATTCTTGGGCGAAACAAGTCAGCATTTATGATATAATGGACAATTATCTTATCTATCCTTGTTTGTTGTGGAAAAATGAAGCCATACTTATGGTAACCAATAATGGGAATCTTTCAGTGTGTAACATCGACACTGAAAGAATTACTGATACTGAAATAAATTCTGTTTATGACGCGTCACTAAGAGTCATGGTTTACAAGGAGAGTTTAGTTTCCATAAAGTGATTAATGAGATAGAACGTTGAAAAAGAATCAAGCTAGCAAGAAGTATAAGGAGTGTGAGCGGCCTATTACTTTTGATAACGTGTTGTTAAGGTAGGCTAAAAGAAGCAAAATTCAAGAGGAGAGTGTTCTTACTGTTATGATGAAGGTGTTTATCAACCTAAAACTAAGGAAATTAGGGCTGCTTATGAGGCTATGCTTAGTTCTTTTCAATCACAGTTGGGTGGAGTTTGGTTACCAATTTAACTGATTAATTATAAAATGCTTCAAATTACCAATTTAGTTCTTTTCATCAGACCCACAATGTAACGAGTAATTATATTTTCCCTGAATGTGTACCTACGTTTGCAATTTAGTCCCTAAAAGATTTGGATCAATTTGAATGTTTACATACTTTTGAGATTTAGTCCCTGAAATATTGTTTCCCAAATCATATGCAATAGACCTTATATTTTCGGTGCTAACAAGCTGCAGTGGTGTTATCCAGCAAGTTACCAGCACCCGTAATTTCCGAACTTTGCAATTTAGTCCCTGAAGTTTTTTGAATTTCTGAAGTAATCCCTGAAGTTATTTTTATCAGCTATACAAACACTCGAATCAGCCCTTGAACTTTCATTTAATAACAACTCAGTTCTTATGGTACTAAACTTTCGCGAATTTCCCCCAGATTACTAATTTCTAACACATTTCATCACGAGTATAAAATTCACTTACATTATTTCTCTATCTTTTAGGAAAACCCTCATTTACTCCTATCTGCGGTCATATACAATAATCAGTTAACTAAATCAATTAATTCATTTTTCAGCTAAAAAATTGAATCAATTTGCAAAGTGATTTAGGGTTTGGAAAACTTATTACTGAAAAACTTCTATGAGGTTATTACCTGGAATTGAAGATGAGCATCCCATTGATAAGCTAAACCCCATTTTTAAACTATCTTTGATGAGCCTTTTGTCTATATATATATATAGAGAGAGAGAGAGAGAGAGATTTGTCTATGTTGCAAGAGATTTAAAAAACTGTGCCTAAAATCGGTTTGATGAGCCTTTTGTCCTAGCAAGAGCATATATCATAGCAACCAGTAAACTTTCCTCTCTTTCAGGCAATGTTTTTATTATTTTTATTAATATCTTTTTTATTATTATGGTAGCGTGTGGGCTATAAATTAACCATCACAAATGTCTCTTTCTTGTTTTATATTAACTAATCAGTGGTCAAGTTTGTGGAAGCCCGGGAGAACAAGCAGCCAACAGATCAAAAGATCAAGGCAAAGTTCAAAACTTTTGCATTTCTTCTTTACCATTATGTTACTTCATTAACCTATGTTTTTTTGCATAACAAACAAGTGGATTTTCACTAAACTGCATAAAAATTTCACCTCAACAAGATGGTATACCCTTATAATTTAAAGCATAATCTCCTAATCTAAAGACAACACAACTATTCAAGGATGAATATCTTATGGATTTAACTAAATTATGTTTTTATTTTTGTTCAGTTTGATGAGCAGAAGGAACAACTAGATGTAAAGTAGATCCTGAAGGTCATGTTTGTAGAAGTTGATCGTCCTGACCCTGTAAGTAAAGATTCGTTTCCAACTCGTGTTTGCTCTATTCTGCAAGTAAAACTTTGTACATAAAAGGTTGATATGTATGCAAAATTGTATGTATCTTCTTAAGGCCCTGGATAAAATGAAATGCATGTTGGCCGAGGCTTCCCTATAGGAGCAAAAGAAGCCTCAAGAAGACACAGGTCATGAATTCATAAATGAAGGACTATTATTGATATATAGAAAAGTTATTTATTTACTTGTATTTTTAACTTATAATTTTTTATTACTTGTATGTTTACTAATAACCTTGTTTGATTCTTTATTATATTAACAGAGAAAAATAAGGGAAGGTTACTTGGCTAGAAAGCAAGTTGATGAAATAGACTCGGTATAGTCTAAACTCTCATTGTTTCAATAAATATTTTTTACATTGTGGTGTCAACAATAAATCAAATGTGTCATTGTGGGTTATAGCTTTGTGATTTGGGGGTATTGAACTATAAGTTATGCTGTTATGGAGCTGTAAATGGGATGATCGTGATTGTTAGAAGAGTAGAAAAGCTATTCGGTATATTTGGATTATTTTTTTGATAAATTATTAATTGAACACAAAAGAATGATTAGCGGTTGGATGTTTGTGGCATATTTGGATCATAAATTATTAATGACGATTTTATGGTATATTTGGATTATTTAAGTGATATATAATTACCGGTCAGATAACCAGTAGAGATTAGCTCACTGGTCAGGGCTTTAGTTATATAATTTAGTGGTATAGTTTGAACTGAGTCAATGATCCGAGTCCATAATAACGCTCTTATGTAATTAGATTCAGATCTATTTTCTAGCGTGTTTGGTAGGTGATTTTGCTTACTGATTTAGACATGATTACTGATTTGAGATAGAGGTTTTTTTTTTTTTCAAAGGAGTCTATAGAGGTCCTTTTGTGGATGTTATATACTTTTGTTATTAATTAGGGATCATCCACTAAAGATGCAAAATATCCAAATTCAATAAAAAAAATAAAAAAATTATGAGAAAAATGTTAATTTCTCTTTCTATCTGTCTCAAATTCCAAAATCATCGTTGGATTTTTCATATATTAATTGAATTTCTAAATATGTCATGTGTTGTATAGAATTGGTTAGATGTTTTCAAAGAGTGTGTTAATCAATTTAAGAATTTTGACCTTAAGAATTTGAAATTTCTGAACAAAAATTTAAATTAGATTTTTAATAAAAATGATACTAAAATTTGAAATAAAGTAAAATAAAAAATCATAAAAGATATTTCATCTAGGTGACGAATGGAAAAAAAAAATTAAAAAGATCGAATTAATAACAAACCTAAATGTTTGAATTAAGGAAATCGTTGAAAAAATATCTAATATTTTTCTTAGTATTTTGATTTTTTTACAATAGTATTTTGATTATCAATTATATATAATAGAAAAAGCATTCATTCCTTAACATGATATTCATTCATATTTAGAATAATAGAATTAAAGTTGTCCTAATCTTACAATTTATAAAAGATTCTATACAACTAATATAATATTATAATCTTTTAATTAAATATCCTTCTCTTAAATATGTGAATATAATTTATATTTACAATAAAGAAGTATTATCATTAAAGTATATTAATTAGTACTAAATCAACTAGGTGTGAGCACACGTCGAAAAACCAATGTGTGACATTAATATTTTACTCTACATGAGGAAGGTCGGGATACTTATATAAACCCCAATTTTATTATTTGAATAGTCAAATGACCATCCGGGATGGTTTGGATCGGGGAGGGCGAGTATAGTTCGAGTCGAGTCGAGTTGGATTCTTGGTAGATTTTTCGGTGTAATTAGATATAACAAAGTGAATAGCATCTCTGGCAACCAGGTAACCCTCATAGTGTAAAATAAAATCATCTCTAAAGAGATTACACCCCTCAAGTGTATGTGTAGCCAAGTATCAAGAGTAAGTAAATAAATAAATCGTCTCCACAGGGATGGTAAGGTTTATTTGATATTTTGAACTACTTATGAGGATATTCTTTATGCGAAACTAAATTAAAATATTGAATTTTTATGATCAACTAAACTAAAATAAGTTATAAATAAAAGAAACATTGAAAGTAAACTAAATTAATGGGGTTTTCAAGAGAAAAGAAACTAGATTGGAATTTTATGCTCAGTATGTCAACAAATATTATGATTACTTGATTAAAGGAACAATTGATAATCTTTTCATCAACCAGGATTAAAAATTCTGCCTAAGTCCCTTTGGGATAAATAAGTTCCGCTTTCGAAATACATAAGCCTCTCTCGAGTGATCCGACTATTTATAGGGGGTTAAGGTTAAACTCCTAAGAATTGGCTATAGAAATTATCCAAGCATTCCGGTTCTTAAGATAATTTATAAAATTATTATCTAATTCCACCTATAAATCTTCTTCCGGAATTCCTAGGCTAGATAAATCAATTTATGTGTCCACAATAAACAAATTCAAATTTAAGCAAAATAATAGTCAATGGAAAAATACCTAATTTATTTAAACATAAAGAAAATCCTAATAATCATAAATAATCAATAATACTCATCAATAGGGTTCACAATTAAGATATCACAAACTAATTAAGATTTTATCTCATAATTATTATAAAAGAAAAATACAAATAAATGTGAAGACATGATTAGAAGTTTTTAGGATAAGAATTAGAAAGATTGAAACCTACCTATTTATACTAATGAGTTCAGAGGTTTAAGTCCAAGACCCAGAAATTGGGTCAAAAGTATCTCGTTGACTTCTTTGTTAAATCGCGTAAGCTCAAGTGATCTTGGAAAACGACAATAAATTATTCGTTTCAATTCATAATTGTCTGTCGTTTATTCTAACATGAAATAGACTTTCAAAACCTACCTTGTGATAAAAGGGCATTCTCAGATTTCTTCCCAATTAATTATCGTGATTTTATAAAACAAAGTCGTTTTTCCAGTATTGGTGTTTTTATTGATTCTTTTGACTACTTGGTTTTCTTAATAACTTTTCTACTTATCTTGGGTGGTTTTTATTAGCGGCTTGACTTCCTATATTGGCATTTTCATTCTTGGATCTTTTATATATATATATATATATCTATGAGTTAAACAATTAAAACAAAAAATATCTTAAATCGCTCTAAAATACATTAAATTTCAAATATTAGTTAAAAACTAAAAATATACCAAATCAAGGATTAATTCCAACTTTTAATCTCAAGAAATCTAAAAATATGTCTCAGAATTATTAAAATATATTACAAAATACGAGACATTAAGACTCTCAGTTTAAAGTATTGTCGGTCTGACAACGTAGATACAAAATTAGACCCAATAATTAAAAGTATCATATAGAATAATCAATTACTCAACAATGTTAAATATATAAAAAGGTTAGCTTTGTAGTGCAAACAAATGTTTTTACTAGGCTCAAAATGATAAATATAGGATGATAAAGATTTTTCCATATTGTTTAATGGACAACTCAGCGCATTATAATATAAGTCTTGGTGACTTATGTTATATATATATAGAGAGAAAGAATACGGGAGGTGAGACGTCGTCTCACTTTTAAAAGTGAGCCATCATCTTTTTGTATATTAAAGAAAAAAATTAAAAAACAAAACAAATAAATTAAACTAAAAAAAGAACACGCTCACAACGCAGTCGACGGTGCCATTTTTCTTACCCAAGCATCCATAGCATATATTAAATTTTGGTGTCGTTCTCCCAAGCATTTATACCATCGACAATAGGTAATATTCAAAAGCGGTTTATTAAATATCAATGGACGTGCATGAAAATTTTTGTAGCCGGATTTTTTTTCGAAGTAATTGAATTATATGTCCCTATATTATGCAATTGAAATAGAGGTCAATTTTATGTGGTATTAAAAAATTTATGTGGTATTAAAAATTTTATGTGGTATTAAAAAAAATAGACTCGAGATGGAAAAACAAATCAATCATGGACGGTCATATGAATTGCATTTATAGTAGCATATCCAAAAATAATCAGGAGAAAACGGACATCTATTGATAATGTAATGTTAACCAAGAAGAAATACAACATCTTGGAGAGTGTTATTTAGTTTATGTTTAGCTATTTTCTTCCTTGTTACCTATTTCATCATTTAGACTTCAAAAGAATGTTTGTCATTTTTTTTACGGTCACTGTAGCACTTTTTGTTATAAGATCAAGCTTTGATTTATTGGTATATAACTTTTCCAGAAACCAAAGTACTACTTGTTTGATTTAACAGAAAATGTATGTGATCTTTTCATTGATCATTAAACTTCATATGAGTATTTCTTTGTAATGTTTAGATTACCGCCTACTTTTGTTTCAAATAGCTGCAGTTTCTCTAACCGTGCTGCTTGAGTTTTAAACAATAGTTGAAAAAAATGTTGTAAATGCTAATAATCACATTCATTTAGATTATATGCTTAATGTTTACACTGCAGGTCAAGGTCCATACTCCACTCCTACAAGCAATCTGAAAATACACCGTATCTGACTTCAAATACTCTTGTTGAAGAAAATTTGCAAAGTTTAGGATGAAGTGAAGGAACAAATCAGTGGCCTGCTGGGATTGAAGGAAAGACATGGAGTGTTGGAAGGGTTGTTGTTGTTAGTGTTGAATTAAGGAATAAAAAACAGGAGAGATGATTGCTCGGCATCGTCACACAAAGTACTTACTTGTCCAAAGTAAAATGTGCAGTCCTTATTTCACCCAATGTCCTTGTAGTAGTTTTAGACAAACCGAAAAAACAGAAGTTCGTCTTCAATGGCGTGTTTTCAATCCTTCAATAAGTAACTTGAGCTATGCTGGCCAAAATGCTTTTCAAGTAGTATCATAAATACATTCTTCACTGACTGTTTTATGTATTTGCTTTGTTAATGTATTTTTGCTTCTTTCTTTGCAAAAAATTGTTTGCCAATCTTGATAAGAGTTGGATAACAATTTGAGGTATGAGTAATTTTTCTTGTTTTTACATGATTAAAATTATTTGTAGTTTGTGATATTTTGATAAAATAATAATACCACTGGTTACTAGAAGATTCTCCCACAACCTGGCTGGTAATATAAAGGGTTCTCTAGTGTACAAAAACACATTTGCATGCTGCATAGTTCAGGCTGCCAAGCTTGCTAGGAGCTGCTTTTGGTTGATCTATCACACAAAAAGTATGATTTTGCTAATCAAGACACAGAAAAACTATGGGGATTATCTTCCTTCTTGCAAGCCTATTTGATTATTTATTTAAACTACTGAGTTATTTGTCGTTCATTTTCTCTAAATAGATACTGGCATTTACCAACATGAAATGAACTGATGAAGTACAATAGAATAACAATATTTAGACATTTCTTCCTTTGGTTGCACTGTATTACTGCATTTTTTAATTAGTACGTGTCATGTAATCTCCAAAGCATTCCTCCCAAACAGCACAACAAAAAGTACACTCAGAAGAACAATCATATTACAAAACTTGACATTAAACTGACAAGTCTAAATTTAGTTCCAAAACAGTTTAAAAACATTAACAAAGAACAAAAACTATGATTTTGAACTCTATAAGATCTTCAACTTATATTACTCACTACCAAGATGATTATCCATTATTACAACAGTACAATGTTTGCTACAATCTGTGAGTATC
Source organism: Nemophila menziesii (assembly GCA_029959085.1). Classification (NCBI taxonomy): domain Eukaryota; kingdom Viridiplantae; phylum Streptophyta; class Magnoliopsida; order Boraginales; family Hydrophyllaceae; genus Nemophila; species Nemophila menziesii. The sequence continues at coordinate 37,560,032 of JARWIR010000004.1, read as the reverse complement.
CTTTTATAGTTAACGCTCCATTCAACAGCCAATCACGATCTGTAAACCGACTTTCTATCCAACTTCAAACAAACTTCTCTATCAATCATCATAGGATTCCTTTTCAAATACCCAAGAATATCCTTATTAATTTTGTTGGACATTGGAGCCGGCCAAATGGGGAGTTACAATATTGCAAATTGTATTCAAGGAGGATAAGTTTCATTATTGTATTCATGCTTGCAAATCTTATTGATTTTAATTTTTTTGCTTGAATGAAAACAAGAATAGTCGAACTTTATCAATTAATTTTTAGAATGATAAATGTTGAGAAATGTTTTATAAAAATAGCAGAGCAAACATGTACTATGAGTTTTCATAATTAGCCAACAGATCCTTCAAGTTTCAAGCTCATTAGTTGACTCATCCGGAAGTTCAATAAAGACCTCCTACAAAAGCCTGATATCATAGTTGCAATAGCTTTCTCATAGTCTACTCCTCTTTGCTGAATAAAATAACTAATCTTCACCAATTTTTAAAGTTGTTGCTGCATGTGCTGTTTTAGCACAAGGATTTTTACTCTGTTCACTAAAGAAACAAAACTAGCCATTCAATTTCAAAAATTCAATACCAATAATCTAATTATTTTCGTTAAAAAATTCATGCAATGCTCAACATAATACCACTTAAATGCTTAATAAAGAAGCTTTCCAAGATTCTCATCTTAACCCTTTTCTAATATTAGCATAAATTAGCAAGAAAAAGTTGTTTTTCCCCAGACATAACACCCAATTTTCTAAACTTAAGCCATAACTAGCAATCAAACTTTTTTAATACATATCTTATAAGGTCCTATAGTGCAATTAAGTTGCAAAAATTGGACATATATTGCAATTTTTGCATAACATTGGGACCTGTAGAGCAAAACTCAGAAAATTTTAGTACCACGTAAAATTGACCTCTATTTCAATTTTTGCTAATATAGTGACATATAATTCAATTACTCCGAAAAAAAAAATTCGTCTACAAAAATTTTCCTGCACGTCCATTGAAATTTGATTTGCAATATAATCAGAACTAGCCTATGCTATTATTTTAATTGCTGAAGTATCTAATATTTAATAAGTCGCTTTTGAATAATACCTATTGTCGATGGTATAAATGCTTGGGAGAACGGCACTCGAACATAATATATGCTATGGATGCTTGGGTAAGAAAAATGGTGGTCGTCGACTGCGTTTCAAAGCTATGCACGTGTTCCTTTTTTTAGTTTAGTTAATTTGTTTTGTTTTTTAATTTTGTTTTTCTTTATATACTAATGGCTCACTTTTAAAAGTGAGACGACGTCTCACCTCCTGTATTCTTTCTATATATATAGATATAGATAATTTCAGTTATCTTTTTGGCTCTCACCTCACTAAATAAAACATATAATTGACTAAGGGTATGAGTTTTTCGCTCATAAATGTACTAACTTAACTTTTTTTTATACATTAACAAAAATCTCGGATCTCGGATCTCGAATCCCCAATCGCCAATTACTAACTTATTATATCGATTGGTTTATGTTGTAATAGTTTCAAACAACTACGAATAAAAGCTGTTTTATGAGCCTTCCTGGGCTGTACTTGACCCTGTCCAGAGCGTTATAGCAACAGGTAAGCATTTCTCTCTTTCAGGCAATGGTTTTATTTTATTTTCTAATAGTATGGTACCATGTGTACTATAAATTGACCATGACAAATGTCTCTTCTTTGTTATATACGAACTATTCAGTTGTCAAGTTTGTGGAAGCCCTGGAGAACAATGAACATCCAACAGTTCAAAAGATCAAGGCGAAGTTCAAAATCCCGAGCCTGAAGGTCAAAGAAGCCTTGGACTATTATCCAGAATCGATTCGTCACACACCTAAAACTGTTGTGCTTCTTCTTTACCTTTATGTTACGTCATTTAGCTATATTTTTCGCATAACAAACAAGTGGATTTTCATTGAATTGCAAAAACATTACACCTCAACAAGATTACAAGAGTGTATACCCTTATAATTAGTAGCATAAAATTCTGAAGACAATGCAACTATTCAAAGACGAATATCTTATGCATTTAACTAAAATATGTTTTTGTCTTCATTCAGTTTGATGAACAGAAGGAACACGTGGCTGTGGAGAAGATCCTGAAGGCCGTGTTTCTAGAAGTTGATCTTCCTGACCCTGTAAGTAAAATATTCTTTTTCAACTCGGGTTTTGCTTAATCCTGCAAGTAAAACTTTGTACATAAACTATTAACATGTATGCAAAATTGTATCTACTTTCTTAAAGCCCTGGATAAACTAAATTGTATGTTGGATGAGGCCAAGGATGCACTCGAAAGAAGCCTCAAGAAGACAAAGGTCACAAACTCATTGATATAAGACCTGTTATTGATGAATGGGTAATATTTGAAAGAAAGTGTGTTAAACACCTAATGGTTCAATCAGTTTATTGCTTTGACTTTGCGTGCTTGCGAAACCCAAGTTTGAGTTACCTGACTACTCAGACTCATTTGTATTTGGAATCTTGTGGGTATATATTGATGAGCTGAAATTGTGGGTTACTAATAACTAAAGCTATTAGTTTGACGAAATTTTTAAGTTGAATCCTTACTAAAAATAAACATATAGAAAACAGAAATGATGGGTTCACACTACTATCTGGCGACTATTTAAGCATCCATTCTGCAACAGTTATCTAACGACACTGTCATCTTCTTCCGCTAACAATTTGTTATCAAAGCACCATCACCCTTATGTATCCGATCCTCGGTGCAACAACATTTCTAGCTGTCTCATTTTTTTCCAAATCTTTTCTCTCATCCAACGTCATTTAGAGATCGGTTAGTCTAAAAAGCTCATTTTTTCATGTTTGTTCTTCTATCTTAATCTTTTTTTATATTTATATATATATTGAATATGTAACTTTTATATTTAGATTGGTGTAGATATGAGTGATCTAATTGGATTAGTGTTTTTTTTTTTGTTCAAATAATTGGATTAGTGTTGATCGGGTTATAAATTTAACTTTTGAGAGATTATACTGAAATGGACTTTGTAGGTAACTTGATAAATCCTAATTACTGTTTTAAGTAAGTTTGTTCAAGTGTATCTAGAAATCACTAAATAATACGCTAGATAAGTTAATGTGAAGGGATTTTGGTTATTTAGTCTAAATATGCATTGAGGAAAATTAAAATAGTGATAAATTAGAAAAAGAAACCGAAAAAACATTAAGTCGCTTATCATTTTTGAACTAGGATTTGTTTGGGAATTGTGGATTATTAATCAAAAAATGTGTATGTTAGGAATGGTAGCAAATTTTGGTTTTAATGGAATTGGAGAAGGCTTACATTTGTTATGTCAAAAAAGCGACGATTGTATCATTAAGATACTACGGATCTAGCTAAATAAAAGGAATAAAGTTTGTGTATCTCCAGGAGTCTTTTACTCTTAGTAATTATTTATCATGTAGTGTGCGGAAATTTTTCCCCGAGATTCTGTATCGCAGATGCAAATATTCTTTATAAGTTGAGTTTAGCCAATTTAGCACAAGTGGATCCATAAATTTGTTTCTCTGGGGCTAATTTCTTTACTTGATTTTTCATTATGGTCCTCGCGCATCTTTTGCCAGTTGCAAGAGCATCATAGCAACCGGTAAACTTTCCTCTCTTTCAGGCAATGGTTTTTATTATCTTTTTTATTATTATGGTACCGTGTGGGCTATGAACTGACCATCACAAATGTCTCTTTCTTGTTTTATATTAACTATTCAGTGGTCAAGTTTGTGGAAGCCCTGGAGAATAATGAGCAGCCAACAGTCCAAAAGATCAAGGCGAAATTCATAACTTTTGCATTTATTCTTTACCTTTATGTTACTTCATTTAGCTATGTTATTTTGCATAACAAGCTAGTGGGTTTTCATTGAACTGCATAAACGTTACACCTCAGAAAGAGGGTACACCCTTATAATTTAAAGCATAATCTCCTAATCTAAAGGCAACACAACTATTCAAGGATGAATATCTTATGCATTTAACTAAATTATGGTTTTGTTTTTGTTCAGTTTTATGAGCAGAAGGAACAAATAGATTTGAAGCAGATCCTGAAGGCCGTCTTAGTAGAAGTTGATCATCCTGACCATGTAAGTAAAGATTCTTTTCCAACTCGTGTTTGCTCTATTCTGCAAGTAAAACTTTGTACATAAAAGGTTGACATGTATGCAAAACCGTATGTATCTTCTTAAGGCCCTGGATAAACTGAAATGCATGTGGGCTGAGACCGAGGCTACCCTATAGGAGCAAAAGGAAGCCTCAAGAAGACTCAGGTCATGAATTCATCGGTGAAGGACTGTTACTGATGAATGGGTAAGCTATGTATTTACTTGTATGTTTACTAATAACATTGTTTGATTCTTTATTACCAGAGAAAAAAAAGGGAACGTTACTTGGCTATAGGAAGTAATTTGATGGGGTAAACTCGGTATATAGGCTGAACATTCATTGTTTCAAAAAATCTTTTGTACGATTCTGGTGTCAACATGTGAATCAAATGTGTCATTGTGGGTTGAAGCTTTGTGACTTTGGGGTATTGAACTAAAAGTTGTGCTGGAGCTGTAAATAGGATGAATGTGATTGTTAAAAGAGTAGAAAGCTATTCGGTATATTTGGATTATTTCAGTAATAAATTATTTATTGAACCTAAAAAAAATGATGACTGGTTGGATTTTTGTGGTATATTTGGATATTATCGGTCATGATCTCTTATGGGTCCTTTTGTGGATGTCATGTAATTTTGGGAGGATTTTACAAATAATAGTCCAAAACCATACTAACATATATTTTAAGGCCTAACTAGAATAAACTCCTAAATAAAGTTTAACTTTATTTTTTGAGGAAATTTTTTCCAACTTTACCCTTTTTATTTTTTTTAATTCGTTGTTTTGTTTTTTCTAATCGATTCGTACATATAGGTACATACCAAAGTGTACAGTCCAAAGTTTACAGACCAAAGTTGGATTTTAATTTTTTTTAAATTATCTCAAGTCATTTTTTTATATGAACGGATTGTTTATTCATTTGCATTACAAGTCCTCCTATTTTTATTGTGTGTGTTTTGTTTTTGTCCAATGTCAAGATATAAGAAGATCTAACGAGTCCAATAATGAGTCCAATATGTCCAATGTTATACCCTAGGGTCTGTACCCTAGGGGCTGTATCCCAAGCACGTTTTGTCCGAATACATGTCAAATAAAGTCAAAAGGTTGCCCAATTCTATACCCCTATGACTATACCCATGTGATGTCTCCCTAATTGTTCTTATTTTAGACCCTTAGGAGACATCATTTTTGGTGTTTATTTAATTAATTTGATAGACTTTTGTACTAAATTTGCAATAATCCGGAATTACCTTTTTATTTCTAGCATTTTTAATTTATTAAACTTTTGCGCGTAATATTGGTATTTTTAGTGTAAAGTTTACAGGTTTTAGATGTTAGCTAGGAGAGGAATCCGAGGAGAAAGTCAAAGATCGTGAATTAGAGTCAAGACTTGAAGACAAATCCCGAAGATATTATTTTTAGAGCTGAAAATCCACTTTCCAGGCCATAGATTGCTGATTTCGAGGTGCTTAAGCGATGATTTAGCCGCTGACCTTTGAAGAGAAATCATTCCTTATCGAGTTACGGAACTTTAGCAACTGGAATGAGGTCAATCGGAGTTGTAACGCATCGGGAAAAGCTGTTTTAGTGAAGGCCTATCATCAGTTACGGGATTTTGGGCTTAGAAAGTGGGCTTGGACATTTAATTAGGCTTTTAATTTCTGGTCCAAGCCCTAGTCCGAATTTTTACTTATAAAAGGAGGTCTGGACTTCTATTTTTCAGACAATTCACATTCCACAAGATTAAACACCAGAGAGAAGCAACAGAAGGAAGAAAGAAGAAGCTACAAGAGCTGGAGTGGGTCTATAGCTCCGTTCGTAGTCATTCCAACTCCAGAAATTAGGTTCTTTTCGTATTTTAATTTTGTAAACAATATGAATTCCAATTCTTTTTATTTTGTTTTTAATTTTAATATGAGCTAAATTTCTATTAGTGCTTGAGAACAAAACAATGGGTGAATCTTGATTTTATTATTATAACGAATGTTGAATTTGGGTTTTTATTGAATTAAATTAAATTAGGGCTTTTACTCTTTTCGACAATTTGTGAATGTTTACTGATTTTAGAGTCGCGAACTAAAATTAGGTATTAGTATCTAAGCTATTCCATATATGTGGCGTGTGGATCATCCTGACGGGGGGTTTAGGTACAGAAATAATTGTTCAATCTAGGATAAAAACTATTGATTCTGACGAACTTAGTTAATCCTAGGGCCAATGTGGTAATAAATCTTAATCATCCAACGGTGGATCATATTTACCCTGACGGGACTAGTGACACTTTAGGATCGCCTTATAGTCCACCCTGACGGGGGTATAAGGATATTAGAATCCCGACCATTGTAATTGACTGATTTAACCCTTAAACAACATAAGTTAGAAAGTAAAATTAGGAGGATCCTTGCGTTCTCAAGTACTACACCTCATATTGCGTTTTCATACATTTTACTTGCGTCTTATCTTTTACTTGCATTATTATTTTATCTTTCATTTAGTTATAATAAACAAAACCAAAACAAACAATTTATCCTCTTTCATTTTCATAAGTGCATCAATCGCTATTTGCATAAACATTGTGATCAACCATCCGTCCTTGGAACGAATCTGATTATCAGAATTACTACTTGGGACAACCGTACACTTGCGGTTGTGGTTCGATTATTATTTGCATTTATTTTAGAACACACAAAGGACCACCAAGTTTTTGGCGCCGCTGCCGGGGACGGTAGCGTGTGACCACGGTGTTTATCCTTTAGTGATAAGTGCATTTATTTTATTTTATCAGTTTTACGCTTTTTGGTTGTTAGCTTTTTCAGGTTTTTAGGTTTGGTGTATGCGAAGAAGGCTATTCAAGGATCTAGAGCCAACACCTCCGATCCTTAGTAATCCAGAATCGTTGATCAGACTTGCGAACAGAAGAAGAAGAGAACGAGAAGCTTTAGAAGTAGAAGAATTAAGTAACAGAATGGAGAATATCATTATTCAAGGTCAACAGAATGGACAAGGCCAGTTAGATGCAAATGGCCAACCTTTAGCTCCAGGCGTTATTCCTCAAGTTCAACCACTAAATCCTAATCCTCCAGTCCAGATAGTGATGAATCATGATCCGTGGTTCACTAATGGCCCTCCAGAAGTTCCATTCCGCGCTCCAGCTATAGGAGTAGGTGCTCCAGATATTAATGTTCCGAGATTCCGTCCAGATTCGGGTATGCTAGCTCAGTTCCAAAACTTTGGAAATTTTCGCGGAAGACCATCGGAAGATCCTCTTAGAGCGGTACAAAAATTTAAGCAGATATGTGATTCTTATATCACACAAGGGGTTTCAAGAGAACAGATGTATTTTGCTGCTTTCAAATTCTTTGTCATTGATGGAGCAAGTGAATGGCATGATACGCAAGATCCTACGAGGATTACTAATTGGGACCAATTAGAAATTGCTTTCTTTGACAGGTATTACCCAAGTAACATGAGGTTAGATGCTGAACTAGAATTGACACAATTCCGTCAAGAGTATGAGGAAACTGTGGGTAGGAGTTGGACAAGATTTCAGATGTGTTTGCGTAAAGTTCCTAATCATGGCTTTTCAGAACAACAACAGTTAAAGAACTTTTATAGAGGCCTTGATGGAATTTCGAGAGAGAAGTTGGATACGCTATGTGGAGCAGGTTTTCTTCAAGTTCAACCCGCTCATGCCAAGATCATTTTAGAGAGAACAGTCAAGAATGAAGTTGGGTGGAGCTCAGTAAGAACACCAGTCAAGGGAGTAAATAATGTTGACATGGAAGAAAAATTTGCTACGTTTGAAAATAAGATCCAAAATACCATAGAGCAACAATTGAAGCAGCTTACTCTAGCTGTGAAAGAAGGATTTTCGGGTAAGAAGGTAGCTGTGCATGCTGCACAAGAGGTGTATATGTGTTCAATTTGCCAGGTAGATGATCATGATGAGGAGAGTTGTCCGAATAACCAAGAATCAGTGAATTTTATGTCCAATAGAGGTAATTTCAATTCAAGTGGTAATGGATATCAGCCTAACAGAAACCATCCTGGGTTTCAATACTCAAATCCTAATGGGGCAGCCAATCCTACTTACGCGTATCAGCCGCGTCCTCAAGGCAACAACTATAATCCAAGACCACATAACAATCATCAAGGAGGACAGAATCAAAACAATTATGTGCAAAGACAAGCTCCTCAGAATACCTACGATGAGAATTTAAACCAGAAAGCTCTACCTGCCCATCCACAAGAAGGAGTAATTACCCTTCAGAAAACCGTTGAAAATTTGATTGCTCTTCAAACACAAGCTTTGGAACGTCAAAACGCAGCTGAAGCAAATATGAAGATTTTCCAGAATCAGCTAAGTCAAATTAATAAACAGTTGAATCAGCGTCCACAAGGGCAACTTCCTAGCGATACGGAAAATCCAACACAACGTGAAGATTGCAAGGCTGTTACATTAAGAAGTGGTAAGAACCTCCCTCCACCTCCTTTTCCCGTTATGAAAGAGAAAGAAGTTCCAAGAAAAGAAAAGGAAGTGGGTGAGAAAGAGAAAGAGAATGAGAAAGATAGTGAGGTTGAAGAGATAGAAAGACCAAGAGAAATTCCGAAAAAGAGAGATGAAATTGTAAGCAATCGCCCTCCACCACCGTTTCCATCGCGAGTTCAGAAAAAGGGTGATATGGGTGATTTTCAGAAATTCTTCAATAGAGTGAGGGGTTTGAGTATTAATATTCCGTTACTTGAGGCAATTCGAGATATTCCTAAGTATACGAAGTTTTTGAAGAGGGCCCTCACTAATAAAAGGCCCTACTGTGATAATGAGATGATTGGCCTTCCTGAAGAGTGTAGTGCGATTTGCCAGAGTAAATTACCTCCGAAGTTAGTTGATCCGGGGAGTTTCACGATTCCCATATCGATTGGAGAAGAATGGAAGGGAAAGGCACTATGCGATTTGGGGGCAAGCATCAACCTGATGCCCAAGTCAGTCTTTGACAAGCTTAAAATTGGAAACGCAAGACCCACCTCTATGGTCTTGCAAATGGCGGACAGGTCTCTTGCTCATCCGGAAGGCCGTATTGAGGATGTCCTTGTTAAGGCAGGTACACTTATATTTCCTGTTGATTTCGTAATTCTTGAATACAATGCAGATAGAAATGTCCCCATTATTTTGGGTAGACCCTTCCTAGCTACAGGGAGGACATTGATCGATGTAGAGAATGGCGAATTGACAATGAGGATACAAGATGAGGAAGTGAAATTCAATGTATTTCGAGCTATGAAATTCCCAGATTCTCAGGAAGATTGCTTCAGAATGGATGTAGTAGAGCAAGCATCGCAAGAGGTATTTAATTGCTTAAATTTTGATGATATCTTGCAGGCTGCTTTGACATTAGATTCACCTGAGATGATGGAGGAGCTTACAGAAACAGTGGCAGCTCTCAATTCTGAAAATCCGAAGTATAGGCGTCTTGCCTATGAACCTGTGAGAGAACCGGGGGAGATTATTCCTAAAAAGAAACCTTCAATTGAATCTCCTCCGGAGTTGGAAGAAAAACCATTGCCAGCACACTTGAGGTATGCTTATTTGGGTACTAATGAAACTCTACCTGTTATTGTTTCAGCTAATTTAACAGGTCCTCAAGAAGATAAACTGTTGCGTGTGTTAAGAGCCAACAAAGAAGCAATAGGCTGGACAATTGCTGATATCAAAGGCATTAGTCCATCCTATTGTCAACATAAAATCATACTAGAAGATGTTAATGCACGCTCAGTTGAAGGTCAGAGAAGATTAATGCCAGCCATGAAGGATGTGGTGAAGAAGGAGGTGATTAAGCTTTTAGATGCGGGGATTATTTATCCCATTTCGAGTAGTGAATGGGTGAGTCCAGTTCAGTGTGTACCGAAGAAAGGAGGAATTACAACAGTTCTTAATGATAAAAATGAGGCGATTCCTTCAAGAACGGTAGTAGGTTGGAGAGTTTGCATGGATTACAGAAAGCTGAACAAGGCCACCAGAAAAGATCATTTCCCTTTGCCCTTCATTGATCAGATGTTAGACAAATTAGCCGGAAGGGAATATTACTGTTTCTTGGATGGTTACTCTGGGTACAATCAGATTTACGTGGCTCCAGAAGATCAACATAAGACTACCTTTACATGCCCATTTGGTACTTTTGCATATCGCAGAATGCCATTTGGGTTGTGTAACGCTCCCGCTACTTTTCAAAGGTGTATGATGGCCATCTTCTGGGACATGATAGATAATTTCCTTGAAGTGTTCATGGATGATTTCTCCGTGTTTGGTGATGATTTTGATATATGTTTGGATAACTTGGAGAAAGTGTTAGTGAGATGCAAGGAAACAGATTTGGTGCTCAACTGGGAGAAGTGTCACTTCATGGTTCGCGAAGGTATTGTTCTAGGTCACAAAGTTTCGAGTGTTGGTTTAGAAGTTGATAGAGCAAAGATAGAGGTAATTAAAACTCTTCCCCCTCCTGTTTCTGTTAAAGGGGTAAGGAGTTTTCTTGGCCATGCTGGCTTTTATAGGCGTTTTATTAAAGATTTTTCTAAGATTGCTAAACCGTTATGCAACTTACTCGAAAAGGATTGCAAATTCCTTTTTGATGAAGCTTGTTTAACGGCCTTCAAAGCAATCAAAGAAAAGCTTATTTCTGCTCCTATAGTGTTACCTCCAGATTGGAATTTACCGTTTGAGGTTATGTGTGATGCGAGTGATTTGTGTATGGGAGCTGTATTAGGACAGAGGAAAGAGAAAGTCTTTCATTCTATTTACTATGCTAGTAAAACTTTTAGTGGTGCTCAGATTAATTACACAGTTACAGAAAAAGAGTTGCTAGCAGTTGTCTATTCGTTTGATAAATTTCGCTCTTATCTTCTTGGAGCGAAAGTTATTGTTTATACAGATCATTCCGCGATCAGATTTCTTATGGAGAAGAAAGATGCGAAACCAAGGTTAATCAGATGGGTGTTATTGCTTCAAGAGTTCGATTTAGAGATCAAAGATAGAAAGGGTTGTGAGAATCAGGTTGCAGATCATCTATCGCGCTTAGAGGGTTCAGAGATGAATAGTGGTACTGAAGCAGTTAGAGAGGAGTTTCCTGATGAGAGTTTATTCGTTGTTCGAGATTATGAGGCTCCGTGGTATGCAGATATTGCGAATTTAGTGGTGAGTGGTGTCTTTCCTGAAGGTTCTACTTATCAAGAAAGAAAGAGGTTAGCTCATCGTGCTAGACAGTTCTTTTGGGAGGATCTGTTCCTCTATAAAGTTTGTGCTGACCAAATGATACGAAGATGTGTAGCAAGGGAAGAGACTCAAGCCATTATAGCTGGATGCCATGATTCATTATATGGAGGACATTTTAAAGGAGACAGAACTGCTGCAAAGGTATTTCAATCAGGTTTTTACTGGCCTTCTCTTATAAAAGATTGTCATGAATATGTTAAGAAATGTACGAGATGCCAGTTTACCGGAAACATATCCAAGAGGGATGAGATGCCGCGTAATAATGTGTTAGAGGTTGAGATATTCGATGTGTGGGGCATAGACTTTATGGGTCCTTTCGTTCCTTCAAATGGTAACCTCTATATCTTATTAGCTGTTGATTATGTGTCTAAGTGGGTAGAAGCGGTGGCTTTACCTACTAATGATTCACGAGTGGTGATTAAGTTCTTGAAGTCACATATTTTCACTAGACATGGCACACCTAGAGTGATTATTAGCGATGGAGGATCTCATTTCGTTAATAGATATCTGAAGACTATTCTAGAGAAATATGGAGTTAGACACCGTGTATCTACTGCATACCATCCACAATCCAATGGTCAAGCTGAAGTTTCGAATCGTGAAGTCAAGTCAATCCTAGAGAAAACCGTTGGTCCTACAAGAAAAGATTGGTCAATGAAGTTAGATGATGCGTTGTGGGCCTATCGTACTGCGTTTAAGACTCCAGTTGGTGCATCTCCCTATCGTATGGTGTATGGTAAGGCTTGTCACTTACCTTTAGAGCTTGAAATGGGTGCCTATTGGGCAATTGCGCAGTTGAACTTAGATCCTATCTTAGCCGGAAAGAATCGTATGATGAAGCTTAATGAACTTGACGAATTCAGACTGCATGCTTATGAAAATGCTAAACTTTACAAAGAAAATACAAAGAAATGGCATGACAATCGGATTCGTCCAAAGAACTTTGAAGTGGGGCAAAAAGTATTAAAGTATAATTCAAAGTTCAGCAATTTTCCGGGTAAGTTAAGATCTAAGTGGTCAGGTCCATACATAGTGACCAAAGTTACACCTCATGGGGCGATAGAAATAGAACATCCGCTAGAGAACCGTACCTTTATGGTTAACGGTCACAGATTAAAGATATACCATGGAGGTGAAGATACCAATCGCTCGGAAGATCCACATCCCGGGGAGGTCATGTATCTCCTCGAGAATCCTTAGAAGCGTGAGGTAACCCGTCGAGCTTAACGACGTTAAACAAAAGCCAATTACTTGTATATTAGCTGAGTTTTTACATTTTTGCAATTTAGATTAGTTTGATTTTCGTAATTTTATTGTTTTTATTAAGAAATGAGGAAGGGTAGTTGTTTTTGATGATTTCAGGGGTAAAAAGGACTTGAGTTTGGGGTCGATTTGGCGAAAACAGAAGAAAAATTGGTTGGATGTCCAGGAGAAACCGGGAACCCGGTTTCGCAAAACCGGGAACCCGGTTTTGGAGCTGGTACCAACCATTTTAACGCAACACTTGGCGTTTTGGGGTAATGCCACAACGTCGGAACCGGGAACCCGCATTTGGCAAAACCGGGTACCCGGTTTTGGTGCTGTGACTTCTTAAAATCCCTGACCCAGCGTCTTGATGACTTGCGTTTTCGTGCGTTTTGATTCGCGCCATCGACACAATCCGGGTACCCGCATTTGGCAAAACCGGGTACCCGGTTTCGGAGCTGATGAAACCCAAAAGTTCTGTCCCAGCGTTTTGAGAAGTGGCGTTTTGGCGCGTTTTGATTCGCGCCAGCGAGAAAATCCGGGAACCCGCATTCCATAGAACCGGGTACCCGGTTTCGGCGAGTAAAATCCCTGACCCCGCGTCTTGGGGTCCAGCGTTTTGGTGCGTTTTGAAAAAAAAAAAAAAAAAAAAAAAAAGTCCACAATTATTTTTCCGCGCCGTCACAGCGACGCGGAACCGGGAACCCGGTTTTGCCAAAACCGGGGACCCGGTTTGAAAGCTGTGAGAGGCGGTTTTTGGGTATTTTAACCTAGTTCTTAGCCTCTTTTCCAAGTCTTTACCTAAAACGCACCAATAGCCTCCCCACCTCCGAAATTCATCTACCAAAACACTATATATCATCAAATCCTACCCTCTTTCACCACAAAAACATAAGATCAACTCACCTCCTCTCCAAAATAACATCAAATCCTTAGTTTTTCCCAAGATTCTTCTTCACCCAATTCCTCAAATCAAACCCAATTCTTTCTTCTCCCATACAAATTAACCAAGACCCATCTCATATTTCACCCAGTTCTTAAATTCTTAAACCTCAAAACATCAAAATTCTAAACTTTTCCCTAAGTTTTTCATTATTTGAAGTTTTGAGTTTGGGGTGAAAAGAGATGACTAACAGAACCGGTGATTTCCGAAGAACCGTTCCTAGAAGAAAGACCACCATTGGTGGTTCACAAGATCAAGCTATTGAGATTCCTGATTCACGTCCTAAACGAAAAATTGACGAAGTTAAGCTTGAGTCTAACAGAAAAGAAATCACAGGTCTAAAGAGAAGATTGATTGATGAGATTGAAAGTGAGAAGGAACCAGAAGAGGAAATTGCGAAGAACATTGAGAAGGAAACTGAACAAGAGATTCCGGAAGCACCCGTTACGAAACCTCCGCGTATGAAGATGTGGGCCCACAAGCCTAAGAGGGTTTACACTTGTTGGAATACTCAGGTTCGTAGAGAATTGAATTTTTGAAATTTGGTGAGGAGACGAATTTTCCTAAGGGTATTATGAGTAGTGATTACAAGGAATATGCTGTGACATGTGCTAAGTTTGGTTGGAAAGAGTTACAAGAAAGGAAGCTTGAGTTTATTCCTACTTTTGTGCGAGAATTTTACGAAGGTTTAGCTACCTCACATGATGCCATTGATATCCGCAAAAAGGTAGTTCCTTTCTCTATTGAACGTATTCGGAAATCATTGAAACTACCCAACTTTTCTGGAACATGCCCCTTCCAAGAAATTCTTAATGACCCTTCTTTTGATTTTGAATCCCTTTGGGGGACCGTGCTTGTTAATGGGACTAGCCCAATTCCTGAAGGTGAAAGGTATCCTGGACAGTTTTACAGCAGTAGTTTGACACCTCATGCGAAGGTTTGGTCTCGTTTCATAATACCCACTTTCTTTGGTATTAAACACACTTCCGAGTTGAAGAAAGAGCACATATTTGTTATTAAGTGTATTTTGGAGGAGAAACCATTTGATGTTGCTAAGATCGTTTATGATACAATCATGGAGTTCGCGAAATCACCAATGAAACAACAAAATCTGAAGTTTCCCTGTACTATTACTCAGTTGTGTCTAGACGCAAAGATTCCGCGTAAGGACGCAGATATTGACAGTGTTTCAGTTGGTGTGAGTATAGCTTTGAGCACAATCAAGAACATCCATGAAGAAGCAACACGAGCTACAAGAAGTCCAAGAACTGCTCAATCAAAGAAAGCGAAAACTGTACCTGAGTTGGAAGCGAAGATTCAGGTGTTGGAAGAGAATCAGGAGAGGATGATTGCTACCTTGGGAAACGTTACAAAAGAATTGGACCTGCTTCGAAATTTAATCCTAGGCGTAAATACACTTCAAAACGCGATTTATGATGCTGTTACGCGAGATAAAGGTCCAGAACGCAACACCGATAACCAGCCTCGCGCTGGTTAAGATACGTTTTCTAAACTTTCCTCTTAGTGTATATTAGTTTAAATGCTTTATTGAGTCTTTTCGAGTCGTGGGGACACGACTCATTTTTGAGTTTGGGGTGGGGTTCGTTGCCTCATCCCAATTTTTATGTGTTATTTGCTTTATTTGCTTTCAATAAAAGAATTTTCGGAGTTGCGTTTGACTATAGAAATTTTTAAATATCCCTTTAAGCATACTCTTGATAAATCTATGATAGTAAATAGTGGACTTTAGGGATTGATATAAAACGCACTTACAATTGCATGCGAACATAGGTAATTGATAGGAAAAATTAATTAACAATGCAAATGAAGTAAGCTTGTACTCAAGGAATATGTTTGGTGTGTAGAACGTGAAATCCTAATTAGTAGAGAACCCACCTAGATATGAACTAAAGACAAGCTATGTACTTAGGAAAATGATAGGGGCAGTTCTTTGTTAGCCATTTGTGTCTTTTTAGCCTTCTATCCCTTGTATTAATTATTATCCGTCTTAGCCCACTTTGAGCCTTTAGCCTTTTCTTTGTAGCCACGATATAAGCCATTATCCCTTAGATTATTAGGCATGACCATATGACCCGCACTTGAATCACAATCCTGAGACATGTCTCGAGCTTGAGTTTGGGGTGGTGGGACCACATATGGGGAATTAAATGGGTAGGGATCGATGTGCTTTGTATTGTAGCACAATTGCAGATGATATATACTTGTAACCCTTTGCCGGGAATGAAGAAAAATGAAAAAGAAAGAAAAAATGAAAAATTTTGAAAAATCATACAGTAGGAACCGGGAACCCGGATTCATCAAAACCGGGTACCCGGTTTGCTCCTATACAAAAAAAAAAAAAAAAAAAAAAAAGAGAAAAGAAAAGAAAAAGAAAAATATGAATGAATAAAACATCCGGCAAAGTGGAATTTTTCTGAAAATCATCTTAGTTATAGTGGGTAGACATGGGACGCTAAATTAATGCGTATATGGGTGAGTGAGAACATCTTTTTGAGCGTTAACTCAAGCTCGAGGACATTGTTGATGGTAAGTGAGGAGAGAGCCAAAAGCTCACTTCAAATTTACCAAATATACATCCACACCCGTCCTTAAGCCAATATTATAACCGTAAAGACCTCGTGATTCCTAAGTGCATAGTGAATTTATAATTCTGTTAATAGGGAATACACTAGGTGGAGCGTTCAAAGCGAGTTAGGATTAATGACCACCCTATAGCCATCATACAGAGATGAGTACAAGTGTAACCTTCAAGCATTGCGACTTTAATTTTATGATTGAGATTATTTATGTTTGATGTTGCATGATTAGTGTATGTGTATATTAGTTTCTAGAGTTTGCTATATGAGATTTATTTTGAGAATTGCTTTAGGGTTTATTTGCTAGCTTCTATGTGTTTATACGTTTACTTCTACCCCTTTGTTTTATTTTACTTTGTCGGGACGACAAAGGTTTTTCTAATCGATTCGTACATATAGGTACATACCAAAGTGTACAGTCCAAAGTTTACAGACCAAAGTTGGATTTTAATTTTTTTTAAATTATCTCAAGTCATTTTTTTATATGAACGGATTGTTTATTCATTTGCATTACAAGTCCTCCTATTTTTATTGTGTGTGTTTTGTTTTTGTCCAATGTCAAGATATAAGAAGATCTAACGAGTCCAATAATGAGTCCAATATGTCCAATGTTATACCCTAGGGTCTGTACCCTAGGGGCTGTATCCCAAGCACGTTTTGTCCGAATACATGTCAAATAAAGTCAAAAGGTTGCCCAATTCTATACCCCTATGACTATACCCATGTGATGTCTCCCTAATTGTTCTTATTTTAGACCCTTAGGAGACATCATTTTTGGTGTTTATTTAATTAATTTGATAGACTTTTGTACTAAATTTGCAATAATCCGGAATTACCTTTTTATTTCTAGCATTTTTAATTTATTAAACTTTTGCGCGTAATATTGGTATTTTTAGTGTAAAGTTTACAGGTTTTAGATGTTAGCTAGGAGAGGAATCCGAGGAGAAAGTCAAAGATCGTGAATTAGAGTCAAGACTTGAAGACAAATCCCCAAGATATTATTTTTAGAGCTGAAAATCCACTTTCCAGACCATAGATTGCTGATTTCGAGGTGCTTAAGCGATGATTTAGCCGCTGACCTTTGAAGAGAAATCATTCCTTATCGAGTTACGGAACTTTAGCAACTGGAATGAGGTCAATCGGAGTTGTAACGCATCGGGAAAAGCTGTTTTAGTGAAGGCCTATCATCAGTTACGGGATTTTGGGCTTAGAAAGTGGGCTTGGACATTTAATTAGGCTTTTAATTTCTGGTCCAAGCCCTAGTCCGAATTTTTACTTATAAAAGGAGGTCTGGACTTCTATTTTTCAGACAATTCACATTCCACAAGATTAAACACCAGAGAGAAGCAACAGAAGGAAGAAAGAAGAAGCTACAAGAGCTGGAGTGGGTCTATAGCTCCGTTCGTAGTCATTCCAACTCCAGAAATTAGGTTCTTTTCGTATTTTAATTTTGTAAACAATATGAATTCCAATTCTTTTTATTTTGTTTTTAATTTTAATATGAGCTAAATTTCTATTAGTGCTTGAGAACAAAACAATGGGTGAATCTTGATTTTATTATTATAACGAATGTTGAATTTGGGTTTTTATTGAATTAAATTAAATTAGGGCTTTTACTCTTTTCGACAATTTGTGAATGTTTACTGATTTTAGAGTCGCGAACTAAAATTAGGTATTAGTATCTAAGCTATTCCATATATGTGGCGTGTGGATCATCCTGACGGGGGGTTTAGGTACAGAAATAATTGTTCAATCTAGGATAAAAACTATTGATTCTGACGAACTTAGTTAATCCTAGGGCCAATGTGGTAATAAATCTTAATCATCCAACGGTGGATCATATTTACCCTGACGGGACTAGTGACACTTTAGGATCGCCTTATAGTCCACCCTGACGGGGGTATAAGGATATTAGAATCCCGACCATTGTAATTGACTGATTTAACCCTTAAACAACATAAGTTAGAAAGTAAAATTAGGAGGATCCTTGCGTTCTCAAGTACTACACCTCATATTGCGTTTTCATACATTTTACTTGCGTCTTATCTTTTACTTGCATTATTATTTTATCTTTCATTTAGTTATAATAAACAAAACCAAAACAAACAATTTATCCTCTTTCATTTTCATAAGTGCATCAATCGCTATTTGCATAAACATTGTGATCAACCATCCGTCCTTGGAACGAATCTGATTATCAGAATTACTACTTGGGACAACCGTACACTTGCGGTTGTGGTTCGATTATTATTTGCATTTATTTTAGAACACACAAAGGACCACCAAGTTTTTGGCGCCGCTGCCGGGGACGGTAGCGTGTGACCACGGTGTTTATCCTTTAGTGATAAGTGCATTTATTTTATTTTATCAGTTTTACGCTTTTTGGTTGTTAGCTTTTTCAGGTTTTTAGGTTTGGTGTATGCGAAGAAGGCTATTCAAGGATCTAGAGCCAACACCTCCGATCCTTAGTAATCCAGAATCGTTGATCAGACTTGCGAACAGAAGAAGAAGAGAACGAGAAGCTTTAGAAGTAGAAGAATTAAGTAACAGAATGGAGAATATCATTATTCAAGGTCAACAGAATGGACAAGGCCAGTTAGATGCAAATGGCCAACCTTTAGCTCCAGGCGTTATTCCTCAAGTTCAACCACTAAATCCTAATCCTCCAGTCCAGATAGTGATGAATCATGATCCGTGGTTCACTAATGGCCCTCCAGAAGTTCCATTCCGCGCTCCAGCTATAGGAGTAGGTGCTCCAGATATTAATGTTCCGAGATTCCGTCCAGATTCGGGTATGCTAGCTCAGTTCCAAAACTTTGGAAATTTTCGCGGAAGACCATCGGAAGATCCTCTTAGAGCGGTACAAAAATTTAAGCAGATATGTGATTCTTATATCACACAAGGGGTTTCAAGAGAACAGATGTATTTTGCTGCTTTCAAATTCTTTGTCATTGATGGAGCAAGTGAATGGCATGATACGCAAGATCCTACGAGGATTACTAATTGGGACCAATTAGAAATTGCTTTCTTTGACAGGTATTACCCAAGTAACATGAGGTTAGATGCTGAACTAGAATTGACACAATTCCGTCAAGAGTATGAGGAAACTGTGGGTAGGAGTTGGACAAGATTTCAGATGTGTTTGCGTAAAGTTCCTAATCATGGCTTTTCAGAACAACAACAGTTAAAGATCTTTTATAGAGGCCTTGATGGAATTTCGAGAGAGAAGTTGGATACGCTATGTGGAGCAGGTTTTCTTCAAGTTCAACCCGCTCATGCCAAGATCATTTTAGAGAGAACAGTCAAGAATGAAGTTGGGTGGAGCTCAGTAAGAACACCAGTCAAGGGAGTAAATAATGTTGACATGGAAGAAAAATTTGCTACGTTTGAAAATAAGATCCAAAATACCATAGAGCAACAATTGAAGCAGCTTACTCTAGCTGTGAAAGAAGGATTTTCGGGTAAGAAGGTAGCTGTGCATGCTGCACAAGAGGTGTATATGTGTTCAATTTGCCAGGTAGATGATCATGATGAGGAGAGTTGTCCGAATAACCAAGAATCAGTGAATTTTATGTCCAATAGAGGTAATTTCAATTCAAGTGGTAATGGATATCAGCCTAACAGAAACCATCCTGGGTTTCAATACTCAAATCCTAATGGGGCAGCCAATCCTACTTACGCGTATCAGCCGCGTCCTCAAGGCAACAACTATAATCCAAGACCACATAACAATCATCAAGGAGGACAGAATCAAAACAATTATGTGCAAAGACAAGCTCCTCAGAATACCTACGATGAGAATTTAAACCAGAAAGCTCTACCTGCCCATCCACAAGAAGGAGTAATTACCCTTCAGAAAACCGTTGAAAATTTGATTGCTCTTCAAACACAAGCTTTGGAACGTCAAAACGCAGCTGAAGCAAATATGAAGATTTTCCAGAATCAGCTAAGTCAAATTAATAAACAGTTGAATCAGCGTCCACAAGGGCAACTTCCTAGCGATACGGAAAATCCAACACAACGTGAAGATTGCAAGGCTGTTACATTAAGAAGTGGTAAGAACCTCCCTCCACCTCCTTTTCCCGTTATGAAAGAGAAAGAAGTTCCAAGAAAAGAAAAGGAAGTGGGTGAGAAAGAGAAAGAGAATGAGAAAGATAGTGAGGTTGAAGAGATAGAAAGACCAAGAGAAATTCCGAAAAAGAGAGATGAAATTGTAAGCAATCGCCCTCCACCACCGTTTCCATCGCGAGTTCAGAAAAAGGGTGATATGGGTGATTTTCAGAAATTCTTCAATAGAGTGAGGGGTTTGAGTATTAATATTCCGTTACTTGAGGCAATTCGAGATATTCCTAAGTATACGAAGTTTTTGAAGAGGGCCCTCACTAATAAAAGGCCCTACTGTGATAATGAGATGATTGGCCTTCCTGAAGAGTGTAGTGCGATTTGCCAGAGTAAATTACCTCCGAAGTTAGTTGATCCGGGGAGTTTCACGATTCCCATATCGATTGGAGAAGAATGGAAGGGAAAGGCACTATGCGATTTGGGGGCAAGCATCAACCTGATGCCCAAGTCAGTCTTTGACAAGCTTAAAATTGGAAACGCAAGACCCACCTCTATGGTCTTGCAAATGGCGGACAGGTCTCTTGCTCATCCGGAAGGCCGTATTGAGGATGTCCTTGTTAAGGCAGGTACACTTATATTTCCTGTTGATTTCGTAATTCTTGAATACAATGCAGATAGAAATGTCCCCATTATTTTGGGTAGACCCTTCCTAGCTACAGGGAGGACATTGATCGATGTAGAGAATGGCGAATTGACAATGAGGATACAAGATGAGGAAGTGAAATTCAATGTATTTCGAGCTATGAAATTCCCAGATTCTCAGGAAGATTGCTTCAGAATGGATGTAGTAGAGCAAGCATCGCAAGAGGTATTTAATTGCTTAAATTTTGATGATATCTTGCAGGCTGCTTTGACATTAGATTCACCTGAGATGATGGAGGAGCTTACAGAAACAGTGGCAGCTCTCAATTCTGAAAATCCGAAGTATAGGCGTCTTGCCTATGAACCTGTGAGAGAACCGGGGGAGATTATTCCTAAAAAGAAACCTTCAATTGAATCTCCTCCGGAGTTGGAAGAAAAACCATTGCCAGCACACTTGAGGTATGCTTATTTGGGTACTAATGAAACTCTACCTGTTATTGTTTCAGCTAATTTAACAGGTCCTCAAGAAGATAAACTGTTGCGTGTGTTAAGAGCCAACAAAGAAGCAATAGGCTGGACAATTGCTGATATCAAAGGCATTAGTCCATCCTATTGTCAACATAAAATCATACTAGAAGATGTTAATGCACGCTCAGTTGAAGGTCAGAGAAGATTAATGCCAGCCATGAAGGATGTGGTGAAGAAGGAGGTGATTAAGCTTTTAGATGCGGGGATTATTTATCCCATTTCGAGTAGTGAATGGGTGAGTCCAGTTCAGTGTGTACCGAAGAAAGGAGGAATTACAACAGTTCTTAATGATAAAAATGAGGCGATTCCTTCAAGAACGGTAGTAGGTTGGAGAGTTTGCATGGATTACAGAAAGCTGAACAAGGCCACCAGAAAAGATCATTTCCCTTTGCCCTTCATTGATCAGATGTTAGACAAATTAGCCGGAAGGGAATATTACTGTTTCTTGGATGGTTACTCTGGGTACAATCAGATTTACGTGGCTCCAGAAGATCAACATAAGACTACCTTTACATGCCCATTTGGTACTTTTGCATATCGCAGAATGCCATTTGGGTTGTGTAACGCTCCCGCTACTTTTCAAAGGTGTATGATGGCCATCTTCTGGGACATGATAGATAATTTCCTTGAAGTGTTCATGGATGATTTCTCCGTGTTTGGTGATGATTTTGATATATGTTTGGATAACTTGGAGAAAGTGTTAGTGAGATGCAAGGAAACAGATTTGGTGCTCAACTGGGAGAAGTGTCACTTCATGGTTCGCGAAGGTATTGTTCTAGGTCACAAAGTTTCGAGTGTTGGTTTAGAAGTTGATAGAGCAAAGATAGAGGTAATTAAAACTCTTCCCCCTCCTGTTTCTGTTAAAGGGGTAAGGAGTTTTCTTGGCCATGCTGGCTTTTATAGGCGTTTTATTAAAGATTTTTCTAAGATTGCTAAACCGTTATGCAACTTACTCGAAAAGGATTGCAAATTCCTTTTTGATGAAGCTTGTTTAACGGCCTTCAAAGCAATCAAAGAAAAGCTTATTTCTGCTCCTATAGTGTTACCTCCAGATTGGAATTTACCGTTTGAGGTTATGTGTGATGCGAGTGATTTGTGTATGGGAGCTGTATTAGGACAGAGGAAAGAGAAAGTCTTTCATTCTATTTACTATGCTAGTAAAACTTTTAGTGGTGCTCAGATTAATTACACAGTTACAGAAAAAGAGTTGCTAGCAGTTGTCTATTCGTTTGATAAATTTCGCTCTTATCTTCTTGGAGCGAAAGTTATTGTTTATACAGATCATTCCGCGATCAGATTTCTTATGGAGAAGAAAGATGCGAAACCAAGGTTAATCAGATGGGTGTTATTGCTTCAAGAGTTCGATTTAGAGATCAAAGATAGAAAGGGTTGTGAGAATCAGGTTGCAGATCATCTATCGCGCTTAGAGGGTTCAGAGATGAATAGTGGTACTGAAGCAGTTAGAGAGGAGTTTCCTGATGAGAGTTTATTCGTTGTTCGAGATTATGAGGCTCCGTGGTATGCAGATATTGCGAATTTAGTGGTGAGTGGTGTCTTTCCTGAAGGTTCTACTTATCAAGAAAGAAAGAGGTTAGCTCATCGTGCTAGACAGTTCTTTTGGGAGGATCCGTTCCTCTATAAAGTTTGTGCTGACCAAATGATACGAAGATGTGTAGCAAGGGAAGAGACTCAAGCCATTATAGCTGGATGCCATGATTCATTATATGGAGGACATTTTAAAGGAGACAGAACTGCTGCAAAGGTATTTCAATCAGGTTTTTACTGGCCTTCTCTTATAAAAGATTGTCATGAATATGTTAAGAAATGTACGAGATGCCAGTTTACCGGAAACATATCCAAGAGGGATGAGATGCCGCGTAATAATGTGTTAGAGGTTGAGATATTCGATGTGTGGGGCATAGACTTTATGGGTCCTTTCGTTCCTTCAAATGGTAACCTCTATATCTTATTAGCTGTTGATTATGTGTCTAAGTGGGTAGAAGCGGTGGCTTTACCTACTAATGATTCACGAGTGGTGATTAAGTTCTTGAAGTCACATATTTTCACTAGACATGGCACACCTAGAGTGATTATTAGCGATGGAGGATCTCATTTCGTTAATAGATATCTGAAGACTATTCTAGAGAAATATGGAGTTAGACACCGTGTATCTACTGCATACCATCCACAATCCAATGGTCAAGCTGAAGTTTCGAATCGTGAAGTCAAGTCAATCCTAGAGAAAACCGTTGGTCCTACAAGAAAAGATTGGTCAATGAAGTTAGATGATGCGTTGTGGGCCTATCGTACTGCGTTTAAGACTCCAGTTGGTGCATCTCCCTATCGTATGGTGTATGGTAAGGCTTGTCACTTACCTTTAGAGCTTGAAATGGGTGCCTATTGGGCAATTGCGCAGTTGAACTTAGATCCTATCTTAGCCGGAAAGAATCGTATGATGAAGCTTAATGAACTTGACGAATTCAGACTGCATGCTTATGAAAATGCTAAACTTTACAAAGAAAATACAAAGAAATGGCATGACAATCGGATTCGTCCAAAGAACTTTGAAGTGGGGCAAAAAGTATTAAAGTATAATTCAAAGTTCAGCAATTTTCCGGGTAAGTTAAGATCTAAGTGGTCAGGTCCATACATAGTGACCAAAGTTACACCTCATGGGGCGATAGAAATAGAACATCCGCTAGAGAACCGTACCTTTATGGTTAACGGTCACAGATTAAAGATATACCATGGAGGTGAAGATACCAATCGCTCGGAAGATCCACATCCCGGGGAGGTCATGTATCTCCTCGAGAATCCTTAGAAGCGTGAGGTAACCCGTCGAGCTTAACGACGTTAAACAAAAGCCAATTACTTGTATATTAGCTGAGTTTTTACATTTTTGCAATTTAGATTAGTTTGATTTTCGTAATTTTATTGTTTTTATTAAGAAATGAGGAAGGGTAGTTGTTTTTGATGATTTCAGGGGTAAAAAGGACTTGAGTTTGGGGTCGATTTGGCGAAAACAGAAGAAAAATTGGTTGGATGTCCAGGAGAAACCGGGAACCCGGTTTCGCAAAACCGGGAACCCGGTTTTGGAGCTGGTACCAACCATTTTAACGCAACACTTGGCGTTTTGGGGTAATGCCACAACGTCGGAACCGGGAACCCGCATTTGGCAAAACCGGGTACCCGGTTTTGGTGCTGTGACTTCTTAAAATCCCTGACCCAGCGTCTTGATGACTTGCGTTTTCGTGCGTTTTGATTCGCGCCATCGACACAATCCGGGTACCCGCATTTGGCAAAACCGGGTACCCGGTTTCGGAGCTGATGAAACCCAAAAGTTCTGTCCCAGCGTTTTGAGAAGTGGCGTTTTGGCGCGTTTTGATTCGCGCCAGCGAGAAAATCCGGGAACCCGCATTCCATAGAACCGGGTACCCGGTTTCGGCGAGTAAAATCCCTGACCCCGCGTCTTGGGGTCCAGCGTTTTGGTGCGTTTTGAAAAAAAAAAAAAAAAAAAAAAAAAAAGTCCACAATTATTTTTCCGCGCCGTCACAGCGACGCGGAACCGGGAACCCGGTTTTGCCAAAACCGGGGACCCGGTTTGAAAGCTGTGAGAGGCGGTTTTTGGGTATTTTAACCTAGTTCTTAGCCTCTTTTCCAAGTCTTTACCTAAAACGCACCAATAGCCTCCCCACCTCCGAAATTCATCTACCAAAACACTATATATCATCAAATCCTACCCTCTTTCACCACAAAAACATAAGATCAACTCACCTCCTCTCCAAAATAACATCAAATCCTTAGTTTTTCCCAAGATTCTTCTTCACCCAATTCCTCAAATCAAACCCAATTCTTTCTTCTCCCATACAAATTAACCAAGACCCATCTCATATTTCACCCAGTTCTTAAATTCTTAAACCTCAAAACATCAAAATTCTAAACTTTTCCCTAAGTTTTTCATTATTTGAAGTTTTGAGTTTGGGGTGAAAAGAGATGACTAACAGAACCGGTGATTTCCGAAGAACTGTTCCTAGAAGAAAGACCACCATTGGTGGTTCACAAGATCAAGCTATTGAGATTCCTGATTCACGTCCTAAACGAAAAATTGACGAAGTTAAGCTTGAGTCTAACAGAAAAGAAATCACAGGTCTAAAGAGAAGATTGATTGATGAGATTGAAAGTGAGAAGGAACCAGAAGAGGAAATTGCGAAGAACATTGAGAAGGAAACTGAACAAGAGATTCCGGAAGCACCCGTTACGAAACCTCCGCGTATGAAGATGTGGGCCCACAAGCCTAAGAGGGTTTACACTTGTTGGAATACTCAGGTTCGTGAAAGAATTGAATTTTTGAAATTTGGTGAGGAGACGAATTTTCCTAAGGGTATTATGAGTAGTGATTACAAGGAATATGCTGTGACATGTGCTAAGTTTGGTTGGAAAGAGTTACAAGAAAGGAAGCTTGAGTTTATTCCTACTTTTGTGCGAGAATTTTACGAAGGTTTAGCTACCTCACATGATGCCATTGATATCCGCAAAAAGGTAGTTCCTTTCTCTATTGAACGTATTCGGAAATCATTGAAACTACCCAACTTTTCTGGAACATGCCCCTTCCAAGAAATTCTTAATGACCCTTCTTTTGATTTTGAATCCCTTTGGGGGACCGTGCTTGTTAATGGGACTAGCCCAATTCCTGAAGGTGAAAGGTATCCTGGACAGTTTTACAGCAGTAGTTTGACACCTCATGCGAAGGTTTGGTCTCGTTTCATAATACCCACTTTCTTTGGTATTAAACACACTTCCGAGTTGAAGAAAGAGCACATATTTGTTATTAAGTGTATTTTGGAGGAGAAACCATTTGATGTTGCTAAGATCATTTATGATACAATCATGGAGTTCGCGAAATCACCAATGAAACAACAAAATCTGAAGTTTCCCTGTACTATTACTCAGTTGTGTCTAGACGCAAAGATTCCGCGTAAGGACGCAGATATTGACAGTGTTTCAGTTGGTGTGAGTATAGCTTTGAGCACAATCAAGAACATCCATGAAGAAGCAACACGAGCTACAAGAAGTCCAAGAACTCCTCAATCAAAGAAAGCGAAAACTGTACCTGAGTTGGAAGCGAAGATTCAGGTGTTGGAAGAGAATCAGGAGAGGATGATTGCTACCTTGGGAAACGTTACAAAAGAATTGGACCTGCTTCGAAATTTAATCCTAGGCGTAAATACACTTCAAAACGCGATTTATGATGCTGTTACGCGAGATAAAGGTCCAGAACGCAACACCGATAACCAGCCTCGCGCTGGTTAAGATACGTTTTCTAAACTTTCCTCTTAGTGTATATTAGTTTAAATGCTTTATTGAGTCTTTTCGAGTCGTGGGGACACGACTCATTTTTGAGTTTGGGGTGGGGTTCGTTGCCTCATCCCAATTTTTATGTGTTATTTGCTTTATTTGCTTTCAATAAAAGAATTTTCGGAGTTGCGTTTGACTATAGAAATTTTTAAATATCCCTTTAAGCATACTCTTGATAAATCTATGATAGTAAATAGTGGACTTTAGGGATTGATATAAAACGCACTTACAATTGCATGCGAACATAGGTAATTGATAGGAAAAATTAATTAACAATGCAAATGAAGTAAGCTTGTACTCAAGGAATATGTTTGGTGTGTAGAACGTGAAATCCTAATTAGTAGAGAACCCACCTAGATATGAACTAAAGACAAGCTATGTACTTAGGAAAATGATAGGGGCAGTTCTTTGTTAGCCATTTGTGTCTTTTTAGCCTTCTATCCCTTGTATTAATTATTATCCGTCTTAGCCCACTTTGAGCCTTTAGCCTTTTCTTTGTAGCCACGATATAAGCCATTATCCCTTAGATTATTAGGCATGACCATATGACCCGCACTTGAATCACAATCCTGAGACATGTCTCGAGCTTGAGTTTGGGGTGGTGGGACCACATATGGGGAATTAAATGGGTAGGGATCGATGTGCTTTGTATTGTAGCACAATTGCAGATGATATATACTTGTAACCCTTTGCCGGGAATGAAGAAAAATGAAAAAGAAAGAAAAAATGAAAAATTTTGAAAAATCATACAGTAGGAACCGGGAACCCGGATTCATCAAAACCGGGTACCCGGTTTGCTCCTGTACAAAAAAAAAAAAAAAAAAAAAAGAGAAAAGAAAAGAAAAAGAAAAATATGAATGAATAAAACATCCGGCAAAGTGGAATTTTTCTGAAAATCATCTTAGTTATAGTGGGTAGACATGGGACGCTAAATTAATGCGTATATGGGTGAGTGAGAACATCTTTTTGAGCGTTAACTCAAGCTCGAGGACATTGTTGATGGTAAGTGAGGAGAGAGCCAAAAGCTCACTTCAAATTTACCAAATATACATCCACACCCGTCCTTAAGCCAATATTATAACCGTAAAGACCTCGTGATTCCTAAGTGCATAGTGAATTTATAATTCTGTTAATAGGGAATACACTAGGTGGAGCGTTCAAAGCGAGTTAGGATTAATGACCACCCTATAGCCATCATACAGAGATGAGTACAAGTGTAACCTTCAAGCATTGCGACTTTAATTTTATGATTGAGATTATTTATGTTTGATGTTGCATGATTAGTGTATGTGTATATTAGTTTCTAGAGTTTGCTATATGAGATTTATTTTGAGAATTGCTTTAGGGTTTATTTGCTAGCTTCTATGTGTTTATACGTTTACTTCTACCCCTTTGTTTTATTTTACTTTGTCGGGACGACAAAGGTTTTTCTAATCGATTCGTACATATAGGTACATACCAAAGTGTACAGTCCAAAGTTTACAGACCAAAGTTGGATTTTAATTTTTTTTAAATTATCTCAAGTCATTTTTTTATATGAACGGATTGTTTATTCATTTGCATTACAAGTCCTCCTATTTTTATTGTGTGTGTTTTGTTTTTGTCCAATGTCAAGATATAAGAAGATCTAACGAGTCCAATAATGAGTCCAATATGTCCAATGTTATACCCTAGGGTCTGTACCCTAGGGGTTGTATCCCAAGCACGTTTTGTCCGAATACATGTCAAATAAAGTCAAAAGGTTGCCCAATTCTATACCCCTATGACTATACCCATGTGATGTCTCCCTAATTGTTCTTATTTTAGACCCTTAGGAGACATCATTTTTGGTGTTTATTTAATTAATTTGATAGACTTTTGTACTAAATTTGCAATAATCCGGAATTACCTTTTTATTTCTAGCATTTTTAATTTATTAAACTTTTGCGCGTAATATTGGTATTTTTAGTGTAAAGTTTACAGGTTTTAGATGTTAGCTAGGAGAGGAATCCGAGGAGAAAGTCAAAGATCGTGAATTAGAGTCAAGACTTGAAGACAAATCCCGAAGATATTATTTTTAGAGCTGAAAATCCACTTTCCAGGCCATAGATTGCTGATTTCGAGGTGCTTAAGCGATGATTTAGCCGCTGACCTTTGAAGAGAAATCATTCCTTATCGAGTTACGGAACTTTAGCAACTGGAATGAGGTCAATCGGAGTTGTAACGCATCGGGAAAAGCTGTTTTAGTGAAGGCCTATCATCAGTTACGGGATTTTGGGCTTAGAAAGTGGGCTTGGACATTTAATTAGGCTTTTAATTTCTGGTCCAAGCCCTAGTCCGAATTTTTACTTATAAAAGGAGGTCTGGACTTCTATTTTTCAGACAATTCACATTCCACAAGATTAAACACCAGAGATAAGCAACAGAAGGAAGAAAGAAGAAGCTACAAGAGCTGGAGTGGGTCTATAGCTCCGTTCGTAGTCATTCCAACTCCAGAAATTAGGTTCTTTTCGTATTTTAATTTTGTAAACAATATGAATTCCAATTCTTTTTATTTTGTTTTTAATTTTAATATGAGCTAAATTTCTATTAGTGCTTGAGAACAAAACAATGGGTGAATCTTGATTTTATTATTATAACGAATGTTGAATTTGGGTTTTTATTGAATTAAATTAAATTAGGGCTTTTACTCTTTTCGACAATTTGTGAATGTTTACTGATTTTAGAGTCGCGAACTAAAATTAGGTATTAGTATCTAAGCTATTCCATATATGTGGCGTGTGGATCATCCTGACGGGGGGTTTAGGTACAGAAATAATTGTTCAATCTAGGATAAAAACTATTGATTCTGACGAACTTAGTTAATCCTAGGGCCAATGTGGTAATAAATCTTAATCATCCAACGGTGGATCATATTTACCCTGACGGGACTAGTGACACTTTAGGATCGCCTTATAGTCCACCCTGACGGGGGTATAAGGATATTAGAATCCCGACCATTGTAATTGACTGATTTAACCCTTAAACAACATAAGTTAGAAAGTAAAATTAGGAGGATCCTTGCGTTCTCAAGTACTACACCTCATATTGCGTTTTCATACATTTTACTTGCGTCTTATCTTTTACTTGCATTATTATTTTATCTTTCATTTAGTTATAATAAACAAAACCAAAACAAACAATTTATCCTCTTTCATTTTCATAAGTGCATCAATCGCTATTTGCATAAACATTGTGATCAACCATCCGTCCTTGGAACGAATCTGATTATCAGAATTACTACTTGGGACAACCGTACACTTGCGGTTGTGGTTCGATTATTATTTGCATTTATTTTAGAACACACAAAGGACCACCACCATGTCAAATACAGACCCTAGGGGCTGTACCACCTAGGTCGTTTTAAGTTTTTTTTTTGTTTATACAAGCTTTCCACATTAAGGGCTGGACCTAACTCAATATACCCATTGTGTTGGACCTAATAAAATGGACACAAAAAAATAACAAGTTCATTTTTTTATAAAATCATTCTAAAGCCCATTATGGGCTGGACCTGAAGAGGCTGAGCCCACGTACATGAACGAGACCACGCTAGGCCACGAACAGAGCGGCGACGTGGTGGTGGTGCTGCGCATCACAGATAGGTCTTCACAGCAGCAGCAGTGCAGTGATGGAGGTCTTCACAGCAGCAGCAGTAATGGAGGTCTTCACAGCAGCAGTGCAGCGTCGCGAAGAAGGTTGGCTCTGGAACGGCGGAGGCAGGGTAGATCTCGAACGGCGGAGAAGGTTGAGATCTGCAGCAGTGGTGTCGCGTTCGTGGTTGCTGGTGTCGAGATCTGGCGGTGTTGTTCTCGTCGGTGGAGATCCTCATCGTCACAACAGCAGTGGTGTTCTCGAGCGCTCTGGTGCATCGAACTGGAGAACCCAAAAACTGCAGCGGCTTTTTTCTTGTGCAGCGGCTGTTATGGTGGTTCTGTTATGGCGTTGTGGTGGTGGCGGCGCTGTTACAGGGATAAGGTCGAGATCTGGTGGTGGCGCTGCTACAGGGACCATGCTTCTTTGTCTTTTTATGGTGGCGGATCTGGTGCAGGGAGAAGGTCGAGATCTGCAGCGGTGGTGTGGCTCTGCTCCGGCGTCTTCACATCGTCGTGGTGGCGCAACATCTCAACGATGAGAGGGGAGGCCACGCTGGGTTCTGCAGGAAGGTGAGGAGGTACGTGGGAAGGGAAAGAGTGAGGGGGAAGAGAGCCGTGGTGGTGGGGTGCAGTTTTACCAGAGAGGGAGAGAGGGGGGGGAGGGGGCGGTTAGAGAGAGTAGGAAGGTGGGCATTGCTATTAGGGTAAAATGTTTTGGTTTGGGTAAAATATCTGTGTATATGAGAAGAGGAGGGAAGGGGTGTTTTTGGGTTTTTGCCTCTTTCTAGTTTGATTGTAATGGTATTTTTGGACTAGGATTTTCTTTATTAACCCACATTTAGTTGGGCCTTATATAAGAGATGTCCCTAATTTTGGTGATCATCCCTTTTATTGGTTATTTCAACATTCTAAAAGACCCACAAAAGTGCAAAACACCCAAATTCAAAAAAAAAAAAAACTATTATGGAAAAAAATGCCTTCTATCTCAAAATCCCAAATCAGAGTTTCCCAAATTATATCTAGATTTCAAATTTTATTTGGATTCTATTATGTTTTCAAAAAGTGTGTTAGTACTAATGAAAGTATGATTCGATATGTTGAGAATTTTAAATCATTTGAAATTTTTGAATGAAATTTTAAATTGGATTTTTAATAAAAATAATACTAAAATTTGAAATAAAGTGTAATAAGAATTATAAAAATTATTTCGTTTAGTTAAGAAATAGAATAAAAATGAAGAAATCGAATCAATAAACCTAAAAGTTTAAATTAAAGGAATCGTTGAGAGCATATCTAATATTTTTTCTCAGTATTTTGATTTTCAATTATAATGTAATGAAAAGAACATTAAATTGTTCCTTAACATAATATTTTATTCTTATTTAAAATAACTTAGTGAGATTTGTACTAATCTTACAACTTACAAAATTTCTATACAACCAATATAATATTATAAAAAAATTAATATCTTTAAATCATATATCGTTCTTTTTAATTTGTTAATATATTTTTTATACGAAAAAGAAGTATTATCACCAAAATACACTAAATTAATGTTAAATCAATGAGCACACGTCAAAAACTTAACGTGTAGCGTTGAAATTTCACTATGGGTGGGCAAGATGCTTATACAAAACACGATATTATGTTTTGAATAGCTAAATGGCCATCCGTGATGGTTTGGATTGGGGAGGGCTGGTAAGGTTCGAGTCGACTTGAGCTTTTGGTAGACTTTTTAGTGGATTTAGATATAACAAAGTGAATAGCATCTTCGGAAACCAGGAATCTCTCACAGTGTGATATAAAATCAACTCTAATGAGATTGCTCAAATTAAAATCAGCACAAATTTAAGATTTGTGTGTTCCAAGAATACACAATTCTGAGATTTGTGTTTTCCAGGAATACAAAATTCTGAGATTTGCGTGTTCCACGGAATTGGAACAAACAAAATCAAGTTTTGTGTATTACAAGAATACATAATTCGAATTTTATGTATTCCATGAATACACAAAAATGAGTTTTGTGTGTCCTAAGAACACACAATTCTGAGATTTGTGTATTCTTGGAATACACAGAATTGGAATAAACAAAATCAAGTTTTGTGTGACCTAGAACACACAAAAACCTAAAACACACAAAAATAGCAAAAAAGTGTTGCACAAAAAGACAATATATCAAGATAGTTATAGGGTGAATTATATATAGGGTCTTAGAGACACTATTTTTTCTCTATAGAGTAGTGTCTTGAAAGTTGTTATTCTTAGGGACCTCATTTTTTACAATAGTCTTTCCTACCCTTACTAACACTAAAAGACAAAAAAGTGATGTCACTGTTTCTCTCTCCTCTACCACTACCCACCTACCACCTATCTCCAACCTCCGGCCACCGGCCACCGACCACCGACCTCCGACCACCGACCATCGACCACCCACCACCGACCACCAGTCACCGGAAAAAACTGAGAGTATCGGAAAAAACTAAGAGTATCGGAAAAAAACTGAGAGTACTCTATAAATTGGCTGAATACTCTATATATTTTAATGAGTACTCTGTATATTTTGGTGAGTAGTCCGAATAATTTTAATGAGTACTCCGAATAATTTGATGAGTACTCCGACAAATATGATGAGTACTCCGTAAATTTGATGAGTACTCCGTCAAATTGATGAGTATTATAAAAAAACAAAGCATAAAATAGTCAAAAAACCTTTTATTCACCTTTATTACACATTATTAAACAATTACAAATGAATATACAATTAAAAAATAAAAAAATTAATTACTATCTTGTTTGACCAGATCTGGTCAAACCAGATCTAGATCTGAAATTTAAAAAAAAAAAAGGGCTCCTTCTTCTCGTCGACGAGCACAAGCGCCAACACCACACAGTTCTCGTTCATAGCCACCCCACCAACACCACCAGACTCTAGGCAACCACACGAACACCACCATAACACCGCCTTCTCGCGCCTCCGGCTAGAACACATTCTTCACCACCGAGACACGAGCAGATTCCCGGCGAGGAACTGAAATGAACCACCGCAGCACAGAAGCTCCATGGAGATCTCGATCTCATCCACGAAACGCCATGGAGATCTCGATCTCATCCACGAACAGCCATGGAGATCTCGATCTCATCCAATCCGGCGAAGCACCACCGCCACTGCACAGAAATATAGCACTGAAGCACCACCGCCATAGCTCCCTTCCTCTACAGTAATGAAGCTCGAACACTCCATTTCGCGAGCTCTCTCTGGCGAGATCCAACACAGCAGGAGCAAGACGGATTCGCCGCCTATGCTTCACGAACGAAGCACCGCCATGGAGTCCTCTAAGAGATCCGTTCGCGAAGAAGAACAGCAGCAAAAAACCGGCGAACCACCGAAGTAAAGCAACGCGAAGAAGAACAGCAGCAGGTTTTTTTGGTGGTTGTGTTTTAGAGAGAGGCAGTGGTGTTATGGTGGTGGTGCATATCGGCGGTGGTTGTGTCCATGGGTGGTGTCGGTGGTTGTTGAGAGGAGAGAGGAGAGAGGAGGTGAGGTATTGATTTCTGATTTAGAACGTGAATGAAATTAGAAATGGGAATAATTAGTATATATAGAAAAAAAACAAAAGAGGGGTAGTCTAGTAATTGGGGTTTTGGGGTTCATGTGTTAAAAAGTTGCTGAGGTCTTTAGTAAGAAGAGGCTCTAGGTGGGGGTGCTAACTCGAAGAGGGGGGTGTCTTCAAGACCCCTAGTGTCATTATCTCTAGTTAAAAACGAGTAAAAACAGGCTGTATGCAATTAATAAAGAGAAAAAATAAATTTGTTAAAAAAGAGAATCCTTTATACCGATTTTGTGATTTTGTGTGTTACAGGAACACATAAACCAATATTTGTGCGTTATAGCATCACACAACCCGGAAATTCGATTTTCGAAAAAAAAAATATTGAAAAAAAATATTGAAAAAAAAAAATTCGATAAAATAATCAAAAAATAATTTAAAAAAAAAAAAAAAAAAAAGTAATTTGCTCATTTCTTTTTCTTTTTGGAATGAAAAGTGTGGAAGTGTAATTAATTGGGATTTATCTCATTTTTTAAAGATAAAGGAATAAAATGTAATTCATTAAAGTTGAAGGACTAAAATGTAATTTAATAAATTATATAGGACTAAAATGTAACTTTATAAAAATAAAGGACTAAATTGTTATTTAAAAGTATAAAGATTAAATATAACTTTATATAATTAAAGGATTAAAATGAATTTTTGTAAAGAGTAATGCTATATATTACCCCTTCACCCCTTCACCCCTTATGTGGAGCCTATGTGGAGGTTTTAAAAACCAGTCATAATCTTTCTCTTTCTTAAATGACTTTTTTCTCTCTCTTTTATTTAATGTCACATAGGCTCCACATAAGGGGTGAAGGGGTGAAGGGGTGATATATAGCATTACTCTTTTATAAAATATAAAGATTAAAATATAATATATAGAAGTTAAAGACTAAAACATAATTTTTTTCTAAATTTAAAGGACTAAAAAGTAATTTTACAAAGTTAAAGAGCTAATATGTAATTTATTAAAGTTATAGGACTAAAATGAATTTTTTTAAAGATTAAGGTCTAAAATGTAATTTTATAAAATTAAAGGACTAAAATGTAGTTTTATAAAATTAAAGGACTAAAATTAAATTTTATGAATTATAAAGGACTAAAATTAAATTTTATAAATTTAAAGGACTAAAATTTAATTTTATAAAATTAAAGAACTAAAATGTAATTTTATAAAAACAAAAGGACTAAAATATAATTTTACAAATTTTAAAGGACTAAAACGTAATTTTATAAAGTTGAAGGACTAAAATGTAATTTTATAAAGTTGAAGGACTAAAATGCAATTTTATATAATTAAAGGACTAAAATGTATTTTTACACAAAGTTAAAGGACTAAAATGTAATTTTTATTTTTATTAATTAAAATATTTATTTACATAATGGACTAATTTTTTTTTATTACAGATTCTAATTAATATTTATTAATGTATTTAACTGAATGTATTTTATATTAATTCATTGGGTGATGTAATTTGATATAATTATTCATTGGAATGTAACATTAATAATTTAGAGACTTTTTTGTAATATTTAATAGTATTGCGAGTCAAATGTAATATTATTCATTGTTTTTGGTTCTTAATGATCAGTACTTGTCCTTAGATGACAGATTCACTAAGGTCCACAGACACTCCCACTAGGTCCGTAATAGGCAGTCATTTACCAAGACATTTGATATTCATCTCCCAAACTATGGATTAGGCACGTGTATGAACTCGACGCGCACTATTATTTATTCAATAACATTTCCGCTAACTAATAAACTCTTCGTATTCAAAGGCAATATTTTTTTTTTTAAAAAGACACCAAGTAGTATATCAATGTAGGATTTGTATGCAATGTATAAGTCATGATCATGAATATATGGATTTTTTTGGTGAGAGAATATCTAAGAACATGTCATGGATGTGATTTTTAGTGGTTAGTTACATTAAATGTCTATTTCATTGTAATTCAATAATTTATTTGAGTTTTTTTTTTTGCATTATATGATTTATTATTTTTATTTAATATTTCGAATTACTATTAGATGACTGATGTTATGGCAAGATATCATGGGGGACGATGATGGTAGGGATCTGCCAAGCAATCTCAACCAAACTTTAGGCAATTTCAACCAACCTGTTGGTACTCAATTTTGTGTAGTATATAAATTTTATTAATTGGATCTTTATTCAATGTGTTTTAAAATAGAAAAAAGAAAACGAAAGCATAGGGGTCCCGCCTCCCTCAAAACTGCACTTAAGGCTTTAACTGAACTGGGTCACCCATTACCGGTTGACATTTTTATAATGGATGACATATGGAACCCAACAGTGAGTATGGAAAACATGTGTCACAAGTAGTGTGGATCACAATGCGAGAGAGAGCGCCTCCATGTTATAAGAAATGGAGTGACGTCCCCGATATGAGGAAACATGATTTTATAAGATTATTATCGGTAATTTTTATTCTAACTTCATTATTAAATCATTAATTTATGTATAATTGTAGATGATTGCTTGATTGTTTTTGTTAAATATAGGATTTTTTGACATAAACGGTTGGAAGCTACATGATGATTCGAAAAAATAGCCAATAAGTTGAATAAAAACCAGTCCCAGAGGTACAAGGATTACAAGAACTATATGAAGAAGCGTTATTACTTGTTGGGTAAAAAACCGACAATTTGTCTAATGTAAATTGGAAAAAGACTTGCGATATGTGGGATGAGATTGATAGTCAGGTATATAAGTCCTATTTTATTATACATGTTATTAGTTATGTGTTGTTAATTTTTTTTAAATTATACTGATCCAGAACCAGGCAAAAGCGAATTCAGAAAACCGCAAGAAACAAAGAAACCCAGTGATGCTGGATCGAGAAATTATTCCCGAACCCAGGATATAATTTATGAGATACAAATTTTTTAAATAAAATATATTTGTAAGTATTATAATTCTCTTTTAAATATTTATTTTACAATGGAATTGAACAGTGGAAGTTGAAGAAACCCACCAAGAAACCATTGGTATTCACCGCCGAGCACACATAGCAGCAGCACACAATTCCACCAATGGGGTTTTTTGTCGAGCATATGGGGTACAATAAGAAGAATGAGAAGTGGAGGAGTGAGAAGTACAAGAACGCTGATGTGAGTATTTTTGTATATTAAACTTACCTTTTTAACTACTAAATGTTTGAACTTTATTATTATTTGAAATATATGTATTTAATGTAACAGGCAATTTTTTGGGAGAAACTGAAATTCAAAGTCACCCAGTCACAGTATGGGTCTTCTGAAGGTCCAACCTCCACTCCCAGTTGAAACTGAAGGATCAAATAAATGTTGTTAAGGAAGCAGCCGAGGAAGGTATAGGCCTAGGGAAACGGAGTAGGGCGCCCGGAGTGGGACCGCCTCCGAAGAAAGCACATGTTTCCAAAACAAGACCATCTACACGAGAAAATGAGCAGCAGCTTAACAATATGATGGCATCGGTAAATGATATTTGTGCTGCACAAGGCATACCCCCTACGTTCCTCCAGCTAATCTATGGGGTGTGTGTGAACAGTATGAGGGAACAAGCTGGACTTGGCCCATTTATTCGACCTGAGCAGAACCCTCCATTCGGGCCACCCACATATAGACCATCAGGTAGTCGGGAAGGATCTGAAGATGAAAACGAAGAAGAAGCAGATCGTCTATATAATCCTTAGTAGTATGATATATTCGATCGATATTTGATTGTTGACTTTAGTATGTATCGGTTTTGACTTTATTTTATCTTTTTGTTAACTTTTTATTGATTTTGACATTTATTGTTATCGATGTTTACTTTTGTTTAATATTAGTTGTTTTAAATATTTATTTAGTTATTGTTATTAATTTTATAAATCAAAAATCAAAAAAAATTCTTAAAAAGAACATTAGCGACTACATTTTTAGTCGCAATTTTTTTTATTCATGTAGTCACTAATATAAATATATATAGCGACTAAATGAGTGTTGTCGAAGAAGACAACTATATAACAAATACAAAATGTAGTCGCTATTAGTAGTTATCAACGACACAAAAAAGTAGTCGTTATTAATAGTATCAATAGCGACTGCAAATGTAGTCGCTAATGGTAGATCGCACAATAGTGTTTAACTAATTATGTTTTTGTTGTTATGTAGTTTAATGAGCAGAAGGAACAAGTGGTTGTGGAGCAGATTTTGAAGGTTGTGTTTCTAGAAGTCTATCGTCCTAGCCTTGTAAGTAAGAGTTTATTTTCCAACTCAATTTGCTTTATCATGCAAATAAATTTTGTACATAAACAATTAACATGTATGCAAGATTTAATCTAATTTCTTTAAGGCCATAAATATACTAAACTACATGTAAGTGGAGGCCGAGGCTGCACTTGAGAAGCAAAAGAAGGCTTAAGAAGACACTAGTGAAAAATTCATCGATGAAGGACATGTTATCGATAAATGGGTAAAGTTAATATATCACCTTATAAAATATTTTTACTTGTATGTATAGTAATAATGTTGTTTGACTCTTTATTACCAGAGAAAAAGAAGGGAATGCTACATGGCTACGAAGCAAGTTAATAAGGTTGACGCGATATAGGTTTTTATCTATTAGTTGAGCTTTTGTAAATAAGATGATTGTGTTCGTTATAAAAGTAAAAAGCTTTTCGGTGTATCTGAATTATTTTTGTGATAAATAATTACTGATCAGATTTATTGATTATGTGGCTTTTCTAATCTCATAGTTTCCATGTTTTCTGGGTTTTTTCGAATATGATCTCTTTTCATCATTAGTTATGGCTTTCTTGTCGGTTATTTTTGGATGTTTTGCACTTTTGTTGGATTATACAAAAATGTAAAACATAAACAAAAAACCCAGGAAAGGTGTTTTTATCTTGCTATATATACTTTATCTATCTCATATATAATGTCCACTTAACTTTTTTCACATATTAAGAAATACAATCATGACACTTACTATTATTAAAATACCCTTCACAAAGTGTTTTAAAATTTTAAATATTTATTGGAAATATAAATTTGAATACTTTAATAAAAGTAATAGTGGAATAAATTGGAAGAATGTTTCTTTAAATTCTAATATGATAATAATTTTGGGACACTATTTTTAGTAAGTGTGCATTATTTGTGGGATAGAGGGAGTGTGTATATTCTTGTGTTGTGTGTCACTCTTACTTTGCATTTGTGAAGCCTAAGTATGGGTTGCCCGAAATCTCATTGATGGGTGAAAGTCTAGGTTACTTAATTAGAATAAGTGGCATTTAAAAAATTTGGACAAAATTTTAAATTTGATATCTATTAGTGTTAATACTAAAAAAGTGAAAAAGTGACAAGAATTATGAAAAATGTTTTGTTTAGTCATGTAATGGAATTGAAATTAAGAAACCAAATTAATGAAAATATAGAAAGTTTGTTAAGGGCTTTAATATCCATAAAAATTTG
The DNA here is from genome assembly GCA_029959085.1 of Nemophila menziesii. Classification (NCBI taxonomy): domain Eukaryota; kingdom Viridiplantae; phylum Streptophyta; class Magnoliopsida; order Boraginales; family Hydrophyllaceae; genus Nemophila; species Nemophila menziesii. The sequence goes on along the minus strand of JARWIR010000004.1, from coordinate 37,520,559 downwards.
TTTACTACTTGATTTTCTTAATAACCTTTCTACTTATCTTGGGTGGATTTTATTAGAGGCTCGACTTCCTATGTTGGCATTTTCATTCTTAGATCTTTTATGTATCTATGAGTTAAACGAATAAAACAAAAAATATCTTAAATCGCTCTAAAATACGTTAAATTTCAAATATTAGTTAAAAAATAAAAATATACCAAATCAAGGATTAATCCCAACTTTTAATCTTAAGAAATCCAAAAATATGTTTCATAAATATTAAAATGTATTACAAAATACGAGACATTAAGACTTTCAACTTAAAGTATTATCGTTCTGACAATGTAGATACAAAATTAGATCCAATAATTAAAAGTAGCATATAGAATAATCAATTACTCATAAACGATGTACCAACTTTTCATAAACCTCATTCAAAATAGATAACCCACAAAAATACTAATAATTCAGATACTCAACAATGTTAAGATATTAAAAAGGTTAGCTTCGTAGGGAAAACAAATCGCTTTTTACTAGGCTCAAAGTGACAGATATAGGATAATATAGATCTTTCTATGTTGTTTAATGGACAACTCAGCGCATTATAATATAAGTCTTGGTGACTTATTTTATATATATATATATATATATATATATATATATATATATATATATATATATATATATATATATATATATATATATATATATATATATATATATATATATATATATATATATATAGGTAAATTATAAAACACGGTCCCAACAACATGGACCTTTATAATAAAGGTCCTCCCCCCTAAGTGTCTAGTTACACAATGCTGAAAACCCTAATCTACCCTCCCCATCAGTCTTTATTACAGTGAGATCCATTCCCAATCCAAAACCCCTAATAGAGTTTCGAATCACACCAGCCTCCCTCACCCCCTTGTTTCTCTGTTCTCTATCCTCCCCTCCCCTCCCGTCTTTGTCGCCTCTCTCTGTACTGTACCCACGGCTTCACCACCACTGTTCAACCTTCTTCACCTACTACAGCATCGAGCCGCCACCCACTGCAGTAAGATAGCCATCACCACTGCAGCAAGATAGCCACCACCACTGCTCCACAAGATAATCATCACCACTACTGCTTCGCACCAACTCGACCCAGATCTGAGCACCACAACCAACGCGCGAAGCCACACAGCAGCAGCACACCAGCGCAGCAGACAATGTCACCACCACAATCTCGCTGCTCCACCACACCCTCGCCCCCGAGTTCGAGTGAGTGGCTTCCGAGTTCGAGTCCAAGAAGATGCGAACGAGTGCACCATCAGATCTCGCCGCGTCGGAGCTCGCTGCTGCAACAAAGACGTCAGCCCTATCCACCACCGCGAGTTCTGCTGCCCTGCTGCGCTACGAGAAGGAAAAATATGTTTTAAAAGATATGAAAAATTCCTTTTGAAATTGAGTATCAGGTATTTTTAAGGGGTTATTGCTAAAAAAGCCTAATAATAGTAGCTAATTGTTAAAAGTAGCCTCTAATCATTTATTTAAAAAAAAATACCTAATGAAATAATTATTTATAGGAAACATCCCTTCTAAATTTTATATCTTTACTACCCTTATTATTAAATATACTATTTTATTTTGTAATACAATATTTATTTTTTAATATTAAACAAATAATGTGTCATTTTCACCACCATTACCACCATCACTACCACTACCACCACCATGTAAAAAAATATAACCACCGCTACAGCCACCACCTCCACCACCACAGCCACCACCACCTACTACCAATTTCATCACACGCGCGTGTCCAAGATTTTTATTTTTTTTAAATTGTCATAAATAATTCTAAAAAAAATCAGAAAACAAATTTGTATTTTTGTACAAAGCAAATTAATATTTACGCCTATGATTTTTTTTGTTTTTTTATTTTTTTTAAATTTCGCAAACATAATATTCACTGTCTAAGGCATTGAATTTCATGTCTACGAAAAAAATTCAAAAAACCCAAAAAATTTAAAAAATTCAAAAAATATCATAGATATAAATACTAATTTGTCTCTTTCAAAAATGCAATTTTTTGATTTTTTTGATTTTTTTAGAAATAGTTATGACGGTTTTAGTAGTAGGTGGTGGTGGTAGTGGTTGTGGTTGTTTTTGTGGTGGTGGTGGTTGGGTTGTAGTTGTGGTGGTGGTGGTGGTTATGGGGGAATGGTGGTAGTGGTGGTGGTTGGAAGTTGTAATAGTGTGGTTAAATTTAAATAATATATAATAAAGTAATTAAAAAGATTATATAAATTATTAAAAAATATTTTGAATAAATAATTTTAATATAGATTATCTTTAGTAAATAAGTTTTTAATAAATATTTATAAATTAGTGAATCATTTTAAAAAGAAAATTTATATCCATAATTTTATTTAAGTATATTTTCTAAAAATTATAAACATTATAAATATAAATATTACTTTATTTTCTCTCTCAACATCTTCTCTACTCGTTGTGTTATTATTTAAATTTAAAAAATCTATAAAAACCAACTGTAAACTACAAATCCATCCATTATCTTGAAAATAAAAATGAACAAATGACATCGTTATAATAAGTAATTTATTTCGGAATTCGAAATAATAATATTGTTGCATCCAAAAAAAAAGATAATAATAACATTATTTTATTACTTCCAACAAATTACTCAATAATTAATATTCACAATATGTTTTCTAAAAATTATATATATTATAAAAATCAATATCACTTTTTTTTCCCTCTCAACATCTTCTCTACTCTTTGTGTTATTACTTAAAATTTAATTATAAAATCTATAAAAACAACTCTAAACTACAAATCCATCCGTTATTTTAAAAATAAAAATAACAAAGACATTATATAATGAGTAATTTATTTCAAAATTCGAAATAATAATATTGTTGCGTCAAAAAAATAATAATAATATTGTTTTATTTACTTTCAACAAATTACTCAATAATTAATTTCCACAATACTTTTTTTCTTTTTGGTCAAACATACATTCACACTACTCGTAAATAAATAAGTTTTTAATAAATATTTATAAATTAGTGACTCATTTTAAAAAGAAAATTTATATCCATTACTTTTTTTAAATATATTTTCTAAAAATTATAAATATTATAAATATCAATATCACTTTTTTTTTTGCTCTCAACATCTTCTCTACTCTTGGTTACTATTAAATTTAATTAAAAAATCTATAAAAACAACTGTAAACTACAAATCCATCCGTTATTTTGAAAATAAAAATAAACAAAAAACATCGTTATAGTGAATAATTTATTTTGAAATTTGAAATAATAATATTGTTGCATCATAAAAATATATTATTTTATTTACTCCCAACAAATTACTCAATAATTAATTTTCACAATATATTTTCTAAAAATTATAAATATTATAAAAATCAACATTACTTTTTTTTTCTCTCTCAACATCTTCTCTATTTTGTGTTATTATTTAAATTTAATTAAAAAATCTATAAAAACAACTGTAAACTACAAATCCATCCGTTATTTTGAAAATAAAAATAAACAAAAAACATCGTTATAGTGAATAATTTATTTTGAAATTTGAAATAATAATATTGTTGCATCATAAAAATATATTGTTTTATTTACTCCCAACAAATTACTCAATAATTAATTTTCACAATATATTTTCTAAAAATTATAAATATTATAAAAATCAACATTACTTTTTTTTTCTCTCTCAACATCTTCTCTATTTTGTGTTATTATTTAAATTTAATTAAAAAATCTATATAAACAACTTTAAACTACTAATCCATTCGTTATTTTGAAAATAAAAATAAAACAAAAAACATTATATAATGAGTAATTTATTTCAAAATTCGAAATAATAATATTCTTGCGTCAAAAAAATAATAATAATATTTATTACTTCCAACAAATTACTCAATAATTAATTTCCACAATACTTTTCTTCTTTTTGGTCAAACATACATTCACACACTACTCGTAAAATGAGTTGTCACAAGAGTTACAAGTCAACACACTGCAAAAGTCCATTAACTTTCTGATTATTCTTTATGTATTAATTATTATTTATTATCTTTTCCCTCACAATATTTCATCAATCCGAGCTTCTTCAATAAACTTTAATCCGAGATTTTTCCAATTCACCAATAAAAATCCAATCTTTTTCATACCCTTTTCAAATTTCCATAACTGAGTCTTCATATAGATCGATTTCAAGTTCTTAATTCATAATCCTCTTTTCAATTTTGATCAAAATGGGTGGCTGTTTCAGCAAACCAAAACATACCCACCGAGCTTCCCCTTCCGGTAATGGTCATACCAAACCGTCACCCACCACCCATCAACCACCACCCGAAAGGCGGCGCCACCAATCTGAACCAGAGCCACGGCCATATCCAAAACCAGGTACGTCATATCACGACCCAGAACCTGACCCACATCCATTTCCAAAGCCACAAACTTATCAAAAACCAGTAGCTACTCCGAGTCGTACTCCGAGTCGTACTCCGAGTCAGACACCAATCCAAAGAGCCGAGTCAATCACTATACTCGGTCGGCCATTAGAAGACATTAAAGCTCACTACACACTAGGAAGAGAGCTAGGGAAAGGTCAATTCGGAGTAACGTACCTCTGTACTGAAAACAAAACTGGACACACATACGCTTGCAAATCAATCTTGAAACGCAAACTTATCACCAAAAACGATAAAGAAGATATAAAACGCGAGATTTCAATTATGCAACATTTAAGCGGACAACCTAATATCGTCGAATTCAAAGGAGCTTATGAAGATAGACAATCAGTTCATATAGTCATGGAGCTTTGCGCTGGTGGAGAATTATTCGATCGAATCATCGCTCAAGGTCATTATTCAGAAAGAGCTGCTGCTGATCAAATCAGACAAATCGTTAACGTTGTTTCAATTTGTCATTTCATGGGTGTTATACATAGAGATCTCAAACCTGAGAATTTCTTATTATCTAGCAAATCTAATACAGCAATGCTTAAAGCCACTGATTTTGGTCTTTCAGTTTTCATCGAAGAGGGTAAAATCGTCTTTTTCTTTTTCCTTTTATTTTTTATCAATTACTAATTTTTTTTTAAAATTAATTACAGGTAAAATTTACCGTGATATAGTTGGAAGTGCTTATTACGTGGCACCAGAAGTATTACAGAGAAGTTACGGTAAAGAAGCCGATGTATGGAGTGCAGGTGTAATGTTATACATACTCCTTAGTGGGGTCCCACCTTTTTGGGCTGGTAAAATAATCATAATTTAATAATATTTTTAATTGAATTTATTTCTGACATTTTTCAATTTTTTTTACAGAAACTGAAAAAGGAATATTCGATGCTGTATTACATGGAGATCTTGATTTAACAAGCGCTCCATGGCCGTTGATTTCTAATAGCGCGAAAGATCTGGTCAAAAAAATGTTAACTAGAAATCCTAAAAGAAGAATAACTTCCGCTCAAGTTCTCGGTATTTTTATTTATTTTATTTTTATTTAATTATTCTCGAGGACTTTTCCGTAATTTTGTTTTTATGCAGAGCATCCTTGGATAAAAGAAGGTGGAGAAGCTTCGGATAAACCAATAGATAGTGCTGTGTTAATTAGAATGAAACAATTCAGGGCAATGAATAAATTGAAACAACTAGCTTTAAAGGTATTAAATTTATTTTTTTTAATTTAATATTAAGTTGCGTAACCCTAGATTTTATATAAATCTCATTAATTAATGTTGATTTATTTAGGTTATTGCCGAGAATTTGTCTGAAGATGAGATTAAGGGTTTAAAAGCAATGTTTACAAACATTGATACAGATAAAAGTGGGACCATAACATATGAAGAGCTTAAATCAGGTTTAGCTAGGCTTGGGTCAAAGTTATCCGAAGCTGAAGTCAAACAACTAATGGAAGCTGTAAGTATTTTAGTTTATTTGCGTTATAAGTCCCTGTATTTATACAAATGTGATACTTTTTAGGCGGATGTGGATGGAAATGGAGCGATTGATTATATAGAGTTTATTACTGCTACTATGCATAGACATAGACTTGAAAGAGATGAACATTTGTTTAAAGCGTTTCAATTTTTCGATAAGGATCATAGTGGGTAAGTTTATTGATTTTTTAAAGTTAATTGCGTTTTAGGTCCTTGTATTTATAATATTGTTTCAGTTTTATAACGAGAGATGAGCTTGAAACTGCGATGATGGAGTATGGAATGGGTGATGAAGCGACTATTCGTGAGATTATTTCTGAGGTGGATAAAGATAATGTAAGTTTTTATTTATGGAATTGTTATTTAATTTTATTTTATAGGGACTAATGATTAAATATTGTTTTAATAGGATGGGCGTATTAATTATGAGGAGTTTTGTGCTATGATGAGAAGTGGAACTACTACACCACAAGCTGGAAAGCTGTTTTAGATCTTTTCTTAGAAGATTATTTGTTATGGAATTATGAGTGATTTGTGAATATTTAGAGTTCCATAATTTTCTGTTAAGATGTAACTTGGTATTTTAGTTGATGGCTTTATGGAGCATCAGTGTTTTTTTTTTTTCCGAGAAGAGATTTGAATGATTTGCTGGATTGATAGTTTTTTTTTTTGGCTTAGTGATTGACTAAGTTGAGTTTGAAAGTGACAAAAATGAATTGTTTTGTGTTTTGGCTATTGAATTGAAGTCTTTATGCATGAATTTGAATGAAGATAAAAGGTAAATGCTTAACATACACACTTTTTGTTCACAATGTTTCATTCTTGAAAGAGAGCTTTCATTCTGTCTTAAGAGAGGTGAAAAGTAGTGTTTAAAGGATTAGGTTTCGTAGATTCTGAAATTATAATAGGAATATTTAACTCATGAAAGTTCGAAGATTGTGTTTTCATTGTTTTGGGAGGGTCTCGAGTGAAGTCTATCTTAGATTGTGCTTTGCCAAGGAAAATGATATTTTCCAAGGTGTGAGGACAACCATTATTTTTATTACTAGGCAAGTGATAGAGTTATTTGTTTGGATGATCTATGTATCTTTAAGGTACTTAGGGATTATATTGTCCACGTCTTTGCAAAGATTTATCGGGGTTTGGAGTAATATATTGTTTGGATAATGTATTTTTCCAATGAAAAAAGTCATTTGTTGTGAGTTGGTATTTGTGGATTAGAGTTATACATATAAAGCTTGGAGAATGCATTCCCCCTGATTGAAAAGGTCATTTGTCGTGATTGGTAAACGTGAAAGAAAGCTCTTATAAAATATCTTGGTATATTTCTTGTGACAAGAGAACTTTTGAATTTGGAGTATAATATCTTGTGATCAAGGAAAGGGGGAACTCGATCATTGGATCACTAGGTAGCAAGCCATCCTTTTTATTTTTGATAACATGAGTGGTTTAGGTCAGTTTGTGGTATCATGACTAATCTCATAAAAAATATGTATGTTTTTCCGTATATATTTCTAGATTAATCCTAACATATTTAGAGAGGGGATTCGAATCTTGTACTTGTCATTTATACCCTTTAAGTACAAAAAAATAGTAAGATTTTAATTAGTTAAACTAACCCTGGTTAGGTAGCTACCCCTTGTAGAACCAAACACTAAGTATATGTTTTGTCAATAAGACCTCTTATTAGACGTCCATTTTCTTTTGTCAAAAGGTGTTATAGCTAAAATTGAATTTAAATTTCCGACATTCATTTAAAAGGGGCACGGGACCAAAAGTTTATTGTAGTGATATAAGTGAGGGCTTGGGATTCGCTAACTCTAGAATATCAACTTCGTGGTTTCTTCAAGTTATTTTGGAAACTTGAAAAAAAATTGGAGATTTTAAAGCTATAAAGATTCAATTAAGGTTGGAGATTTTAAAGCTATAAAAATTCGATTTAGGTTGGAGAATTTTTTTAAGAATAGATGTATTGGGGAGATTCAACTTGTCAAGGATACAACTAGGACTTGGAAATATATTTGTTCTATTCGACCTTGCATCTTGGGTGCAAGCATGCAATAAGGCTAACACTTTCTTTTGCCATGACAATTGACATCGCCTTAAATTTTAATATAAATATTATTTTTATGATTTTTCAACTTGGTATAATTATTATTCTATGGATCTTCTTAATTGGGGATGCTAAATTTAAGAATAAAGCTTGCATAGAAGATCATGAGGATGGGTATATTTACCTTTTCCACCTATATATTAGATTTGATCGTATCTAACCATCCACTTTAGAGGATGTTATTTATTGAATTCATCATCCAAATGATTTCTAAAGTTATTCATTAAATTCATTCTCTAAATGATTCCTTCTATTTCAAATACAAATTAGAATTATATTCGGATAGCCTCTTCTAAGATATTTTGGCTTAATCTCCGCACTCTACTTAGATACGAATGAGTGAGTTTAGGGTTGGCTATGAAGTTGTATGGAAACCCCGCAAACCAAAAAACAGGCCACGGAGTTACAAAGACTCGTGGATGGGACCATTTGTCGTTGCACAGGTTGTTTCGGCAAAAGTGATTAAAATCAGACCTAGCAGAGGTCTAAAACGGAGGTTAGTAGACATTCATAGCCTTGGGGAGGCTACATACATAAAAGTTAACAAAGGTGCATCAATGGCCTGAAACAGTGGGGAGACGTATTCTGATCTCCAGCAAAGGTACGTTCAAGCTCCAACAAAGGTTCGAAGCTAGATCTGTGTTGTTGATTTGTTTGAGGCCAAATCTTGCCCTCTACGAAAGACAACCGCTGGTGAGATCCAGCGGTGAAGAGAGCCTCCTTTCTTCTCTTCTCTTCTCAGCTGCTTATTGGACCTTCGGAGTGGTCTCGAGCTCGAGCGTGAGCAACTATGGTGCCAACGAAGTTTGGTCTCGAGCTATGGTTGACTGTTTTGGCTGTTTAATTCTGGCAAGTAGCCATGACAGTGAGTCTTCCGGTGTGAGATCGAAAAAAGCACAACTCCGTCGCTGCAACAGCTCAACCATCGATCTCAAAAGCCAAGTCGCTCTTCTTCTTCAGAAGCCATGCCTCTCTCCTTCTTCAAAAACCAAGTCACTCTCCTTCTTTAGAAACCAAGTCACTCTCCTTCTTCAAAAGCCAAGCCACTCTCCGTTCGAATGCTTAACCTTTTTTAGCTTTTGTTCATGTATTAGCTGTAATTTTTTTCTTTTTCTTTTGAGTAGCTGTCGAGCTTGTAATAGTAGGTTTTTTAAAATCGAAATAAAATTTATTGTTTTTGGTAATACTCTTGTGTTGAATATTACTCTATATTTTTTACTATATACTCTATTTTTTTCATGGAGTACTCTTTATTTTTTAAATATTGCTATGTGTTTTATATCGATACTCACTGTTTTAAATTTGATACTCCATATTTTTTTCGATGCTCTATTTTCTTCAATACTCTATTTTTTTCCTATACTCTATACTTTTTTTCGATACTCTATACTTTTTCCCGATACTTTATACTTTTTTCGGCAGTGGGTGGTGGTCGGTGGCCGGAGATGAACAGTGCCAACACTTAACACATTTTCTTCTGTCTTTTAGTGTTTTTTCTATTATATAATGTAATTTAGTATTTGGTCATCCTTGAGGTCCCTTTGAAGATTTAAGATTCCCACTAGTTCCTATAGGACGAAAATCTAGTTATCAAGACCCTATATGTCATTCACCCTAAATACAAATTAAGCTTTTAAACAAAATTAGAATTAAAATAAGAAATAGAAACAAAAAAAGAAAAACCAATAGAATTTTTTTCAAACAAATGTCTTATAACGGATGTTGAATTTCATCTTGTTCTAGAATAAAGAACTAAACACTAAGGGTGTGATTGGTATGTTGTAATGAGATCAGTAATGTAATGACATTACTGATTTAGACATGATTACTGTGATTGGTACGTCGTAATCAACTATGTAATACCATTCCTTCTGTAATCACATTACAACGAAAATGGGGTTTTTCATTACATAGCTACTACCCATGAATAGACCATTACAATCGTAATCGTAATAGATATTTTCATTTAACAAACTAAAATAATTTTATTAAACTTAATATATTACACATTTTTTATCATATCTTTATTTTTCATTAAATCAAATATGTAAAAATTTATATTATTACTTTTAGAAACTAAAATTAAAATTATATTATATTTACTACGTACATACATAAATCGTATATAATTATATAAAATCTTTATATGTCGGTGATATATTTCACCATAATATACTGAATTATAACAATTTTATTATTATTTCTCATATACCCATAAATCATGAACGATATATTTATCAAAATATTAACTTGAAATTAAAATTTGAATTAAATTATTAAAATTTTACTTTTCTATAACAGTTAAACAAGTTACCTTACCAATACTACTATCATACATTCTCAATAAAAGTTAAAACCGAAATGTATGAATCTAAGATTTATCGCACTATATATATACAAATTATTTAAAATTATTAAAATGATTTATTTTTCATATTCTATTTTATTAAAATTATTTATATTTTATAATAATAAAATGATTATCTTATATTTTAAATAATTTATTTACAATCTTATTTAACTAAACTAGTTATTAGCACAAGGTTGAAACAACCAGACCATTACATCCCTATTCAGATAGCATACCAAGCATTGTATAATGATTACAAAGTTCATTAAATTCCAATCTCATTACAATACTGAACTCATTACATTACTGACTAAATCCATTACAGCATACCAATCACTACCTAAGTGAACAAACAATTGTTATTGGTTTCCTCAACATCGGTGTGTATAAATCGAGTTTGGTTAATGCTCTTTGCTTCTTTATCTATCTTTCCTTGCTTGTGAGGAGTAGGTAATAAAACATACATTTTATTTTATCTTAATTACAATGAACTGCATATTAGAGCAAATTGCAACCACTTATGAGTGACAACAAGATTGCATCAAATTGAAGGAAAGATTTATGAGTGAGCAAATTTCTTCCATAAAAACCTTGCTCAACAATATAACAACCTTTTAAGATTTTAATCTTGTTATAAAAACCTTCGATGCTGAGCATCAATTGCTTCTCTCATAAAAACGATGGCTATTAAAGTTGAAAATACATTAAAAATTCAGAGGCGCAATATAAAAGAAAATTGCTCACTCAACAGTTCTAGCAAATTGGCCACTCAACAGTTCACGGGAAAAAAGTTGCAGCATAAGAGCAAATTGCTGACACGAAAATGGATATTTACTGCAAAAAGTTCAATAATTTAGTATAAAATCGAATTACTCAACAATAGTCAAACAACCTTTAGAACTTGACTAATTATCACATTAACAACTATTCAAAACACAACAACTATTTTAGCATAATACCATTTTCTTCTTATTGGAGACCACTTTTCCTTTTGTTGTGTATCATGTTCTTCTTCTGAATATGAGTCATCCTTCTTCTTTTCAGGTACATCAAGTGTATCTTCTTCTTTCTTAACATTCTCCTAAAATATACATATGGTAATAGTGGAAGCTAAGTTTGGTTAAATAAAAAGAGTTCATGGACAGATGTAATTCAAAATTTACCTCATGAAAGTGTATTTATGAAAGTGAACTTATCAAGACCTTTCGGAACCCCTCATCTCGATAACCTTCTAAATCAGCCTCTTCAGCAATGTACTTTAGAAGTGTTTTCCCAAAAAAGACAGTTTAGAAGAATGCATTCAAATTTCAGTGAGATTCCACATATTCAACATCTGATCCAAGAAACTAAATAGAGAGACAGTAGAAGGGAAAGAATATACAACAGTCAAAGACAGTAAAAACCCACTTTTCATATCTTATATTGTTATAGTTTAAGCACATTTAGTGTCAACTAAGTTGCTTGAATTTCAAAGCTAAAGAAAAAACTGCATAGCACAAATTTGTTTGGGAGCAAAAAAATTATAACAATGTTAAATGATAACTGATGTTGGAATTTTCTTTCTTGTAAATCAATTTAGATCTCTTCATTTTTAGAATCATGAATCTACAATTTTGAAAGGCCTAGATATTTTCCAAATCATCACGCCAAAAATGGAATAAAATAATAAAGTATATACCAATGAAGCTTGTGCCTAAAATCATCAAGGTTAAAATTCCAGCCACTGAGGTATCTTCTTTTTCCCATCTGGCATTTTCTTTTGTTAGCAAAAACATTACTTTTTACACACTTTTTAAAAACGATTACTTGCCTTCAAAGCTTGAAGGTGATCTCCAAATGCATGTAAACCATCCAAAAGTGGCCTAGTTATGTAATCACTTGATCAATATCACATACATAAAAACAGCACAACAGTAAATTTTAGTTTTTGTTGTTTGCAAATTTCCTAAAATAAAAGGGCATCCGAATTATTAACAAAACTTCATTTTTCTTCTTCAATCAAACATCATATACAAACAGTTAAGAACCGGTAAAGACTTATAAGAAGAACATTTTACCAACCATTCTTGATAGCTGAATCCCAATAGAATAAAATATAATGAGAAATAAACACTAAATTTATTATAACAACATGATGGTTATTACTATGATAATTCTACTCAAAGCACTCTTATTTAAGCATAAGGAACCTTAGATGATCATCAACCAAAAAATCTTACCTATGTAAATTGCCTAACCTGCTAGCCCACCATACTTAACTGGAATGTGAACATTCACATCAAGTTGAATTATGCACATCATATCATTTATGTTTACAAATTTTCAAAAAAAAAAAAAATTGAAAACTTATCTGTGAAAAGGAAGAACAAACAATTATGGTGATGATATAGGCAAAGAACCAATTTTGCATGGTTTTAACCTTTAATTTTTTTAACTAAAATAGAATTCTACATGGTTTAAACTAGGGTTTCATTAGATCATCTCCAACAATTGCGCCAAATGGATATTTATCACAAAACAAACCAAAGTGCTCATTCCAAAAAAATGCTATTCTAAGCGCATCACTTCTTATATGATAAAAGGCTTCCAATGGTCATAATAATGGTCATTGTCGATTTGTATGAAATATGATATATTATACTTAAATCAGATAATTCTTAAAAATTATAAAAGTGATAAGATTAGGTTAAAACTAAATCAAATTTTTAGAGTTTTAATGGTAAAAATGATTTTTTTCCCTTTAATTTGGATTCTTCGGTTGATGGCATAACCAAGCCGATGTTGGAGAATGGTCCTGAGTGGCATCAGTTTTCTTGTGCCACGAGAGCGGCTTGGTGGCAAGGTGAGTCTAAATAGATTTTTTAATTTTTTTAAATGAATGCGAGTGTGAAGAGATAGATGAGTTTCAGGTAAAGGGAGGAAATTAAAGAATAACTGAAAAACTTGCAATTCAACTTACATGAGAGAGGAGAATGGATCTACGGTGATGCGAGAGATAAGTGCGGTGAGGTTGGGTTTGTTGAGGTAAGGAAAAGGAGAATGAAGACGACAGATGGGCGGGCGTGAGTGAGAGGGACGGGGAAGCGTCAAATGAAGATGAAAAGGAAAATAAGAAGGAATAGGAAGGAAATTAGGTTTAGGAGTTGATTTTTTTTTTTTTACCAGACGAAAATGTAAAATTAATTTTCTTTTTTAAATGTATTGAATGCATTTAATAGCAATTAATAAAATAGGTTAACTAAGATGTAAAACAATTATGATTGTCTTTTATGAATATTATTTCCGTCGTTAGGTTATATATATATATATATATATATATATATATATATATATATATATATATATATATATATTTATTGTGGTTGAAATTGTCTAATTAAAAAAGCTTGTAGTGCTTAATTTTGTGGACTAGTGATTTAATGGGTTACTATTTTAAGGGTGATGAATTATTAATTCTTTTTTTTTTGGATAGAAAAAAGTAGGTCAACTACCCATAGGTCTTGAAGACTATCTTAGTGTTACAATGAAACTAGTCAATTCCTCTCTCTTTCTTAGAAGCCAATAAGATGTCTATTGTCAATACTACCATTATAGTGTATATAAGGATGCAAACGAACCAAGCGGCTCGCGAGCCGCTAGAGCTCAGCTCTGGAAAAAGCTTGTTCGAACTCGTTCGTTTATATAAACGAACAAAAAAGTTTGTTCGAACTCGTTCATTTAAAAAACGAGTTCGTTTGAACTCTTTCGTTAACTCGATAAAATTTATAATCGGTAAATTAATGTTGTAGTTATCAATAAATATATTATAAAACCTATAAAAAAACAAATTATTCGTTGATAACTCGAGATCGGCTCGAAAAAAGCTCGTTCGATATGTTAACAAGTTTAAAAATTTGAGCTCGGCTCGTTAAAATTTGAGCTCGACTCGACTCGGCTCGTAAATCTTATCAAACAAGCTTGCGCATCTAGTATTCGGCTCGACTCGGTTCGTTTACAACCCTAAGTGTATATAAGACAAAAAAATAGATTATTCTCTCTTCTCCATTACTATTACTCTCTCTCCTCCATTACCATTAATCTCTCTCTCTTACTTTATCATTTTTTCTCTCTCCTCTTTCATTAACTATCAATAATTTCCAGTTCCGATCACAACCATCGACCACGGCCGACTACCGCCGGAAGAAGTTTGGAGCCTGGAAAAAGTTCTGAGCCTGAAAAAAGTTATTGAGGCTGGAAAAAGTAATTGAGCATGGAAAAAGTTATTGAGAATGGAAAAAGTTGCTGAGTGTTGGAAAAAGTGCTGAGTGTCGGAAAAAGTTGTTGAGTATTCGAATTTTTTTGTTGACTCGCTTTACTGAGCATGTTTGTATGCTCAGTAACTTTACTGAGTATGCAAAAAAGAAATCAATGAGTTTTAGGAATATTTACTGTGCATTTAGAGAGAAAATGTTGAGTATAAAATTACAACAATTAATTAAATAATTTACAATATAATGTAACTAATTAAAAAAAAAGAAAAAAATGTTTCAAGTTTAGTTCCCATAGATTTAAGAACTTTAGCAGCTATACCAATGCCTTCAAGTATAAGACCAATTAAGATCTGTTCTGTAACCACAGAATTATGACCAAGTCTTCTTGAGCAAGTTATTTTAACAAAAAAGAAAAATTGAAAAAAACAAAAATGATGCAGGATCATTCACGAATGGAATTCACTGAGCAATTCTTCCACGCTAGAAGAAAAAAGAAAAAAAAAGAATTGTTTAGTAAGAACCAACAAAGATCTTCTCGCACGGATCGAACTACCAACAAGAAGCACTCGATTATATACTAGATCTTTTGGGAGAGCTTCGAACGGCGAGTTACGAACTCCGGGGAGCATCGAACGGCGGCCATAAATCGTGCTCAGCCATCGAGCTCAACAACTCCAGTGAGCTCTCCTGCCCAAGAACGAACCACCATAAAACATCGCAGCCTTCACCGGAACTTCAACGGTGGACCATGGCCGATCTTCCTCCTTTGCCTTCAAAGCTCTCCAATGGCTGAAAAAAACTAGACAAATATTAAAACTCATCTCTCCACATAATACATATCAATGAGATGTATTTCATTTGTGAAGTTTCTAATTTAATTGTTTATTTTTGCAGTCATGAAAAAGTGATTTACGTGAGAGATGGAAAAAAAAAAGAGAGAAAGAGAAATAGATTTTAGGGTTTTAAATATTTCTGATGAATAAAATTAATATATATAGGATATAAAAAACAAAAAGGAGCGAAAAGGTAATTGGAATTTTTATCTATAGTGTTAATTTTTTGTTGTGATCTTTAGTAAGAAGATACAATTCACTCAGTCTTGTTGAGTTCTAAGAAAATGTGTTCAAGACATTTTGGGTAGGTGCTTTTTTTTTCTTAGTTCTAAAGATTGTGTAATAAAATCTCGATTACAAATTTATTAAACCTTCACACTCGGAAGAGAATACCTTTCTAGGAGTCTTTCTTTTATATTGTCCAAAAAAAAAAGTCTTTCTTTTATACATGTCACACATGAATACGCCCTAAATACCATCTTACAAATCAATATAAATTGAATACACATTTGTTTGTCTTAGATCCAGGTGGCTAAACAATTAGCACAAGCATTAGTTTCTTTGTATATAGCTTTGATCCTGAAAGATCAGAATCGTCTTAATCATCTCTATCCAAACATTCGTTGTCCTCTACCCCCGTCATCCTGATGTAATATTCGGATAACCTCTTGTGAATCTACTTCCACTTCTAAATTTCTAAACCCTATTTCCATACCCAAAAGCATACGCTTATATAATGCTTCGCTACCACCACTAATGAACACCTAAAATTCATAGCAAAACCCTTGATCCAATTACCTTCTTGATGTCCCTAAACACACCCCCAACTTTTCATTTACTTTGAGATTTAGTGCAACTTCCATCCTTGTTAAGCTTAATTCCACTAACGGATTTGTACCAACCAAATCTCTCCACCCTGTCTTTAGGCTTAATAAATTTGCCCAGTACGGATCTACATGCCTTAATATAATCCGCCGCTATCCATTTTGCTTTTTTAACTAAACTTCAACTACTTGGGAACACCCCGTTGTTAAAAACTACTTCATTTCTTTCTTTCCTACGAATAAATGCCGCAAAAAACACATTCCAGCTTAACTCATCAAAAAGACCTGTTGCATATATATTTCTATTCCACCAAACATGTCTAATGTCCATTGTTACCTCGGTTTGTTGTTGTTGATTCTGGATCAGTTGCGAAGGTGCTCTTGTGTGGAGACCAAGGTTAATGATATTAGACGTATTGTGACTAAAGCCCCCTAGTACTTTGCAGCTGTATATTTCAGATATTAGGACCTTGCTGAAATATTTGCAGGTTAGTCCCTGAATTCTCTAATTCATTAGCTTCTTCCCCCTGATGGCAAGGCCTAGTTCGTCTCTTTGAGTCTCGTACTGTTCCCCAATGTATCACACCTGATACCTGTACATCTTCATGGTGAACTATAAATATCAGGAGACAAACATTATTTAGTTAGATAGGTTTTTAATAAACAAAATTTGGATTCGGTCTTTTGCATTAATATCTTAGCCCATTAGGGTTAAAAAAATTATACTTAGCCCTTTAAGATTTACATCTATATATATTCGTTCCCCCTCCCCCCCCCCCACCCCCCCACCCCCCCCCCCCCCCTCTTTGTAAAGCCCATACCATACATAAGGGTTTTCATAGTCTAGAGTTTAAGGAAACCAGCCATGAGAATGAAAAGGGTGATGCGTACGATACACATACAATGCTCCACTTGTGGCCATATGAATTTCGGAGGCACACGTTCAATCAAAGAGGGCGAAGAAATTATTGCTGAAGATGTTATTGTCGAGAGTGACGAGGTTAATTTATTTTCATTATTTGTATTTTTCAAAATTATAGTTTGGAACAACACATATTTATGTATGTTTTATGCAGACTTTCTTAGTAGTTCCCGTGATCAGATATTACGTTATATGTCAGAGATGCTCTGAACAAATTACGTTGATGATAGATCGCCATAATTCAAATTATGTTGTAAACTTATATGATTATCTTGGTAGGCCTAGGCAGATATCATCTAACCCTACTAAACTTCGCAATTTTGTAATTCACTATATCCGAACTCCATATCCAAGCCTAGATTGATTCACGTAATCTAATCTCCAACTATGTGTTTGTGTACTGATTTTTCTTATTATTTCCTTAACTTAACATGTCATTTTCTCTTAGGCTAAGCTAAGTTATATGCAGATGAAGATGAAATATGTTTATTCATTAAGTGTCGTACTTTTAAATGTATTAGAAATTTATCGTTTATGGTTATGGTTACTTCCTTCAACTTAATTTGTTTTGGTCCCTAATAAAAAAGTTAGCTAAAATTACAACAAGCCTTACTTACAAACTAAGTTCATAAATAAATTGAGGCCCTTTAAAAAAATGTATATAAATAGTACAAGATTTGAATCCTTTCTTGAACATTATAAATTTACTTTTGGCATATATGTGTATATAGCACGCAAAAGATGCTATTCTGAACAAACGCAGGGGCCGGGAAGTTGGCGTAATAGAGGATTTAATTTGGGTCTTGTATGAGTTGCTTGATGTGAGACTTGTGTCATATAAAGCCCAAAAGAGGCCTAAAGTAAATAAATAACATACTCAACCCCTCATGCCTCAAGTGATTGGCAAGAGTTTAGTTTGACAAAAAAAAAAAAAAAAAGATTGGCAAGAGTTTGACAATAATCAGCTTTAAAAGATGTGGTGATTAAAGTAGGCATCAACCCATACAAGAATCCACACTAACCCATTAATGTATTGTATTTAAAGTAACTGAAAAAAAATGATAAGAATAAAAAAAGAATTGTTTGAATTAAATTTTTCATGAAAGAATGTATTTCAAATGATGGTACGGTTTCTTGAATTCTTTTAAAAAATGTTAGTTTTTAAATTTTTTAAAATTGAAATAATTTTAAAAGAAAAGAAAATGTTAATTTTTTAAACATTTTTACTAATTTTATAATTTTAATATATAATACTTTACATGATATAAAAATATTTTTTATTGAAAATCATATTTTCCTTGGATTTAACAATTTAAATTCAAATTAAACAAATAATTTTATAACCAATTATTCTTGGGGTAATTAGAGAAAAATGCCTCCTTAATTAGGCTACTAATTTTTTTAAGCCTCTAACTTTTTTATTTAGAGATAAATGCCTTCTTAATTAAGTAATTAGAAAAAAACTCCCCTTAATTATTTACTTTCCCTTTTTACCCAATATAAATACTACATTTATTAGAAACTAGGTAATTAATTCCCCAATTATTAGGTCACACACTCACGTACAAATTAGATTCTCTCTCTATTTCTCTCTCTCCTCTAACAGTTTTCTTCTCCTCCATTAACGACGAAGCTCACTCACACTCACTCACTCACTCACTCACTCACTCACTCACCAAGATTACTCAGCAAACTTGCACGTTTTCTTCTTCTTTAAAGGTAATTAACATCGCTTCTACCTCTCACGCTCTCGTCTCTGATTTTTTCTATTTTTTCTTTTAATTTTTTATTTCATTTTGTTGTTTTGCTGATTTACAGGTTTGAGTTTCTATATATACGTATACATGTGTATGTATTCTCTATTTTAAAAGCATTTTGATTCACATTTTCATCATACTTTGCAACTTGAAGCAATTCTACTGTTTTGAAGGTTTTTCTCTTCAAATTGCTTGTTTTGTTATGATTTTGTGTTTATATTCTTAGTTTTGTTCATATTTTGCTTTGATGTTTGCAAATTTTTGTGTTTAAACTCTTTTTGTTATGATAATGTGTTTACATTCTTCATTTCTTCATATTTTGCCTCTTTTACTGTAAATTTTGTGTTATATTCTTCATTTTGTTCATATATTGCTTCTACATTGCTAGATTATGTGTTTAAACTGTTTTAATCGCAGTAGATTGTGTGTTTGAGTTGTAATTCTGTGAAGAGGTTTGTGTAGGCGCAGAATTCCATGTTTTATACAGTATGAAACTGTATGAAACATGGAATTCCATGTTTAAAACATGGAATTTTGCTGATTCACATTTTCATCCAACTTTGCAACTTGAAGCAATTCTACTGTTTTGAAGGTTTTTCTCTTCTAATTGCTTGTTTTGTTATGATTTTGTGTTTATATTCTTAGTTTTGTTCATATTTTGCTTTGATTTTTGTGTTTAAGCTCTTTTTGTTATGATAATATTTTTACATTCTTCATTTCTTCATATTTTGCCTCTTTTTCTGTAAATTCTGTGTTATATTATTCATTTTGTTCATATTTTGCTTCTACATTGCTAAATTCTGTGTTTAAACGGTTTTAATCGCAGTTTAGTGTGTGTTTGAGCTGTAATTCTGTGAAGAGGTTTGTGCAGGCGCAGAATTCCATGTTTTAAACATGGAATTCCATGTTTTATACAGAATGAAACTGTATGAAACATGGAATTCCATGTTTAAAACATGGAATTCTGCTCCTGTACATAATTTTTTCCCTTTTCTACTTATTCCTTTGTTTGTGTTATTGTATTCTAGTACTTATTTTCATGAATTGTTTTTTGCAGATGGTTATGTTTATAGTTAGGTTCGGTTCTCAACGTTCTATGTGTTCGTTTGATCTTTTTCCGACTCTCGATTCTCTTTTCGATTACGTGTTGTCTAAATGGCCTTCCAGCTCATCGTCTATAGTACATCGAGAGTTACTACCACATGACTTTATACAGGGAATGCTACTCGTTAACGTTCCTGCTTTTTACATGTTCAGTCCACCTTCACCAATCCCCGGGCTCGGGGATGTTTTTGTCCACCCTCTAATCGTCAAGGTTCCTCCCGGAAGACAAAAAAAAGCGTTTCAAGTCTCGTGGTGAATTTGAGAACGAACCTAAGATGATAACATGTGGACGTTGCCACACCCAAGGAAACCATAACGCTAAAACCTATAAAGCTCCTCAATGAGTGATGTTTTGTTTATACGATCTTTAAATTCTTGTAACGGTCGATTAATATTCACATATTTAACATTGTTTACATTTGTATTGTTAAGTTTTTGTACCTTTTTGTGTTTATGTTTGTCTTGTGCTTCATTGTGTTAGTATTATTGTCTTTTAATACAGGTTTCGAGCCATGTAGCTTAAGCCGATGTCTGAATTTTTATGTTTTAAACATGGAATTCCATGTTTGAAACATGGAATTGCATGTTTGAAACATGGTATTCCATGTTTAAAACATGGAATTTCTCTCTGTTTTGACTTTTCCCCCGTGTTTTGCTGACCTTCACTTTTTCCATGAACTTTGTATTCGTGACACATACTTCTACATACACAACCATGCCTATTGTTTTTTATATGTTTGTTTTGATGTTGTAGTTTGTATCATGATAGTTAACTAATACATAACATTTTTTTTCTTTTTCTTAACACTTAGTTTTTAACAAAAATAATAATAAACCATAGAAGTTACATTACTAATCAAATCCTTGATAATATTGTTAACAAGTCTTAACAATTCATTTTAAACATTAGAAACTAAAAACTTTACAAATAAGTCCGATAATATACGAAATACTAAATACTAATTTGACCAAAATAGTAAAAAACTTAAACAAATTCTTCATTTTCCTTCTTCATAAGTGATGCTTTGGTCTTTGTTGTCGATGAACTGCATATACATCTTTGCTCGGTACTTGTCGGTTGCATTCTATTCATATGCCTCCCTTACTTTTGTGGTTTTGTATATGTCATCCGCATACATGCATACATACACTCCACTGTCTTGGCTTGATAACTTTTCTTGGTGCCATTTTCACCTGTTTTTACACAAACTCTAAGTACAAGAAAATATATTAGTAGTCTGAATTGAGTGTTAATTCCATGTTTAATACATTTATCAAAACATGGAATTTCATGTTTAATACAGTTACTAAAAACATTCTGCATAATTCTATATTATGCAGTAATTACACTATAAGGGCCCTAAACTACACATTATGTCTATAATACAATTATCAAAACATGGAATTTCATGATTTGATAACTGTATTAAACATGGAATTCCATGTTTAATACAGTTACTAAAAACATTCTGCAGAATTCCATATTATGCCGTATTTACACTAAAAGGTCCCTAAACTACACATTCTGTCTATAATACAGTTATCAAAACATGGAATTTCATGATTTGATAACTGTATTAAACATGGAATTCCATGTTTAATACAGTTACTAATAACATTCTGCAGAATTCCATATTATGCAGTATTTACACTAAAAGGTCCCTAAACTACACATTCTCTCTATAATACAGTTATCAAAACATGGAATTTCATGATTTGATAATTGTATTAAACATGGAATTCCATGTTTAATACAGTTACTAAAAACATTCTGCAGAATTCCATATTATGCAGTATTTACACTAAAAGGTCCCTAAACTACACATTTTGTCTATAATACAGTTATCAAAACATGTAATTCCATGTTTTGATAACTGTATTAAACATGGAATTCCATGTTTAATACAGTTACGAAAAACATTGTGCAGAATTCTGCATTATGCAGTAATTGCATTTTAGGTCCCTGTTTAACACATTATTCACATTTTATGACTCTAATCCATCTTTCGTTCATGTTGATCACAGTAAATTGAACACATTCATCAAATAATCCTATTTTAAACCCTAGAAACCCAAGAAATGTGTAAGAAATCAAACAAAATTTCATAATATAAACCAAAATTTCAATGTCAGACCCCTGTTTATATATATATATGACAGTTATTCCTCAAAAAATTCAAATAATTGCACTATAGGTCCCTGTTTCACACATTCGTTCATGTTTATCAAAGTTTATTTAACACATTCATCAAATAATCATATTTTCAACCCTATGAACTTCTAATTTCGGTTTTTATATAGAAATCAGTAAAAAAATGATTATAAATCATTAAGAAATTGGTAGAAATCAAACAAAATCCACATGTATTATATTTTTGTTGTGTTTTTCTTCATGAATCACATAAAAACAGGTTCTAAATTGTTAAATACTATCAAAAACCTCGAAATAAACATAGAAATAGGATTATATTTCAGTTTTTTCACTTACGTATAGGTTTTGGAGTCGAATCTTTAATTTGATCGAATGATTTTGTTGACTATTTTGCTCTCCGGAGTAGATTCTCTTGGTTGTGTGCACCGCCGTCGCCGTTCGCCGCTTCTCCCGTCGTCGCCGATTCTCTCTCTCTCTCTCAAAGACCTTTCCGTTTGTGTACAGTGTGTTGTGTGTGTTCTGTGTGTTCTGTCGATTGTTTTTTTTTCTTTTCTTTTTAATATGCTAAACAACAGTTAGTTTAGATTAAGTAAGATTCTATTTTTTTTTTTAATTGTCATTTGTAAGGGTATTTTGGGGTGGGGCTGTTTTCTATAAAATGTCTTATTGGGGGCACCTTTTTTTAAATAACTTTTCTAATAGGCATTTACCTCTAATTGGCTCATTATTCTTTGTATTATTGTTCTTTAATCTAAACATGATTATCATTTTTCTTTTCATTTATTATTTTAATATTTCTATCATATTATTTTTATTATTATACCGCTAACTTGTTCAGCCTAAGAAAACTAATTCGAATTCAAGTAAAAAGATAAATGTTTAAAATTAACAGTTTAACGAGTCAAATCAAATTGATTCTTAAACCGTTTATTTATAGGGTGCATGCCCAATAGATCCCGAAAGCCTTGTATACTATACTATATCTTAAAAGACATAGTCTTTTTTACACTTCTTAAAAGATCTTGTGTTCGAATGTAGTTGGCATCAACAAATTAACCTGAATTGATATATTAAGAAACTGTAATAGAATATCATAAATAAATTAATCTAAATGGATATATCATAAAACTGTACAAGAATATCATAAATAATAAATTATTGATTATGTTAAGTATAAAACAATGAAATGATAACATCTAAAAAGAAGTTAAAAAAACAGTTTAAGTTATGTGATAATTCTCAAAACTCAAAAATTTAAGTTATGGGAAAAATTTTAAAATTCAAAAAAATTGAGTCATGAAAAAATTCCCAAAACTCATAAATAATAAGTTGAATTACTGAAAAATATAATAAGTTTAGTTATGGAAAAATTCTCAAAACTCAAGAAAATATTGAATATTTTTTTTTTTTTTTGTATAATAATGAGATAGTTGTGTTACAAGAACATTATAAAACAAAAATCATATGATAGATAACATATTTATGATACATACTTCATGAATATAAGTGGTTTATTCTTTACTTGATGAACAATCTGAGTTTTGAAAAATATCTCATAACTCAAGCTGTTCTTCAGATCAATGGTAACACACATCTCTTTATCCTATTTCGATAGTAAACATCTTAATTTGTGAAACACTTTCCAAATGCGGGATTCCATGCCCAATCATGCAAAGTTCTTCAGATCATGTTCTTCAAGCAATCAAAACTCAAAAAATTGAGTCACGAGAAAATTTTAAAACTTATAAAGAAAAAAGTATTAAATTGAGTTATTGAAAATGTAATAAGTTGAGTTAATAAAAAAATTCAAAACTTAAGAAAATATTGAATAAATATTATTTTGTATACTAATGAGTTAGTTGTTGGTGTTGCCTAGGGTGTGATAAAAATAAGATTAAATTAAGTCAAGAAACTACGCACTCTCACCCTAAACAAGCACGGTACTGCAAGTATTACAGGACGTATGCAAGTTTTAATGATAAATAGAGTTCGTTCTCAGGGACTTAAGTGTGTTAATCGCGTGAGTAAGAATATCGAGTAAAAGCAAATAATTAGAGAACAGAAAAGTAAAGGGAACAGATTTCGAGATTCAAGAATTAAACTAAGGAAAATAAAGACAATAAAATAAAAGATTAAGAATATGAGATGAGAAATATAGCTTAGGTTTTGCTAGTATGCACTAATCCTTCTAATTCTATCTATGAATCTAGTTTATAAGGGAGAATATTAGCTCTTGGTATACTTAGTCAGGATTCTAAATTCCACTACCTTAGACCTTGAGAGCGACTAAGGGGGCTACGGCACAACCAAGACGAGGACTCAAATAGGGTTATCAAACGCCACTAAGGCCCTATCCAGCACACTACAATCAATTGGTGATATGGTGATTAAAACAAACCCTAATGACTATCTAGTTAGAAGCATGTTTTGTCAGAACTACTATCGGCACTAGACATTATGTGGTGGTTCAATAGTTAAACACCCTGTCAAGGAGACCATCTAACTACTATTAAAACAATCCTAAAGTGATCAGTTCTAGGAAAGACATTAAATCAAAACACATAAACAAATATAAAGTAAGAAACTAATATCAGATTAAAACATATAATTCCCAAAGAAACTTAGATAGAAGAATTAGAATTCACAGATTATACATATGCAAAACCCAAGCTATGGGAGGTTTAGTTCATACCTGAAGGAAATAAACTAAAAGAAACTACAAAAGACATCATCTTGCTCTCTACAATAAACTGGAAGAATGAAACCTTAAGAACTAATTACTATGAGGCAAGGATGATTTACAAGTGATATAAGGGTGTATTTATAGGTGTTTAGAAGACCTAATTCGTTTTCTTGAGGAAGAGTTAAGGTAATGGACTTCTAGCCCAACTCAAATTCGTATGGAAATAAAGATAAACACTGCTGGACCGTTTTGAGCATATCTTCTTCGTTATTGGTCGGATTGAGCTCCATAAGATACCAAAAGAATCGCAACAGAATTATCTTGACCCTAAAGAAGGAAATCACCAGATTCGGTCTATTTCCTAGGTAAAAACGCATATCTTTGGACGTGTATGCAGAATCCCAGATTTAGGCAGCTTTTCCTTTTCCATCTTTTTAGCTTTTGTTTCCTTATCTCCAATTACCATGCAAATCTCTTTCCATAAGTTGTCTTTGACTTGGACTCTAATTAAGCTCCATATTTATCTTTAAAGCTACACACTAAATAAACAATTAAACCCAATATGCTCTAAAAATAATAATTCTACAAATCAAGACTCAAAATAGGAAAGTGCACTAAAACTCAAGAAAATCGACATTATTGACTTCTAAAACACTTAAAATGATGTCTCATCCTAATAATAATCTATCACAAATGAGGAGACATCAGTTGTGCTACAAGAACATTATAAAACAAAAACTATATGATAGATAATATATTTATGATACATATTTCATGAATATAAGCATTTTATCTTTTACTGAATGAACAATTTGAGTTTTGAGAAATATCAAATTGTTCTTCAAATCAAAGGTATAACACACCTATTTATCCTATTTACATAGTAAACATTTTAATGTATTCATTAATTTGTGAAGCACTTTCAAATACAGAATTTACATGCCCAATCATGCAAAGTCCTTCAGAGCATTTTTTTTCGATCAATTAATACAGAGTTTGACAAGATCATTGCTATGTGCAAAAATTGGCAGGTGCGCACACCTTTTTTTAAATACTATACTGTATTATTAATATGTTGATTTTACCTCATTCTCACATTCCATGATATATGATAATAGCATGATGACCATGGAGATTTATCGTCAGTATATATGGACACTGCGGTTGCAATATGCACATTTGAAACAACTTACAAATCATCAACAAATGCTTCTTCTGTTGTGATTAATATTTAAGCTTATTGAAAAGGCATTTTCACCTCTTAATATAATAATTTGGTTATTATATATTTGATCCTGACTCAGGGTGGCCTAATTATTAAAAGCAAGGATAAGGCAGGTATTGGGACACAAATTGATGTATTAACTTGATCATTACTAATAATGTTAAGGGAGTGGAATACTATTGGCTTCGACATTTTTTTTACAAAAAGATTGTTGTAAGCATGATAATAATTACCAAAGTGAAGGAATAAGGGGGGAAACAAACATATGTACGGTGTCTTTTATGTGAAAATAAAAATGACGCTTATGGTGAAATAGAATAAAAAACAAATTGAAAGGTTTAATTGGCATTTATCCTTATTTATATTCATAAACAGTAAATTAATATTAAGTTATGAAATATATTCATATTAATCTTGTTATGGTTTATCTTTTAGAGTTTCTTAATTTATTAATAGTTTACTCCATCATTCATATTCGATATTTCATACTAGAGCAAATCTGAACCAAAATACCAATCAGAACCAAAAAACCGGAAAAAGTCGAATAAGAAAACCAAAAACCAAAATAATTAATTGGTTTGGTTTTAATTTTTTTAAAATCCAAAAAATTTGGTTTTGTTCATTTTTAGTAAGCAAAAACCAAACCAAAAAACTAAAAATAAACCGAACCATATAAATCCAAGTCGAGAAACGTAACCATTAAAAATTTTAAAATAGTGGAACACTAGGCTTGTTCGTCTTCTTAATTCTTTTGCACTGCTATTAGTATGTAGTTATTTACGTGGGACTCTTTCTCTTCCTTATATAAAAAAGACAAAAACTTATGGAGTCAGTTCAATTCTTCTTCTCTCTATTCCACGTTATCAGCTCGCTGCATATTAAATGCGGCTGTTGTGGTAACAAACACTGAACCTACTTCCTATCTAGATGCCATGGAGTCTAGTGAATGTGATAAGTGGAATGATGCCATCAATGATGAGATCTTGTCCCTTAAAAAAATAATACTTGGGTTCCAGTAAAACTTTGGGATAAACATAATGTTGTTGAGTGCAGATGGTTATTTAAATTGAAAGAAGGCATAATTGAGTCTGATCCCCCTAGGTATAAGGGTAGGTTAGTGGCTAAGGGGTATACACAGAGGGAAGGAATAAACTTCAGTCAGATTTTTTAACTTGTAATTAAATTCAAATGTATTAGAGTCGTGCTTGCTTATGTTGCTTGTTATGATCTTGAGATTGAACAGTTAGATGTTAAAACTGCTTACTTGCATGGTGACATAGAGGAAACTATTTATATGAGGCAACCTGAAGGGTTTGTTGATAAGAAGTGTCCTGATCATGTATGTTTGTTACAAAAAATCTTTGTATGGTCTGAAACAATCCCCTCGAAAGTGGTATAAGAAATTTAATTCTTTTATGATGAAATTTAACTTTGTGAGGTCTGAATATGATGTTTTTTTTATATTTCTGTCAAATACAATCAACATGTTTATGTGCTACTGTATGTTGATGATATGCTTATTTTGTCCAAGTCTCTGTAATGCATCACTGAGTTGAAGCATAAGTTGAATAGTGAATTTGATATGAAGAATTTAGGTGAGGCTAGAAAAATACTTGGTATGGTCATTAACAGAAATCGGAAACTTTGCATGATTAAGTTACATCAGGAACCTTATTTGAGGAAAGTGGTCTCTAACTTGCAAACATGTTTTGACTTCTTTGGATGGTCATTTTGTCTTATCTAAGCAACAATGACCCAAGTCTCAGTAATAAATTGTCTAAATAATGTCTCATATGCAAATGTGATTGTTTCTTTGATGTATCTATGATTAGTACTAGACCAAACTTATCTTTTTCTATATCACTTTTGAGCAGGTATATGTCTAATCCTGGCTTGAATCATGGTGTGCATTGAAACATGTATTGGCTTATGTGAGCAGTATACCTGGAGTTTGCCTATGCTATGGTAATCACAATATCCCCTTTGAATTATTTGGATATGTGGACTCTGATTTTGCAGGTGATAAAGGCTTTAGGAAATATAGTACCTCCTACTGTTTCACAGTTTTCAACCATTGGTTGCATTATCAGCCACTGGGGCTGAGTATGTGGCTATTACTGACTCATCTAAGGAAGCTATATTGTTATAGAATTTACTGTTAGAAGCAAATTTGGTGAATGGAAAAGTTACTATTTATTCTAATAAACAAAGTGCTATACAGTTAAGCGAAAATCATGTGTATCATGAGAGAACTAAGCATATTGATGTCAAATTTCACTATATCAGAAATATTCTTTCGAGTGGAGATATTAAGTTGCTAAAGGTTGCAACTGAAGATAATCCTGTAGATTTTGGTACTAAAATTGTTACTAATGCCAAATTCAAGCATTGCTTGGATTTGTTGTTTGTTGGTTGAGTGTTTGCAGGGTTTTTGAGCTGAGAAGATGATTGAGATGGCCAATTTATGATGACATGGAGGAGTTACAGTTTTAGGTGGCAAACGTGTTAAGGTGGAGAATACTTTAAGGTGGAGATTGTAGAAAATATATGTTATGTTATATTTTATTGTGTGAAGTGTTCATTTTTTGGACCCCGTGGTGACGTGGTACGAGTGTGCCTTTGGATCTCGTTCTATTTCGACGCTCCGGATTTTTCCTCAGTGGTTGTCTCATATAAAAGCTTAAGTCATTGACCGAAGTCAGACTTAATTCATTCTCCTCTTCTGAAACCTTCAACTCTTTGTCTTCTCCTCTCTCCAAGAAACCCTAGTTCTTTAGAAACCTTTGGTTTCTGAACTCAGCTGTAGAAACGTTGTAGATTTAGCCTCTAGATTTTAATATCTCTTGTAATAAGTGAGAATTATCTTGATTCATCACTAGGTAGCCGTTAAACATAGTTTTTAGGTTAGAGATTTCTGGGTTGAGGCATATTTCGTTCGATTAAAGTTGTGTAATAGTGAGATTGGTACTGAAACTTGTATTCTCGTGGCATTATAGTAACAAATCTATTCTCATTGAAGCTCAAAGTGGATGTAGGTCATTTTTTGTTGAACCACGATAAACTTTTGGTGTTTTTTTATCTTTCTGCACTATTCTGTAGTATTTCTTGAATTAAAACTTCTTTTAAAACTTAGATCTAATAGGGTTTTACAACATTATTGATAACCAACCTAATCATATCATAAGAAATTTAACACGATTACACGTTCTCAACCTCATAACCGCTTCATCAAATTTTCCACACATAAGATCCACATAAACACCCGTATGTATAGCTTCTTTACTGTTAGGTTATATTATCCTTTGGAGTAGTAATGAGAATCGAAGTAAAATTTGGTATTAATGGGTTTGGAAAAGTCGATGGGCTTGGGAGTGTGTATTTATGAGTAATTGAGTGAAGAAATGAATGAAGCTAGACAAGTCTTAATTGACATGTACTATTGAAGAAGGAAGCATCTGGGTTTTTAAGTAATAATAGAAAAAAAATTAAGATAGTAAAAATGTTTTTTAATTTATGATTTAAATGTGAAAATTAGTTATTAAATATTTTAATAAAATTAGAAAGCAAGATTTGGGAAATAATTTTTTTTTTTTATGATTTAAGTTGTATTAATGCTTTTTTATATTATATATAGATCTAAGATTTTCTATATTTATTTTACATTTCTACCTTGAATCCTCCATGTATGTTGTAGATCTTGGTTTTGTACCTACGCGGTCGATCGTTGTCTAGCATATAGGTGTCTAGCAGAGAAAGAGAAAAAGAAGAAGAAGAAGAAAAACTTGAAAGAGAAAATTGAATTTATTATATTAATAAAAATAATTTATATCGACAATTAAAACAAAGAATGAAAAAATATGTGTAATAAGGTGCAAAATGTACACGTGATGAAAATTTATATTAAATTATAGAATAAGTTAAGAGTGGATCATGTTTTGTTAATTTGTTAAAAAATAACATATCCAATATCTTTTAATCAGTGTTTATATAGTAGTTAGAAAGATTAATAAATTATTTTTTAACATGATATTTTAATTTGATTATCCAAAGTTCATGAATTATTAAAAAAGTATACAAAATTAATATAATAGTGTAACATTTTGAAATATCTTCAAAATATATATCATTCCTTTGAAATATTATATATATTACATTAAAATTTATAAATTAATATTGAGACAATAATAATTATTATTATATAAAATAATATAAAATTTGTAATACTGTTGATTGTTATTTACAAAAAAAATAATATTAAAATTGGTTAATTTATTTTAGAGTTATTTATTGCGAATATTCATTTACTATATTTAATACCCCTAACAAGCGCACGTGACCCTCTATCCCCCTCCCTCTTTTTTTTTTTTTTAGATTGTCCAAATTATTTGTAATCTTTCTATTTTAATGTCACTAAAATAACATGATTGTTATATTTAATATAGAATCATAACATATTTAAAAATTGTCCATAACAAATTTTCAAAATAAAGGCTATAATCATGTACATTTAAATAAGAATAGAATTTTTAATTATGGTATAATTTTATATATAGTATTTTTCTTTAATCGACCAAATTACATTATTTATAGTTACAGATAAATAGATTTATAGATGGATAATACGTTAAATGTTGGTGAGATGTCTAACATAATTATCGTGGGTTGCTAGTTAAATATCAGTGTGTTGCCTGGTGTAATCGGTATGAGTTGCTACTTTAATTTTAGTGAGTTTTTAGATCAATTTTAGTGAGTTGCGTACGTTTTATCTATGTATTGTGTCAGCAAACAATGGGTTGAATGTATAGTAGTCATAGGTTGTCTTCTCCACCACTATGCAACGCCGCCACCATCAGCATAGTACCAAAGCTCGAGTGCACCACCATTAACAAACAAACACTCCCACTCTTTTTCAAAATTCGCTTTTAAGAATACTCGTCTGGGCTTTTCGAACCATCATAGAATCACGACGACCACCACCATCCTCCGTCAAAGATATACTTTTACAAGGCCCTCCTGAGCTTTTCAAACCACCAAAAAATCACAACGACGACCACCACACTCCTTCGAGGCTCGCATTTTACGAAACTCGCCTGAACTTTTCGGACCACCACCAAACCACGACGGAGAGCACCACCATCTGTCGAACC
Organism: Nemophila menziesii; assembly: GCA_029959085.1. NCBI lineage: Eukaryota > Viridiplantae > Streptophyta > Magnoliopsida > Boraginales > Hydrophyllaceae > Nemophila > Nemophila menziesii. Next base: position 37,489,247 of record JARWIR010000004.1, on the reverse strand, counting down.
CCGTCTTTTACGAAACTTACATGAGCTTGTCGAACCACCACAGAATCAAGACGACGACGACCACCCTTCATCGAATCTCTCTTAAACTTTTTGAACCACCACCACCCTTCGTGGAAGCTCGCCTGAGCTTTTTGAACCACCACCACTACCAACTCACTTCAATATGGATGAATGCAATATGAATTTGTATGCTTCGGTTGCCGATTCTAACGTGATATTTGGATAGAAAGAATATGGGATGAGGCGTGACTCTGGATATTTTTTTTTCAAATTTTGGTTAATCTAATTATGATTCTTCATTCATTTCTTAAATGGGTGCATTAATAGCAGACAAAGGGTAATGTAGTATTTAAACATGGGTTGGACCTTCATGGCTAGGATATTTAGATTGTGACTATTTTAATAACTCGCCCTTTATTTTATTATTTTACATTTTAAGCTCAGAGATTAATATTATTAAAATGTTTTTTCATAATTAATATTTTAAATTAAAAATTAAACATGAAATTAATTGTTGTATAAATCAATTTATTAATTTTCTTATACTTTTTCCAATATAGAGTTCAACTATATCATATCAAAGAAAAATGGATGTCTCGAGAAAAGATCAACACAACATTGTTCACCAAGTAAAAAAATGGAGACATTGTGACAATCTAAATTTACGTCGATGATATTATCTTCGGTTTTGACGAACTAATCTCTACAAAGAATTCTTACAATTATGAAATAATTCCTTAATGTGTCTTGAATACCCCTCCTCAAGACCCAAGCCTCTCCTATAATATTAAGTCTTCTCCAAAGAAGCCAATACCATTAAAATTAAATTAGTACTAAAATTACATATTTATTTATCTTCAATTATTCTTTATATAGACTATAATATAATACACTAAACTCTAAAAGCTATTAAATATTTATGTAGCTTCTCTCTTCTCTCTCTTATCTTTCTCCCCCCTCTTCTGTACATAGACACCTTCATCTCCAGCTTTCCATGGCTCCGACTAATAGAGCTTCTTCATAGGCAAAGTGAGTTTCTTCTCTGCAAAAATTCAGCATCCTCGCACCTCCTGAACTTCAGAAGAAACCAAAGCTTCGCCAGAATCATAAAAGTTACAACTGTTTAATGAGTATACTTCTTTAGAGAGGGTTTTGGAGATAATATTTTTAATTCTTTTTGTAGGTAATTTTTTTTTGATTATTTTTTTACTATTCAAGAAAAGCTTTGTGGAAAAAAGTAATTGGATTTTTTATTTTCCTAATTGAGGTTTGGGAGAATTTGTTTTAAGATTAGTTTACTTTTTAAGCAGGGCCCATGGCACAATTCTTTTTTTTTTTACTTTGCAATTTTTTTGTTATATTTTTTTACTTTTCTACTAAGGGGTTTGAATTTTTTTTTTTTTTTTTTACTTTTCTAGCCTGGCCCTGGGCAAATATTTCTTATAGAATATTTTACTTTTCTAAATGTGATTTGTCCCACAAAAGCTTAGAAGTAATTCGTCTCATCTCCTTTCTAAGATTGAGATACGATTCGTCCCATCTCTCTTCTAAGATTGATACGAGATTTTCTTACAACACTCGAAAAATATATGACCTTCCACATCTCAATCTCCCTTGTAAGGCTAAGATGGTATTTGTCTCATACCAAGAATATTAAATCAAAATAAAGATAATCTCTTTCTTATCTATCTATCCCAAAAAAATGTAAAAGAAAACAATCATTAGATTTAAGAAAAAATTCGAACAAGTAACATACAATCAATCTGTAGGAGTAGGATACAAAATTCAATTAGTAACAAGAAGTTGTCACCAAGAGAAAATTGAGTAATTTGCACCATTGCTACCTACATTCTATAAAATACTAAATATACATAATATAGTATTTTTTTTTGTCAAATGATAATATATAGATAAAAAATTAAATAGAAGGTTACAAAGATAGTTCAGCCAATACCCCTCGAGGAATAGTCTGTCAAAAGCAGTACAGCTAACTAGGTCTGCTTATGAGAAATCCAGTTACCAAACAAAGTGCAAACAAGCTCTTATTTGGCAACCCAGTCAGCCACCAAGTTGTTACTCCTTGGTATAAGAGCTTCACATTTAACACACAAATTATACCAAATATGCTCTAAAAGTAATAATTTTCCAAATCAAGACATGAATTAAGAAAGAAACTAATAAATAGGGAAAATTCCCTTAATAATTAATATAATGCACTAAAATAATGTCTCATTAATGTATTAATTCCTCACGAATATGGAAACAATTACAAACATAGCAACTGCTAAAACAGAAAAATTTCAGTTTTTTTAAAATTTAATAAGAGCAACTATTTTTTTGACTTGCTTTTATTCTTGTATTTTGATATTCTCAAAAAATATTTAATTTTTATATATACAACTTAAGTTATAATTTTGTCAATTTTCACTCACTTATAAAAGTTTTGTAATTCATTTATACTAGACTCTATTATGAATTTGAGGCTAGCAATACTATTATACATTACTGAATAAAATTATAGTATTTCTTTTAGATAATTTATTACTCATACTTATAGATTAGAATATGAATATAATATTAGAGAATATTAATATAAATTTAGTAATACTATGTAAAATAGGTGTGATTGTGTCCCCCCCCCAACAATGTACCTTTATGGTGTTATTTTGCATCATTTTTAGGTAAATACTAACTTGCAAGTTCAATTTATTGAAAGATGAGGAACATAATAGTGTTGCATGTCCATATTTTTATTTGGACGTAATTACAAATTTATGTCTTATATATTTACCTTAAAAAAATGGGAACGATAGCCCCCGAACCCTATATATACCAAGCCCTCTCCCCTATTTATATTCTAGACCCGCCCTTGTCACTGGCAAATCTAAATGGGTGATTGGTGGGCTCAAGTCTACCTTTAAATTTTAAGAAAATATAATCAATAAATAATTTAAACCTTTTTTCAAAAAAAAAATCAGGTTATTCTAATAATTATATATTGTATAATTTTATAATAACATTTACTCATTTGATCTAACAAAAAATTATATGGTATTACATTATACTTTACGATGTTTAAATATTAATTTATATATTTCCTTATTTTATTTTATTTTTTTGATACATTTGATCTAACCTAGGTAAAATTTGATCCCAAATCTTTTGGTCAATGCAAATTATTTTAATTCTTAACCTCTTCTCATTCATTGAAAAAAAGGGGTTTTTATCTTTTATGGCCTAAAAGCCATACACATTTATAATAAAAGCCTATTCCCAAATTAGAAGGTTAGAACCCAACTAGATGAGGTACAAGGACCAAGACACCCTTGCTCTCTTCTACCTACTCAATTAATATTAATATCGAAAAAAGGCATAATAGCATATTTTTTTTTTCAACCCTACTCTCTTCTCTCTATTCGTTCTCTTTTTACTCTCTTCTCCCCTTCTAAATCACTCTCTTTTATCGTATTGGAACAAAAACATAAAGAAATCTCTTCACACTCAGGTCTCACATTCGCACCAAGAAGCTCTCTTGCACAAGAAACCCGCTACACCAAGTCAATCTCTAGGATCAAGCAGATCTCCTGCACCAAGCCGCTCTCCTGCACAAGAAAACCGCCGCCACTAATGGACAATTCTCCACCATCATCAAGCCGGCTTGCGTGAAGAACACAAATTAAGGTAAAAAATTGATTTATTTTTAACCTAGTCTCATCATTGTATAGAGATTCGTATGTATAGATTTTCTTTTTGTTTTTGGTCCAATGCTGAGTGTAAAGAGTTTTTCTTTTTGTTATTTTCCAATGCAAGTGTGAAGAGGTTTTCTTTTTGTTTTTTGTTCCAATGCTGAGTGTGAAGGGATTTTTTTTTTCCAATGCGAATGTGAAAAGGTTTTCTTTTTGTTTTTTGTTCCAATGCTAGATTTTCTTTTTGCTATCATCCGCATTGTTTTTTATTTCATTGTTTTGCGGTAAAAATCTATTTGACACAACTACTGGAGATGGTATTTAAATTGGGTACGGACCCAACTGGGTACACATATATGTTGTCTCCGAATTGGGTACATACCAGACTGGGTACACAGACTTACTGTCTTTATATTGGTTACGTACCTACCTGAGAGTGTGAAGATATTTTCTTTTTGTTATCTTTTCTTTTTCTTATACTGATTTTTTGAATTGTTTTCGCAATAAAAATTTGTTCGGCACAATTACTAAAGATAGTCTAACATAACCTAAAAGAATGGTTCTATACTTTGAATTCGGTGCATACTCAATGGATTTGTATGAGTACGTACGTAACCAATGGATTTGTATGTGTTGGCATATAGCCTCCCTTAATAGGTTGTTTTAATGTGACAAATCCTCTTGTGGTTAGTGTGCTAAGTACTCTTGTTTTACATATTCCTTCTTGCACTCTTTTTCATCAAAAAGCACTTCTTTATCTTTTAGATCAAAGCTTTATTGTTATATGTTATGAAACTAATTCTCATATAAATACTTTTAACCTTATCTTTGTGTACATTGAGAATTAGCTTTAGTGATCAACTTCAAAGGTTCTTAGAATGATGTTTCCAACATCTTTCGTGAAGAAGATTTATTGATCCAAGTCATTATCTTTCAAAGTTACTTGGCGCGGTACACCGGACGAATGGCGCGGTACACCGGACCAAGAATGCGGACCAGGGCGCGGTGCAGAGGCTAGCCCGTCAGTAAGCTAGAAAATCAAACCATTGAAGCGCGGTACACCGCACGAAATCTTGCGGTACACCGCAAGAAAGGTTTTTCTGCACAAAAGACAAGTCATAAGTAATATATCCGTTGGGAGATTAATAGATCCGTTGGACCCAAGTCTTATGACCGTTGGAAGCCATTTTCTACTATAAATTGAAGCTCTTTGAAGGCTACAACTACACCAACTAATTACAAACATTAAGGGGCTTAATTGTTATCATTCAAGAAGGTGTCAAAAGCTATATATAGTCAAAATCAACCTTAGTGAGCTTATAAGTCCTTTCAAGGAGTTAATCAAACAAGCCACAAGGTTCTATCTACTCAAGAGGAGTTCACAAGCTTTATAGTTCATATCCACTCTTTTAGGAGTTTAGTTACAAGCTTTTATAAGCAACCCTTTAAACACTTTGTTTCTATCCTCTTAAGTCTAGGTCTTGTAATAGATAGATTAAGAGAGAATTCAAGTATAGGGAGTATACTTGGTATCCTTGTGTTGTGATTACACAAGTGGTTTGTCCTTCGTGTTATCGAAGAGGTTGTAAGGGTTATTGTGTTCTCGACCCGGTTAAGAGAGACACGGGAGCTTAGTGAAAAGCTTGAAATCCTAAGGAGGCTTCCTTAGGTAGTGGATGTAGGGAAACCGAACCACTATAAATCGTGTGTATCTTTCTATCCCTACTCTATTTACTTTCCGCACTTTATATGTTTGATAATATGCTAGCATGAATATTGTGATATTAATTATCTAGTTTATCTAACATATTGTCATCTAGAGTAGTAAGAGATTAGATAGTCGTTTTACTTGTTAAACTTATATATCAAGCCTTTAACTTATCCTTTGCATGATCCCATAAGTGTTTGATATATTAAGTTGACTTAGAAGTTTTCTCTTAAACTTATAATTGTCCAAAAGATTTTTTAATTAGGCATTAATCTTATTAGTAATCCTATTCACCCCCCTCTAGGACTTTCAATTGGTATCAGAGCCTAACTCTACGTGAATAGCTTAATGGTTAGTAGAGTAAACGATATGGAATTTAATCTTTTGGAAAAGTCGTCTTCTACTCGACCTCCACTTTTTGTAGGAACTTACTATTTTGCTTGGAGAACAAAAATGGAGGAATTTATCAAAGCCGAAGATCCCGATCAATGGAGAATCGTGAAGGAAGGTCCATTTGTTCCTTATAAAGAGGAGTTAAATGAAGCGGGAGTTCTTAAGCTAAATCAAGAAGAAAAAGATTTTGATGAACTTACCATTGAGGAAAAGGCTAAGCTCACTCAAAATGCAAAACCAATGTATACTCTCATTCGTGGAATTTCCGAAGAAATTTTGTCACAAATGTTAGATTGTAAATCCGCAAAAGAGCTTTGGAATCGTTTGGAGTTTTTATATGGAATTGTCGAAAATGACGAAGAAGAAGAAGTCTCAATCCATGATGAATCTCATAACAATTCTAAACCAAATCATGAGGTAGCACTCTATCCTAACTCTTTATCTCTTCCTTATAATTATTGTGATATTAGGCAAATTTCATCCCTTCTCAAAATTCTTGATTCTCAAATCCATTTGAATAATCTTATGTTAAAAAAGGGTAAAATTGAGCTAAAGAATTGTTTTAAATGTTGTATCACTTTGGATGATATTCTTGGCAATACTAAAAACCCTTGTTTTGAAAACATTTTTTCTTTAAATAAATGGAAACATCCTATGAAGAAAAATATAGAAGGTTTTAGAAAATTGGATGAAGCTTTTTCCCTCGCTCTTGATACTTTAAAAAATCATCCTTTTTCAAATATCACTCCTTTTGATCCAAATGGCTTTTTTAAAGAAAAATTATATTTAAGTGATAATTTGGATATTGGAAAGAATGTGGAAACTTCTTGTTCAAAACCTTTACATGGTAACTCTATTCGAAAAAGAAGTTCTTGCAACTATTGTGGTAAACCCGGTCATCATGCCTCTACGTGCCATTACCATGAACAACTTGATAGTGGATCTTTGATACCTTCATGGGAAAAACCAATATGGATCGTGACAAATGCTAACAACATTTCCGGATCCATTCCACCTCGGTTACCATAGTAATATGTATTGAAGGTGTTGAGCGTCAAGAAAATGGAATTTTATGCAAAAGGACGTTCAAACCTCATAAAAGGAAAATACGGTGAAATTCTTTCCTTCTTCTTTTTATGTTTATGTTTTTTATTGTGTTTTATATGATTTATCAACTATGTGCTTTTATCTTGTGTTTCTTGACCTTTACATGCTTAAATGTTGCTTTGTTCTTACATTGGGTCTTTTTGTACTTTTAGAAAACATAGGGGTATTTGTGAAATAAACTGTTTTATAAGTTTTTGGGTTCTCCTTGGTATTTCTTTTCAAAACAAAGATGCTCAAAATTATTTTATACCATTCCGAATCGTTTGGGGAAGTTTCGAATGTGTTTCGGGTGTTTTTAAAAGAATCAAAAATTTCATTTTTTGTGTCCAAACCGAACACTTTTGCGGTGCACCGGACCATTCCGCGGTACAGCGCGTCTCAGGGTTTCAACAGTTTTATTTTTCTTTTAATTTTTCGCCCAGCTTATTTTAACCGTGCGGTACACCGCAAGATTCCCGCGGTACACCGCAGGTTAGGTTTTTAACAGCTTTAGTAGGCCGTTTTCTCTTCTATTCTCTTCATTTCACCATTAAAACATTTCCTCTCCTCCTCCTTGGCGATTTCCGGCCACCGTCACTCCGTCTCCACCACCAAAACACCCATCTTCACCCCTTAAATCACTTCTCTCTCTCTCTCTCTCCTTCATTGCTCACTTCCCCTCTTCACCATGAGAGAAAAGAAAGCTGCTCCAAAGAAGAAACCACCACCGGAGCCTATTCCAGCCGCCGCCGTGCTCCTTCACCGGCGAGGTCACCAACACCTCCTCCACTCCGGCCATTCGAGCCTCTCCCGGGTAGAACTTTTAGTGATTCGGCTTTTCCAACGGGTGAAAATTCTCTTCTTGATCTTTTTAAATTTCAAGGTTGTGATAATGTATTTGCATATTCGGGTACTCAATTAGCAAGTGGATTAATTGAAGAATTTTACAAAAACTTTGAATTTGATAGTGCAAATAACTTAGTAAAATCATCCGTTTCGGGTACCGCTTTAAGATTAAAATTGCATGTGTTATGTACTCGTTATAGTATTCCGTTCGATGGTTTTAGTGGTTTTTGGTCAAGTGGTTGGGATGGCTCCACTCTTGATATAGTCGGTCAAAATGAGGTTATTGATTTCGTTAATAGTAGGATGGTTGTTCCCGATGGTAATTGGAATTTGCGTAGTTTTGATCCGGAATTTATTGTGGCTCATAAGTTTCTTATTTCGGCCATAATTCCGAAGGACAAACATGATGCAAAGTTAATCCCGTATGAAGCTTATCTACTATTTTTGATCTTTGCTAAGCGTCCGATTAATATTTTGGCTATTATGTTCAAATGGATGAACCATGCTCGAACCGCAAGAGATAAAGTCCCATATGGTATATTTCTTACTAAAATCTTTGAGGGAAGTGAAATCTCGTTAGGAGGAACAAATGTGAAAACTATTGATAAAGCATGGTGTTTCGATTATAGCACAATAAAGAGGATGAAATTTGCTATTTATAATAACTCTTATGTTTCGGTTTCGGTTATTAATCGTATTTCGGATGTTGCTATTCGTAATCGTATCCTACAAGCTAAGGGAGGAACTTTTGGTCCGGAGATTAACACACTTGAGCTATTGGATATTCCGGGTCAAAAAAATCCTATCCCAAATGAGCCTCCACAAAACCCCACTCATGAGAATCCTCCTAATCCCTCTAGTTTCGAAGGTGCTATGTCTCGGTTTATGGATTATATTGGTAGAAAATTTGAGGTTTTAGAAGAAAAGTTGGAAAGAAAATTTGGAGTGTTGGAAGAGAAAATAGGCCATCTTACTAGTGAGTTATCTCGCATGAAGAACGATGTCTCGTGTATCAAAGATGATGTTTCACATCCTAGAAGCCGTTCTAGAAGCCGTTCTCCCCGGGAATTACGTTAAATGGTTGTGGTGTTTGGTGGTATGGTGTTTGGTGTTGGGTTTTAATATCTTCTTTTTATTCTCTAAGTGTTTTATGTGTTTTTATTGTCTTGAACTAAGTTTGTGTTGCTTTTACTTTTAATTGTTTTATGGGTCCGTGTTTTGGGCATTTAGGATATTATTGCTATGTTTTTATTTGGATAATGGTTTAGGATGCTTTGTGTTTAAACTTGGATAATTGTTTTAGGTTGGTATGTTTTTATCTTGAATATTTGTTGCTTAAACTTTATGTTTTGGATATTGTTTTTGCTAACATTTTCTTTGATGATATAGGTACTATTGCATCTAATCCTTGATCCTTTCATATATTGCGTTCTTGTCCCTTTAAATATTTTTTGAAAAATTGCACTTTGGTCCCTAAAAGTTTAAAAAAAATTGTCTTTTAGTCCCCTAACTCTTTGACAAATGACTTTTTGGCCCTATATTTTTCAAAAATTACATTTTACCCCTAACTTTCTTAAAAATGAATTCAAAATATCTTTTTGGGGACAAATTGTAGATCACACTTTTACAAAATTGAAACAATCTTGATGCATTTTGTAAGGGGGAGCTTTTATTAAAACTCTAATGCTTTGGCTAATCTTTTATCACATACATTGAAACTAATCATTTGTGTCATTAGAAAGCATATGAAATGAAAAATCTATCGATCAACGAGTTGGTAAAAAGTCTCTATCTCTTAGTTCGTCAATTATCTATCTTTGTGCATCTCTTTCTAAAATTATTTTAATCTCCAAACTCTTGCACACTCTTAGAAACATTGTTTAAAATCTATTCACTTGAGTTTTTTGCTCTTCTATTCGTAGTTGTTATTATTAACCCCGTCTTTTTGATGAAGACAAAGGGGAGAAATATGTGCACTAAAACTTTCAAAACTTGCACGTTTTAAATACTCACAAATGCATCTCAAATCTTATGCTTATTGTGAGGGGGAGCTTAATTTCATTAGTGCTTAAACTTTCATATCATTCCTAAGGTGTTTTAGTGAAGGATTTGTCATCATCAAAAAGGGGGAGATTGTTGGCATATAGCCTCCCTTAATAGGTTGTTTTAATGTGACAAATCCTCTTGTGGTTAGTGTGCTAAGTACTCTTGTTTTACATATTCCTTCTTGCACTCTTTTTCATCAAAAAACACTTCTTTATCTTTTAGATCAAAGCTTTATTGTTATATGTTATGAAATTAATTCTCATATAAATACTTTTAACCTTATCTTTGTGTACATTGAGAATTAGCTTTAGTGATCAACTTCAAAGGTTCTTAGAATGATGTTTCCAACATCTTTCGTGAAGAAGATTTATTGATCCAAGTCATTATCTTTCAAAGTTACTTGGCGCGGTACACCGGACGAATGGCGCGGTACACCGGACCAAGAATGCGGACCAGGGCGCGGTGCAGAGGCTAGCCCGTCAGTAAGCTAGAAAATCAAACCATTGAAGCGCGGTACACCGCACGAAATCTTGCGGTACACCGCAAGAAAGGTTTTTCTGCACAAAAGACAAGTCATAAGTAATATATCCGTTGGGAGATTAATAGATCCGTTGGACCCAAGTCTTATGACCGTTGGAAGCCATTTTCTACTATAAATTGAAGCTCTTTGAAGGCTACAACTACACCAACTAATTACAAACATTAAGGGGCTTAATTGTTATCATTCAAGAAGGTGTCAAAAGCTATACATAGTCAAAATCAACCTTAGTGAGCTTATAAGTCCTTTCAAGGAGTTAATCAAACAAGCCACAAGGTTCTATCTACTCAAGAGGAGTTCACAAGCTTTATAGTTCATATCCACTCTTTTAGGAGTTTAGTTACAAGCTTTTATAAGCAACCCTTTAAACACTTTGTTTCTATCCTCTTAAGTCTAGGTCTTGTAATAGATAGATTAAGAGAGAATTCAAGTATAGGGAGTATACTTGGTATCCTTGTGTTGTGATTACACAAGTGGTTTGTCCTTCGTGTTATCGAAGAGGTTGTAAGGGTTATTGTGTTCTCGACCCGGTTAAGAGAGACACGGGAGCTTAGTGAAAAGCTTGAAATCCTAAGGAGGCTTCCTTAGGTAGTGGATGTAGGGAAACCGAACCACTATAAATCGTGTGTATCTTTCTATCCTTACTCTATTTACTTTCCGCACTTTATATGTTTGATAATATGCTAGCATGAATATTGTGATATTAATTATCTAGTTTATCTAACATATTGTCATCTAGAGTAGTAAGAGATTAGATAGTCGTTTTACTTGTTAAACTTATATATCAAGCCTTTAACTTATCCTTTGCATGATCCCATAAGTGTTTGATATATTAAGTTGACTTAGAAGTTTTCTCTTAAACTTATAATTGTCCAAAAGATTTTTTAATTAGGCATTAATCTTATTAGTAATCCTATTCACCCCCCCTCTAGGACTTTCAGTATGGGTAAAGAATTTCAGATTTTTGTAGAGGAAAAAGGTAAGGCTTTAATGTTTGGTACCCAATATCATAGTGGGTACGTACATACCTGTTAGTTTGATTTCTTGTGATATTCGCTAGGTTTATAGTTGTCAGATCTGTATGGGTACGTACCTAGTGGACCTTGACACGGTAGCTTGGGTTAGGTTATATAAATAAATACATACTCATCTCCCCTACTTTAAATTGGGTATGTACCAGCTGGGTACATACCCATCACGGACCTTGACATGGACAAAAACCAATTGGATTTATACCTAATACTTGTAGGGACCTATAATACAATTATATAAAAAATGACTTTATAACAAAAAAACGAGCATGGGTGTGTACCTAACTTGAAAACAGTTATTTTGGTATGTACCCAACGTGCATATAACGATGCTGAAAAACAAACAAAAAAAGAAAATTAAATAAATCCAAGTATGGAGATGATAAAATAGTAAAAAAGCTAAACCAGATTATACTATTAAGTCTTGTATAGGATTATTTTTTAGTTAGGATTTAAAAAATAAACTAAAATGTTGACCGAAAATGATACGTGGATTGAAAGTAAGAAAGTCATTGAAAATGAAAAAAAAATTACTTTAATAATATATTTAGTACTAAAGGCCCCAGAGATTACACTTATGTGTTAGATTCCATTGACCCCTGTGTGACAGAGAATATGAATAAAAAGACTTACTAGTCCTGTTAGCTTGAAAGTAATTAAAGAGGTGTTATGGGAAATGGGGAATGACAAATCTCCTGACCCAGATGGGCAATCTGTGTATTTTTTTCAAGAAACACTAAAATTTAGTAAAAATGGATGTGATGAGATGCATCACTGAATTTCTTTGCAATGTAGGAAATTTATTCCAAATAAACAAGACAATTATTACACTGATTCCTAAAATAAAAACCCGTAATAAAATCGCATACTACGGGCCTATTAGCTGCTCAAATGTTATTTATAAAATATTGGCTAGAATATTGGTTAAAGGATTACAGGAAATTATGCCCATTATAATAAATTATAGCCAGAATGTGTTTGTACCTGGTAGAGAAATAACTGAAAACATCTTATTGGCACACAAAATTAGTCACTTTTTAAAGAGAAAAAGGAATTCTAATAGCCATTATTTAGCTATAAAAGCGGATGTAGCTAAGGCATACGAAAACGTGGAATGAGATTTCTTGAAAGATATGTTAATCAAAATGGGTTTCAATACAATATTGATCAATTGGATTATGGGTTGTGTAACCTCAGTTTCGTACATATGTTTACTGAATGGAGACCAAATTCTACTAATCCACAAAAGGTCTTAGACAGGGGGACCCACTGTCCTCCTTTTTTTGTATTATAACCTAAGCCTTATCTTCTCTTTTATGTAAAAAATGGATGAAAATCTCATAAAGGGACTAAAATAACAATAAATTGCCCTACTTTAAGTCACATCTTTTTTGCAGATGACATCGTATTTTTCTCAAGAGCTAAAATTAAGGAAATTGAGAAATTTAACTTAATTCTTAATGAATATAGTAATGCACCAAAACAAACCATTATTTTGAACAAAAATGGTATAGTATTCTGTAAAGATACTCCTGAGGAAAAAATAAAGGAAAATTTAGCTATACTAAGGCTGAATAAGTTGGAAACATTAGGTAAGTATCTGGGATTAACTGCATATTGGGGGAGATATAAGGTTAAGACAATGAATAGGATGATGGATATTATAAATGAAAAATTGGAAAAGTGGAATACAGTTTACTTATCTGGAGAAAGGAAAAAGGTCCAAGTTAAGGAAGTGATAAATGTTATCCCCGCCTACACAATGGTTGTCTTCTCTATACTTAATACAGGTTGTGAAAAAAAACAACTCATTTATAGCAAAATTTTTGGTGGAACAAAAAATAAAAATAAAAATAAACTCACTAGGCCTCGTGGAATGAAATGACTTTGAATAAATATGAAGGAGGTATAGGATTTAAAGAAATGAAACTAAAATATAAGGTTATCCTACTAAGAAATGCTTGGAAATTATTGAAAAACCCCGATTCCTTACTAGCAAGAACACTAAAAGAAATTTACTTTAGTAAAAAGTATTTTCTTAATGAAGAATTAGGATACCATCCCTCATGGGGTTGGAGAAGTATTCTTGAAGGTAGAGATACCTTAAAAATGAATAGATATGGAAAGTTGGCAATGGAATCAGGAGTGGATTCCTTGTATAAAAAGACCTAAAAACTCACAAAATTGTCCCTTGAAGTTGGTTTCTGACCTATTCTTTGAGAACACTAATATATGGAATGAAGAAAATATTGATAGTTATTTCATTGAAAGTAAAAGAAAGAAAATTATAAGCATAGTTATTCCACTGATAAAATACGAGGATATAGCTATATGGGGCAAGTCTAGAGATGGTGAAGTTACCTCTAAGAAATGCACTCACATTAAAAAGGGATAGAAGAGGAAAGGAATAAATTGAAAGTGGATATATTTCCCTCTTGCTCCTATGTCACCCCAAAGCCCCTTTGGAAGGAGATTTGGAGCATGAATGTCTATCCTAAGATAATTTTTTTATGGAAGGTTTGTAAAGGTATTTTACCTACTGAAGAAAACAAATTTAAAAGAAAATGTGTAAAAAAAGTATGTAAAGTCTGTAATTGTGAAACTAAAACTATTGAACACATGTTCTTTGGATGTCCTTGGGTTAGGGCCTTTAGCTTATATCTTCAATGCAACTATACTCTAAATACCCTAGTACATGTAATATTGAGTTGTGGCTTCTTGAACTGGAATATTTTGAAGGATGTACTGATTTAGCGAATAGAAGGCTTGGAGATTTAGTGCCATTTGTACTATGGATAGCTTGCAAAGTATGAAATAAATGCATGGGTAGCCCCTGATCCTCCTTTTGTGTTATCACATGTCCTAAAAGCCTACGATGAATACTATAAATGTTATAAAACATCTTCCGAGGCTAATGGAAAAAATATAATAAATGTCCCAGTTGTTACTGAGAATTCTACACAACAAATCAATAATGAGAATACAGGTATTAATAATAGAAGAACAAACTTGAAACAACATGTGATATGGGCAAATGAGATAAGTAAAGATACATTTTTTGTAAATACAGATGCTTCTTTTAAGACAGACTGTAAAGCTTCATCTGCGTGTGTAATCAGATACCATAATAACGAACTAACACATGGTTATGCGTGGTCATTTTCTCATAAAAGTGCCGAAGAAGCTAAGCTAATTGGAGTGAGGAATTGTCTTCTTTCAGCGATTAACTTCCATTTTAAAGAAGTGAGAGTTTTGAGCGACAACAAAGTTGTGGTTGATGTCTTGAAGTCGGCTAAAGCTCCCTCCTTGTCTCATTTTAAACTATTTTATCATGATTAAGGCTTTATGTAATAGTAGACATGTTAGTTTCTTTCATATTAATAGGAAATAAAATAGTATAGATGATTGGGTTACTATGCACAAACTATTGGATAAGTTGTCTAGTGATTTGGTTGTCAGACCCTATTGTCTGTAATGAACTATTATTGCATATTTATTTCAATACTTTTGAATAAAAAAAGGCCTTGTATATTCCTCAAAGGAAAAAAAATCTGTTAATATAATTGGCATATACAATAATTATTTAAAATATAGATAAATAAAAGCTCAAATGAAACGGATTATTTTATTTGGTCGATGCTAAAAAATAAAAATCGCTGAAATAAGTAACACAGAGAAACTCAAACTCATCTTCTTCCCACACACTCGGCTCAGCTGCCACTGCCCTATCATAGCCGCCGCCATAACTCCGATGGAGATCATTCTCCACCACTCCCACGACACTACTACACCGTCATATATCTGTTACACCGAGTTCATACCTTTACTCATTATACACAAAGAAAAATCAAATGTGGCAGAATATTGCAACAGATCACATTGCTTCTATCAAAGCTAGGACATCATCATCAAATGCCAAGATGGCTTCAGTTGCTGAGTACCACAAAGATAAGCTCGCGTATCTTAATCGCTCACTTGATTTCAAAATCAAAAAACAGGAATCGCTCACTTGATTTCAAAATTCAAAAACAGGAATCAACCATTGATATTGAGGAGAGACAAGCATTGTTAGCAGAGAAAGAGAAACGCATGGATGAAATGCAGAAGAATATGGAGTATGAACAGAAACGGATCGATGAAGAGAAGAGAAAATGGTCTAAATAAATTATAGAGGAAGCTGCTGGTGGTGAGAAAGCTGTTGTTGTCTTTAAGGAGACTGAAAAAGCAGAGAAAGAGGAAAAGAAGAAGAAGAAGAAGAAAAGCTTTAAAGTGAAAATTGAATTTATTATATTAATAGAAATAATTTATATCGACAATTAAAACAAAGAATGAAAAAATATGTGTAATAAGGTGCAAAATGTACACGTGATGAAAATTTATATCAAATGATAGGATAAGTTAAGAGTGGATCATGTCTCGTTAATTTGTTTAAAAATAACATATCCAATATCTTTTAATTAGTGTTTATATAGTAGTCCGAAAGATTAATAAATTATTTTTTAACATGATATTTTGATTTGATTATCCAAAGTTCATGAATTATTAAAAAATTATACAAAATTAATATAATAGTGTAACATTTTGAAATATCTTCAAAATATATATCATTCCTTTGAAATATTATATATATTAAATTAAAATTTATAAATTAATATTGAGTCAATAATAATTATTATTATATAAAATAATATAAAATTTGTAATACTGTTAATTGTTATTCACTAAAAAATAATATTAAATTTGGTTAATTTATTTTAGAGTTATTTACTGCGAAAATCCGTATACTATATTTAATACCCCTAACAAGCGCACGTCACCTTCTATCCCCCTCCATCTCCTTTTTTTTAGATTGTCCAAATTATTTGTAATCTTTCTATTTTAATGTCACTAAAATAACATGATTGTTATATTTAATATAGAATCATAACATATTTAAAAATTGTCCATAACAAATTTTTCAAAATAAAGGCTATAATCATGTACATTTAAATAAGAATTCAATTTTTAATTATGCTATGATTTGATATATAGTATTTTTCTTTAATCGACCAAAATACATTATTTATAGTTACAGATAAATAGTTTTATAGATGGATAATACTTGGTGAGATGTCTAACATAATTATTGTGGGTTGCTAGTTAAATATCAGTGTGTTGCCTGGTGTAATCGATATGAGTTGCTACTTTAATTTTAGTGAGTTTTTAGATCAATTTTAGTGAGTTGCGTACGTTTTATCTATGTACTGTGTCAGCAAACAATGGGTTGATTGTATAGTAGTTATAGGTTGTCTTCTCCACCACTATGCAACGCCACTACCATCAGCATAGTACCAAAGCTCGAGTGCACCACCATTAACAAACAAAACACTCCCACTCTTTTTCAAAATCCGCTTTTAAGAATACTCGTCTGGGCTTTTCGAACCATCATAGAATCACGACGACCACCACCATCCTCCGTCAAAGATATACTTTTACAAAGCCCTCTTGAGCTTTTCGAACCACCAAAAAATCACAACGACGACCACCACACTCCTTTGAGGCTCGCATTTTACGAAACTCGCATTAACTTTTCGGACCAGCACCAAATCACGACGGCGAGCACCACCCTCTGCCGAACCCCGTCTTTTACGAAACTTACATGAGCTTGTCGAACCACCACAGAATCAAGACGACGACGACCACCACCCTTCATCGAATCTCTCTTAATCTTTTTGAACCACCACCACCCTTCGTGGAAGCTCGCCTGAGCTTTTCGAACCACCACCACTACCAACTCACTTCAATATGGATGAATGCAATATGAATTTGTATGCTTCGGTTGCCGATTCTAACGTGATATTTGGATAGAAAGAATATGGGATGGGGCGTGACTCTGGAGATTTTTTATTTTTATTTTGGTTAATCTAATTATGATTCTTCATTCATTTTTTAAATGGGTGCATTAATAGCAGACAAAGGGTAATGTAGTATTTAAACATGGGTTGGACCTTCATGGCTAAGATATTTAGATTGTGACTATTTTAATAACTCACCCTTTATTTTATTATTTTACATTTTAAGCTCAGAGATTAATATTATTAAGATGTTTTTTCATAATTAATATTTTAAATTAAAAATTATACATGATATTAATTGTTGTATAAAATCAATTAATTAATTTTCTTATACTTTTTCCAATATAGAGTTCAACTATATCATATCAAAGAAAAAGGGATGTCTCGAGAAAAGATCAACACGACATTGTTCACCAAGTAAAAAAATGGAGACATTGTGACAATCTAAATTTACGTCGATGATATTTTTTTCGGTTTTGACGAACTAATCTCTATAAAGAATTCTTACTATTATGAAATAATTCCTCAATGTGTCTTGAATACCCCTCCTCAAGACCCAAGCCTCTCCTATAATATTAAGTCTTCTCCAAAGAAGCCAATACCATTAAAATTAAATCAGTATTAAAATTACATATTTATTTATCTTCAATTACCCTTTATATAGACTATAATATAATACACTAAACTCTAAAAGCTATTAAATATTTATGTAGCTTTTCTCTTCTCTCTCTTATCTTTCTCTCCCCTCTTCTGTAAATAGACACCTTCATCTCCAGCTTTCCATGGCTCCGACTAATAGATCTTCTTCATAGGCAAAGTGAGTTTCTTCTCTGCAAAAATTCAGCATCCTCGCACCTCCTGAACTTCAGAAGAAAACAAAGCTTCGCCAGAATCATAAAAGTTACAACTGTTTAATGAGTATACTTCTTTAGAGAGGGTTTTGGAGATAATTTTTTTAATTCTTTTTGTAGGTAATTTTTTTAATTTTTTTTTACTATTCAAGAAAAGGTCTGTGGAAAAAAATAATTGGATTTTTTTACTTTCCTAATTGAGGTTCGGGAGAATTTGTTTTAAGATTATTTTACTTTTTAAGCAGGGCCCATGGCACAATTCTTTTTTTTTTTTACTTTGCAATTTTTTTTGTTATATTTTTTACTTTTCTACTAAAGGGTTTGAATTTTGTTTTTACTTTTCTAGCCTAGCCCTGGGGACAAATTTATGTATTTTTAAAGATCTTTTAATTTTCTAGAGCGGGATCACATGTCACTTTTTTTTTATACTTTTCTAGCCTGGCCTTGGGGCAAATATTTCTTTTAGAATATTTTACTTTTCTAAATGTTATGTCCCACAAAATCTTAGAAGTAATTCGTCTCATCTCCATGTTAAGATTGAGATACGATTCGTCCCATCTCTCTTCTAAAACTGATACGAGATTTTCTTACAACACTCAAAAAATATTTGACCCTCCACATCTTAATCTCCATTGTAAGACTAAGATGGTATTTGTCTCATCCCAAGAATATTAAATCAAAATAAAGATAATCTCTTTCTTATCTATCTATCCCAAAAAAAATGTAAAAGAAAACAATCATTAGATTTAAGAAAAAATTCGAACAAGTAACATACAATCAATCTGTAGGAGTAGGATACAAAATTCAATTAGTAACAAGAAGTTGTCACCAAGAGAAAATTGAGTAATTTGCACCATTGCTACCTACATTCTATAAAATACTAAATATACCTAATATAGTATATATATTTTTTTGTCAAATGATAATATATAGATAAAATAAAATAGAAGGTTATAAAGATAGTTCAACCAATACCCCTCGAGGAATAGTCTGTCAAAAGCAGTATGGCTAACTGGGTCTGCTTATGAGAAATCCAGTTACCAAACAAAGTGCAAACAAGCTCTTGTTTGGCAACCTAGTCAGCCACCAAGTTGTTACTCCTAGGGATAAGAGCTTCACATTTAACACACAAATTATACCAAATATGCTCTAAAAGTAATAATTTTCCAAATCAAGACATGAATTAAGAAAGTAACTAATAAATAGGGAAAATTCCCTTAATAATTAATATAATGCACCTAAAATAATGTCTCATTAATGTATTAATTCCTCACAAATATGGAAATAGTGACAAACATAGCAACTGCTAAAATAGAAATTTTCAGTTTTTTTAAAATTTAATAAGATTAACTATTTTTTTTGACTTGCTTTTATTCTTGTATTTTGATATTTTCAAAAATATTTAATTTTTATATATAAAATTTAAGTTATAATTTTGTCAATTTTCACTGACTTATAAAAGTATTGTAATTCATTTATACTCGACTCTATTATGAATTTGAGGCTAGCAATACTATTATACATTACTTAATAAAATTATATTATTTTTTTAAGATAATTTATTACTCATACTTATAGATTAGAATATGAATATAATATTAGAGAATATTAATATAAATTTAGTAATACTATGTAAAATAGGTGTGATTGTGTCCCCCCCCCCCCCAAATTTATGGTGTTATTTTGCATCATTTTTAGGCAAATACTAACTTGCGAGTTCAATTTATTGAAAGATGAGGAACATAATAGTGTTGCATGTCCATATCTTTATTTGGACGTAATTACAAATTTATGTCTTATATATTTACCTTAAAAAAATGGGAACGATAACCCCCGAACCCTATATATACCAAGCCCTCTCCCCTCTTTATATTCTAGATCCGCCCTTGTCACTGGCAAATCTAAATGGGTGATTGGTGGGCTCAAGTCTACCTTTAAATTTTAAGAAAATATAATGAATATATAATTTAAACTTTTTTCAAAAAAAAAATCAGGTTATTCTAATAATTATATATTGTTTAATTTTATAATAACATTTACTCATTTGATCTAACAAAAAATTATATGGTATGACATTATACTTTACGATGTTTAAATATTAATTTATATATTTCCTTATTTTATTTTATTTTTTTGATACATTTGATCTAACCTAGGTAAAACTTGATCCCAAATCTTTTGGTCAATGCAAATTATTTTAATTCTTAACCTCTTCTCATTCATTGAAAAAAGGGGCTTTTTATCTTTTATGGCCTAAAAGCCATATACATTTATAATAAAAGCCTTATCCTAAATTAGAAGGTTAGAACCCAACTAGATGAGGTAAAAGGACCAAAACACCCTTGCTCTCTACCTACTCAATTAATATTAATATCCAAAAAAAGGCATAATAGCATTTTTTTTTCGACCCTACTCCCTTCTCTCTATTCGTTCTCTTTTTACACTCTTCTCCCCCTCTAGATCACTCTCTTTTATCGTATTGGAACAAAAACATAAATAAATCTCTTCACACTCAGGTCTCACATTCGCACCGAGACGCTCTCTTGCACAAGAAACCCGCCACACCAAGTCAATCTCTAAGAGCAAGCAGATCTCCTGCACCAAGCCGCTCTCCTGCACAAGAAAACCGCCGCCACTAATGGACCATTCTCCACCATCATCAAGCCGGCTTGCGTGAAGAACACAAATTAAGGTAAAAATTGATTTATTTTTAACCTAGTCTCATCATTGTATAGAGATTCGTATGAATAGATTTTCTTTTTGTTTTTGGTCCAATGCTGAGTGTAAAGAGTTTTTCTTTTTGTTATTTTCCAATGCAAGTGTGAAGAGGTTTTCTTTTTGTTTTTTGTTCCAATGTTGAGTATGAAGGGATTTTCTTTTTTGTTTTTTTTCAATGCAAATGTGAAAAGGTTTTCTTTTTTGTTTTTTTCCAATGCAAATGTGAAAAGGTTTTCTTTTTGTTTTTTGTTCCAATGCTAGATTTTCTTTTTGCTATCATTCGCATTGTTTTTTATTTCATTGTTTTGCGGTAAAAATGTTTGACACAACTACTGGAGATGGTATTTAAATTGGGTACGGACCCAACTGGGTACACATATATGTTGTCTCCGCGTTGTGTACATACCAAACTGGGTACAAAGACTTACTGTCTTTATATTGGTTGCGTACCTACCTGAGAGTGTGAAGAGATTTTCTTTGTGTTATCTTTTCTTTTTCTTATGATGATTTGTTGAATTGTTTTTGCAATAAAAACATGTTTGGCACAACTGCTAAAGATGGTCTAACATAACCTAAAAGAATGGTTCTATACTTTGAATTTGGTACATACTCAGTGGATTTGTATGGGTACGTACGTACCCAGTGGATCTGTATGGGTTAAGAATTTCTAATTTTTGTAGAGGAAAAAGGTAAGGCTTTAATGTTTGGTACCCAATATCATAGTGGGTACGTACATACCTGTTAGTTTGATTGCTTGTGATATTCGTTAGGTTTATAGTTGTCGGATCTGTATGGGTACGTACCTAGTGGACCTCGACACGGTAGCTTGGGTTGGGTTATATAAATAAATACAGACTCATCTCCCCTACTTCAAATTGGGTATGTACCAGCTGGGTATATACCCATCACGGACCTTGACATGGACAAAAAGCAATTGGATTTATACTTAATACTTGTAGGGACCTATAATACAATTATATAAAAAATGACTTTATAACAAAAAAACGAGCATGGGTGTGTACCTAACTTGAAAACAGTTATTTGGTATGTACCCAACATGCATATAACGATGCTGAAAAACAAACAAAAAAAGAAAATTTAATAAATCCAAGTATGGAGATGATAAAATAGTAAAAAAGCTAAACCAGATTATACTATTAAGTCTTGTATATGATTATTTTTTAGGTAGGATTTAAAAAATAAACTAAAATGTTGACCGAAAATGATACGTGGATTGAAAGTAAGAAATTCATTGAAAATGAAATAAAAATTACTTTAATATTATATTTAGTACTAAAGGTCCCAGAGATTACACTTATGTGTTAGATTCCATTGACCCCTGTGTGACAGAGAATATGAATAAAAAAGCTTACTAGTCCTATTAGCTTGAAAGTAATTAAAGAGGCATTATGGGAAATGGGGAATGACAAATCCCCTGGCCCAGATGGGCTACCTGTGTATTTTTTTCAAGAAACGCTGGAATTTAGAAAAAATGGATGTGATGAGATGCATCACTGACTTTCTTTGCAATGTAGGAAATTTATTCTAAATAAACAAGACAATTATTACACCGATTCCTAAAATAAAAACCAATAATAAAATCACATACTACGGGCCTATTAGCTGCTCAAATGTTATTTATAAAATATTGGCTAGAATATTGGTTCGACGATTACAGGAAATTATGCCCATTATAATAAATTATAGCCAGAATGTGTTTGTACCTGGTAGAGAAATAACTGAAAACATCTTATTGGCACACAAAATTAGTCACTTTTTAAAGAGAAAAAGGAATTCCAACAGCCATTATTTAGCTAATAAAGCGGATGTAGCTAAGGCATACGAAAATGTAGAATGAGATTTCTTGAAAGATATGTTAATCAAAATGGGTTTCAATAC
Organism: Nemophila menziesii; assembly: GCA_029959085.1. Classification (NCBI taxonomy): domain Eukaryota; kingdom Viridiplantae; phylum Streptophyta; class Magnoliopsida; order Boraginales; family Hydrophyllaceae; genus Nemophila; species Nemophila menziesii. The sequence continues at coordinate 37,466,611 of JARWIR010000004.1, read as the reverse complement.
AATAGGATCAATTGGATTATGGGATGTGTAACCTCAGTTTTGTACACATGTTTACTAAATGGAGACCAAATTCTACTAATCCAACAAAAGGTCTTAGACAGGGGGACCGACGGTCCTCCTTTTTTTGTATTATAACCTAATCCTTATCTTCTCTTATATGTAAAAAATGGATGAAAATCTCATAAAGGGACTAAAATAACAATAATTTGCCCTACTTTAAGTCACATATTTTTTGCTAGATGACATCTTATTTTTCTCAAGAGCTAAAATTAAGGAAATTGAGAAATTTAACTTAATTCTTAATGAATATAGTAATGCACCAAAACAAACCATTAATTTGAACAAAAATGGTATAGTATTCTGTAAAGATACTCCTGAGGTAAAAATAAAGGAAAATTTAGCTATACTAAGGATGAATAAGTTGGAAACATTAGGTAAGTATCTCGGATTAACTACAGATTGGGGGAGATATAAGGTTAAGGCAATGAATAGGATGATGGATATTATAAATGAAAAATTGGAAAAGTGGAATACAGTTTACTTATCTGGAGCAAGGAAAAAGGTCCAAGTTAAGGCAGTGATAAATGTTGTCCCTGCCCACACAATGGTTGTCTTCTTTATACTTAATACATTTTGTGAAAAAAACAACTCATTTATAGCAAACTTTTTGGTGGAACAGAAATAAAAATAAAAATAAACTCACTAGGCCTCATGGAATGAAATGACTTTTTAATAAATATGAAGAAGGTATGGGATTTAAAGAAATTAAACTAAAATATAAGGTTCTCCTACTAAGAAATGCTTGGAAATTATTGAAAAACCCTGATTCCTTACTAGCAAGAACACTAAAAGAAATTTACTTTAGTAAAAATGATTTTATTAATGAAGAATCAGGATACCATCCCTCATGGGGTTGGAGAAGTATTCTTGAAGGTAGAGATACCTTAAAAAATGAACATATATGGAAAGTATGCAATGGAATCAGGAGTGGATTCCTTGTATAAAAAGTCCTAAAAACTCACAAAATTTTCCCTTGAAGTTGGTTTCTGTCTTATTCTTTGAGAACACTAATACATGGAATGAAGAAAATATTGATAGTTATTTCTTTGAAAGTAAAAGAAAGAAAATTATAAGCATAGTTACTCCACTGATAAAATACGAGGATATAGCTATATGGGTAAGTCTAGAGATGGTGAAGTTAACTCTAAAGCAATGCACTCATATTTAAAATGGATAGAAGAGGAAAGGAATAAATTGAAAGTGTATATATTTCCCTCTTGCTCCTACGTCACCCCAAAGCCCATTTGGAAGGAGATTTGGAGCATGAATGTCTCTCCTAAGATAATTTTTTTATGGAAGGTTTGTAAAGGTATTTTACCTACTGAAGAAAACAAATTTAAAAGAAAACGTGTAAAAAAAGTATGTAAAGTCTGTAATTGTGAAACTAAAACTATTGAACACATGTTCTTTGGATGTCCTTGGGTTAGGGCCTTTAGTTTATATCTCCAATGCAACTATACTCTAAATACCCTAGTACATGTAATATTGAGTTGTGGCTTCTTGAACTGGAATATTTTAAAGGATATACTGATTTAGCGAATAGAAGGCTTGGAGATTTAGTGCCATCTGTACTATGGATAGCTTGCAAAGTAAGAAATAAATGCCTGGGTAGCCCCTGATCCTCCTTTTGCGTTATCACATGTCCTAAAAGCCTACGATGAATACTATAAATGTTATAAAACATCTTCCGAGGCTAATGGAAAAGACATAACGAATGTCCCAGTTGTTACTGAGAATTCTACACAACAAATCAATAATCAGAATACAGTTATTGATAATAGAAGAACAAACTTGAAACAACAGGTGATATGGGCAAATGAGATGAGTAAAGATACATTTTTTGTAAATACAGATGCCTCTTTTAAGACAGACTGTAAAGCTTCGTCTGCGTGTGTAATCAGATACAATAATAACAAACTAACACATGGTTATGTTGGTCCTTTTCTTGTTACAGTGCGAATGAAGCTTAGCTAATTGGAGTGATGAATGGTTTTCTTTCAGCGATTAACTTCCATTTTAAAGAAGTTAGAGTCTTGAGCGACAACAAAGTGGTGGTTAATGTCTTGAAGTCGCCTAAAGCTCCCTCCTTGTCTCGCTTTAAACTATTTTATCACGATTAAGGCTTTATGTAATAATAGACATGTTAGTTTCTTTCATATTAATATGAAAGAAAATAGTATGTTGATTGGGTCACTAAGCACAAACTATAAGGTAAGTTGCCTAGTGATTGGGTTATCAGCCCCCCTCCCTCTAACATAGTCATTAGTTGTTTTTTCAATTCTTAGAGGAATTGGTTGATTTTTATCTGTAATGAACTATTATTGCGAGATCGATAGTTGTCCTAGTGGTTAGGCTCTCCTATGTAATCCAAAAAAAAAACTATTATTGCATATTTATTTTAATACTTTTGAAACATAAAAGAAAGAAAGCTTTTGTCTGTATATTCCTAAAAGAAAAAAACATTCTGTTAATATAATTGGCATATACAATAATTATTTAAAATATAGATAAATAAAAACCTCACATAAAACGGGTTGTTTTTAGGGGTTATTGTTGAAAACATCCTCATTAAACTCTCTAATTGTTTTTTTTTTGCCTTCAATAATCTTATTTATAAAAAAATGCCTAATGAAGTAATTATTTATAGAAAACATCCCCTTTATATTTTCTATACCTTTACTACCCTTATTATTAAATATATTATTTTATTTTAATACAATATTAATTTTTAAATATTAAACAAATAATACGGTACTTCTTTTTCCTCCTCCACCACCACCACCACCACCACCACCACCACCACAACCACCACAACCACCACCACAACCAACATGTATGTAACCACTACTACATCCACCACAACCATCACCACCACCTCCACCACAACCACCACCACCACCACCACCACCACCACCACCACCACCTACTACTACTAATTCCATCGCACGCGCGCGTCCGTGAATTTTTTTTTAAAATCGTCATAACTAATTCAAAAAAAAAATCAGAAAATTAAAAAAATTGTATTTTTGAATAAAGCAAATTAATATTTACGTCTATGAATTTTTTTGACTTTTTTTGAATTTTTTGATTTTTTTGAATTTTTTTGATTTTTTTTCGCAGACACGGATTTTCATGTTTTAAACATGGAATTCCATGTTTTAAACATGAAATTCCATGTTTTAAACCGTGAAATAAACATGAAATTCCATGTTTAAAACATGAAATTCCATGTTTAAAACATGAAATTCCATGTTTAAAACATGTAATTTCGTGTCTGCGAAAAAATAAAATTAAAAAAAATCAAAAAAATCAAAAAATTCAGAAAATTCCGAAAAAAATCATAGACATAAATATTAATTTGATTTATCCAAATATAATTTTTTTTATTTTTTTTAGAATTAGTTATGACGATTTAAAAAAAATTTCACGGACGCGCGCGTGTGATTATTAGTTTTTTTCTTATTTTTTAATTGTTAATTATAAAGGTAATTTTGGAATGGGGCTGTTTTCAATAAATATTTTCTCCTAGGCACCTTTTTCTAAATAAGGATTTTAATAGGCATCAATCTGGCTTTTGTTTTTATTTACTGAAAGTAACACAAAGAAACTCAAACTCATCTTCTTCCCACACACCCGGCTCAGCGGCCACAGCCCTATCCTAGCCGCCGCCATAACACCGCCGTAGATCATTCTCCACCACTCCTGAGACTCTGCGACACCTTCATATATCTCTTACACCGAGTTCATACCTTCACTCATTATACACAGAAAAATCACCATTTTTTAAGAAGTGGTTCATGATTATTATATGTTTAAAGCCTTAATTCCACCGAAAAGTTGCAGTCTTTTCCTCAGAAGAAGAAGCCTTCATTTAGGTAAGCATTTCACAAACCCAAGCTCTGAAACTATACTTTTCAAAGCAATTTGTTTAAATTTACGGCAAAAGAAATGGAAATTCATAGACCAAATCACTTCAAATCTAACAAATCCATTAATTTCTCGTGTCTTTCACGAATTTCGAACTTCCCCACTTCTTATTACAGAGTTTTACAACAGAATATCCGAACGTAGAAACGAATTGTTAAGTTCGATACAGTCTTGTTCTATAGTTATACACGTAATGGTCGATTGTAAACAATACGACGACGCATTATTCTTAATCAAAGAATTAATGATAGCAAAAGGGTATAACCCATTAGAACTTTCAGAAGCGTTAATTAGTAGTTATTACGAAATGGGTTACTCTAATTATGCAGTTTTTGATACATTAGTGAAAGCTTGTACACAAATAAGTTCAACTAACCGTACTTTCGAAGTAATCGAGAAATTAAGAATCAATAATCTTTCAATTTCGATACGCGCGTGGAATAATTACTTGAATAGCCTCATAAAATTAGATGAGCTTGATAAATTTCGAATACTCTACAAGAAAATGCTTTTACATGGGTATTTCGAAAACATTCATACGTTAAATCTACTTGTATATTCTCTTTGTAAAGAATCGAAATTATACGAAGCTATTTCGATTTATTATAAGATGTTAAAAGGTGGAATTACACCTAATATTATCCCTTTTAACATGATTATAAATCAAGCTTGTATAATCAATGATTTTAATTTAGCTTTAAAGCTAATTAAAAACATAGAAACCATGTCTAAAGGTTATGTATTACCCAATACAATTACCTATAATACCCTCATCAATGGCTATTGCAAAATAGGGTTAGTTTCGAAAGCTGAAGAATATTTAAATGAAATGATATTTAAAGGTATCAACCCTAATGAAAGAACATACGCTATATTAGCTGATGGATATTCACGAAACGGAAAAATCGAAGAAGCGTTTAAAATATGTGATGTCATGATTGAAAAGGGTATAAATGTAAATTCAGTTTTTTATAATTCGATTATTCATCGGTTATATATAGAAGGAGATTTAAACGAAGCTTCGTTAGTTTTATCTGATATGATAAAACGTGGTGTAAAACCCGATAAATTTACACACTCGATTATTCAAAAGGGTATTTGTGTAAACGGAAAAATAAATTTCGAAAAATACGAAAAATTCGAAAAAGAAGACTCGTTTGTAGATAATATAATTATAGATTATCTTTGTAGAAGAAACGATTTTTTAGGAGCTGAGCAAATTTTATGTAAAATGTTTGTTAAAGGGTTTGATATAGATTTTGTTACGTATGGTTCGATTATTAATAATTATTGTAAAGATTCGAAAATGGAAAGTGCGATTAGGGTTTATAATGATATGATAAAGAAGGAGAAAAGATCGAATTTAGTGATTAATAATTCGATTTTAAATGGTTTATGTAAAAATGTTTCGGTGGATTTTGCGAGAAAATTAATGGATGAGTTAAGTTTATATGATGTTGTGACTTTTAATATATTATTGAATGGTTATTGTGTTAATGGGAGGGTAAATGAGGTATTGGAGTTATTGATGGTAATGAAGAAAGGAGGGTATTTATGTAATTTGGTTACGTGTAATATATTGGTGAAGTTTTTGTGTGGATTTGGGTTGATTAATGAAGCGAAGGTGTTTGTGAAAATGATGGTTGATAAAGGGGTAATTTTGAATTGTGTGACGTATAGGATTATGATTGTGAATTGTATGAAGAAGAAGAGTGTTGAGGAAGTTATTGAATTGCATGATTATTTGGTTTTGTTAGGAGTTGTTTCGGATAGTGATACGTATAATGTTTTTGTTAGTCCATTTGTTGAGGAAATTAGTGGTGGATTTGATTAAACTGAATGGTGTATATGTATGTATATTGTATACTATGAGTTGGATATTTGAAATATAATGTTTCCTCTTTCTGTTTTTTTATTTTATTTCAAAATAACGGAGATTGAAAATGGTGAAACTTAATAATCAAGTTTTTAGATGTGATGAATAAAGAAGTGAAAGTATATATTCATATTTGAATGTGGCAAAAGGGTTAGAGGACCAATTTGCAAACATTACAAGTTCTGAATATTGTCTAGGGGGATAAAATTGCAATGGTGGGAACTTTCTTTATAGTCAATTCTATTTTAGCCAACGAAACAATGAACCCCGAACACAAGAATTGAGGTCCATTTTTTTGTTTTGAATTTCTAGATATGTGAGGTTTTTGATGAGAGAGCTTTATATGGTTTTTAATTGTAGTTTTATGGATAGATAAATTAAAAGGGGTTATTGTCCATAGCATTCTTTTTTAATTAGTTTTTTATGCATTCAATAATTTATTTTATAAAAAAATGCTTAATGAAGTAATTATTTATAGAAAACATCTCCTTTATATTTTTTATACTTTTACTATCTTTATTATTAAATATATTTTTTTAATTTAATACAATATTAATTTTTAAATATTAAACAAATAAAAGGTACTTCTTCCACCACCACCACCACCACAACCACCATTTATGTAACCACCACTACAACATCCCACCATCCCACCCCTACTGCTCGATGCCCTCCTCCCCCTTCTCCTCCCTCTTCCCAGCCCTACCATCCCACCTCCACCATCGAAGCCACCGGTGCTGCTGCTGCTGTACAATACCTCCACCGGTGCTGCTGCTCTACAATAGCTCCACCAACGCTGCTGCTGCTGTACAACACCTCCACCGCTAATGCTGCTGTACAATAGCTCCACCAAATCTGCTCCGTCCCTGCAACAGATCCCCCACCATAAGAAGAAGCAGAAGAGAACCTCCGCTGCAGCTCTCCTCCACAACAAGACACCAGCACACCACCGTTCGCAATTCACCGGAGACCAGATCTCGACACTGTGACGAGGACCACCACCTTCCCAATAGTGTCGCGCCACCACCACTACGTTCTGCACCAATTTCTCCGATTGTTCATTTACGCGACCAATTTCGCTGGTTTCTTTTTTATTTTTTTAATTCGATGGAGATGTGGTGGGGTTGATATCTTGTTGGGTTCATTTACGCAGCAGCACCACCGAGAAGGGTGCTCCACCACCGAGATCTACCTCCTCCTTCAACGCCCCCTTGGTCCAGCAACCCTTCGATCTTTGTTCTATTTGTTGTTCCAGCCATAGGTCCAGGTCCAGCCATATGTCCATGTCCAACCATAGGTTCAGCCAGTGTCCAGCCCTAGGTCCAGCCCATTTGTTAGACTCATTTTTTTTGCCATGTGAGTGTGGTAAGAGAGGCCCAGTGTGTCTGGCCCATTTGTGCTGTATCTTCTTTTTTTCAAAACGTGTCCAGCTTTTTTTTTTTGCCGTGTGAGTGTGTTAAGAGAGGCCCAGTGTGTCTGGACCATTTGTCTGGCCCATTTGTGCTGTTTTTTTAAAAACGTGGCCCATAATGGCTTGGCTCCTTTTGGTTCTTTTAAAACGTAACTATGTCAAAACCTTTTTGGGCCATAACAATAAACTTGTTTTCTGTGTCTCTTGGGTCCAGCAGGGTGAATAAATTGGTACAACCCTAGAACATTGAGTTTGCGAGAGTAGAATAAATTGGGGTTGGTACAGGCATAAAGGCACAGACTTGGACAACTTTTTGATTTCATTCGACATGTATTTGGACAAACGAGCTTGGGGTACAGCCCTAGGGGTGTAGACTTGGACAGTTTTTTACTTCATTGTACATGGACTTTGACTTAGAATTTTTTTTGACTTCATTGGACATGGACGTGGTACAGCCCTTTAGGTATTTGGAAAATTAGATAACATCCCCGGTAAAGATGGACAAATATAATTGCAATTATATACAAAAATATTTTTACTTAACTTGAAAAACTGAAACCTAATATAGGTCCGTACCCATGGGTACGGATCCATTCGTTTAAAGAAAAGAAGAAAAAGAATAAAAACAAATTTCTGAAAAAAATAAAATTGAAAAGGGTATAGCTGGAAAAAAATCCAACCCAAAATTGTAACTAGGCCTTATAATGAAGGTTTTAGTAACTAGACTTTAAAAACACCTTTTGTTACAAATTAGGCTTTATTTTTTACATTCCTCTTATAAAAAAGAGTTTGTGTGACATTACACCCTTTGGGATAATTTCTTTTTAAAAATGGAAGTTTTTTTGTTTAGTGTGTTTGGTTTCGAAGTTCAAGATCTTTTAGAATAAAAATATCTAAATATATATATATATATATATATAAATATATTTATATTCATATCTTCAATATAATTTATAAGTGATTTACAAAAATAATATATAACTAAAATATATATGAAATTTTGGAATAATATACTAGTTTTTTTTTTAATTTTAAATATGGAATAAATCTAACTTTTAGTTCAAATCAAATTAAGTGTTAGGTATAAGATATAGTTTTTAAAAAAAAAATCCACGTAAACTATAAAGTATACATAAAAGAATACAAATATTAAAAATAATAATCAAGGCTTTTAGGGGAACTTAAAATTTCTTAATTCAAAATTTTAAGCATGTTACTGTTTTCCTTAATATAATTTCATATCTTAGCCGGGTGACTCTTATTAATTTTACAATAAATTATGTATATAAATAAAAATAGTTAATTTAAAATTTTGGTCATAATTTTCAAATTCTTATAATTCATTATGTCGGTCCGAGGTCGATTTTGAAGAATTTGTTTTCAAATCTATTTCTTACCTTATCAAGAGCAAACCCTAGCCTCTACAACACGAATTTTCAAACCCAGACCTTGTAAATAGACCTTGAAGCTTGTATAAACCTCCACAATAAACACACCAACATCAATAATCCTTCCCTCCATCTTCCATAATACACAAATTCTTCATCAAATTCATGACACTACACCATAAAACACCATCAAAAACATCAAGCTACAAGAATTCTTCCAAGAATCATTAAGAAACCTTCTTCTATCATCAAACCGAAGCAAGAAACTCAAGCCACACCAATCTTTCTTAACTTTAATCCATCCTTGGTGTAATTTGAGTTGTGGATCAATCAAACATGACAAACAAAACAGATTCTATGGATTATAGGAGGAAGTGTTCCATCCTAGGGAAGAACAAATTTTTTCCTGGAGGCCTATGCTGTAGATCTCCCCGCCTAGGCGCGCCTAGGCGCTGCCTACGCGTCGCCTAGGCGTCAACTCCCTTTCAGCCGCTTACGCCTAGTTAAAATTCTAGGCGTTTTTGCATAGCGCCTTAGTCGCCGTGGAATAGGCGCCTAGCCCGTCTAGGCACCGATAATGACAAAAAATGGCCGCTTAGGCGCCAATTAATGGAAAAACATGCCCGCATAGACTTTTTTGTTATTTATCTTATTCTCGAGAATTCTGTAATTGATATTATAATTCAGTTTTTGGTATTTTTATATTTACTATAGTTTTGTTAGATGAATTTTAAGACTTAAATAGTTAAAATTTCAATAATAACTACATATATATATTACTAAATATACAAAATTACACATCGGGATTCAAAACTGTATAATTCCGCCTAGGCCCTGTGTAACACCGCCTAAGCGCTAGGCCCCGGTCGACCGCCTAACGCCCAAAACCGAGATCTACAGCATAGCTGGAGCCACAATTGAAAGGCCTATCGATCTTGATGAGCCTATTGGAAACAAAAGATAGAGGCAACAACACAACCACTACCCAAGAGATTAACAGCTAGGATGTCTGTACCATCAAGGCCCAAAGAAAAGACACAAATTCAAGATCAAGGTTCTTCTTCTTCCTCTTCATATCAGAATAATTCTTGCATACCCCCATGGGCAATCAAATTGCAACATGAAGTCAATCATCTAAGAAAAGAAAACAAAGCACTATGGGAGGAAATTGTACAAATTAATCAACAATTGGGTGAAGTAACTGAGACCTTGGATATTGATAATTATTCTTCTTCTTCGGAGGAGGACATGATGGATCTTTATGGCCAGGTACCCCGTTCTAATTCTTTTTCTTAATTGCTTGTATTCATTAGGTAGTTTAGTTTAGTTTAATTTTAAATTTAATTTCCTTATTGAGTCTTTTTCGAGTCGTGGGGTCATGGCTCACTTTTGAGTTGGGGGTAGGGATTCGTTGTTCTCATCTTCCTTTCCGTTCTTGCATAAAATGTAAAAAATTTGGGTTGAAATAGGCATAGAATATGTTGAATGTACCTATTTGAGCATGATTTAATTAGGTCAATGATAGTAAGTAGTATGTTTTTGAAAGATGTCATAAATATGTTTAGAATGCATGTATGAAAAAAGGAAATAAAAGATAGAAAAGTTAATGAGCAATGCTAAGAAGTCACGTTGAAACTTAGGGAGGGTTATTTGGTGTGTAGAACGTGAGGTTTGAAATTAGTTGCAAACCTACTTATCTATGAACTAGTAGTGAAAAAGTAACAAAATCCGGTAGTTAAAAAAATAAATACGGCAGTTCTTTCATATTGAAGCCACTTGAAGCCTTTTATACCTTCTCACCCTTTTTATTTGATTATTTTTATTATTTATCCGTCTTAGCCCCTCTGAGCCTTTCTAAAGCCTTTTATTTAACCACATTATAATACATACCCTTAGTTTGTAGGACTTATCTATATGACCCGCACTCGAATCGCAAAACCTGAGATAAGTCATTTTTAGAACCTGAGTTTGGGGTGGTGGGTTTCCATCATTAGGGAACATTAGGTTTGGGAAATTGTAATTTTGATTTTATTGATGATGAAAAAGTTACTATTGTAACCCTTTGCCAGGGTAATAGTGAATGAAAAAAGATGAATAACATGAATTGAAAAGAAAAAAATATATATGAAAAAAATAGCGTGATATCTCAACATCAAAAAGCGAGCCATAGCTATACAAAAGAAAAAAATTGATATGAAAAGAATATATATTCAGACCGGCATTGGAATTTGTATATCATCATGAAAGGTTTTATTTGGGATTATTGGGGATGCACATCAAAAGCATCAAATATTGGGTTGAGTGAGAACATCTTTGAGTAAAACCTCAAGCTCTAGGGCAATTCGTTGATGGAATGTGAGAAGAGAGCCAAAGCTCACTTTTCATTATCTAAATATACCACACCGTCCCTAAGCCCCGTTATAACCATAAAGACTGTAGGATTTCTAACTGCTTGGTGGAGAAACAATTGAGCTACTAGGTTGTAGGTAAGTGGACCATTGGATGCTATATTAGGACCTATGAACAACCTATAGCCATTAGCACAAACTGAGTTGAGACCTCTCCTTCTGGCTTGACTGAATTTATGGAGTGTTGATCATGTGTATATTAAAAATACTTGTGCATTATTTCTTGAGAATTACTACATGAGACTTTTTAGATATTTATGCTCTAGGATCATTCATTGTGTTCTGTTCTTATTCTCCTCCTACTTCTTCTTCTTGTTTGACTACCCTACTGTTCTTTATTTTTATTGTATCGGGACGATACAACTTTGAATTGGGGGTCTTGATGTCTCCCCATTTGTGATGATTTAATCTATCTTGGAGACATCATTTTAGGTGTATTTATTAGAGTATAGGTCGATTTTTTCATGATTTCTATTTCGTGTCTTAATTTAATTATTTATTATTTTTAGAGCATATTGGGTTTAATTATTTATTTAGTGTGAAGCTTTAAAGATATATATGGTAATTAATTAGAGACCAAGTTAATTCTAAGAGATAAAGGAAAGGGGATAAACATGAAAATTAGAGATAAAGGCAAGAATTATGAAAAAGGAAAAGATAAAATTGCCAAATAAATCTGAATTCCAGCAGCTACGACCACAAAAGGACTTATATCTCAATATTGGCTAGTAATTTGGATGAATGGTCTACATCAAAGTTAAAGAGCTTTCCAAGACGATCAGTTTCGACTATTAGAACGCGTCAAACGGATAAGTATTGAATCCGTTACGGCCAAAACAAAAAAGCATCAAAATCTTACCTTTCCTAGATTCTAGGGTTACGAATTTGAGTTGGGCTTGGAGTCCAATACCTACCTTGTACTCCAAGAAACGTTTTAGGGTATCCTATACCCTATAAATACACCCTCTTATCAGAATAAAATCATCCTTGACCAAGCCTTAAGCCAAAAAGAAGCTTACAACACAAGAAAAGAAGTTTGGAAGGAGCTGTGCATCAATTATGTCCTCTTCAACCTTTGAATTTGTAATTTCTTTCTTTCCTTCCATTAGTATGAACTAAATTATATTTACCTTGAGTTTTAGCATTTATGTATCAACCCTAGTTTTGGTTGACATCTATCTAATTTGGGAATTATATGTTTAAATTGAATTCATGTTTTATTGCTCTGTTTATGTGTTTGATTTATAGTCTGTGTTCTTTGCGGATCACGACCGTATAGAATTACCTTCATAGTAGTTAGATAATCATTAGCAACGGTATATTTAACTATAGAATTAAAACATAACGTCTAGTGTAAGGATGGTCGGACAACCCAGCCGATCTAGATAGTCACAATGGTTTGGTGTTACATCATTAATCAATTATAGGAAAAGTTTGCACAGGACCCTTATTGACACAGGTAAATCCTATTCTAAACTACCTAGCACAATTGAAACCGATTATTGGAATACTACATGATTCACCCTTACATGTTTAGAACGACAAGACTAGTGGGGATTACTTGCTAATTACTCAGGCTAAACTCTCATACTATCTTCTTCTCTTTGAATTTAAATTTCCGTCTTAATTTATTAGTTAATTTTCTTATTCAAAAACCCAATAAAAATTAATTTGTCTTTTATTTATTTGCGTATTATTATTTCTGACTCCTATATTTGTACTTGATAATTTGCATAAGTTCTTCCTAACTTTTGTAGTCTTTGAGGAAGGAATCTTATCTATCATCTAAAACTTGCATACATCCTGTAATACTTGCAAAACCGTGCTCAGTCCATGGTGTATATTTGCGTTTATTTATCTATTATTTTATCATATCCATAATGATATATGGATATGATGAAAAAGATAGAGAGAAATTGTACACATAATTTTAGACTTTTGGTAATATAGTTTTGAAATTTCAAATGATAGTGAAATTTTGAGGATAGTATTGATTGTCTAAAAATATTTATAGAACTCCAGTACATAGTTTTGACATGTGGTTTAAGGTATATCAGAATTTCAACGATGTTTGACCATCAAAAAAAATCCAATAAACACATTTTAGTATGAAAATTATGATATTTTTGAATGGATAAATGACACACGGTTTTTATATTTATAATTGTATTATTGTATTATTGTATTATATGAATTTAGGTAAACGACACATGGTTTTCAGATTGAGTATTCTCAATCCCTTATCCTTAACTCTTAAACTATTAATCTTATCCTTAACCTTAACCTAACATAAACTTTAAACTTAACCTTAACCTTGACCTTAAACCTAACCTTAAATATTTAAACTTAACCCTTAAACCTTAAAATTGTAGATCTTAAACCTTATCCTTAAAATTAACCTTAACCTTGACCCAAAACTTAACCTTAACCCTTACACACAACTTTAAGCTTAACCTTAACCTTAACCTTGACCTTTACCTTTACCTTTACTTTGACCTTGACCTTGACCTTTACCTTGACCTTGACCTTGACCTTAACCTTAACCTTACCTTGACCTTAACCTTACCTTAACCTTAACCTTAACCTTAATCTTAATCTTAACCTTAACTTTAACCTTAACCTTTACATTTACCTTAACCTTAACCTTTAACCTTAACCTTAACCTTACCTTAACATTAATATTAACCTTAACCCTCTACCTATTACCCATAACCTTAACCCTTAACTATTAACCTTATCCTTAACCTTAACCTTAAAATTAAACTAACCTCAGCCTTAAACTTAACCTTAACCCTAAATTTTATACCTTAAACCTTGAACCTTAAACCTTAAATCCAAATCTTCATCTTCACCTTGACCTTAACCGTAATCTAAACCCTTAAACCGTGAACCTTAAACCTTAAACTCTAATCTTCATCTTCATCTTCACCTTTACCTTAATATTAAACTTAACCCTTAAATCTTTAACTTTAACCCTTAAACTTTAAATATTAAACCTTAAATCTTAAACCTTAAAGCTTAACCTTTACCTTCACATTTATATTAACTTTAACCTTGACCTTGAAATCAAAACTTAACCTTAATCTTGAAACTAGAACCTTAAACCTTAGTCTTAAACTTAACCTTAACCATAACCCTAACCTTAACATTTGACCTTAAACTGTATCTTAAACCTTTAACTTAAACCTTAATCTTTCATCTTAACCTTAACTTTAACCTTAACCTCAGCCTTCACCTTAAAAAATGGAGATTCATCGCGTTGATATCCGACCTTAAACCTGGAATCTTATTAAACCTTAACTTTAACATTGAACTAAACCTTAACCTTAACCTTAACCTTCTCATTGACGAGCAAAAAAAAGAACCTTAACCCTAACTTTAACCATGACTTTCACCATTGGAACATATGTGTTCGATTATTGTCAACGGAACAATTTTTTTCTTTAGTGTCTCCAGACACGGGTTTTACCAAGTAGTATAATATAGTGCACTATTGGCTACAGATTTTTACGTTACGGCCACATGTACTTTTACAAAAATAATTAGTTGGTGGTTGTTGACTATACTTTCACAAACTAACTATCACTAATAACGGGATTTTTTTGTAGTGTGTTAATCATGGCGAAGAGGGGAACGATGTCGGTGTGACTAAGTAGATAGGGTGGCAGTCGCCTGGTGGCGCAGATTTGATCTAGTATTGGTAGATTGGTTGTACATCATGAAGATTCTTTTTGTTCTAGTGTTGACGCAAAGGAAGCGATGAAAGTTAGGTGGCAGAAATCTATTCTGATTAGGTGGTGTTGGAGAGCATATCATCGTCTCGGGTGGCTCGCGTGGTAGAAAAGGTTATTTTTAATTAGTTAAAAGTTACTAAAATATTAGCTTTAGTATATATGGGTTTTTTTAGATATAAAAATACTAAAAACTACTTTTCGAGAATCAAGTGTATATGAAAAGTTCAATACTTTTTCTGTAAATGATGCTTGTAATTCATAAATTTCTTTGACGATGATTTTATTCGTCATCAAATTATTAAAGAAGTAATATAAAATTAAAATATAATATAAATTCTAAAATAATATATTAGTCTTATATAAGTTTTTAAATTTTTGATATAAGATGAATCTTACTTAAGGTGTTAAGTTGAGATGTAATTTTACAAAAATAATTTAAACTATCCCGTAAACGGATTCAATATCAAAGAAAATATTATAAAAGAAAACATCACAGTTCTCAAAACAGAAAATTTCTTGATTTTAATTATTTAAAGTATAATTATTTTTTTAGTATTGATATATGTTTTAAATATAGTAATGATAACTTCGATAATATGTTAAATTTTTTACAATAAATCATTTATACAAATAAAAAAGTTTCAATTTAATGTTTTGATCAAAATTTTCAAATGGCCAGTAAAAGAACACAGACTCTTGAAGTGATGGCTTTCATTAATCATTAAATACAAAACCATATAAATGCTTAGGGAAAAGGGATTTTTTTTTGTCACTATTCTCAATACTTTTATAAAGATTATACAATAAGACCATCTCCAGCCGCGGTAACAATATACCGTTTATGAGCAAATTGCTCACTCCAGCAACTACTTTAAATTATGCGGCCCACATAATTTACACAGTATAATTGTCTTTCCATGCGCTACTTCTAGCGCATTACTATTCATACGGTAAAAGAGTTTTTCCTTTTTTTCTATATATAAAAATTGTAAAAAATTAATAAAAGGCATTCAAGTTCTTTTTTTTTTTTTTTTTACTATTTTTAAATTTCAATACTAAAAATTATTACATATAAATTTTATAATCAAATATATATTTTTAACTAAATTATTAAATAAAAAAAATCAAATATTAAATAAAATTAATTCATAAATATATATTGTAAGTAAATATAAAAACAATTTTTTATTATATTTAATAAAAAAAGTTAAATGTTATAAAACTAATATATATAAGTAAAGATAAAATAAATTTATTTAAAATTTCATTTAAATTAAATAATAAACAAAATTTAAAATTATTATTTTTATTTATGTTATTGCAAAAAATAATTATAAATTATAATTATAAATAAATAGTTAATATGAAGTATATTATAGAGTAACTAAAAGAGTAAAACTGGAAATTGATACGATAAATTTATAGAGTAGATACATTTTGATGCGGTATAATGAAATATAGAGTATAAAAATAGTGCATCTGCTGGAGAAATGTGAATGTTGTTTACATGAGTCGTTATTTTTTATTTTATTTTTATAGGTAAAGACTATATCTGAAACTTCGAAAAAAATCTTATACCTAGCGAATTGTGTACAGAAGTGGAGTGGGGCAGTATTGAGTAATGCTATATATCACCCCTTCACTCCTTATGTGGCATTAAATAAAAGAGAGAGAAAAAAGTAAGTTAAAAAAAAGAAATATCATGATTGGTTTTTAAAATCTCCATATAGTCTTCACATAAGAGGTGAAGGGGTGATATATAACATTACTCGGCAGTATTACATTCGACCAAAAGAGGCAGTTGCAAATCAACGAACCAATAAAAGTAGGAATGCAGATTAACTAATTTAAGGAACCAGAACAAGCATAGCAATATTAACTTTAAGACACATACTAAATCCTGATACACCAATAGAGGGGGATCCAACCACAATTTAATCTAATTCACCACAAGATTTTGCAGCATCAGGTCTACCTACGAAAGAACTTTAAAATGATCAATTTAGAAGATCCCAAAGTAATTTCCACGAAATGATAAAAGACAAAAATCTAAAGCCTCCCACCTCAACTTGACTAACGGTCCGGTACCAGACGGACGGTTTCAAAACCGAACCGGAACGAAGCTGCATGAGAGACACGAACCGGACTGGACGGGTCCATGACCTATCATGTTTTAAAAATATCGCCGGACCGGCCGTTAACCTTTTCTTTTATTCATGTTTGTAGCCCAACCTTTTCCTACTTAGACCAAATCCTATTTAGCCTTTCCCTACCTAGCCCACCCTTTTAGCCTAACCCTTTTATTTATTTTCAAAATACAATATTTATTCGAAAAAAAGAAGTTTGGGAACCGTTAGGAACCGGACCGGTAGTGGCGGTTCCCTTAGCGGTGCTGTTCTATCCTTCAAGTAACCAAGAACCGGTCCGAACCGGACCGGTAAGGAAGGACCGGTAAGCCAAACCGGACCGATAAGGCCCAGGTCCGCTAAGAACAGGTCCGAACCGGTCCGGAACGGACCAATAGCCAGGCTGACTCCCACACTTGTATCATTTTTGTCTCCATGTTGTCAGAGCCATACAAGCCTAGCTTCCAATTTCCTTTTGCCTCCTAATGAGATCCCGACTTCTCAAAAGTTGATCCAATATGTAGCTTGAGCCCAGATGTAACATCTCTAAATTTTTCTTTAGCTTTAATTGGGGACAATGCGTAACCATTGAAAAGGGAGTTGGTCAATATATAAAATTGTAAAAAGTTGAAGGTTATTTTTGTAATTTTGATAAAGTAAGTTATTTTAATAAAAAAATAAGTGGGGGAAAACGGGGAAAGAGGTCTTATACAAATGTACTTAAATTCCTACACAAAAAAAAAAAAAAGGAGACAGAAGGATTGGGGGAAAAAGAACGCCAAAAAAAAAGGAGCAGTCTGGAGAGGGGTTAGAACCCTAGCTTTTGATAAATCTTCTAATAGATAAATATGAAAGTAAAAACCGGGCTCTCTTTACTCAGAGGCTATTAAATAGAAATTAATATATGTATGTGTTTGTTCTTTGAGTTACTAATTTGTAAGATATTAGATGTTTAAGTTTTACTACCATCAAGTACGATGTATTTCCTAAAAAAAAAACAAAAAGGTAGTTTGCAAGGATTCTTAGAAGCTTATGTAATTTACTTATTTTTCTTTTATCGTATTATTTGGTAGTTAATATTTTCAAGACCTTTGTTCTAGTAGATCATTCTATAAAATATAATAATATCGGATTGTGAAAATATATGTTTTCGGTATGTCCAAGAATTGTTTGAAAGTCATAATTGTAAGGCCGACGATACACGGGTTAAATATAGTTTTTGACCGCCGCTACACGGGTTAAATGTAGTTTTCGACCGCCGCTGCACGGGTTTAATGCAGTTTTCGACCGCCGCTGTACGGGTTAAATGCAGTTTTCGACCGCCGCTGCACGGGTTAAATGCAGTTTTCGATTTAAACTGGATAAGTTAAATTCAGTTGCAAATTATGATTGAGTTATGGTGTTGTCTGGATAATGTGTTTGTGATTCGAGTATTTATCTCATATTTTACACCAGTGTGTTTCTCAACCGTTTGATTGTCGTTTTGTCCCGTACAAAAGTCTAACTTTCGTTTCCGTAACTATAATATTATATAGTTTTATTCTTTGTTTCGGGTTTTCTAATTACTAAGTATCAAATAGTTTATTTTTAAATTATTTTGGAGAGTGTTGAAACTTTAATTTTTGTGTAGGAATCTTGAAGCATGATGTTTCGATTAGGTGCATTTGGTTAGGACAAAGAAAGTTCTTGGTATTCTTTGCTTTACAGTTGGTTAATCATACTTGTATGAATTAGTAATACTTCTACAATAATATGTTTAATAATATAAATTGTAAGTTAATTACAATAATGTTTAGTTGGTCAGATTTTATTCTTTGTTGAATACATTTAAAAGATTCTAAATTAAGAGTGATCTTGCAGGCTTAAAAGATAAAGATTTGCGTCAGTCTCATCCCAAGCTTTATTTGATGGAATGTCGGGACGTTACAAGTGGTATCAGAGCCTAGGTTTTGATCTTTTGGGAGACAATGGCATAGGTTATGATTCATTAAGAAAATTATGATTAAGAAGGTGGAAAGATTTTTGAATGCGATACAATGGGATACTAGAATTCAAGATGAACATCACCTATTTGACGCTGTAAAATTAACTACATCAGAATACAATGATCTGCAGTACAAGAAAAAAATTATATCATCTTGTTAAGAACCCATCAGTGGTGGACGAGACCTGAGTATAAAATCCCCGAAGCTTACGATGATGAAAGCACCGGAGTTAATCAGAGGAAGAGATTTTTTGTTGCTTCTCAACTTGCGAGAGATTCAGATACCAGAGAAAAGCGCGTGAATTCTTTCGCTGAACAAGAATCTTGGAAGGAAAACAGTTTAAAAATGCGGTAAAAGATTGAAAGAAACAAAAAAAAAGTCGAAGACTATCAATTCGTTTTTGAAGAACATAATGATGTTAACTCTTAAAAATATCCATTGACTAAACCAAGTCACAAATCTTCTGTCAGAGGAGCATTTAAAAAGATCAAGAAGATAGAAAAACTCTGCCTATTTATTCGTATAGGGATGAGTTACTGCAAGCTGTGGA
Organism: Nemophila menziesii; assembly: GCA_029959085.1. Classification (NCBI taxonomy): domain Eukaryota; kingdom Viridiplantae; phylum Streptophyta; class Magnoliopsida; order Boraginales; family Hydrophyllaceae; genus Nemophila; species Nemophila menziesii. Next base: position 37,447,146 of record JARWIR010000004.1, on the reverse strand, counting down.
TGATCACCAGATTCTTATCATTGTAGGAGAGACAGGTTCTGGAAAAACTACTCAGATACCTCAATATTTACACGTGACTGGTTATACATGACACGGAAAGAAAATTGGGTGTGCTCAACCTCGCAGAGTTGCAGCTATGAGCATAGCTGCTCGAGTATCTGAAGAGATAGGTGTGAAACTTGGCCGTGAAGTTGGATATTCTATTCGATTCGAGGATTGTACATCCGAAAAAACAATAGTGAAATACATGATTGATGGTATGTTACTAAAGGAGTTTATTAGTGATCCTATGCTCGAAAGTTATAGTGTAATTATATTGGATGAAGCTCACGAAAGAACATTATCAACTGATTTACTATTTGGTTTGGTGAAAGATATTGCTCAAGCACGCCCTGATTTAAAAGAGCTCATCTCAGCAACTTTGGGGACAGAAAAATTCAGCGATTATTTCGATTATGCTCCGATATTTCAAGTACTCGGGAGGAAATTCGAAGTCAAAATAAATTACCTTACAGAGCCTGAGCCTGATTATTTAGATGCATCGATAATTACTGTGCTTCAAATCCATGTGAAGGAAAGTGAAGGAGATATTTTAGTGTTCTTGACTGGGCAAGATGAAATCGAAACAACGCAGAAGATACTTCATGATTGAATTAAAGGATTTGGTACGAAAATAGCTGAGTTGATTATATTTCGAATCTTCAAGCAAAAATATTTGAACCTACTCCTAAAGGTGCACGCAAGGTTGTACTAGCGACAAATATTGCGGAAACATGATTAACAATTGATGAGATTAAGTATGTAATAACCAGGTTTTTGTAAGATGAAAACATATAATCCAAGGACTAGAATGGAATCTTTACTCGTGAAATCGATCTCTAAAGCAGTTGCAAATCAACGGGCGGGGTCGAGCTGGGAGGACTAGTCCAGGTAAGTGTTTTAGTTTGTGTACTGCAGAAGAATATTTGTATGATTTTAAATATAATACTAAACCCAAAATACAAAGGACTAATCTTTCAAATGTTGTGCTTACTCTCAAGAGTCTCAGAATTAACGATGTGAATAATTTTGATTATATGTGTCCACCACCAAGACAAGCTTTAGTTGTAGCTTTGGAATTGCTTTATGCTTTGAATGCAGTTAATAAACATGGAGAGTTGACTTCAACTGGTAAAAAAAAATGGCGGAATTTAGTCTTGATCGATGCTTTCGAAAAATGATTGTTGCTTCTGATAAGTATGAATGCTCGGATGAGATTATATCTATAGCTGCTATGCTATCTGTTGGAAATTCGATTTTTTTTTATCGTCAAAAGAATAAACGTGTGATTGCAGATAATGCGCATAAGATATTCTATAGTGGTGAAGTTGGAGATCATATTGCGTTACTAAATGTGTACACTTCTTGGAATGAAACAGATTATTCAACGCAATGGGGTTCTAATAATTATATCCAAGTTGGCAGTTTAAAGCCTGCTAAAGATATTCGAGATCACCCAAAGGTTTTATTGGAAAGAGTTGGAATTGAAATGAGATCAAATGGTAATGATTTAGATCGGATAAAGAAAGCCATAACTTCAGGTTATTTTGCTCATTTTGCGAGATTGCGAAAGTGTGTTTTTTATCAAACAATAAAACATCCTCAAACTGTTCATATTCATCCTGGATCAGGTTTAGCAGAGGTGGGTCCCAGATGGGTGATTTATCATGAGATAGTATTGACAAGTAAGGAATATATGAGACATGTAACTCAATTAAAATCGAAATGTCTTGTAGAGATAGCTCCTCATTATTATCAGGTGATATATCATGCTACAAATATTAAATGGGAAGCAAGAGCTCATAGAAAGCAGTTGACCTTGGAAAATGATTAAATGGCCATGCTACAACTCACGTGCTAAAGTTGACCTTTGTTGTCTTATTCTAGATATAAATTTCATTACTTTTTTTTGAAGTAATATGAGGTTCAATAATTTTTGCCCCCAGTTAATTGTGTTCAAAAAGCTCTATAATCATCACGGTGGTATTCCCACTGTAAAGGCTCCATATAAGATGTTTTATCATTACTACTTTATGCTCAGGGCCAACGGTCCAGAATGTCCTGAGTACTACAATTACCCAACAATCTATTCTCCAACCAGTTGATTCTACCACACTTCTAGATTGAGGAGAAGCACTACTATTGTCAGTATGCCTTATTCTTTACTCAGAGGCTATTAAATAGAAATTTATATATGTATGTGTTTGTTCTTTGAGTTACTAATTCGTAAGATATTAGATGTTTAAGTTTTAATACCATCAAGTACGATGTATTTCTTAAAAAAAAAAAAAAAGGTTGTTTGCAAGGATTCTTAGAAGCTTATGTAATTTACTTATTTTTCTGTTATCGTATTATTTGGTAGTTAATATTTTCAAGACCCCTGTTCTAGTTGATCTTTCTATAAATATAATAATATCGGATTTTCGTTTTTGGTATGTCCAAGAATTGTTTGAAAGTCATACTTGTAAGGCCGGCGCTACACGGGTTAAATGTAGTTTTTGACCGCCGCTACACGGGTTGAATGTAGTTTTCGACCGCCGCTGCACAGGTTAAATGCAGTTTTCGACCGCCGCTGCACGGATTAAATGCAGGTTTCGACCGCCGCTGCACGGGTTAAATGCAGTTTTCGACCGCCGATGCACGGGTTAAATGCAGTTTTCGACCGCCGATGCACGGGTTAAATGCAGTTTTCGACCGCCGATGCACGGGTTAAATGCAGTTTTCGACCGCCGCTGCACGGGTTAAATGCAGTTTTCGATTTAAATTGGATAAGTTAAATTCAGTTGCAAATTATGATTGAGTTATGGTGTTGTCTGGATAATGTGTTTGTGATTCGAGTATTTATCTCATATTTTACACCAGTGTGTTTCTCAACCGTTTGATTGTCGTTTTGTCCCGTACAAAAGTCTAACTTGCGTTTCCGTAACTATAATATTATATAGTTTTATTCTTTGTTTCGGGTTTTCTATTTACTAAGTATCAAATAGTTTATTTTTAAATTATTTTGGAGAGTGTTGAAACTTTAATTTTTGTGTAGGAATCTTGAAGCATGATGTTTCGATTAGGTGCATTTGGTTAGCACAAAGAAAGTTCTTGGTATTCTTTGCTTTACAATTGGTTAATCATATTTGTATGAATTAGTAATACTTCTACTATAATATGTTTAATAAACTATTTGATACTAAGTATCAAATAGTTTATTTTTAAATTATTTTGGAGAGTGTTGAAACTTTAATTTGTGTGTAGGAATCTTGAAGCATGATGTTTCGATTAGGTGCATTTGGTTAGGACAAAGAAAGTTCTTGGTATTCTTTGCTTTACAGTTGGTTAATCATATTTGTATGAATTAGTAATACTTCTACAATAATATGTTTAATAATATAAATTGTAATTAAGTTAATTACAAGAGGAATAAATGCCCTCCTACATTAGTGTTTTTTAAGTAAAGGCCCTTTTGTAAACCCTCATTAGAAGCCAACCAGACCATAAAACTATCTACCCCTCCTATTAGGTTTAGAAATTAAAACTCAGTCTCTCTCACCAGAAAACCCACCCCTCCCCCTCTTTCTCTCTTTTCCCGTTCGCCTCTACTGTGCACCAGAAAACCCGCCGCCGGACCTTCCCACCTTTCCACCGATCACTCTGGTGTCACCTTCCCTCCATTCCCAGGTAAGCCACCGCCCTCTTGCACCAGAAAACCGCCGCCCTCCTGCACAAGAAAACCAACCCCCCGGTCTCACCTTCATTCTGTTCTAACAGATATCACCTTCCCTCCATTTATTCCGGTATCACTTCCCCTTCGTTTCCAGCAAAGCCGCCACCCTACTGCACCAGAAAACGCCGTCAAGGGACAGATCTCACCTAGATCTCTTCAGATCTGGCCATTGTCCACCTTCTTCTTCACAAATCATAGCCAAATCCTACCCCACCTTCTTCTTCTCCACCACCATGAGCGCCACCCCATTATCGATCTCAGATCTATTTATTCAGACCTCAAGTAATGTACCCCCTTTTTGCATTTTTAGGGGGTATATATACCCATTGTTTTGTATTTTTAGAGGGTGTTCCGCTCAAGCAAGCCATTTCTTCCGCTCAACTGTACAAGATCTCGTCGTGAAGTTGAAAACCGCCGCCCCCACCTTCTCACCTCCCACCTCGATCTTCACCACCATAAATCCGACGCCATTCGTCAAGATCTCACCACCAGGAAAGCGCACCTTTGTACAAGATGACCACCATTATCGAGCCACAAAAGGTCACGCCTTAGAAAACCATTCTCACGATGCCACCTCCACCAACATGAGCCCCGCCCCCTTCATCGATCTATGATCTGTTTATTCAGATCTAGATCTGTTAATATACCCACTGTTTTTGCATTTTCAGTGGGTATATACCCATTGTTTTGTAGTTTTTGTGGGTATATACCAGCTATTTTGTATTTTTTGTGGGTATGGTTCTTTATCATTGAGCTGGAATGCCATGGACCTTGACAAGGAAAAATGTTTTGTGAAAACAATGGGTATATACCTCCGAATTATAACACAAACCTTGGCAAAAAAGAGGACATTGAACCAGAAACTAAAATCAGAAATTTTCAACAAGGACTTGTAATGTAATTAAGAAAATTAAAATAGTGGGTATATACCTCCAAAAGTTAACCAAAAATCAGAAAAATCATAACCAGGCTTTTAAAAAACATAACATCTAACCAGACATTTAAAAATTTTATTTTAAAAGTTGAGGCCTAAGAACGTATATTCCTCTTTTAATTAAATAATTCTTTTATTACATTGTTTGATATAAAAATTAACGATCAGAAAATCAATTAATAGATTCTTTATTACTAAATAAACATACCATTTTTAGCACCAATTTTAAAAATAAAATAAAATATAGATTTTAAAATAAAGAAAAAATAAAATCAACGTTGAATAACAATGAAGCATAAAAAAAACATTGAAAAAAAATGAAATAGACAAAAACAAACATAGAACCAAAAACTCATCTCCTCAGATTCGCATAAAAGAACCAAAACAAAAAAATCATCTCTTCACACCTGCAGCTCTTTTATACAAGAAAGCCATCGCCAATGGAGAACCAATCTCCACCATAAACAACTCGACTTGGCCACCAAGCTCCACCACCATCAACCCGACTTGGCCACCAAACTCCACCAACAATTAGACTTAACACTCATATCTTCATATGCATTAAAACAAATAACAAAAAGAAATCTCTTTCACCCTCACCTTCTTCCATTCGCTCTTTACACAAGAAATCTGCCGCCACTTGGAGTCTATTATCCACCATCTCAACCCTGCTTGGGTACGCCATCAACAATTAAATAATCCAAATTAAGTTAAAAATTAATTATTTTTTTCAATGTGAGTGTGAAAGAGATGAGTTTTAATTTTTTTTCCAAATTAAGATGAGTTTTAAGTTTATGTTTCATTGTTTTCAACGTTTACTTTTTCTTTTTCTTTTTGTTGAATGCAATTGTGAAAGAAAAAGTTTTACGTTTTATCTTTCATTGTTATTCAACGTTTTTACTTTTTCTTTACTTTTCCCCGGAAGTGGAAGTGTAAAATAGATGAGTTTTATGTTTTTTTTGGTTCATTATTTTTCAACATTTACTTTTCAATTTTTTTATTCTGAAATTTTTCAATAGGTTTATGGTTTATTGTTTTTCAACGTTTACTTTTTTTTTGTTTTGAAATTTTCTAGTGATCCTGTTTATATATATATTTTTTTACTGCCAACCTACTATTTTATACTATCATTATATTGTTTTTGTACTATCAACCTACTGTTTTTGTATTGTCACACATTATTTTTCACTGTTAACCCACGGTTTTTGTAGTGTCACATACTATTTTTGCACTGTCAACCCATGGTTTTTGTAGAGTCACCCATTTAATTTTTGTTGTCAACCCACTACGTTCAATTCATGCGTTTAAAATTTATTCCATAATTTCTAACTGATTTTCTTTGTTTCTATGTACATGCATGTTTGACGATTCAAGAAAGTTGTTTAATTTTCTGTCATATATAGAAGATATTATGGGATGAATTAGTTTTAGAATAGAAAATATTATAATTATAGATATAATTCAATTTTAAAATTTTTGTAATGTTTGAATGTTTTAATTTTGTTATGAAAAATAAATATTCTTTTATGATATAATGTATTGAAAAAAAATATCTTAGACATTTCTTTGGTTTTGATCTTTTTGACTAAAAATGATAGGTTAGGTTATGATTCTCTTAGATAACTAACCTTATAGAAAAGAGTTCATAAGACATTACACCTTTTGGAATAATTTTTTTTTAAAAACGGAACTTTTTAGTTTAGTGTGTTTGAGAGGTCAAGGCCTTTAGAATAAAAATATCTAAATATATTTATATTTGTATCTTCAATACAATTTATAGGTGATTTGTAAAAAGATGTATATATAACTAAAATATAATATGAAATTTTAGAATAATGTATTAGTTTTTTTTTTAATTTTATATATGGATTAAATCTAATGTTTATTTTAAATGAAATAAAGTGTTAGGTTTACAATATAGTTTTAAAACAAACTATGTATACTATAAATGAAAGAATTCAAATTTTAAAAAAATAATTAAGGTTCCAGGGAGAAATTTTACTGGTAATTTTTATTAATTTTACATTAAATTTTATATATGAACAAGAACTTAATTTAAAATTTTGGTCAGACCCTTCAAATTCTTATAGTTTATTCCAACTTAATATTAATTATTTTATTTAATCGATAAAGAAATTTGAGAAAGTTTGATAACTTTGATATGGAACACATAATCACCTAACGCGTCTTGACTCGTAAAACACTCGGAGCACCATTTTAGTTAATTTTATAATAATAAAATTTTATAGTTATTCTTTAATTTTAAATAGTTAAATATATTCTTTTTAGGGCCCGTTTGGATGTGCTTATTTTAGAGTAAAAAAGCGCTTTTAGAATAAAATTTAAAATTTTAAAACATTATAAAAAATTATTTTGAAATCAAAAATTATTTTAATTGCTTTTTTTGAGAAGCACCTATTTGGTGCTTTTCATAAAAGTGCTATTGAAAATCAAAAAAACTCTTAAAATACTAAAAATATTTCTAAGTGCTTCTCAAAAAAAGCACTTCCAAACGGGCACTTAATTTGATAAAAAGATATACGTAAATAAACTATGAGTTTTGTTTATTATTATTTATTTATTATATATAATTTTTTTATTAGAATAATGCCCATTTAAATCATGATTCACATCGTGTATGCCCAAATATTGACAGGTGAATATATCTTTCCAAATAAATTAGGTTGTTTCCCATTAAAATCAAATTCACATTGTACAGTTACGTTGTTACCCTCTAGTCAAAGTCAGCGTTCAAAGTCAGTTTTATTTATTTATTTATTTCGCAACCGATTAACACCAAAAGATTTAACACAAAAACCTTCCAAAATGATCATTCAATTTTTAAACTTTAATCTCTTAAAAAATCAATTCATAGATTCAAAATTAGAGAATTATGGAAGCTACGGTGGTCGTGCCTGGGCAAGCCGATGTAGTTGACGGTGGCTCCCGTCACCGTCACCGTCACTCTCCGCCGCAGTTACAACAACAAGTTCAGATCGGCGCCGTCCCTCATCTTCTCGCCCATGGTATCTCCGGTGCTTTTGGCAAACCCTGCACCGCTCCTCTCACTCGTCTCACTATTCTCTTTCAGGTTCATATGTAGCCCGTACTGGGCTCTTTAGCATAACAGGTAGTTGTAATGGGTTGATTTGCCTAACTGATCGTGGTTTTCCGGGTTGTCGTTATCCCTCATATTTATGGAACCCACTTATAAAACAAGGGTGTACTTGTACCAAAATGCATCTACTACGATGATCGTAGCAGGTATCGATTAGCCTTTGGGTTTGATATGGCTACTAACGATTATAAGATAGTTAGAATTAGTTCTCATAACACTGAGCTATTTAGGTTAAGCACAAGAATTTGGGAAGATATTACTCATTTGGCACCTCGTAGTGGTAAAATTTATGGTCGATCCTTTAATCTAAATGGAGTTGCAGATTGGATTATTATCAACATAGATTGGAACACTCCCAAAGGTTTCGGAGATCATAAAATTGAAGTATTTGATTTTCATAGTGAATTTTTCCGAACAATTAGATTTTCCTCTAGTTTGAAAAAGAATCTTATTAAAGCGTCAAGAATGGATTTTGAACTTGCTAGTGGTAATGAGTCGCTTTGTTTGATACATGAGAATGTTTGTGAAGATCCAAGTAAGTCTGATATATGGTTGATGAAAGAATATGGAGTGGCTGAATCTTGGATTAAACAATATTCTGTTAATTTTGATCCTTCTTTTCAGTCATTTGATTTCCTACCTATGTTGAACTATTGTGGGAAAATGAGAATTTTGTCATTTCATATAACCTTGAGAGTAATCAATCTAGAGTTATTGTAAGTGTCACTTCAACACATTATAGTTCTTATGTTTGTGATTATGTGCCGAGTTTGTATTAAATGATCAAAAGGTGGATTGTTCGGAAAGTAATAAGCGCATTTTAGGCTTAAATGTCGAATCTATATACGAAAACCTTCAAATTTGAAGTTGGAATGGATGATATATTGATGTTTGTCAAATTTGAAGAAGCAGAAACGAGTTTTGAATTTTATATGAATTTTTTTTATCAATTTATCTGCTAAATACTAATGGGCTGTTCATGTGGGTTATTTTATATATTATATTTGTCTAACTAGAGTGTCTGTTTTAGATCCTGTTTTTTGTTTATTACTCTACTAATACTTTGGTTGTTTAATTTTTAGAATCTTTTATTATTATATCTTGTTTTAAACAATTATGAGGGTTTTTCAGGTTGGTTTTTGTCCACGTTTTGCAGTTTTAAATTTAGAAGCAAAGAATGGATTGGTAGTATAGTTGTTGAGGTAATAATGAGTGACAAATGATGGATAAGGTAAGCCCTTGGTCGATTTTGTAGGCTTAGGATATTTATAAACCACCTTAAAAAATTTGAGCAGAAGAGAAAAATAAAGAATAAATTGCATCATTGGTCCTGTGTTACATAATATTATACAAACATTATGTGTATAATATTAGAGTCAAGTAGCATCCAGATTATGAAACTTTTTTGATTTAACACATAAAGTACTTTAAATTGTATATATGCATGTGTGTTTTTGATCAAGTTAATCACATTCATATGATTTATATGTAGACAGTATTGGATTCAATTGGAGTCTCACTATGGCAAATAGCTGCTAAAATGGAGGCTCGGATAAAAATAGAGACGATAATTATTAAGAGTTATGAGGATAGATAATTGAGAAATCATTAGAGTAGGTAAAGTTGTAATAGTTTATTGAGTTGAAGAAATGTTGTTAACTGGGATTTTTGTTTGTTTAACTTTAGAGATGGGACAAACCAGATATGGGACAAATTTCATCTTAAATTTTTGACTCGCGAAACAGCACATCACCGTCTCCAACATATCATACCTTTAATTAGTTTTACAATAGAGATGGGACAAATCCCATCTCAGTATTAGAATGAAGATGAGACAAATTCATCTTAATCTTAAAATTAGAGATGGGACAAAATCCAATTTAAAAAAAGTGAAAAAAAAAATGAAAAAAATTCAAAAAAATCAAAAAAAAAAAAAAATCAAAAAAATCATGGACGTAGATATTATTTTGTCTCATCTAAAAATGTATTTTTTTTTTAGAATTAGTTATGATAATTTAAAAAAAAATATTCCCGGACGTATGCGTCCGATGAAATTAGTAGTAGGTGGATTTTCACTTCTATGATAATGTTTGATTTAAATGAGAATATATATTTGGTTAAAGACAACAACTAGAATAAGGGTGTAATCAAAATGGGAAGTTGGTTTGTTGTTTTGATTTAAAAAATTAACCCTTTTTTATTTTTATTTGATTATTAAAGATAAATATTTTTATACGAGATAAATTGAAATCTAACCATGTGTTATCGTTTAGAGTAATGATATATACCACCCACATTCATATCACTCAAATGTCACCCAATGACGTAGCGTGAATTGGTTGGTTGGTATATATCATTACTCTAAACTATAACACATGTTTTTTGAAAAAGTTTCCCAAAAGAGGGGATTAGCTCCCAATAACACACAACACAACAGAAGCAAGAATAGAAATACCTTGTCCTAACTTACAAAGATTATACAATTAACAAAAATGAAATTAAACAATTTGGACAAGGTCTCGCTCTCTTTTACATCACACGGTTAAGAACCTACGCTGAAACTTCGAGAAAGATCCCATACCCACCAAATCATGTATGGACTGGAGTTTGTTAAAACAAGTGAACACTAACACCATTGTTGTTATGGAGTGTCTTTCGACCAGGAAATGACTTCGTATGGGTATTTCGAGAATGTAAATATGTTAAATTTAGTTGTGTATGCTCTTTGTAAGGAATCGAAATTATTCAAAACTATTTCGGTTTATTATAGTAAGACGTTAAAAGGTAGGATTTTACCTAATATTGTCCCTTTCAACATGATTATAGACAGAGCTTGTAGAATACGTGACCTCGATTTAGCGTTAAAGCTCTTTAGAAATGTAGAAACCATGTCTAGAGATTATGTATTACCCAATACAATAACTTATAATCCCTCATCAGTGGCTATTGCAAAATCGGACTAGTAGAAAAAGCAGATTAATATTTAACGAAATGATATGTAAAGCTAACGAGAGAACATACGCTACTTTAGCTGATGGTTATTCAAGGTTAGAAACGGTGCACTGTTAATAATAGCAATTCTTTAGCTGTGATGAATAAATAAGCAAGTGATACATTTGAATGTGACAATGGTTATTTAACTATTGTTTAATCTCTAAATTGGGATTTTGTATTATTTAATCTCTCAATTTTAAAAAATTAACTTCTGAATCCCGTACCAAATCCAATGAAATTTACAGTACTAAAAAACTATTACAACGAGATATATGGGTTTTCAATAACTTCAGTTAATCTGCTTCAAAGTCAGGATGTGAAATAACCATGAAACATTCAGTCAGAAATCAGGAAAGGTCATCCACAACTTTGTAATCATTTCCTTGATGAAATATATTCAGAGTCATATCCAAGTAGTTTTGTTTACCATTATTTGCTAGTTTGGTGTTTGAATTACCTGAATGGTCATGTTCTTTAGGCTGTGTTGATCAGTCTTGACATAAAACTTGGCCTAACACATATTGTCTCCATATGATTACTACTACTATATATAGTTGCATGAATTTATCTATGGTAGGTTCAAATATATTGCAACCTCATTAATAATTTCTGAATGGCCAAGGGATGTCCATCTACCTGTAAAATTTCCCCAATATTGGTCCCAGATGCATTGGTCTCAATGATAAACGGTTTAGAGAAATCGGCATTTTTATATTTTTGAAGGTTGCTTATGTCGTATCCTACACATCTTTCTTGAGCAAGTATGTTAATGGGCTAGCAATTTGAGCATAGCAATAATATAGCACCAATAATATCCGGTGAGGATGAGAAATCCTTTTAGACTATTTAAGGATTATGGATGAGGCCAATTATGCACGGATGTAAGTCTTTTGGGATCCATCATTGCCTCTTGACTTGTTATTGCATGACCCAAATACTGAATCGTTGATTGGCCAAATTTGCATTTGGATAGTTGAGCAACCAGGTTGTGTTCTTGAAGGGTTTGAAGGACCATTTTAAGGTAACCTTAATTCTCATTCCACTCAGACAAGAATATCATATAAAAAAGAACTGGCACAAATCGGCAAAGGAGCGACTTATATATAGAGATTGATTCAAACAAAAAGAAGAAAGAAGTGACTGAGATATGATCACGCAAAGGCAAAGATTTTCGTATTACGATGGAGTATGATAACTTACCACCTTGTTGTAAAAAATGTAAGGCGTTTGTCACGTAGAGAACTCTTGTTTTTATGATTATGGTGGGAAAGGAAATAAGGAGATAACAAGTCACAGCAGCCGAAAAGAAGTCTTGCTGAAATTCCTAAGAATAGGGATGGCAACGGATCGGATATCCACGAAAAATAGCATAACCATATCCACATCCATTAACAAAAACGATAACCAAATACGCATCCATTAACCATCGGATTTTAGAATTATTTACCAAATCCGCATCCTTGACGGATGCGGTTTATCCGCGGTTAATCCGCATTCGCAATCGTTTAATAGACTTTAAATAAAATAATCTAATAAAATATTTTTAATTCTAAATTAGCTATAGAATTATTGGTAGACAATAAATATGTATTTGTCAATATAGTGATAAACTAGAAAATAATCAGTTATATACTTTATGTATGAAATAATTTTATTTGATCGATATTATGTATAAAATCTGTACATATAGAATAACTTTATATATAGTATATAAATTTTTATTTTTTATTTTTTATATTTTATTCGGATTTAGGATTATCCGTCGGGTTATTGTAAAAAAACAAATCCTAACGGATAATCCGCCGGTTACCTTTTGTGAGAACCAAACCCTCATGGATGCACCATCAGTTCCACTAACGGATTTTTTATCGGATCTGATATCCACCGGTTACGGTTAATATTTGAACCATTGCCATCCCTACCTAAGAACCATGAGTCTTGGGACTTGTGCAGGAAATAAAAATTCATTAGCTGCTGGAAATAAATTCCAGATAAAGATACATGGCTGCTTTCTTTAGAGACAGTAGCTGTTACTGGGATTAATGCTGCCTCGAGCCAAACAGCTACAGTAGTAGCAAAAGTGAGTAGCAGTTCTACTATGAGTAAAACCGCAACATCAGCTATTACTTAGGATAACTTTTTAATTTCAGCAGGGCATAGTACAAATAATAATTCGGCAGCTGGGAAGACTATTAAAGGAGAAAGTAAAGCATTAATTGAGAAAGAGAATTATAACATAGTTGAAAATGGGTACGAAAGAATCAGTATGGTAAAGGGTAAATTCGTGAAAAGGTCAGGTAAATAGCATATGATCGAGATTCTGGGTTTTTCATATAACACGGTGATACGGGTAGCGAGGTTTTGGGGTTTTTTTTAATTCGAAAAATAAACTTGCATTCAATAAAGTCCCAAAAGAAATTACAAGTCAACCTACACCTATTGCTTCAAAGTCATTCCCAAGTAAGTTGGCTTATTGGGGAGGTGGAGATAAACTCCAAAGGCTAAACAATTTGCCTTTTAGCATTTGTTTAGCCACTCAATCCGCACTTCTATTGTTTTCTCTCCTAATAAAGGAGATACAAATATTGTCCCTAAGTGCACAAAAACGAATGTTCTTAACTACAAGTTTAACACAACTAAAATTATTACAATTAGCCGAATTAACTTGATTAATAGCTACAAGACAATCATTTTCTACTTCTACAGATCCTTTTGGTCTCTTGTTTGCCATTTCACAAGCCTCCAAGATGCCTTTACCTTCTGCTTCTAGTATTGAATGAGCATGTATAGTTTTAGCTTTCCCTTCCAAAAAACAACCTGTAGAATCACATAGTATACAAGCAAAAGCTGCTGTGTTAGTATTAATATTATACGAGGCATCACAATTTATCTTAAATTTGCCTAATGGAGAGGGGGTGTTTCCAACTATTACAGTTATCAAGTTTGCCACCCTCTAACATATAGCTTTGATTCCTATTCATATGTGTCTCTTTCCTATGAATATTATTACCAGTATTTATATCCTCCTTTTCTTTACCAAGAGATATGGATTTATCCATTGCCTCAGTAGTATGCTCAGTAGTAGTACTCATCATAGGCAATTAATGCATTTTTAGCCGTGATCAGAGGGTCAAGGGTTAAACCCTTAAAGATAAAATCATGGGTCAATTACCCAAAGAAACTTGAGGAGAATCAATGTGCCATATAAGAACCAAGAGATTCCTCTCTCCTACTTAGAAGCCAATAAGATGTTCAATGTCATAACTACCCTTATAGTGTATATAAGACAAAAAAAAAATAGATTTCTCTCTCCTCCACTACCATTACACTCTCTCCTCCATTACCATTAATCTCTCTCTTCCTTTATCATTTTTCTCTCTCCTTCTTCATTAATTATCAAATAATTTCCAGCTCCGACCACAACCACCGATCACCGCCGACCACCGCCGGAAAAAGTTCTGAGTCTGGAAAATAGTTCTGAGTCTGGAAAAAAAGTTTGAGTCTGAAAAAATAGTTCTGAGCATGGAAAAAAGTTATGAGTCTGAAAAAATAGTTCTGAGCATGGGGTATTGGACATGGAAAAAGTACTGAGCATGGACTACTGAGCATAAAAACAGTTGTTGAGTATCGTAAAAAAGTTCTGAGTGTCGAAAAATGTTGCTGAGTATTCAATTTTTTTTATTGACTGACTTTACTGAGCATGCTCGTTTTCTCAGTATCTTTACTGAGCATGCTCAGTAACTTGCTGAGTGTTTTTCGTAAAATCAGTAAAAGTACTGAGCATTTCTCGTATAATCAGTAAAAGTGCTAAGCATTTAGACAAAAGTATGGAGTTTCATACAAAATCTATTTTACATACAAAAATAAAATTATTACATTATAATTACAAGGAAAAAAAGAAAAAAAATACATCCTCAAGAAAGATGCCTTTATCAAGGAATCTTCAGCAGCAATGATACAATGACCCATTATTTTCTCCATTGATATTTCATTGAACAAGTTACAAGCGCTTCTTCTCCATGTTCAAGAAAGATGCCTTTATCAAGAATTATTGAAAAATATTACGAAGCTCTCTGAACACTTTCTATTCCAAAATTGCTCACCTTTGGGAAAACAATAAGACTATGAGATCACAATATAAAAACATATTAATACATTATACACATCAAATCACTCGGTATACAGATAAGGCAATTCGAATTGTTGCACAAGAAATGATGATTAAGTGCAGATTATACTTTGAAGCTAAAATTCAGCTACACTTGTACTGTTACTGATCATACACACAGCTCTTTGCACCTTTGCTAATCGCCACCTGGCACTACAGTGGGTGGTTGGTAATTAATAACACATTTAAACCCAATTGGACACCAATCAACAATTTCTATTCAATTTGTTTTAATAATTGCTACTACTGCGTTAACATCTTTTGGTACTACATCTCCACGGTACATTAAACAACATGCCATGTATTTACCATGACGTGGATCACATTTAACAAATAAAAGCATTGAACAAGAATTTCAACATCAACAATTACAATATAATTAAATAAAAATTATCATCCCCAAACCAACTAATCTCTACCATGTCTACTGAGTTTCAGTAACTTTGTACATGTCAGCTGTAATATCAGTCAACCACAATCCAGGAAACAATTTCTGCAAATCAAAATAAATTAAACTTTTAGTATTTATGCAAATTAATTGAAGTTATAATATATGAATGTAGCTATATAATTGACCATCTCCGGACTCAAAATAAACTCTTGTATTTGATTTTTTTTAAGGCAAGAGTCGATTGTTTCATCAAATTTTGTGGCCTTATCCGATTGTTGCAGCAATCATCTTCTCCGATCTGCCACGCCGCTGCACCGCCGTATATGCAATAACCACCCGGCAAAACAAAGAGAAGATCTAAAGCAGAACAAAAAACGCCGACCACCATTAAGTATCGTCTTCATTGCACCAAGGTCCCTCGATTCTTCAAACCAGCAAACCAAGAGCTGCGATTTGGTTTCGCTGCTAAAACAAAAAAAAATGATGAAGAGAGAGATGGTTATTACGGAATAGAGAGGAGAGAGAAATAAGTTTTAGGGTATGTTTGGGTTGAAGGTATTGAGAAGAAAAGAAAGGAAAGGAAATGATATTTGATATATTCAATCGTTTGGATTGAAATATTTTTTGAAGGAAAGTAATTTGGGTGATTATTAAAATCACCTATAAACCCCTATATATAATCACTCCAAATCGGGGTCAAATGGAAGGAAAGAATTTTTATAAATAAGCAAGAGAAAAAAAATAGCATTGACACCTTACAAACAATGATAAAAATGGAAATATGTTAATAAAAAAAATTATTTCCTAATTTTTTTTCTAATCCAAATAAAAAAGATACTCAAATTTTTTTATGAATTTTTTATTTGTTAAAATTATCTAATCCAAACAACATTTTTCACTCCCTTTCTTTTCTTTTATAATAAATCTCTTCTTTTCTTTTATTATTTTTTTCCCTTGTGAATACAAACACACCCTTAGGGTTTATTAAATAATTCTAATAAAAACTAATATGTATAGGAAATAAAAAATAAAAAAGGGCAGGAAGGTAATTGTGAATTTTGTTTATAGGGTTAATTTTTTGTTGTGGCCTTTAGTAAGAAGAGGCTATAGAGCCGGTCTTGTTAGGTCACGAGGTGACCCTTTAAGTAATAATCTCATTATTTATTGACTGACTTTACTGAGCCTGCTCGTTTTCTCAGTATCTTTACTGAGCATGCTCAGTAACTTGTTGAGTGTTTCTCGTAAAATCAGTAAAAGTGCTGAGCATTTCTCGTATAATCAATAAAAGTGCTGAGCATTTCTCGTATAATCAGTAAAGTGCTGAGCATTTGGACAAAAGTTATAAAGTTTAATACAAAAATCTATTTTACATTACAAAACTAAAATTATTACATTATAATTAAAAAAAATACAAACTGATACAGGCGAATGGTATGCTTTTTTCGCATATATCTCTCTTTTTGAATAAAAGATATCTTCCTTTAATTATCATTAACACGATGTACCACTTATTTACTATCCTTTGACATATAGGCCATGACTTCTGAAGTTTCAATCTAGCAAATGCTTTTCTCTTAACAAAAGACGGGGCCTCACCATTTCCTAGTCTGATTCGCAAGAAAACTAGCCATTCTTCCTTTATTTTTTGCAAGATGCACGACCAATAAAAGATGAATGAAAATTAAGCCCATATTTCAGAGTATTTCCTTTCGTTTTCAAAGCCCTAAAACAATCAAAATCATAATAAATAAGATTGCGTAAATTTATTTTATTAATTACTGCAAAAATACCTGAAAAGAGCTTTTTCTGCGGTGGAGCATGAACGTAGCACCACCACCTCGCACCTTCTACTCCAGATCCAGAAGAATCAGCACGAACGCATCACAATATCGAACGACGGCGACACCACGAACACAACAACACCACCACCTCGCACCACGAACAGCGGCGACCTTCTACTCTTCAGATCCCGAAGAATCAGTACGAACGCAGCAGCATCACGCGCTGGAGTTTTCTCCGGCCATCTTCTCCAACGGGAATGGAAGATCGAGATTTATGATTTGCAGCCATGTTTGGTTAATCGTGTGAGAGAAATAAAAGAAAGGAAAGAGGAGAGATAAATTAGGGTTTTGAATTTTTTTCAGAATAAATTAGTATATATAGGGAAAAAACAAAAGAGGGTACAATAGTAATTAGGAAATTAGGCTTATAGTGTTAAAATTAGTTTGTGGCCTTTAGTAAGAAGAGGCTATAGGGCCGGTCTTGTTAGGTCACGAGGTGGTGTTCTCAAGACCCTTTGGGTAATAATCTCTAAAATCATTTCTTGCTTTCCAGATTTGCCAAGCAATAAAAAAAGCCAGATCTCCCATATATTTTCCTTCAATTTTTTCCTCCTGACTTAATCTTACAAATTGAATCCATCTTTTCACATTAGAAGTAGGGTCTGAAAGTGAATTAAAACAAAGTGGACTAGCAAGCCAAACTGCTCTTGCCCAAGAGCAATGAAAGAGTAAATGTTCAATAGATTCACTAACTTCTCCACAAATGTTGCATAAAGGGATATTGATAGACTTTCTGATATATCTGTTCTCATTAGTAGCTAGCCCTTTATTACAACATTTCCAGATAAAGTTTTTAATCTTAGGATAAGATTTTGATTTCCAAAGAAAATTCCAGTCTTTTTATTCTATCAGTAAAGAAGTTTCACCTTCTTTTTTCTTTGCTTTCTCCATCTGATTTTGAGCCCTCCATAGTGAAGTGTACATGTTCTTTACTGTGACATCACCACTATTAGATCCTGTCCAATATGGTGTATCTATACAGTAATAAAGTGGAATGTATACTTCCCTAATGGTTGCTGCAATTTGAGATGAGAATAAAGAATTTATCAAAGTCATATTCCACTCTTTCAAATTAGGTGTAAAAAGTTCATACACCTTTTCAATATTGCACTGAGCAGGTCTGATGATATTTTTAACATTAGGGATCCATGAGTCCTCCCAAATGTTTATATTCTTTCCATCACCAACATTCCATTTAAGATCATTTTTGAAACAATTTCTACCTGTAATGATGCTTCTCCAAGCCCAAGAACAGTTATTACTAATAGAGGCTTCAAGAAAACTTGATTTAGGAAAGTATTTCCCTTTTAAGATTCTGAATAAAAGAGAGTTTTGATTGGGTTTGGATAGTGAAGAAAATTTGGTAGTTAAAACTAGTGATTTTTCGAAAAATGATAGAAAAAAAGGATAAAACACGCAAAAAGAGAAATTTTTGAAGGATATAAAACACAATTATTGAGATCCCAAATAGGGGTAAACCCTTAAAGAACCTTTAATGATTATTTCAACATGGGATACAAGAGATTTTGGTTCATCCCATAATAGGCGAGGAGTAACCAATCTTATCCGTAAAAAGAATATCGATATTTTGTATATTTTGGAAACAAAAAGTACTAGAATTAAAGTCAATAATTTCTGATTGCCTTTATCTCAATGATACTACAGAAGTAGCTAATTCTACCAATCTCAAATGGTCCCCTCCTCCTATTGGGAAGTACAAAATTAATTGTGATGCTTATGTGTTATTAAGTTCTAATAAATCTTCTTTTGCGTGTGTTCTAAGGGATTCAAAAGGACAAATGCTTGAAGGTCTTGCTAGAGATACTCACACTTATTCAATTGAGGATGCTGAAGGTAGAGGGGTTCTTGCAGCTTATGATATGGCCTCAAGATACCCTATTGGAAGTGTCCAAATTGAATGTGATAATGCTAGAATAGTTGATAAAGTTAATGCTAAATGTAATATTTCTAGTTTGACTAAGGTTTTGGTTAAAAATATTATATTTTGTAAGGAACTGTATAAGACAGAAATCTCCTTTGTTAGGAGAGCAAAAAACAAGACAGCGGATTGGGTGGCCAAACAAAAACTCAAAGGAGAATTGTTTGGCCTTTGGAGTTGTTTCCCTCCTTCCCAATTAGCTACTCTACTGAGGCTTGACTTTGAACCTACGGGTATTGGCTAATTTGTAATATTTTGCGTTTAATGAAGGTTTATTTTCGATTAAAAAAACGTCAATAATTTCATACGATCTATGTCTAAGGGTAGAAATAGAGTAAATTCCCTTTTAAGGCCATTACCTATGGCCTAAAAATATTTTTAGGCTAAGCGTTTCAAAATGTTCATTTTTAGGCAAAATATATTAAAAATGCTCATTTTTAGGCCAGATTTTACCTTGACGTTGACCTTAACCTTAACCTTAACCTTAATACTCATCCCATTACCCATATCCTTGACCCCTTAATTATTAACCTTATATTTAAGCTTAATCTTAAAATTAACCTAACATTGACCTTAAACTTAACCTTAACCTTAAACCTTGCACCTTACACCTTAAACCTTAAACCTTAACCCTTGAATCTTGAACCTTAAACCTTAAACCCTAATCTCCACCTTTACCTTAACCTTAACTTTAATCTTAACCCTTAACCTTTAACCTTGAACTCTAATCTTCATCTTCACCTTGACCTTAACCTTAACTTTACACCTAACCCTTGAACCTTAAATCTTAAAACTTAAAGCTTAACCTTTACCTTCACTTTCATCTTAAATTTAACCTTAACGTTAACCATAACATTGACCTTGAAGTTAAAACTTAACCTTAACCTTGAATCTTGAACCTTAAACCTTAGCCTTAGCCTTAACCTTAGCCTTAACCTTAACCTTTACTTCAACTATAACCCTAACCTTAACATTTAACCTTAAACTTTACCTTACACCTTTAAATTTAAACCTTAACCTTAACTTTCATCTTAACCTAACCTTAACCAGATGAAGATTCACCGCGCTAATATTCGACCTTAAACCTAAAATCTTATTAAACCTTAACCTTAAACTTAACCTTGAACTAAACCTTAACCTTAACCTTAACATAAACCTTATCCTTAACCTTCTCTTTGAAGAGAAAAAAAAACCTTAACCCTAACTTTAACCTTGACTTTCACCCTGGGAACATGTCTGCGATTTCCGTCAACAAAACAAAAAAAAATTCAAGTGTTTTCAGACACAGGTTTTACCTAGTAATATAAAATAAGAGTCAATTATAGATTAATGTCTAATAGAAAACTTATTTAAAAAAAGGTACCTAGAATAAGATACTTTATAGAAAACAGCCCCACCACAAACTGCCCTATGATTAGTAATTAAAAATAAAAAAGAAATTAGAAAAAACAAAACAAAAACTAATACACGCGTGCGTCCATTAATTTTTTTTAAATCATGGTAACTAATTCTAAAAAAACCAAAAAAAATAATTTTTTTTATATATTTGGATAAAGCAAATTAATATTTACGTCTATGATTTTTTTCGGAATTTTTTGAATTTTTTTGATTTTTTTTTTGTAATTTTTGATTCTCAGACACGGAATTCTATGTTTTGAACCGTAAATTTTATGTTTTAAACATTAAATTCCATGTTTTGAAATACTGAATTTGTTTTCCGCAGACATGAAATTCATGTTTTAAACATTGATTTTCGTGTTTGCGGGAAAAAAACAAAAAAAACTCATAAAATTAAAAAAAACAATAAAAATTAAAAAAACCATAGACGTAAATATTAATTTGCTTTATCCAGAAATGCAAATTTTTTAATTTTCTGGTTTTTATTAGTTATGAAGATTTTAAAAGAAATTGACGGACGCGCGCGTGTGATGGAATTAGTAGTAGTAGTAGTAGTAGTAGTAGTAGGTGGTGGTGGTGGTGGTGGAGGTGGTGATGGTTGTGGTGATGGTTGTGGTGGCTGTAGTGGCGGTGGTGGTTGTGGTGGTGGTAGTGGTGGTAGAAGTACCCTATTATTTGTTTAATATTTAAAATAAATATTGTATTAAAAATAAAATAATATATATAATAATAAGGGTAGTAAAGGTATAAATAATATAAAGGGGATGTTTTCTATAAATAATTGTTATATTAGGGATTCTTTTATTAAATAAATTATTGAAAACTTAAAAAAATTATTAAAAAGCTCTATGAAGATGTTTTCTCCAATAACCCTATAAAATAATGCACTAAATGGTTGCAGTTTTTTAAGATACAATCATATGTACTTTTACAAAATCATTAGTTCGTAGTTGTTACATATACTTCCACAAACTAATTGTTACTCTAACAAGATTATTTGTAGTGTGTTGATCACGACAAAGAGGGAAACGGTGTCGGTGTGACTAAGTAGAGAAGGTGGTGGTTGCATGGAGGCGCATATTTGATATAGTGTATGTAGGCTAGTTGTATGTCATGAATCTCTTATTTGTTCTGGTATTGACGCAAAAGAGACGATGAAAGTTAGGTGGCAGAGATCTGTTCTGATTGGGTAATGGTTGTGGTGGAGAGCAAAGCATCGCCCCAGGTGGCTCGAATGGTAGAAAAGGTTATTTTAATTAATTATAAGTTAATAAAATATTAGCTTTAGTATAACATGGGTTTTCAGGTATAAAATTTAAAAAACTACTTTTCAAGAATTAAGTGGGTATGAAAAGGTCAATGCCTTTTTTGTGAATGACGTTTTTAATTCATAAATTTCTTTACCGGTGATTTTTTTTGTTACAAATAATGCCACAAGGACCGAGAAGTGAACCTTCCCAAAACTTTTTGTTACCGGTGATTTTATTCGTCATCAAATAATTAAAAGAGTAATATAAAATTAAAATATAATATAAATTTTAAAATAATAGATTAGTTTCATATAAAATTTTAATTTTTTATATGATATAAATCTTACTTGAAGTGTTATTTTAAGATGTAGTTTTACAAAATAATTTATACTATATACAATGAACGAATTCAATCCCACACATTTTTCTCAAAACATACAAATTATTCTTAATTTTATTTTTTAAAACTAAAATTAACTTTTTTTAATATCAATTGATGTCTCAACTAAACAAAATATCGATAATAACTTTGATAAGTTTTTTTAATTCTTTTACAATAAATAATTTATAAAAGTAAAAAAGTTTCAATTTAAAGTTTCGATCAAGATTTTTAAATGCCCAATAAAACAAACTTAGTGTCCAACTGATGTCTCCTCATTTGTGATAGATTTATATTAGGATGAGACATCATTTTTAGTGATTTAGGAAGTCATTTGAGTCGATTTTCTTGAGAAATGTTACACTTTCCTATTTTGAGTCTTGATTTAGTAAATTATTATTTTTAGAGCATATTGGGTTTAATTATTTATTTAGTGTGAAACTTTAAAGATAGTTATGGAGATTAATTAGAGTCCAAGTCAAAGACTACAACTTATGGAAAGAAATTAGCATGGTAATTGGAGATAAGGAAACAAAAACTAAAAATATGGAAAAGAAAAAGCGGCCTAAATCTGAATTATGTAGCACACGCCTAAAGAAGTGGTTATTACTCCAAGAAATAAGCCAATTTTGGTGAATTCCTTACATAGGGACGTAGATAATTTGCTGAGGATTCTTTTGGTATATTATGGAGCAAAAACCGACCAATAACGAAGAAGATATGCTCAAAACAGTTCAGCATAAATTATCTTTATTTCTATACGAATTTGAGTTGGGCTTGGAGTCCACCACTTACTTCTCCTTCAAGAAAACAAATTAGGGCTTCCAAGACACCTATAAATACACCCTCTTATCATTGTAAACATGTCCTTGCTCAGTTTCAAGCTTAGGCTTAGTCCTTACTTGTATTTTTTCACTTCTAAATAATAGCTTAGTTCTTTAATTAATTATTCATCCTTAGTATCAAGCTATTCATCCAAGAAGCAAGCTGACCTATAGAGGAAGACAAGAAGAAGAAGTTGGAGAGTGACAAACTCCTCTACTACATCTACCTTCTCTATATTTAGGGTATTTAGCTATAGATTTATGCTCAACCATATCTCTAAGCTTTTATTCTGTAAGTTTTACTTTTAATTGTTGGGTTATTATTTTGTCTTTAATTCATTAATACTATTTGTTCATTCTAATTGATTGAGCTTGGTGTATATTGTTATTATGTGTTTTGACTTATTGTTACATCCCTAGATTTGGCCAATCTTAGGATCATTCTTAGTTATTGACAACACCACATAATCGTCTAGTTTTGATCCCTTGCCTAACTAGATAGCTATAAAGGTTTGATTTAATCACCAATCATTACTTAGGAATACTTGGTAGTGGAGAGGTTTCTCCTAAGCCTAGTAAAGGCTAGGTAGAATTTAGAATCTTGGTTAATATATAATACTTAATCTGTGACAAGTTAGAATAACAACTTAGTAAAATAGACTCATAATATTAACCTTAATTCATCTAGACTTACATCCATATTTATTTATTTGCATTATTTAATTATTTACATTAGATAATTAGTCATCCTATCTTATATTTTATTTTAAACATCTTAATTCATCTACGCTTGTTAAATATAAATAGATCTAACGGATACAATCCCTGCGAATGAACTTGACTTATCATTAAAACTTGCAAACGATCTGTGATACTTGCAGTGAGTTCCGTGGTTCTCAAGGGCGTGTACTCTTTATTATTATCTTTATTTATCTATTATTTTATCACACCTTTGCCCCCACCAAGTTTTTGGCGCCGCTGCCGGGGATTTATCTTTAAGTTAAATCTAATTTGTGTTTATTTAGTGTAGAAGATTTAATTTGTTTTCAGTTTTACGCGCTTTCCCTGTTAGTCTCTTTTCAGGTTTCCTAGGTATGGAGAACTATTACGCAACAAGAAATACAAATATTCATGGGGCCCGAAGTCAAAAAATTTCTTAAGAAGGTTTGAGCTATCAAGTTTGAGCTCCACCACAACCCATGCATAAACCGCAAGAAGTCTCCATCAATAAGGTCTCACAAAACTTGGAAAATTTCATGAGATAATTGAGGTAACACGTCGAACTTTAAAAGACGTTAAACAAAAGTGCTTTCTGGGAGACATCCCACAGTATTTTATGTTTTTATGTTTTTGTTTTTTGTTTAGATTAGTGAGTTTTTTTTTTAAGTCCATATTGCAGTAATAAGGAAGGTATGAGTGTTTTTTATGTGTAGGTATGCAAGGGTTCAATTTTGGGGTGAAAAAATGGAAAATTTTCGGAGTTAAAAAGAGTTGGACAGAAGCTTTTTGCGGTACACAGCAGGTATTTGCGGTGCACCGCACCTATCAGCGTGAAAAAATTTACAAAATCTTCGAACTGGCATAACTTTGCGCTCGGGTATCGGAATTCACTTTTTCTTCAGTCGAAATCGCATATTTTTTCGAGATCTATCCAATATAGCAGAGAAAAATTGTTTTGGAGATAAAATGAAAAATTGAAATCCAGCTGTGTCATGCGATACACCGCAACCCGCCACCAGATTCATTAACAAAAGGTCATAAGAAGGGTTTCGAAGAGAAGGTTAGTTATTGCACGAATTTATTAATACTTAAGCCTCACTTTCTTCTCTAAACCTCTCCCAACTCCATTAAAGCTTCAACAAACCTTCTCCTAACATCAAAACACTACCAAATCACCATGAATTCACATCCAAATCCTTCCCTACATCGTTACCAAGAAGATTCAATCACCCAAATCATATCAAAACACCTAGAATCCAAGAATCAAAACCATGAATGTCAAAATATTCTTCTCAAATTCCTTAAACCCATATCATTAAAGCTTGATTCAATCATACCCACATGGATAATTATCATTCTAACACCTTTCCTAACCCAATTAAAGCTTGTTCCACCTATGATCAAGAGTTACAAAATCCAAGAGTGTTCAGAGCTTTGAGTTGGGGGTCAAAAGAGATGAATAAAGAGAATAGAGAAATTACCAAGTGTTATGGGAGATGATGAATCAAAGCAAGGTATTGGGTAAGATCAAGAAGATTTCAATTGAGATGGGTACTAGTTCAGGAATAAATTACAAGGTAAATTGGGTCAAGTAAGTAGAGGAAAGCATGCAATGGTGAATTCGAAGAGCAAAAAGGTTTCAACTTTCATAGAGAAGACACCATAACCTCTTCCTATCAAGATCCATCTACCCAAGATGAATAAAAGCTTCTGGGACGCTAGTAGCTCTATTCACATATTCCTGGATGAACAACCGTCACATGAGAGATTATTCAAAGAGCAAAGTTGGAAGAAGATAAACAGTTGTTGAGTATCGTAAAAAAGTTCTGAGTGTCGAAAAATGTTGCTGAGTATTCAATTTTTTTTATTGACTGACTTTACTGAGCATGCTCGTTTTCTCAGTATCTTTACTGAGCATGCTCAGTAACTTGCTGAGTGTTTTTCGTAAAATCAGTAAAAGTACTGAGCATTTCTCGTATAATCAGTAAAAGTGCTAAGCATTTAGACAAAAGTATGGAGTTTCATACAAAATCTATTTTACATACAAAAATAAAATTATTACATTATAATTACAAGGAAAAAAAGAAAAAAAATACATCCTCAAGAAAGATGCCTTTATCAAGGAATCTTCAGCAGCAATGATACAATGACCCATTATTTTCTCCATTGATATTTCATTGAACAAGTTACAAGCGCTTCTTCTCCATGTTCAAGAAAGATGCCTTTATCAAGAATTATTGAAAAATATTACGAAGCTCTCTGAACACTTTCTATTCCAAAATTGCTCACCTTTGGGAAAACAATAAGACTATGAGATCACAATATAAAAACATATTAATACATTATACACATCAAATCACTCGGTATACAGATAAGGCAATTCGAATTGTTGCACAAGAAATGATGATTAAGTGCAGATTATACTTTGAAGCTAAAATTCAGCTACACTTGTACTGTTACTGATCATACACACAGCTCTTTGCACCTTTGCTAATCGCCACCTGGCACTACAGTATGTGGTTGGTAATTAATAACACATTTAAACCCAGTTGGACACCAATCAACAAATTCTATTCAATTTGTTTTAATAATTGCTACTACTGCGTTAACATCTTTTGGTACTACATCTCCACGGTACATTAAACAACATGCCATGTATTTACCATGACGTGGATCACATTTAACATATAAAAGCATTGAACAAGAATTTCAACATCAACAATTACAATATAATTAAATAAAAATTATCATCCCCAAACCAACTAATCTCTACCATGTCTACTGAGTTTCAGTAACTTTGTACATGTCAGCTGTAATATCAGTCAACCACAATCCAGGAAACAATTTCTGCAAATCAAAATAAATTAAACTTTTAGTATTTATGCAAATTAATTGAAGTTATAATATATGAATGTAGCTATATAATTGACCATCTCCGGACTCAAAATAAACTCTTGTATTTGATTTTTTTTAAGGCAAGAGTCGATTGTTTCATCAAATTTTGTGGCCTTATCCGATTGTTGCAGCAATCATCTTCTCCGATTTGCCACGCCGCTGCACCGCCGTATATGCAATAACCACCCGGCAAAACAAATAGAAGATCTAAAGCAGAACAAAAAACGCCGACCACCATTAAGTATCGTCTTCATTGCACCAAGGTCCCTCGATTCTTCAAACCAGCAAACCAAGAGCTGCGATTTGGTTTCGCTGCTAAAACAAAAAAAATGATGAAAAGAGAGATGGTTATTACGGAATAGAGAGGCGAGAGAAATTAGTTTTAGGGTTTATTAAATAATTCTAATAAAAACTAATATGTATAGGAAATAAAAAATAAAAAAGGGCAGGAAGGTAATTGTGAATTTTGTTTATAGGGTTAATTTTTTGTTGTGGCCTTTAGTAAGAAGAGGCTACAGAGCCGGTCTTGTTAGGTCACGAGGTGGTCTTTTCAAGACCCTTTAAGTAATAATCTCATTTTTTATTGACTGACTTTACTGAGCCTGCTCGTTTTCTCAGTATCTTTACTGAGCATGCTCAGTAACTTGTTGAGTGTTTCTCGTATAATCAGTAAAAGTGCTGAGCATTTCTCGTATAATCAATAAAAGTGCTGAGCATTTCTCGTATAATTAGTAAAGTGTTGAGCATTTGGACAAAAGTTATAGAGTTTAATACAAAAATATATTTTACATTACAAAAATAAAATTATTACATTATAATTAAAAAAAGAGATAATTGCTAATTAAGTCCATAACCCAACAAATTATGTCTTAAGAAGTCCAGTGTAAAAGTTTGGATTAAAAAGGTCCAAAATAATATTTTAGATTGATAGTATTACTAATTTAACCTTGAAAGTAAAATAATAAACTTTAAAATAAAAGAAAAAAAATTACCATCGTTGAAAATTTCAAAACACAAAATAAAAGAAAAAGTAAAGGTTGTAAAACAATTACACATATTTTACTAAAACTCATCTCTTCGCCTGCACGAACAAAAAAACAAAAAACATCTTCACTCACCACAAGCCGCTCTCCTGCACAAGAAAACGCCTTCATGGACCATTTGCCATCATCAATCGAAAGAACCCAAATTAAGGTAATAAATTAATTTTTACCATTCAAACTTTTAAAAATTTAATTGATTATTAACCTAACCTCATATTTTTTACACTTTTTCTGAATTATCTGATTTAAGTATAACTATAGTAGATTGTTTATTATCTTTTTATACAAACCCTATAATGGCCATTTTATTACAGTTGGAAACCCTTTTACCCAAAAGTGATGAACAGAGAATAGGGGAGGGGATGCCGATTGAGTTTATGGGTCCCATGATTTTCCAAATTGATCTTATGCTGCATTTTTTGAATTGTTTTGCAGTAAATATTCAATTGAAGCAACCGTCGAAGAAGATGGATTATACAGCCCGTTTAATGGAGCCCTTTGCCAACTAGGCTGTTAGCTAATGGGCTCGTTGTAATGGGCTATTACTGATTTTGCTTCACGGCCGTTGATCGCTGGCGAGTCAGACTCTCCTTGATGACAGTGGCGGAAGCAAGGACTCGCCTGATCGTTCTCTGTCGTTTTTATTGTGCTTTTATCTGGCTTGGTTAATGGGCTCTTTGTAATGGGCTATTAGATTTTGCTCGCTCGCGAGTCAGACTCGCCTTGATGACAGTGGCGGAAGCAAGGATTCGAATAATCCTTCTCTGTCGGTTTTTACTAGGCTCTTATCTGGCTTGTTTAATAGGCTCGCTGCACATCTCCGACTACATTAATGCCAACAGGGCTCACCGGAATAGGCTTCGTCATTAGCCGACTCCCTTTCTTTTCCATTCTCCAGAATTTTTTATCATACAGATGTGGATTGTTAAAAAGAATTTTTATTAATGCAGCTGTGGATTGTTATAAGGGGTAATTAGAGATAAATGCCTCCTTAATGATGTCTTTCATTTTTTTAAGCCTCTAATTTTCTTATTTAGAGATAAATGCCTCATTAAGCAATTATTTATATAAAACATCCCCTTTATAATTTTTATACCTATACTATCCTTATTATTAAATATATTATTTTATTTTTAATACAATATTTATTTTTAAATCTTAAACAAATAATAGGGTATTTCCACCACCACCACCACCACCACCACCACCACCATTACCACCATCACCACCACCACCATCATAACCACCATCATAACCACCACCACCACCACTACAACCACCACAACCATCACCACCTCCACCACCACCACCACCACCACCTACTACTAACTTCATCACACGCGCGCGTCCGTGAAATTTTTTTAAAATCGCCATAACTAATTCAAAAAAAATCAAAAAAATCGAAAAAAATCATATTTTGATAAATCAAATTAATATTTACGTCTATGATTTTTTTCGGAATTTTCTGATTTTTTTGATTTTTTTGATTTTTTTTTTAATTTTTTAATTCGCAGAACATGGAATTCCATGTTTTAAACAGTGAATTTCGTGTCTGCGGAAAACAAATTCCTTATATCAAAACATGGAATTCCATGTTTCCGTGTTTTAAACATATGATTCCATGTTTAAAACATGGAATTCCATTTTCTGCGAATTAAAAAATTCAAAAAATCAAAAAATTCAAAAAATTCTGAAAAAAATCATAGACGTAAATATTAATTTGCTTTATCCAAATATATAATTTTTTTATTTTTTTGATTTTTTTAGAATTAGTTATGACGATTTTAAAAAAAATTCACGGACGCGCGCGTGTGATTATTAGTTTTTGTTTTGTTTTTTTTCTACTTTCTTTTTTTTAATTGTTAATTAAAAGGGTAGTTTGGGATGAGGCATTTTTCTATAAAAAATCTTATTCTAGGCACCTTTTTTTAAATAAATTTTTTAATAGGCATTAATCTCTAATTGGCTCTTGTTATAAAGTCTACTGTTTTATGTTTTGAAGATATTGATTTAAAAAAAATCATTGATTAGCGTTTCAAAAAATGGGCTATTACTTTAAATTTAATGTATTATTAAGGGTATTTCAAACCATAAATTTTATAAAAGTGGGCTGGACTTGTTAAAGAAAGTTATTTCAGACGTGGACTTTTTGAATTAATCACCTTTAAAAAAAATACAAACTGATACACGCGAATGGTATGCTTTTTTCGCATATATCTCTCTTTTTAAATAAAAGATATCTTCCTTTAATTATCATTAACACGATGTAACGCTTTTTTTTTTTGGACATGGATGTAACACTTATTTACTATCCTTTGACATATAGGCCATGACTTCTGAAGTTTCAATCTAGCAAATGCTTTTCTCTTAACAAAAGACGGGGCCTCACCATTTCCTAGTCTGATTCGCAAGAAAACTAGCCATTCTTCCTTTATTTTTTGCAGATGCACGACCAATAAAAGATGAATGAAGATTAAGCCCATATTTCGGAGTATTTCCTTTCGTTTTCAAAGCCCTAAAACAATCAAAATCATAATAAATAAGATTGCTTAAATTTATTTTATTAATTACTGCAAAAATACCTGAAAAGAGCTTTTTCTGCGGTGGAGCATGAACGTAGCACCACCACCTCGCACCTTCTACTCCAGATCCAGAAGAATCAGCACGAACGCATCACAATATCGAACGGCGGCGACACCACGAACACAACAACACCACCACCTCGCACCACGAACAGCGGCGACCTTCTACTCTTCAGATCCCGAAGAATCAGTACGAACGCAGCAGCATCACGCGCTGGAGTTTTCTCCGGCCATCTTCTCCAACGGGAATGGAAGATCGAGATTTATGATTTGCAGCCATGTTTGGTTAATCGTGTGAGAGAAATAAAAGAAAGGAAAGGGGAGAGATAAATTAGGGTTTTGAATTTTTTTTAGAATAAATTAGTATATATAGGGAAAAAACAAAAGAGGGTACAATAGTAATTAGGAAATTAGGCTTATAGTGTTAAAATTAGTTTGTGGCCTTTAGTAAGAAGAGGCTATAGGGCCGGTCTTGTTAGATCACTAGGTGGTGTTCTCAAGACCCTTTGGGTAATAATCTCTAAAATCATTTCTTGCTTTCCAGATTTGCCAAGCAATAAAAAAAGCCAGATCTCCAATATATTTTCCTTCAATTTTTTCCTCCTGACTTAATCTTACAAATTGAATCCATCTTTTCACATTAGAAGTAGGGTCTGAAAGTGAATTAAAACAAAGTGGACTAGCAAGCCAAACTGCTCTTGCCCAAGAGCAATGAAAGAGTAAATGTTCAATAGATTCACTAACTTCTCCACAAATGTTGCATAAAGGGCTATTGATAGACTTTCTGATATATTTGTTCTCATTAGTAGCTAGCCCTTTATTACAACATTTCCAGATAAAGTTTTTAATCTTAGGATAAGATTTTGATTTCCAAAGAAAATTCCAGTCTTTTTCTTCTATCAGTAAAGAAGTTTCACCTTCTTTTTTCTTTGCTTTCTCCATCTGATTTTGAGCCCTCCATAGTGAAGTGTACATGTTCTTTACTGTGACATCACCACTATTAGATCCTGTCCAATATGGTGTATCTATACAGTAATAAAGTGGAATGTATACTTCACTAATGGTTGCTGCAATTTGAGATGAGAATAAAGAATTTATCAAAGTCATATTCCACTCTTTCAAATTAGGTGTAAAAAGTTCATACACCTTTTCAATATTGCACTGAGCAGGTCTGATGATATTTTTAACATTAGGGATCCATGAGTCCTCCCAAATGTTTATATTCTTTCCATCACCAACATTCCATTTAAGATCATTTTTGAAACAATTTCTACCTGTAATGATGCTTCTCCAAGCCCAAGAACAGTTATTACTAACAGAGGCTTCAAGAAAACTTGAGTTAGGAAAGTATTTCCCTTTTAAGATTCTGAATAAAAGAGAGTTTTGATTGGGTTTGGATAGTGAAGAAAATTTGGTAGTTAAAACTAGTGATTTTTCGAAAAATGATAGAAAAAAAGGATAAAACACGCAAAAAAGAGAAATTTTTGAAGGATAAAAAACACAATTATTGAGATCCCAAATAGGGGTAAACCCTTAAAGAACCTTTAATGATTATTTCAACATGGGATACAAGAGATTTTGGTTCATCCCATAAGAGGCGAGGAGTAACCAATATTATCCGTAAAAAGAATATCGATATTTTGTATATTTTGGAAACAAAAAGTACTAGAATTAACGTCAATAATTTCTGATTGCCTTTATCTCAATGATACTACAGAAGTAGCTAATTCTACCAATCTCAAATGGTCCCCTCCTCCTATTGGGAAGTACAAAATTAATTGTGATGCTTCTGTGTTATTAAGTTCTAATATATCTTCTTTTGCGTGTGTTCTAAGGGATTCAAAAGGACAAATGCTTGAAGGTCTTGCTAGAGATACTCACACTTATTCAATTGAGGATGCTGAAGGTAGAGGGGTTCTTGCAGCTTATGATATGGCCTCAAGATACCCTATTGGAAGTGTCCAAATTGAATGTGATAATGCTAGAATAGTTGATAAAGTTAATGCTAAATGTAATATTTCTTGTTTGACTAAGGTTTTGGTTAAAAATATTATATTTGGTAAGGAACTGTATAAGACAGAAATCTCCTTTGTTAGGAGAGCAAAAAACAAGACAGCGGATTGGGTGGCCAAACAAAAACTCAAAGGAGAATTGTTTGGCCTTTGAAGTTGTTTCCCTCCTTCCCAATTAGCTACTCTACTGAGGCTTGACTTTGAACCTACGGGTATTGGCTAATTTGTAATATTTTGCGTTTAATGAATGTTTATTTTCGACTAAAAAAACGTCAATAATTTCATACGATCTATGTCTAAGGGTAGAAATAGAGTAAATTCCCTTTTAAGGCCATTACCTATGGCCTAAAAATATTTTTAGGCTAAGCGTTTCAAAATGTTCATTTTTAGGCAAAATATATTAAAAATGCTCATTTTTAGGCCAGATTTTACCTTGACGTTGACCTTAACCTTAACCTTAATACTCATCCCATTACCCATATCCTTGACCCCTTAATTATTAACCTTATATTTAAGCTTAATCTTAAAATTAACCTAACATTGACCTTAAACTTAACCTTAACCTTAACCTTAAACCTTGCACCTTACACCTTAAACCTTAAACCTTAACCCTTGAATCTTGAACCTTAAACCTTAAACCCTAATCTCTACCTTTACCTTAACCTTAACTTTAATCTTAACCCTTAACCTTTAACCTTGAACTCTAATCTTCATCTTCACCTTGACCTTAACCTTAACTTTACACCTAACCCTTGAACCTTAAATCTTAAAACTTAAAGCTTAACCTTTACCTTCACTTTCATCTTAAATTTAACATTAACGTTAACCATAACATTGACCTTGAAGTTAAAACTTAACCTTAACCTTGAATCTTGAACCTTAAACCTTAGCCTTAACCTTAACCTTTACTTCAACTATAACCCTAACCTTAACATTTAACCTTAAACTTTACCTTACACCTTTAAATTTAAACCTTAACCTTAACTTTCATCTTAACCTAACCTTAACCAGATAAAGATTCACCGCGCTAATATTCGACCTTAAACCTAAAATCTTATTAAACCTTAACCTTAAACTTAACCTTGAACTAAACCTTAACCTTAACCTTAACATAAACCTTATCCTTAACCTTCTCTTTGAAGAGAAAAAAACCTTAACCCTAACTTTAACCTTGACTTTCACCCTGGGAACATGTCTGCGATTTCCGTCAACAAAACAAAAAAAAATTCAAGTGTTTTCAGACACAGGTTTTACCTAGTAATATAAAATAAGAGTCAATTATAGATTAATGCCTAATAGAAAAATTATTTAAAAAAAGGTACCTAGAATAAGATACTTTATAGAAAACAGCCCCACCACAAACTGCCCTATGATTAGTAATTAAAAATAAAAAAAGAAATTAGAAAAAACAAAACAAAAACTAACACACGCGTGCGTCCATTAATTTTTTTTTTAAAATCATGGTAACTAATTCTAAAAAAACCAAAAAAAATAATAATTTTTTTTATATTTGGATAAAGCAAATTAATATTTACGTTTATGATTTTTTTCGGAATTTTTTGAATTTTTTTGATTTTTTTTTTTTGTAATTTTTGATTCGCAGACACGGAATTCTATGTTTTGAACCGTAAATTTTATGTTTTAAACATTAAATTCCATGTTTTGAAATACTGAATTTGTTTTCCGCAGACATGAAATTCACTGTTTAAAACATGAAATTCATGTTTTAAACAGTTATTTTCGTGTTTGCGGAAAAAAACAAAAAAAACTCATAAGACTAAAAAAACAATAAAAATTAAAAAAAAACCATATACGTAAATATTAATTTGCTTTATCCAGAAATGCAAATTTTTTAATTTTCTGATTTTTATTGAATTAGTTATGACGTTTTTAAAAGAAATTGACGGACGCGCGCGTGTGATGGAATTAGTAGTAGTAGTAGTAGTAGTAGTAGGTGGTGGTGGTGGTGGAGGTGGTGATGGTTGTGGTGGCTGTAGTGGCGGTGGTGGTTGTGGTGGTGGTAGTGGTGGTAGAAGTACCCTATTATTTGTTTAATATTTAAAAATAAATATTGTATTAAAAATAAATATTGTATTAAAAATAAAATAATATATTTAATAATAAGGGTAGTAAAGGTATAAATAATATAGAGTGGATGTTTTCTATAAATAATTGTTATATTAGGGATTCTTTTATTAAATAAATTATTGAAGACTTAAAAAAATTATTAAAGAGCTCTATAAAGATGTTTTTTTCCAATAACCCTATAAAATAATGCACTAAATGGTTACAGTTTTTTAAGATACAATCATATGTACTTTTACAAAATCATTAGTTCGTGGTTGTTACATATACTGCCACAAACTAATTGTTACTATAACAAGATTATTTGTAGTGTGTTGATCACGACAAAGAGGGAAACGGTGTCGGCGTGACTAAGTAGAGAAGGTGGTGGTTGCATGGAGGCGCATATTTGATCTAGTGTATGTAGGTTAGTTGTATGTCATGAATCTCTTATTTGTTCTGGTGTTGACGCAAAAGAGACGATGAAAGTTAGGTGGTAGAGATCTGTTCTGATTGGGTAATGGTTGTGGTGGAGAGCAAAGCACTATAGGGAAGGTTCATGATATTATTCTCCCTACAAAATTGATAATAAATGAAAATACATTTACAAGAGTTAATCTTGATTGGAGTATTAAAAAGCCTCTGTTACCAGGTTTCAGATATTGGGAAAATGAAAAAGTTTCATAGTGGATCAAATTTAAATTTGAAAACCTTGGTCAGGTATGTTTCAAATGCGGCATTTTTTATCATGAAGAATCTGAATGTCATGAAAAAATAAGAATCACTCCACACCTTGGTAGCTGGATGAAAATCTCAACTAGAGGTAATTTTAGTACTGATAAAAGAACTAAAACAAAGGATTCATTTCCATTACAAAAAGTTTTTGAAAGAACATCGGAATCATCTATTAAAGGAACACTGCTGGAAAATAACATATTCGAAAAAGGTCCCTCGGTTTTGAATCTCACCAGATTCTATCCGATCAACAACAAAGATTATGCTAAAATTATTAAAGATCTCAATCTTTTGAAAAATTACACAGAAGGTGTTTATATTTTTGGGAATTTTGAATCTTTTTCTCATTCGGAGTTACAAGGCTTCTCAAAAGATCTTCAATGGAAGATAAGATTTGGTAAAGATGAGATGGAAGATGATAGTGTTTTTTGCTTCAAAGCTCTTAGAGTCCAATCACTCATTCAACCTTCTGAAAAGGTTGATAAAGTTAAGTTTGAAGCCGACCTATTCTTTTCTGATAAAAGGTACGTTACCAAAATGCCCCCAACTAATAATTTGGCTATTCTTCCCTTAGAGGGCACAATAGTAAATGAACTTATTGATCCTACTTACCCACCCGGTTACACCCTCCCCCTTAACCCGACACCTCACACACCCGTCTCTTTACAGACTATCAGTCTTACACCTCTCAACCCTAAAGCTAAACCCTTTTTTGCCTCTTCTTCTCCGATCACCATTGATCAACCCCACATCACAGTATCTGTCCCATCTACTACCACAACCCCTCAAACCTTCACCTCACCCATTTCTGTAATAAAAAACCCTAATAAATCACCTTTTGCTAATACAAGAGATTCACCCCTAATTAAGGATATTAAATTCCTTCAATTTCTAGATTCACGTATTTCTCATCAAGAAAAAACCAGGAAAATTGGTATTGATTATAAAGCTAGACACCAATTAGCTCATGAAATTAAACTCTATGAAAGAGAAGAAGAAAAACACAAGAATAATAAGATGGGAATTTGGAAACTTAGATCGAGAATTATTAAAGTGGGTTATTTACTATATTGTCTTTAGTTTAATCGTCAATTCCTTATTTAATAATCTTCTTTGCATTCTAGTTTATAAATAAAAAACAAATAAATATATGTTTATTTTTTGCATATTTAATCTAACGATTCATTTTAATACATTCTTTAAGAAAACTATCCAAAGATTAACTTTCGTATCCTTGTGGAAACGATACTCTACTTACTTATCTTTATTACTTTGCCAACAAGTCGTACACTTGTCGAAAGTCCCGATCTCTCGAGGTGTGCATTTACTTGCTAATTTATCATACTTTGGGAGACAACTATTTGCAATCAATAATATTTTCAAAATCTACAACCATGAAGATGAGTACACTTAACACTTATTGTTTGATTGTCACTAGGAAAGAGTTGTCTGGTATGCAACACATATGAGAATACTATCTAGAACCAATATACCCTTAGGTTTGATTCTTGGCTGCTAGACTTGATCAAATTTAAACAAGTTCTTAATCATGGGGTTCCCCTAGTTGGGATGGCTGCCTTGGTAGCTTGGTTTATATGAAAAACTAGAAATGAATTTCTCTTGGAAAAAAAACACTTTAGACCCTATTGGAACAACTAAAAAATATATCTTAGCATTTTAAGATTTCTTTATGCTTCTCAAGAGGCCATATGAATCTGGTCCAATAAGACTAACAATATTCTAAGCCCATATAAGTATAAAAATTATGAGACCAGAAATACTAATAGTTTACCTTTGACCATAAATGTTGA
The DNA here is from genome assembly GCA_029959085.1 of Nemophila menziesii. NCBI lineage: Eukaryota > Viridiplantae > Streptophyta > Magnoliopsida > Boraginales > Hydrophyllaceae > Nemophila > Nemophila menziesii. Next base: position 37,410,294 of record JARWIR010000004.1, on the reverse strand, counting down.
TGCAAGTTATATAGAAATTGGTAAAAAATCTAACTTTGGTTGTATAGTTACAAATATAAATGGGGGGATAATTTGAGGATAGACTAGGAACGTCAAAGAAGAGTCGTCGGTGGAGGCTGAAGCATTGGGGATTAGAAGTGCAATCTCATTTTGCACATACTTTCCCAAATGCAGACATTCATATCTTAAATGATTGTAATAATATAGTTAGCCATATGTTTGATAGAACTAAAACTACCGATAAGAAGTTTAGAGTTTTGTAATATGATATGTGTAACCTTTGAATAAATAGAAACACTGACTTCTTTTTTTCTCCTAGGAGAAAGAATGGGGTGATAAATAGATAGCCAAACAATAGCTTGTTGGTGTGTTGTTTAGTAATTTGGTTCATAACCCACCCTTCTAGTTTCTAAGTTAGTTTTTAAAGAAGTTGAGACGGTTGGTATCGGCTTTTTGTATGCTACTTACCTCGTTTATTGGGCCTTTTAATCTACATTCAGTTGGACTATAAAACATTTAAATCATAAAAAAGTAACTTTTCAAATCTTTCATTTAAAAAATTATTCTCATTTAAATCATGAAAATATTAATGACTAATTCCTTTTCATTGTAATATATTTACTTCTTAGTTAAACTAAATTAATAAAAAAAATATTAAGTTAATTCTTTTATTTTCACAGATCCTTTCACTCTCCTTATTAATATATGTCATCCATCACAGAGTTCATTCTACACCATCATAATCACCCCTTCTTGCTACGCCATGAAGAAGAATTCTCCACCACCATCATCAACCCATGTATCCTACTCCATCAACAAGGATAGATAGCCAAGATAATCGGATCCCCTCTCCCCATTGATAACCACCGCCCCTCACAGAGATAATCCTCCACCACCATCACCACCCATGTTTAATACTCCATCAAAAATAACTTGAGAACTCAAATTAGGTCCCATTTAGTGGCAGTAGTTGGTGATGCTTTAAATACTAATATCATAATATTAGATCCTCTCGTGCTTCCAATTTTTGAACAATTTCACTATAGTTAGTGATGATTTAGTGGTAATTCAGTTTCACTGTTTTTCTAATTCAATTATCTTGATAGTTGTTAATTTTATTAAAGTTACAATTCTATTCTCTGTTTATATATATTCATTAATGTAAATTAATTTGTGAGTCCATATATGTATGTATGTATATATGCATGTATTGTATAGATACATACGTATGTTATGAATAGATCTTGTCTTAGAATGGAGACAAATCTCATCTCATTATTGATAGAACAAATCCTATCACAGACGCAATTCACAAAAAATAATTAGTTTCAAGTTATTATAGATAAAATCTCACCGTTTCCGCATCATATTCAAAAAAATTATAAATGAAAAATAATTATCTTTATTTAATAAAAAATTCAAAAAACACTTTTTTTCTATTATATTTGGACTCTAAATCTTTTGATGGTATAAATATTATCACCATTTTGAAATTTTATATTCTTTTTATATATCCTTTATATAAATGTTTAAGATAATTAAACACAATATCTCTATATTATACAAAAATTGCAATATCCCACAATTTGAAAAACTACATTCACCAACTTAGTCTCACAATCCGTACTACCATGTGAGTGTGTTCCTTCTGAAGATGTATCTCCCTAAGCTCTACGAACCTGCACCTTAAACTTCTTATCTACATCAAAAAACTCACTATCATATTAAATATCTTCCATTCACATAACAATCTGTCCTTCCAGCAAGCTAATATCCTTCCATATCCTTGGCATTTTCAACGGTGATCCTTATGATCCTCATATGATTTCCTTTTCTTCATTTGGAAATTGAACTCCCCACCATTATAGTTTGGGACACTCATCCTCATTTTTCTCTCATACTTTTTTCTTGCATATTCTTGATCGATATCCTCCCATGGTGGTGGTCCTCTACCACAAATATCTTGGTTATTCTCTTTCACTAATACTTCCAAAAAACTCCATGCAACAACATGCTTGATAACCAGCATTATTCTTTCATCAGCCTTTTTCATTTGTTTAACCAACTCACGTCGAACATTGTAATAGGTTGGCTCATAAAGTTGTTATTCTTCCTAAACAACAATACTAGCATCCATCTTTGTCTTCCCTATCTCCCTAGGTCTTGTTTCTGTTTTTTTTCATCTGTCATAATATGTGTTGTTTCATGGTCCACCAATCCTTCTTCAAACTCATCACTGTTTGTACTATGTCATAATATCCACCAGAGCCGGTCCGTGCAACCAGGGCGGCCACACAGGACCCAAAATAAATAAAGGCCCAATTTTTTATATTCTTATATAACATATATTTACATGCTTTCCAACCCAAATTCATTATTTTTTCTTTTCAATTTCCAACACCAACACTTTCAATTCTCTATTTTTTAGTCTTTGTCTTTCTTGATTAATAAAAACAATCATTAGCATTGTTGTATATAATTTCAGTAAAAAAAAAATAACTATACATAAATATAGTGTGATTCAACATTTCATTCATAACTCATTCATTTGTTCTTACTTCAGGTAACTTCATTCTAATTTCTAATTTTTCTTTCTGTTAGTATTTTTTATTTTTATATTTGAAAAAACAAAAAATTAAATAATCCTGTATTTTTTTAAAGATTAAAGATTAAAATTTGTTATTTGATGGCCGAATGATTTTTCTGTTGTTCTTTGCACTTTGCAGAGACACATAACATTTATTATTTACCTAATTTCTTAATAATATAATATTTATTAATATACCAAATATAATTTTACAATTTAATAATTAACAAGGAACTAAACTTTTTTTTCCCGTAAATTTCAAAGATTGCAACTTGTTATTTAATGTCGGCGGTTTTTTATTGCTGGTTTGTAGGGTGCAGATTATTTATGATTTATAATTTATTTTCTTAATAATTTTTTATTTATTAAATACTTATATATATTGGCTATCACCTAATTATACCTAATAATACATATAAAAAAAAGGGTCAATGACCCAAAAAATCAAAATAATATTATACTTGCCCCAAAGAATCATCCATTAACTTACTATTATAAGATTACATGTTTACCCGTCAAGGACGATTCCCGTCAAGACGATTCCCATCAAGGACGATTCCCGTCAAGGACGATTCCCATCAAGGACAATTCCCGTCAAGGACGATTCCCGTCAAGGACGATTCCCATCAAGGACAAAATTTAGTTAATGATGTTATTGGGAAGAAATTTTGTCATTGATGTTATTGGGCTGAAAATAATATTATTTTGATTTTTTGGGTCATTTTCCCTAAAAAAAAACCGATTGAAAGAAAAGCACTGGAAAAGTATTAGAAATTTGAACTTGCATATACTTTTGTTTTTCTTGAATGATAATCTTCTATTAAGAAGATTTTATGCATATTATATTATTGCAAAATATCAAATTCTTCTTGATAATTAAATATTTTTTATGTATATCATAATTTAGATTATAAGATATGTATAACAATTTATATAGATGAGAATTAAGTATTAATGTAATTAAAAGGTAAATAAATCAAAATTAAAATTAATTAAATATCCAAAGAAATAGAACAACTGATAGCTTCGCAATAATTTTTAAGGTTAGAATTATTTTTGCTAATATTAAGTAATTGACAATTTGTTATATAATTTTAGACTTATTTACTTTGTTATTTTAATCTTAATCTAATATATTAAAAATATTTATATTTAATTGAAGGTTAAAAATATTTACATAAAATTTGAAATAATAAAGGCCCAATTTGAAATCTTTGTTCAGGGCCCTGAATTCGACAGGAGCGGCTCTGATATCAACCATGTCCTTTTCCTTACTGACATGTTCCGATGACTGCTTTCATCGACCCAAACATCATAGAGTGTTGATGCGAACTATTGTCACATGTACCCGTTCCCCTTTTCCCATAAGAGGTGGTGATTGATCATCGATCCTCATGGTGCCAAGTGTAATGCTGAATAGTATCTGAATATCCATGCTCCAACTTTTTCTTTATCCGGTATTGTGGTTGTTTGTCACTCTACTATTTGGTATTTTACAACTCAAATTGACCTTTTTATTGATTGAGTATAATGTTAGTGTTTAACCTGTCTCAAAGTAAAGATCTTGCCACGACGCAAAAATGCTCTCAGGCACGATTCTCGAGAAAACCCTCTCCCTCCTCTGAATCTCGATCTGCCTCCTCTATTTGCCTTCCCTCCACCGTCTCCTCCACCTCTACCTCTTTTATTAACGGTTTCATCTTAAGATCTTGACTAGATCTATGAAATTGAACATTATCTACTTCTCTATAGCGTCGATTCATTATCTAAAAGTCACTTTTAAGTGCTCTATTGAGTTCTCCTTTATGTTAATCTTTTAAGGTTAATGGCTTTTATTGTTGGAAAAAAAGATGAAAAGGCAGAGGATTCTGAAGATGACTTATGTCATTCACCAGATAGAGATGTTATTTACTCGAAATTTGACGAGCCAAAACTTCTGGTTCGTATTTTAGCTTCAGGCATTGTTAACTTAAACTATCTTAAGAAGATTATTATTCAATATTGGGGCATTTCAGGCCGTATTACTATTGAAAAGCAAGGAGATAATATGTGTACTATTCAATTTGAAAAGGAAAAAGACCTAGAAATTGTGTGGGCTAATAAACCGTATCATATATTTGGTTTTCATGTTTTCGTTCAAAAATATGAAGAAACTATTAAGATTCCTTCTTTGCTTGAGAAAACAACTTTTTCGATTTGTATTTCATGCATTCCACCACTATTTATTAAGGAATCTAATGTGTTTAAAATTGCTTCAAAAGTTGGTAAGGGTACTGATGTTTCTCTTCCTGGCCCTTTGAAATTTAAGGAAAACCCTTGTGTTAAGGCTAGAGTTGAGGTTTCAGTCTTGAAACCTCTTACTGCTGGATTTAAATTTAAGATTTCGCAAGGGCAATTTGTTTGGATTTCTTTTAAATATGATAAATTGTTTGACGTCTGCTTTAAATGTGGTTTAGTCTCTCATGAAGAATGATAACCCTAATAAACTTTCTATTAGATTGGGGAATTGGATTAAGTTCTCGGGACAAGAAAAAAGGGATAAGGAATTTGTTTTTAAAGCTATGAAAGATGGGAACTAGTCTCAGAGAATTAAGAAAACTTTGAAGAGTAAGTACAAGAAAAAGATTAATGTACTAGAGGAAGGTGAAATTGACACATCAGATAAGAGCGAGATTAAAACTAATGTTCAAAACTTGAACAAAGTTCTTAATTCTTTACTTATTCCTACTGTCAAACTTGGTGAAAAAGTGGTTGAAGGTGTTGCATTTAAAACTGAAATCAGACCTCTTAACTTTAATGAGGTTCTCCAATTGTGTGGTTCTAATGAGGATAATCCTAAGTTGAGTCCTATTACTGACTTGGAAACAAAGGTTACAATTGATCCAACTATAACTCGAAACTCTAGTGATAAAATCTGTTTTGGGTCTTTGGAGAAAAACAAGAGTAGAACTAAACAAGTGTGAGAGGACTTAGGTCTTCCACTTGAAGATGAAATGCAATCTCAAGATCCTGCAACTCTTGTCAACTCCTTAGGAGATGATGATGAGATGGCTGAAATACTTGAGGAAGATAATAATGTTATCGATGAAGGAATTGAAAAATGGTATGAAGATGGGTTACTGGAAGTGATGGATGCTGAAGAGGTTTGCGGGGTTGACCCAAATCAACCCCAAGACATTCAATTATACAAACCTGAAACTGTGCATTGGCACAGCCTTAACAGAGCTGATCTTGGTTGATATGATCAAGACTCATCACTTAGAGGTATTATTTCTATCTGAAACAAAACAAAAATTTGATTTTATGCTTTCTTTAAGTTCAAAGTTTCATTTGACACTTGTTGCACAAATTGATCATGTGGGTTTATCTGGAGGGTCAGCAGTGTTTGTTAAAGAGGCTAGTAATTTTAATTTAATAAGTTCTGATAAGAATCTTATCTGGTGTACTTATATTGGTTCCAAGTTTGGGTTATGTGAACTTAACTTTGTCTATGGTTTTACTTCAGATGAAGAAAAAAATTCTTTTTTGAGAAAATTACATGATTTAAATCATGTGGTGAATAAATGGTGTTTTATGGGAGATTTTAACATGATTAGATATCCTTCTGAGAAGTTGGGAGGTAATATAAACTCTTTACATAAGAGAAACATGCTCCAGTTTAATTCATTTATTCAATAAAGTTCTTTGTTTGATCTCCTAGCTTTAGGATGTAATTTCTCTTGGTCTAACAAGAGAAATGGCAACCAGCTAATTAAACAAAGGCTTGATAGAATATTGGTAAATCAAGATTGGATGGATTCATTTCCAAATTCATGGACTAATGCTCTACCCCCTTTGGGGTCTGACCACTCTCCAATTATTTTAAATTTGGATTTATACTCAGATAACCATAAAAAAAGATTTATGTTGGAAAAATGATGGATTTCAGATAAATCACTTTGTAAATTGATTGTTGAAAAATGGAAATCAGACCACTATATGGATTTGAGAGGTATTTCGAGTATGAAATATAAATTATCACAAATTCAGAGATATATTTCAAAATGGGCAAGAAAAAGAATTCTAAATAATAGAATTCTGATAAAAAACAATCTTCAACAACTTGAAAAACTTTTTAATGACCCTTACTCTGATGAGAATGAAGCAAAATTTCATTCTCTGAGTTTGGAGCTAGAGGAAAATTGGAAAAAAGAGGAATTGTATTGGTCCCTCAGATAAAAAAACCACTGGCCTAGGCTAAGTGATAGAAATACTACGTATTTTTATGCTACTACAAAAGTGAAGAGAACTAGAAATAGAATCTCAAAAATTAAAGACCAAAATGGTCTGTGGGTTTCAGAAAAACATGAAATATCGTGAGAAATTGTCAGATATTATAATGAAGTATTTAAATCAGTTGGTCCAAGAAACTACCAACCTATCTTGAGTAAAGTTAAGAGGGTAGTAACTGATGAAATGAATAGGGCTATTATAAGACATGTGACTTGTGAAGAGGTGAAAAATGCAATCTGGTCCCAGGGAAGTGACAAAACACCAGGACCAGATGGTTTTTGTGGTTTTTTCTTCAAAAAAATTTGGGAAACATTAAAAGAAAATTTAGTGGAAATGGTTTCAGACTTTATTTCATATAATGCATCTTTGGAAACTATTAATTGCACTATAATTGCACTTATACCAAAATGTGAGAACCCGGACATGGTGGCTTCTTTTAGACCAATAAGTTGTGCAAATTTTGTCTATAAGATTATTTCTAAAATTCTGATTTTGAGACTTCAAGAATGGATTGGTAGTTTGATCTCTGAGACACAAACTGTCTTCATTCCAAATAGGTCAATCTTTAAAAATATTCTGATTGCTCAAGAGGTTACTCACTTCTTGAAAAATAAAAGAAGTTCAAAAAATTATTCATTGGCTATTAAAGCAGATTTGAGTAAGGCTTATGAGAAAATTGAATGGGATTTTCTTCTTGATTTATTACAAAATATGGGTTTTCCTCCTGTTTGGATAGGATGGGTTAAATATTGTATCTCCTCGGTTTCTTACAAAATCCAGATTAATGGAGAATTGTTTGATCTTGAAAAACCCAAGAAAGGTTTGAGGTAAGGAGACCCACTCTCTCCTTACCTTTTGTGCTTAGTAACTCAGGCTTTAACTCACTTAATTGATTATTATGTGGGAATGGGACTATTGAAAGGTATAAAGATTGCAAGAGTTGCTCCTATGGTTACTCATGTGCTCTTTGCAGATGATAGTTTGTTTTTTCTTGAAGCTTCTGATAATAATATTATTATTTTTAATAACATTATTAACTGGTATACTTTTGCTATAGGTCAAAGGATCAATCTTAATAAGAGTGGGATTCTATATAGCAAAAACGCTCCAACTGAAATAAGAAATAAATTCCCATCACTTCTGAGAATGAAGAAAATTGATCATCTTGGAAAATATTTAGGAATTCCCTCCTCCTGGGGAAAATCTAAAGTCAAATCTCTTGAATGGCTTGTTGAAATTATATTGAAAAAAATAGAAAGATGGGATACTAAGATGCTTTCTAAGAGTGGAAAAGAGGTTTTAGTAAAGGCAGTGATTGGAGCAATTCCAAACTTTATTATGTCAGTGTTCCTTATTTCTAAAAAGGTTACCTCTAATTTAACCTCCTTAATTTCCAAATTTTATTGGAATAATCAAGGAGAAGATAGATGTCATTGGATTAAGTGGCAAACTCTCATGAATTCTAAAGAGGAGGGTGGACTCGGTTTTAAAGACTTTCATAGTCAAAATTTGGCTTTGCTTTCTTCTAATGTTTGGAAATTCATGAATAATAAAGAATCTCTGGTTTTTAAACTTTTTAAAGGAAAGTATTTTCCTCAGAGTGACTTTCTTATGGCTAATCTGTGTAGAAACTGTTCATGTGGTTGGAAAAGCCTTGTTGAAGGAAGACATTGTTTTGTTAAAACCATTAGATGGAATGTGGGAAATGGTTAATCTATTCGAATATGGGAGATCCCATCCCATGAAACTATTATCAAACCTTCTAATTGTGAACTGGAGTTAGTGTCTGAACTCATTAATTCAAACAAAAATGAATGGAAACTTGAATTACTTAATCTTTACTTTCCTCCTGAAGTTGTAGCAACCATCTCTAACATTTTTTGCCCCCTTTTTCACTGTCTAGACACCCCTTACTGGCCTTATACTGGTGATGGGGTTGTCTTAGTAAAAGAAATGTACAAGAGACTTTAGAGGGCTCAACTAGCAGGGGAGAAAGTGAAAGAAAATAAAAAAGTTGACCCTTCCTTCAAAATGAAATCTGAGGATTGGAAATTTATTTGGGGTATGAATATTCATCCTAAAATTAAAGATTTTATATGGAAGTGTTGTGAAAATGGTTTCGCTACAAATGAAAATAGAAAGAAGAGAAAATCTTGTGAAAATTATCTTTGCTCTATTTATGGTACAGAAACAGAAAATGTGGAACATTTTGTGTTCCATTGATCTTGGGCAAGAGCAGTTTGGATGGCTAGCCCTCTGAGTTTTAACTCAATGACTGGACCTTCTTTTAATTTCAAGAAATGGATTGAGTATATCAGGAATTGTATGAAAGAAACAAAATTCAATGATGAAGCATTTGGAGAATTAGCTTTCTTTAAAGTTTGGTTTATATGGAAAGGTAGAAATGAGAGTATCTTCAGAGGAACTCCTCCTGACCCTATATTTACATTACATGAGGCTTTAAAGGCCTATGATGACAATAATCAAGCTACAAGATTAAGTTCTGAGGCTAAAGAAAAGAAAAAAATTGAAGAAAGTATTGGCTTTAATTAATACTGGAATTAATAACTTAAACTCTGTAACTCAGGTGAATAGCCTTAGAGAAGACAGAAGGAGAAATTGGATACCACCTTTACCTGGCTTAATTAAAATCAATTGTGATGCTACATTTGATAAAGTTACTAACCAGACTTCATTTGCCTACATTGTTAGGGACTCTGCATGTTTTTGGGTAGATGGCAATGCGCAAAGGATAAAGGCTAATTCATCTATAGAAGTAGAGGCAAGAGGAATTATACAAGCTTGTGAGATGGATTCAAAGTTTCCTAGAAGGCTAAGTGGAAATAGAGAATGATTACTTGTTGTTAATTAATCAAACTAGGAAAGGAGAAAAATTGTTTTGTAATATTATGAGTTTAGTGAAGTACATTCTTTTGTGTAAGCTGAAATATCATATCAAAATCTCCTTTGCAAGGAGATCTAAAAATACTTACGTTAATTGGGTTACTAAATAAATGCTTAAAGATGTCTTATTTAGCCTTTGGATCGCTTTTCATCCTCCCTAATTAGCTAGGTTAAAGGATTTTAATCCAATAGACTAAGTTGTAATAGTTTCTGCTGAAGTTTTTTAATATATGTTTCTTCCAACTAAAAAAAATAATGTTTGTGTTTGTAGAAATTTCAAGGAAACATAACTTGATAATCATACATAACATACATAATCATGGAAAACTTATTAACCGGATAAAGGAGGACACTAGCTCACTTTCTTAAAAATTATAAATAAATATTAAATTACTATAGTTTCACTTAATCAAACGTTTGACGAAACAAAAATATCTTTTATTCAAACCAAGATAAACCTTTTCTTTTTTTTTAAAATAACATATAACATTTCCCTCTTAATTCGACCAATTCTAAATATATATACTCTTACCACAGGCACCGGATTACTTTTTCAGGACAATCAGTTGACCAATGGGACTAATGTTTATTGGATCAACTATCTGGTAAGACAAACTATAGTGTTCACAGAAATTTCCAAAAAATAAATTGGTCGTTAGTCAAGGTAATTCTATATTATTATAGAAAATTCTACCGAATATAAAAAGCAAGTCACATTGGTGATTGGTATGCCACCTCAGCCGTGGCTACGTATGTTCACCACTTGGTGTAAATAAATTATTAATTGATGAACTTTAAACTAGTTTGAAATTTATTAAGAATACCTTTTTTTTTTCAAATTATTAAGAATACCTCAGAGATCAGTAAATCGCAATACCATTCCCACAAGTTAATTTTTGTCAAGTTCAAATTTTCAACCTTACACATAAATTCCGTTCCCTTATAACTCATTAACTATATACTCATTTCTTATGAATGTTAAAATTGTATTTGGTGTAATTCTATTTTATACATATATGCTGCATATATGAATGAGAACGGAAATATATATCAGAAAGAAAAATGCTTATATATCTTTAATCATTTTAGGAGTAACTTTGTAAGACTTGTCATGCATCACAATGAATGGACGAAGTGGCATAAAATATACACTAAAACGTTGGTTTTGTCCAATATATATGACTGGAGTTGGGATTGAACCGATCACACATGGATGTTCTATATATTGTGTCCTTCATTATCAAGTCTCGATCAAATTCAGAGTTACACTTACATGCTTAATCAGGTTTTCATGCCCAAATTGATAGTCCAATACGATTATATATATATATATTCACATATGAACTTAATTTCATGAATTGTTCATTTTTTTTATGTAATCAGATAATCAAAACAATTAATAATTGCTAGAACATATGATAAACATCTCTAACACGGTTATCATTCCTTTTAGGGTTACTGTGTGATTTAAAGGCTCTTATAGTGGCTTGGCAAAAAAAAAAAAAAAAGTGAAATCATTCCAACTCAAAACATGGTAATTATTAAACATATAAAGAATTTTCATCATACTTCTACCAAGTCTAACATAATTTTTATATACTTCTTAATTAAGTTCCTCACGCAACATGATGGTAAGAATATTTTATATTTGAATACATTATTTATACACTGTACGGCCTCCTGATGATAATACTTCACAGATTTTATTTCAGAATAATCATCCATTTTGCTTAAAGAAAATAATGGATTCCGTTTTAATTCCAGTCATTATTTTCTTCAGCGTGGTTGTAATAATGGTACTATGTGCGTGTTGCGTTTCCATTGAGAATAAGAGGATGGGGGATACTGAGAGTACTGGCAGAGATGGAAACATGGTCATCATGGGTGGTGTAGATGGTGTTGTAGCGCCTACAGGTGGTGGTGATGCTGGTGGAGGTGGCACTACTCAAGGTTGTTGCTGTGGTGGAGGTGATGATGGTGGTGGTGGAGGTGATGGTGGTGGTGGGTGCGGTGGATGTGGGGATTGAGATTTATCTGACATATATATAAAGATTACGTGTGCATATGTCCGGTGTATATAGAGTATATGTAACAAATTTTTATGTTGTTGATTTCAAAGTTTTTGTAATTATTGTGTGCTCAAAATGTAAAAATGTTTAAACTTTTTCTAAAATGTACAGATATCATGTTACTTTTTGAGAATATTTTATTTACTCTTAAGATCATATACTATTTTTATTGTACTTGTAAATAAAGTATATTATATTAATCAAATTAGATTTCATTGTCTGATAGTTATAGGTTTTGATACCTTTTAGTAACTAAAGGAAAGGATTCTTACTGTCGAGGCAAGTAGCTTAAGTGAATAACATATATCTTTCTTCTTTGAGAACAAAAGATATTTATAAGAGTTTTTAGGCCTATAGATTGTCGATACTTTTTTCGTATATTCGAGGTTTTTACCGAAGGACATTTACTCTTGGATCCTCGTAAGGATTTTTAAACCGTACGTAACCAATTTTGTAATCAATGTGAGTTAAGGCACAATGATTACAGACTATATAGTCATGCATGCTCGTCAACGGGGAATGTTAACCGTTCGACTGAGGGCCATATTTGGTAGGGTAGTTATTCCCTTTAACTTGAAAATCATGCTTCGAATTTATGCTATTTATGAAATTGTTTGAAAATTCACTTCTGAACCTATCATTCCTTATAACCGATGAATCTTCATTTTAGAGATCTGAGTTGATTGATTACGAGAGTCATACATTTTTGCATGATGATTATGATAACGATATTCAGGGCCGGCCCGAGCGTTTTAGGTACCTAAGGCGAAATATAAAATGTGGCCTTTTATAGTATAGTAAAAAAATTATCGTCTTTTGACTAAACAATTCATATATATATATATATATATATATATATATATCTATATATATATAAAAATACTAATAAAATTCATGAGATAAATAATTATTAGAAAAATCAAGATATTATATGTGAAACAATTATATAAAAAGCGTTTGGAAAAAATATATTTAAAAACAATTTACTAAATACACTTTAAAAAGGATTTTTTGTGTTTTTTGTAATGCGAAATTATTGATTAAAGTTCCGTATTTAATCATATTTTTGTTCAATCAATAATACACTATGACCATATTTTTGTTTGCAGGTCATGATAGAGTGATACTAGAATAATTGAACATTTTTATTTAACGAACTCACCTCTAATAACTCTTTAATTCGAATTTTTGTTTTTAAATTTCTTTTGATTGTGAAGTGGATAGAATAAAACTGGTGAAAAATGTATAAAAATACATAATATAAATATATGTATAAAATTAATATAATTGATTATATATAAAATAGAAAAATGTTATTTGTTAATTTTTTTTTTTTTGGTTGATAGAGATGTTGTTTCCTTTTTCAATACTTTTTGTTTTATTTCGTTAAAGCATTTGAGACTATACTGAAAACAAAACAAAACAAAACACACGGGGATTCGAACTCAGGCCCAAAAGTTACATCTTTCTACTATGGCAAGTATGTTAATTATGCTACTATTGTAAGTATTGTACTATATATATACTATATCTATACTATATTTTTTTGTGGGGCCTTCTAAAAATTGGGGCCCAAGGCGACCGCCTTGGCTGCCTTGGGCCCGGGCCGGCCCTGACGATATTATCTCGGAAGTTGGAGTGTTAGTATGCTAATTGTACATATATACTTTATTATGTCTATCCTTATGTGAAACATATCTTTTGTCCCTAGTTGACTTGTCTCAAGCATGAATATTCTTGTTACATAGGCATACACACTAGTTGATCGCTCTTTACGTTATAACTTGTTATACGCTTTGCATTTTCATAAGTGATCATTTACAAACTTTCATGTATACTTGTTTAGATCAATGAGTATAATAAGAGTTAAATCACCCAAGCATGTTTGACTTGCTAAATTGTGCATTATTTCGTCTTCATTACTTGAGAACTCTCTATGAAATAACGTATTATGTGTTCTATGTTTTATAAGTGTGTCAACTTCATTGGTATAAGTGGCTCTCCTATGTAACCAAAAAAACTTCATTGGTATATGATTTCATATTTAGAACATATCTCATGCTAGAATATTAAGAATTCTTAACATGAACACTCTTTGATTATAAGTCTTTAGCACACTCCTTGACTATATGTGGTATCGTATGAGTTGAACACACTTTATGTTATAACTGATTATGATCATTGTGTTTGCAAAAGTTTTTAAATACATACTTGTGGTGATGATTATTTACATATCATATCTTAAAATCCAATGCATCCGAACACCACTACTATTGCTAAAAACATGGTGATGATAATCTGAACACACTATATGTTATAGCTGTTTATGATCATTGTGTTTGCAAAAGATTTTAAATACATACTTGTGGTGATGATCATTTACATATTATATCTTAAAAGCCAATGCATCTGAACACCACTACTTTTGCTAAAAACATGTGCTTACACTAACCATTATCTTGAACATGTATTGAATACATCTCTTGAGATTATTTGAAAATATATTTGACAGCAAAATTTTTTAGAGGCATATTTAGAAGATGTCTTATATTAAAGGTAAAAGCATCCGAGATTTCATGGGACCTTACGTCACTTCCCATGGTAATCTTTATATTTTGTTAGCAGTAGACTATGTATCAAAATGGGTAGAAGTAGTGGCAACACCAAAGAACGATGCTCAAACAGTGATAAAATTATTAAAGTCACATATCTTTACAAAACATGGTACGCCAGGGGTTCTAATCAGTGATAAAGGTACCCATTTCATCAATTTTTAGTTGAGAGCCCTCCTCCGTAAGTTTGGAGTGAGACACCGCATTTTGACCGGTTATCACCCACAAACTAAGTGTCAAGCTGAAGTTTCTAACCGAGAAATTAAATCTATTCTTGAGAAGACCCTGAATAAAACAAGGAAGGACTGGTCATTAAAGCTACATGATGCTCTCTGGGCTTACTAAACAACATTTAAAACACCAGTTGGGGCATCTCCATATCGCATGGTCTACGGCAAAGCATGTCATCTACCTATTGAGATTGAAGCTCAAGCCTTCTGGGCTATTAAAACTCTAAATCTAAACCCAAAATTGGCCGGGAAACAAAGGTTGATGCAATCAAATGAATTGGAGGAGTTTTGCTACCATGCCTATGAAAATTCGCGTCTCTACGAGGAGAAAACAAAGAGATGGCATGATAAACGACTTTGTCCAAAGCATTTCGAGAGAGGACAAAAGGTACTATTATACTACTCTCGATTCTCGAACTATCCAGGAAAGCTTAAATCCCATTGGGGAGAACCTTACATTGTTACGAAAGTCACACCTCATGGAGCGATTGAAATTGAACATCCAACTGAGCAAAGGACATTCATGGTGAATGGCCAACGTTTGAAACGATACCATGACAGTGGAGACTTTGGTCGAGAAGAGACAATCCATCTCGAAGAACACGCTTAGCCTGAGGTACACGTCTAACTAGAAGACGTTAAACAAAAGTGCTCTTGGGAGACACCCCTTGTTTTAATTGCTTTTTAGATTAGTTTTATGTTTTGTAGTGTATATTTCTAAGTTAGTGTATATTTTTAATTGTGTTTACAAGCTAATAGGAGATAAAGGTAGTGTGTTATTGTGCAAGAAATGAGTTTGGGGTCAAAAATAAAAACTCGGGAATAATTCGTTTCACTGGCCGGTAGGCCGGTCAAACCACCGGCCTGCCGGTTGGGAGACACGAGCCCACAGGTTGGTGACTCGGGTTCTTTACCGAGAGTGAGTCTAAGAAAAGCCAGGCGCACCGGCGTGCCGCCCATGGCACCGCCATGCCGGCCAGAGGAGAAACACGTGCCCACGGGTTCCAAGACTCGGGTATTTTGACGGATTTCGCTTCTAGACAAAAAGCAGCACCGGTATGCCGGTCATTATCTCCGATATGCCGGCGCCCCAAAAACACATGGCCACGGGTATGGTTTCGGGTTCAAGACAGAAACTTGCGAGAAGGAATCACATCCAGTACCGGTATACCGCCGATATGGCCGGTATGCCGGCCCTAGGTCGGTTTTGAAGAGTTTCTTTCCTAATCCACTTCTTACCTTATCAAGAGTTAACCCTAGCCTCCTTAGCACGAATTTTTCAGACCAAAACCTTATATATAGACCTTGAAACTTGTATAAACCTCTACAATAAACACAACAACATCAATAATCCTCTCCTCCATCCTCCATAAACACAAATTCTTCATCAAATTCATCACACTACACCATCAAGAACATCAAGCTTTCAAGAATTCTTCCAAGATTCATCAAGAAACCTTCTTCTTTCATCAAATCCAAGCAACAAACTCAAGCCACACCAATCTTTCTTAACTTTAATCCATCCTTGGTGTAACTTGAGTTGTGGGTCAATCAAACATGACAAACAGAACAGATGCTATGGACTACAAGAGGAAGTGTTCCATCCTAGGGAAGAACAAAAATTTGTCTTGAGCTACAATTGAAAAGCCTTACAATCTTGATGAGGCTATTGAAAAATCAAAGATAGAGGCACCAGCACAACCACTACCAAAGAGATTAACGACTAGGATGTTTGTACCATAAAAGCCTAAAGAAAAGACACAAATTCAAGATCAATGTTCTTCTTCTTCCTCTTCACCTCAAGATAATTCTTGCTTACCCCTATGGGCTATCAAATTGCAACATGAAGTTAATTATTTAAGAAAATAAAACAAGGCACTTTGGGTGGAAATTGCACAGATTAATTCACAGTTGGGAGAGGTAACTGAGATCATGGATATTGACAATTCTTCTTCTTCGGAGGAGGAAGACATGATAGATCTTTATGGCCAGCCAGGTACACCATTTTAATTCTTCTTCTTAATTGCTTGTATGCATTAGGTAGTTTAGTTTAGTTTTAATATTAAATTTTATTTCTTTATTGAGTCTTTTTTCGAGTCGTGGGGACACGGCTCACTTTTGAGTTGGGGGTGGGGATTCCTTGTCCTCGTCTTCTTTTCGTTTTTGCATAAAATTTAAAAATTTTGGGTTGAAAAAGGCATAGAATATGTTGAGTGTACCTATTTGAGCATGATCTAAATAATTTAATTATAGTAGGTAGTATGTTTTTGAAAGATGTCATAAATATGTTTAGTATGCATGTAAGAAAACAAAAAATAAAAGATAGGTAAGTTAATGAGCAATGCTAAGAAGTTACGTTGAAACTTAGGGAGAGTTATTTGGTGTGTAGAACATGAGGTTTGAAATTAGTTGAAAATCCGCTTGTCTATGAACTAGTAGTGAAAAAGTAACAAAATCCGGTAGTTAGAAAAATGAATAAGGCAGTTATTTCATATTGAAGCCACTTGAAGCCTTTTATACCTTCTCACCCTTTTCATTTGATTATTGTAATTATTTATCCGTCTTAGCCCCTCTGAGCCTTTCTAAAGCCTTTTATTAACCACATTATAATCCATACCCTTAGTTTGTAGGATTTATCTATATGACCCGCACTCGAATCGCAAAACCCGAGACAAGTCTTTTTTAGAGCTTGAGTTTGGGGTGGTGGGTTTCATAATTTGGAAACATTGGGTTTGGGAAATTGTAATTGTGATTTTATTGATGATGAAAAAATTTAATATTGTAACCCATTGCCGGTGTAATAGTGAATGAAAACGAAGCTACGAGCTAGAATTAAAAAGAAAAAATTGATATATGAAAAAATAGAGTGATATCTCGAACATCAAAAAGAGAGTCATAGCTATACAAAAAAAAATTGATATAAAAAGAATATATTCGGACCGGCAACGTGGAATTTGTATATCATCATGAAAAGGTTTTAATTGGATTTATTGGGGATGCACATCAAAAGCATCAAAAGTTGGGTTGAGTGAGAACATCTTCGAGTGAAAACTCAAACTCTAGGGCGGTTCGTTGATGAAATGGAGGAGAGAGCCAAAAGCTCACTTTCTCATTATCCAAATATACCACACCGTCCCTAAGCCACGTTATAACTAAAGACCTTAGGATTTCTAACTGCTTGGTGGAGAAACAATTGAGCTATTAGGTTGTAGCTAAGTGGACCATTTGATGCTATATTAGGACCTATGAACAACATATATCCATTAGCACGAACTAAGTTAAGACCTCTCTTTCTGGCATTGCGAAAGTAATCTTGACTTGAATTCATGGATTGTTGATTATGTGTATATTAAGCATACGCGTGCATTATTTCTTGAGCATTACTACATGAGACTTTCTAGATAATATGCTCTTGGATCATTCAGTGTGTTCTGTTCTTATTATCCTACGACTTCCTCTTCTTGTTTATTTGACTACCCTACTAATCTTTATTCATATTGTATCGGGACGATACAACTTTGAGTTGGGGGTCTTGATGTCTCCCCATTTGTGATAATAAAATCTATCTTGGAGACATCATATTAGTGGTATTTATTAGAGTATATGTCGATTTTCTCATGATTTAGTACACTTCCCTCTTTTGTGTCTTGAATTAATTATTTATTATTTTTAGAGCATATTGGGTTTAATTGTTTATTTAGTGTGTAGCTTTAAAGATATATGATAATTAATTAGAGTCCAAGTTGGTTCCAAGAGCTAAAGGAAAGAGTATAAACATGGAAATTGAGGATAAGGAAACAAAAGCTAAAGTATGGGAAAGGAAAACCTGTCAAATAAATTTGAATTTCACCACCCACGACCACAAATCAGCTCATATCTCAAAATAGGTGAGGAATTTGGAGGAACGGTTAAGAGAAAAGTTAAATATCTTTCCGAGACGATGAATTTCGACTACTCATTCGCGTCAAACGGATACGTATTGAAGCTGTTAGGACCAAAATAAAAACGGGGCTGATTCCATATTTTAGGGTTACGAATTTGAGTTGGACTAGGAGTCCACTACTTACCTTCTCCTTCAAGAAAACGAATTAGGTCTTCCTATACACTATAAATACAACCTCTTATCATTAGAAAATCATCCTTGGCTAAAACCTTAAGTCAAGAGGAAGCTTACAACACAAGAAAAGAAGTCTGGAAGGAGCTGTTCATCAATTATGTCTTCTTCAACCTTTGAATTTGTAATTTCTTTCTTTTCTTCCATTAGTATGAACTAAATTATATTTAGCTTGAGTTTTAGCATATATGTATGAACCCTAGTTTTGGTTGACATCTATCTAATTTGGGAATTCTATGTTTTAAATTGAATTTATGTTTTAATTTCTCTGTTTATGTGTTGGATTTATATTATGTGTTCTTGTGGATCGCGACCATATAGAATTACCATCATAGTAGTTAGGTAATATTTGACAACGGTATATTTAACTATAGGATTAGCACATAACGTCTATAATAAGGTATAGATCTGACAAATCATCCTAAGTAGATAGTCACCATGGTTTAGTGTATTGCTATTTAATCAATTGCAGGAAAAGTTTGCTTAGGACTCCTTATTGACACAGGTAAACCCTATTTAAAACTACCTAGCGCAATTGAAACCGATTATTGAAATACTACATAATTCACCCTTACATGTTTAGAACGGCAAAACTAGTGGGGATTACATGCTATTTACTCAAGCTAAACTCTCATACTATCTTCTTCTCTTGCATTTAATTTTCTGTCTTTACTTTACTAGCTTAATTTTCTTAATCAAAAACCAAACAAAAATCTATTTGTCTTTTATTTCTCTGCGTATTATTTGTTCTAGCTTTTAATATTTGCACTTGATTATTGCATAAGATGGTGTTGCCTAGGGTGTGATAGAAATAAGATAAAATTAAGCCAAGAACCTACGCACTCTCACCCTAGACAGGCACAGTACTGCAAGTATTACAGGACGTATGCAAGTTTTAGTGATAAGTAGAGTTCGTTCTCAGGGACTTAAGTGTGTTAATCGCGTGAGTAGAAATAACGAGTAAAAGTAATTAATGAAAGACAGAAAATAAAAGAGATTGAATTTCGAAAATAAGAATTAAACTAAGGAAAATAAAGACAATAAAGTAAAAGATTAAGAATATAAGATGAGAAGTATAGCTCAGGTTTTGCTAGTATGCACTAATCCTTATAATTCTATCTATAGATCTAGTTAATAAGGGAGGATATTAGCTCTTGGTATACTTAGTCAGGATTCCAAATTCCCATACCTTAGACCTTGAGAGCGACTAAGGGGGCTACGGCACAACCAAGAAGTGATGAAGAATAGGGTTATCAAACGCCACTAAGGCCCTAAACAAATACTGCAATCCTGGTGATATGGTGGTTAAAACAAACTCTAATGACTATCTAGTTAGAATCATGTTTTTTCAGAACTAATATCGACACTAGACATTATGTGGTGGTTCAATAGTTAAACACCTTATCAAGGAGACCATCTAACTATTATTAAAACAATCCTAAAGTGATCAGTTCTAGGAAAGACAATAAATCAAAACACATAAACAAATATAAAGTAAGTAGCATATATCAAATTAAAACATATAATTCCCAAAGAAACTTAGATAGAAGAATTAGAATTCATAGATTATACATTATGCAAAACCCAAGCTATGGGAGGTTTAGTTCATACCTGAAGGAAATAAACTAAAAGAAAATACAAAAGACATCATCTTGCTCTCTACAATAAACTGGAAGAATAAAACCTTAAGAACTAATTACTATGAGGCAAGGATGATTTACAAGTTATATAAGGGTGTATTTATAGGTGTTTAGAAGACCTAATTCGTTTTCTTGAGGAAGAGGTAAGGTATTGGACTTCTAGCCCAACTCAAATTCGTATGGAAATAAAGATAAACACTGCTGGACCGTTTTGAGCATATCTTCTTCGTTATTGGTCGGTTTGAGCTCCATAAGATACCAAAAGAATCGTAACAGAATTATCTCTGTTCCTATGAAAGGAAATTACCAAAATCGGCCTATTTCTTAGGTAAAACAGCACATCTTTAGGCGTGTACTGCAGAATCCTAGATTAGGCAGCTTTTCCTTTTCCATCTTTTTAGCTTTTGTTTCCTTATCTCCAATTACCATGCTAATCTCTTTCCGTAAGTTGTAGTCTTTGACTTGGACTCTAATTAAGCTCCATAATTATCTTTAAAGCTTCACACTAAAATAAACAATTAAACCCAATATGCTCTAAAAATAATAATTCAACAAATCAAGACTCAAAATAGGAAAGTGCACTAAAACTCAAGAAAATCGACATTAATGACTTCTAAATCACTAAAAATGATGTCTCATCCTAACATAAATCTATCACAAATGAGGAGACATCAATAAGATCTTCCTAACTTTCTTAGTCTCTGAGGAACGAATCTTACTTATTATTTAAAACTTGCATACGATCTGTATACTTGCAGAACAGTGCTAGCCTAGGTGTTTATTTGCGTTTATTTACATATTATTTTATCACACCTTAGGCCACACCACAATCTTAATTACTTAGGCTAATCATTATTTGGCCAGAATACGATTAACTCAATATGTATACTGAATAGATGAAAAACATAATTTATTGAAATGCAATCCCAGATTAGATAATAAAACTTAAGTTCATAGATAAACAATCTTAAGCAAAATAAAAATCATGCATACTTAAACTTGGAATAAAAAACGTAAAAATAAATTAAAGACAAAATATTTTAACGCTAATTATCCTATGTATATAGATAGAGAGTTGTAGAATTGATGCAGTGAAACTCCAACTCTTGATTCTTCCTTCTCTAGATCCTCCTAATTGCTTCTATGATGAATCATTGATGAAAGGTAAGCTCTGGCGACCAAGAGATATGTTTCTAATGTTTTAGCTGATATTTATAAGTGAAAAAACGTTTTATGGTTGTCATGGGCTAGGTTTAAATGACCTAGCCATCCCAAAAACATTTTTCTCCAAGAAGGGACTAGTTCGAGTTATGCTAGCTACAAAATTCATAACTTTTCCATTACAACTCCAAATCGCAATTCGTAAGTGGCCACGAGTTTCTAATTCAGAACCCCATTTGGATATAAAAGGGATTATCCAAATTATTTGTAGATCTTACGTGGCATAAAAAACAATTCAATTACTGATTCTTGTCGGCAACTCTTTCACTTTATAAAAACGGTTTTTTTATCCTTTAAATATTGATTTCCTCCTTTGATCTCATTACTTGACTTATTATCCATTATTTGGCATCTAAGATCATCCTTGTACCTAAGAGCTTCACATTTGTCACACACATTACGCACAAATAGCTCTAAAATTGACAAAACTTTTAAAAAAGGCAAGAAACAGGAATATATCAAATAATAGGGAAAAATCCCTCAGTGAGCACAAAAGGAACCCAAAAATATTTCTCACAATTCGATTTATTTAACACAAAAAGGGAGATATTAATAGGCTTGAAAAGTGATGTGGTGTTACGAGACCGAACTATAAGATTTTAGTATGTCCTTAAAAGAGAAATATTAAAATTAAAGGCATAGTTGATAGGGAGAAAATACCACACGATCTTTAAAGAGAATGTAAGACTATCGTATATTTCGAACTTATATGATTTGATACTTTATAAGCATATAGTAATTTGATAATTAGTTTATGCAATCCTGTAAATTTTTATTCATTGGGATGTCTACTTAACGGGTATTGTGTAAGTCTCTTACTGGCAATACGGAGGGATGGAATTTTTTGTTCTTGTTAGAGGACAAAAATATGACCACTGCTAAAGTACCCTCAATTAAGACTAAACTCTAATAAAGACAAAGAAAATGTGGCAAAGTGTATAGTGGGCATCTCAGTGAGCTACACTGAGCATTTATGATAGTCGCTAATCACCAACACATTGTCACTAATGTGTCACCACTGACAGCACTACCGACAATAACATTGAACATATGTTCAGTGTTTGATTGTCAAAGCCATCTCTCGTGGAGGTGCACTGTATATGTTCAAAATTTTGACACTAAGCATGCTCAATGTGTGACAATGAGCATATTTTTTAAATGAGCATGCTTAGTGTGTAACTTTGAGTTTTTTATTGAGCATGCTCGGTGTTCGAGACTGGTCTTATTCTTTACACTGAGCATATGCTCAGCGTTATACTTTGTATATTATTTTGAATAATGAGAAACACATAAGTAATACAAAATTACCAAATTAATCACATTAAATAACGTTACTAAATTACAAAAAAAAGTAAAACAATCCATTTATAGTAACAAAATTTCAAATTTTATTTACTACGTTACATTAAATAGATTGGAGGAAAAAAAACAGTAGCATTGAGCTGAAGCCATTTCTGAGTAGATCTGAGAACGACCACCACCACGTCATTTACCTTTGGACAATCATGGAACCATACTCAACCTCCATGCCACCACATCGTTAATGCTCAACTACGTTACCCAACCACCGCCATGAATTAGATCTTGAAAACACCACCAGTGAGTTTGAAACATGGAAGCTCGAGTTTGAACTAGTCACCATGGAACATGCCACCACAACCATTAATACTCAAATCCAACATCAACGGTGACTACCACAATCTAGATCATGAAACCATAACCACTGAGCTTGAA